>CM077012.1:48902857-49510357 GCA_039090855.1 Macrothele yani
CGTAAACGTGAAAAAAATGCAATTACCGTCCGCAGGCGTTCCGGCGTAAGATGTCAATACGGGATATGGCCACCATGGAGGGCGATGCAAGATTCCACACGTCGTGTCATGCTTTGCACAACATTATCAAGCAGCTGTTGGGGTAATTTATCCCATTCCTCCGTCAGTGCACGGATGAGGGTGTCCTTGTTTATTGGAGGGCATTGGCGACCAGCATGACTCTTCCCCAAAGCATCCCACACATTTTCAATGGGATTCAGATCTGGAGAACGTGCTGGCCATACGAGGCGTTGAATATCCTCGCTCTCAAGACACTCCTGGACAGCAACTGGTCATCTTGTTTAGCCGTGCCCACGGACACATATTGAATGAAGTCGCCCAATTTGTTGGTGTGTCAAAGCGTAATGTCCAACGGGTCTACAAACAGTGGTGTAGTTCGCAGTCAACTGAAAATCGGCGACGTAACTGTGGCCGGAAAACGATTCTCACCAACAGGGACAGCTGCCATGTTTCACGCCTAGTAACTGCAAATCGGTTTCAAACCAGGCAACAATTGCTCCAAACAGCCAATGAAAGTCCACTCCAATTAATTTCCGAAAGGACATTGCAACGAGAACTGCACACGATGGCATCTGGAGCACATGTTGTTAGAGATAGACTGTAACAACATGTGCTCCAGATGCCATCGCGTGTAGTTCATCATGTAATGGCATCTGTCTTCCCTGTTGTTACAGCCTATGTTCATCATTTATGAATCGTCAATTTTCTTCTTCTAAGAGCATGTAACAACAAAAATAAATAAATAAATAAATACCACGGAAGAGGCCTCTTTTAACAGCAAGTCACAAAGTCGCACGTTATCAATGGGCTCAGAGGCACCAAACCTTTACTGTGGAGGATTGGAAACGAGTAATTTGGTCTGGTGAGTCTCGTTTTTGTTTGCACTCCAACGATGGGAGGCGACGAGTGCATCGCAGACTCAATGAAGCCTTTAATCCTGATTGTGTCGAAAGCGTTGTTCAAGCTGGAGGGGGTTCTGTGATGTTTAGGGGATGTTTTTCGTGCCACGAAATGGTCCCTCTCGTTGCAGTGACGATGAATTTGAACCAGTATGCGTACCACCGCACTGTGAATGACGAAGTGTTGCACTTTGCCCTACATCTCCAGGAGCAGCAGCATCACATTGCTACTCCTGTCTTCCAAGACGACAACTGCCGTGTGCACAGGGCTAAAACTGTGTCTGAGTGGCACGACGAGGAGTCAGCAACACTGTCTCACCTCAACTGGCCCCCCAAATCCCCAGCTTTAAATCCTATTGAAAATCTGCGGTATCATTTGGAACCGAAGGTGAAACGCCGGATTAGACACCCACGTACTCTGCCGGAACTTTGGGACCTGTAGACGCATGAGTGGCGGCAAATCCATGTTCAAAACATCCACAACCCCGTGGAGAGTAGTACCACATAAGATTCACGCTGTTATCAAGACAAGAGGCGCTGTCACCAGTTATTAGGGAAGTTCTGACGGGGGTGATTAATTTTTTGTCCGGTGAGCTTATACACTATCTACCAACAAGTAATTGGACACCCCTGCAATCGACGATATCTGAGGTCCTGATACACGTCACGGGCGCCGCTGTTAAATATCGTGTGGGAAATAACAACGCAACCAGTCGCATGCAAGATGCTACGCAGTTCGGAGCTCTCTGATTTCGAGAAAGGTGTAATAGTCGAGTATCACAGAAATGGCCGATCCATACGTGACATATCCAGTGTGATGAAGTACCCAAAATCGACAGTGGCCTACGTGATTGGCAAGTGGAAGATGAGAGGTGACTGTCGGAATGTGCCCCGGACCCGACAGACCCACAAAACTGGGAGTTAGAGACCTACGGGTGCTGGCCAGAGAAATTCGGAAGAACCGCACCAAATCGATGGGCCACATCCACCAGGAGTTTCAACAGGCATCCGGGAGTGTTCTTTTGATGAATACCATCCGTAAGGAAGACCATCTGCTCGGTTATCATGGACGTGCTGCCGCCCACAAGCCTTTGATCACCAAGTCCAATAGCGCTGATCGGCGAACATGGTGCAAAGAACGTCGACAGTGGACCGTTGAACAGTGGAAACAGGTTCTCTGGAGCGACAAATCAAGGTTCACCCTCTGCCGTTCGGATGGCAGGGTCTGGGTTTGGCGTCTGCCTGCAGAACGCCTCCAGCCGGAATGTATTGTGTCAACTGTGAAGTTCGGCGGCGGTGGAATTATGTTATGGGGGTGTTTCTCCTGGTATGGCACGGGACCCTTGGTCGCAATTCCTGGTAGACTCAACGCTGAGACCTACTCCACCATTTTGGATGACCATGCGCTTTCTACGTTGTGGCAGTATTACGGGGTGGACTCATGTCACTTTCAGGATGACAATGCCACCTGTCATGTTGCGAGGTCCACCATGGCTTGGTATGGTGACAATGGGGTTAATCGAGTGGACTGGCCTGCGCAGAGCCCGGATCTGAACCCTATCGAGCACCTCTGGGACGAGTTGGAGCGTCGAATGAAGGGGTGCCCCCACCGCCCGAAATCGGTGAAGGAACTGACCTGTCTTCTTCAAACCGAGTGGAAGGAAATACCGCTAGCCGTCGTACAACGCCTGGTTGAGAGTATGCCCCGGAGATTCGCAGCTGTAATCGCCGCTCGTGGAGGCTCCACCAACTATTGAAGGTGAATAAACTTCGTTTTCCTTTGCTATCACAGGTGTCCAATTACTTGTTGGTAGATAGTGTATATGAAAAACGTAAAAGTGAAACTTCAAATTTCAACGAAATTGCTAAAAAAACGAACCTCTAGATTTTAAAAATATAGTATTAAATGTAGAAAGCAAATGGTTGACGCGTTTACCACTAATGGAATATTATTACTTAACTAGGTGAAAGCCTGTCAATAATGACGGGGAAAAATAAGATGTAGAGTAATTTCTTTTAAAAACCATGCATTCTTATTGTTTGTGATGTTCAAATGTGAAAGTATGTTTCATGAACATTATAACGCCACTCCGGTGGTGCAGTGGTCTAAGCGATAGCTTCTGATCATTCGTCCGAGATGGGTGAGGGTTCGAATCCCGTTAGGCATGGATGTATTGTGTTTGTCTTACGGCGCTGGCACTCTCCCTTCCCTGGAACCAGTGTCCCTAAATTAGGGAGCTGATGACTGCTGATAGCCCACTGAGTTGCTCACGGTGGTCAATAAACCTCCAATACACCCCCCCCCCCAAAAAAAAAAAGCGTTACAACCATAGAAAAAAGTATATTGGTTGAGGCAGGGATTCAACAATTAAAATAGGTAAGCGGTGTTTTCACTGCGCCATCAAAGTGGGACAAACGTTCAGACAAACGAAATTACATTGTTTGAGATTTAATTGACTTTCATTTTTCATATACTTATTTTAAAATAAGTATATGGAAATGAAAGTCATATTATTTGTTGTGTCGTATTTTTATTGATACGCACTCTAACTCGGATTAACAGCAGGATCTTGGGCATTATTTTTTAATTACAGTTTTAAAATACCCTCTCAGCTGAGACTGAAATGAAATATCTGCACGTAATGCAAGGATTTCATCGTAGACTATAGTGAGAGCACTTGGAGTACTCTCGTTTGCAACATGACCATTGAGAAATGGTTTCATCACATCATAGGCAGCAAGAGCTTGGGCAAAGTTTGATGTTGACAAGAGTGATAACACTTTCTTTGTCAACACTGTCACGGCTGATCTCACAATCTTTCATTTCAGTCAGTTGATCGATTATTAAAAATGATAACCAGCAGCGGATTTACCACTAGGCCAACTAGGCCGCGGCCTAAGGGCCGCAGGTGTAGAATCCACAAAAACGGAGAGAATATTCCATTTTTCTTATGTACAAATAAATCAAACTTGTAAAAAAATGTGTCAGTTTATACTATTTCCCAAAACACCTTACAATTAATTTTATATACTGTATTATTTTTTGTTTTTGTAATGTATTTTTAAAGAATCAAAACAAGAAATACTATTGTTTACTTTCGTGTTATAAGAATGTATCGTGTGTCGGTTTCAAATGTAGGTCTAAGGTTTCAAAATGTAAAGTGTTGTTCCTAGATAAGCATGAACCTCTTTGTTTATGTTTACAAATATTTTTTACAACCTTTAATTTAATACAGTAACAAGTTAAATCAAAGTATTTTTTATTTAAATAATACTTATTTAAAAATAAAATTATACCACCAATTATTAAATTCTTAATTTAACGATAAGTTTATTAGAAAATCTTATAGGAGCAAATTCAAATATGGATCGCCGGGTGGGGCGGGGGCCGCATAGAAAATTTGGCCTAGGGCGGCCTCAAAAGCCTTAAATCCGGCACTGATGATGACGTTGGAAATTCGGAATCCCAGCTGGCATAATCCTCAATATCTCCTGTGCTAAAAAGTGACAAAATTTCGACTGGTATTATAATTATGTTCCAAATATTCGTTGCGAGGAACTTACGTTTGAATGAAACCCAATCTGGTCAAACAGTTTGTTCCCATCTGCAGTAAAACCTTTTGCCAAGCCGTGGCTACAAAGTTTGTAGCTTTTAAAAGGCCAATTTTCGTTTTTTACCAATTCGCCATGTTCAAAGTATTCCACGACAGATCACTGTACTCCTCACTAGAGGCCTGTAGCAGCGATTAACGAAAAAGACGGAAGGGAAGTTTATAGTAAAAAAACAACAAAAACATGTGGTTCTCCTTGCTCTTTAAAGGGTCCAAAAGGGGAATTTTTTTGGGGAATGTATTAGGTACACCTACCTGGTTGCGTGTCGCGCTGTCCTTAACCTGCAAAACAGCCCTAATTTGCCGGGACATGGAACATATCAGATCATGGAAGCGTTGTGCAGGAATTGGGTTTTAACCCAGGAAATGTGCAGGGCACGGAAGCAAGAAAACTCGATGGCATGTTCCTTGGAAACATTCGGTGGCGATACGATCCTTGGGATGAATTGTGTTACCCTGCTGGACGTGCCCGTCTGCTTGGTGATGAACTGTAGCCATGACGGGCGAATTTGGTTTGCACTGATGTTTAGATATGCCGCTGGGTTCAGATATCCTTCGGTGGGTATCACGCGGCACAGATGAAAACAGGTTACGGGTCAACGAGTCAAAGGGTCGATAATTTCTTGCGGTTCAGACGGTTCAAGGTGTTCCTGACCCGATTTGGAGCCGGTTTTATTTTACATATTTTTCTTTTCAAAAATAAAACGATTTCAAAGAATCCTTCAGAGGCCTTTGAAATAATTCTTCAGAGCTGCAGAGTATGATCCAGGAACTTGCTGAGAAGGGTAAAGAAATGCGATTAAAAATCAACTTTCAGATCTTTGATCTGCATTAATTCTTCAGAGCTGAAGAGTATGATCCAGGAATTTTCTGAGAAGTTTAAAGAAATGGGATTAAAATGAACTTTTAAATGAACAACCAAACGGAACTCACTCACGCGAAGAGTATACTGCGATTTCTGGCAAAATATGGTATGCAATCAACATTTTTTCTTAGATTGTATTGTAAGATACACAGGTCACAAAAAGTTAGGGATGTTGCATGAAATAAAATATGCATGTATCTGACTCAAGTAACACACACACTGAAAAAACATCAGCCAGGCTACGTAACACATACGATAAAAGTGCATTTATAAACACAATTCAATGTGCAATTTCTGCACACAACAAAGTAGCACTGTAATATACACTGAAGAGCAATTGAATTAGAGATACCTGTCTAGTAATGTGTAGCACCACCTTTCGCCCTGATGATGGCGGCGATGCGTCTTGGCATGGACTCGACAAGACACCGGAAGCGTTGGGAAGCCATACGGATCCACGACCCCTGAACAAGCTCCCACAGTTCACGAAGATTTGATGGAGGGGGTCATTTCTCTCAATGACATCCCAGATGTGCTCGATGGGGTTGAGGTCAGGTGACCTAGCTGGACAAGAAAGCGAAGTCACGTCGGTGGAGTGTTCATCCAACCATTCGGATACAATTCGGGAGCGATGGCACGGTGCATTGTCTTGTTGCAGGATGAGGTCCCCAGTGGGATGTTGAAGACGCACAAACGGGAGCAAATGGTCGTCCAGGATATCTCGGTAACATTGACCTGTGAGGGACGATGTCACACGTACCAGGGGCCCCATTTCTGTCCACGTAAACAGTCCCCAGATGAGAATGCCACCCCCACCAGCTCGAAAAGTACCCTGCTGGCAAGAAGGATCCATCGCTTCATGTGGTTTGCGCTGTACTCGTATCCTGCCATCCGCATGTACCAACGTGAATCTCGACTCATCAGTCCAGGAAACATTTTTCCACATGTCTAGGGTTCAGTGGCGATGTTCCCGCGCCCATGCTAATCTTTGCACCCTGTGATGTGCAGCCAGCAGCGGTACCCTCGTAGGACGATGGCTTCTGTACCCCATAGCGAGGAGATGGTTCTGGATGGTGTGGATGCTTACACGTTTTATGCACCAGCGTTAAATTGCCGAGTGATTTCTTGCACTGTGGCCCGTCTATCTGCTGTCACAATGCGAGCCAGCCGACGATGACCCCGCTCATCCACACGCTGTTGTCCACGGCAGTTGGCCCTTGTAGGGATGGTTTTACTGGATTCGATGTACTCACGGTGCATCCGTGACACATTGGCTCCTGAAAATCCCAGTGCCTGCACGACTTCCGATATGGAGTGACCCATTCGTTGGGCCACGACAATTTGCCCACGATGAAATGCGCTTAGATCCTTCGTCTTACCCATACTGCGTCCAACTCTTACTGATTTCCCGTCGCATCACTCCTTATATTGTCGGATCGCTGCATACGTCATGTCGTTTCCGCTTACAGGGTCGCCCACAGCGCCACATTTGCATAACGCCAGCTGTCTCTAATTCAATTGCTCTTCAGTGTAGAGAAAATGGTAAATTCGGAGAATGTCCATACGTCTGAATTTCAGTACCTGGTAACATCAGCTCTGTGTTGAAGAACGTCGTTGACACCTACGAAGCATACTTGCAATGACATTATTTATGAGCGTTTGGGGCAGCTCGTCCTATATTACAGGCAACACGTTACGGATGTCTGCCAGTGTACTGGGGTATGGAACGTGGTTATCCAGACGTCGCTGTACAGCGTCTCAAATGTTCTCAATAGTAATTAAGGTTTGGAGACCTAGAAGGCAGTTGTGACGATTCAATCCCATGGTTCTCCAGCTCCTGAAGCATGCTCCAGGCAGGGTGACTGGTTGCAATGTTACCGTGAAAACTGAGTGCGTGTCCAACAGCAGCGTGAAACAGTGTCACAATGATCTCGTTTCGATATACTGAGGCATTCATGTTGCCTTAACGAACAAACAAGGAAGTACGACCATTAAGTTACGTAGCCTCGCTGATGTTATTTCTAAGGATTTTGCCTCCTTGTGGTTATCCTCGAGCGACCACTCCTTGGTAGATCTGCAACGTTTCCGTGCCGTAGAAATCTTTTGTGTAGCCGGCTTTACGAAACTCCTAAAGCAGCTGCCACGTCGTTCTGCGGTACACCTGCCTGTAACATGTCAACACCCTATTTCTATTGTCAACGCTTAAACATCGTCTGGACAATATTTCACGTTAATCCCACACTGAAGGCAATGCATTCAGCAAACTTCTAGACAAAACGGTGAAACGACCCGTTTTCCACTTCTCGCAGGGTACTCTTTATCGGAGCTCGTGCGTTACGTGCTGTGTTGTCATGATGTTAATTTACATACACACCGATGAGCTATTACATTATGAACACCTACCTAATAAGCTGTAGGACCCCCTTTAGCCCGCAAAATAGCGGTCATTCGGCTAGGCATCGACTCGATAAGGTGGCGATAGGCATCCTGGGATATCTGGTACTATAATGTCAACAGCAGGTCCTCCAGTTCCCGTATATTTCGGGGTGGCGAACCCGCTTTTCCAAGTTGAACCACAAATGTTCGATTGGGTTCATGTCAGGTGAATTTGAAGGCCAGGGCATTAACAGAAAGTCACCAGAATGTTCCTCGAACCAATCCTTGACGATTCTAGCAGTGTGGCATGGCGCATTATCCTGTTGTTAATGGCCATCACCAGCAGGGACCACACAGTTGCCATGAATGGGTGAACTTTGTCCGCAACAATGTTCAGATACCCGACAGCTGTCAGGGATTGTGCTATGGGAAATAATGGGGCCTAAAGTGTACCAAGAAAACATCGCCCCCAGCATAACACAGCCGCCGCCGGCCTGTTTCCGCCAAACAGTGCATCCAGGTGCCAAAGCTTCCGTTGGTAATCGGCGTATCCGCGCTCGACCGTCTACGTGATGCACCAGGCCACTTTCTTCAAATCCTCCATGGTCCAATCTCGATTATCTTGGGCGCATTCCATGCGTTGTTAGCGATGACGTGCAGTGAGCGTGGGGACCCGGCTGGGTCTTCGGCTACGCAGGCCAATGCGCAGAAGGCTGCGATCAACTGTGTGCTGTGACACATTGCCCTGATCACCACTGTTGTAGCTGCGGGTGATTTGTCGCACTGCGGCCACTGTGAACAATGCGAGACAATCTCCGCTCCTCTCTGGCATCAATGAGCTGTGGAAGACATACGGCCGGACGACGGTTCGTCGTTTGGCCATCTGTGCACCGCTTTTGATACGTACTCACTACAGCGGCGAACAACCCACAATTCGCGCCATTTCCGAGATCGTAGTTCCGAGGCGGCGTGCCATCGGAATTTGTCCTTTATCAAACTCCGATAAATCGGCAGCCGTTCCCATTCTGATTCCGAACACTCTACTAACCGAAAGCAGGTCCTCGGGTTGTATATATACTGCTGTGTGAACTTCACCTGCGCCACCGTTCGGTTTCCAGGCGCGTTCATTTCTCTAGGTTGGTGGTGGTCATAATAGAATGGCTCATAGGTGTATAACGTAGTTATCCACTCGGATAAGCGAACTCCAGTAGTCACTAAATTGGCATATCACCACGTTTTCCCTTCAAAACTGCAATATCCCTAATTTTTTGTGGCCGGTGTATAAATTTCACTCTATTTCAGGTTTATTACCGTTCCAGTACAAACACAATTATTAAGTCTGTCATATCTTTTTCATTATGTATCCACTTTGTTTCTACAAAAAAGCAGTACACAGATGACGTGCAGCGTCTGAATCCAAAAATTTAGTTTGCATGTGAGATTAAGTTTATAACTTGCCTGTGGTATGATAGTCAACTTTGATCGTAAGTCGTGTAAGCCGATTTCCGATACATCCACATCATCGATGATAACTTGGCCCTCCACAGCTTCGATAATTCTGAAGAGTGCTAAAGTAATTGACGATTTTCCAGCTCCAGTGCGACCAACTATTCCAACCTGCGGAAAAAATCATTAAAACTAAATTATTTTGATAGAATATAAAATAAACAAAAACTTTATAGAAATAATACTTTGAACTTAAAATTATCAAGAAAACCTTCGGTTCTAATTTTTCAGATAAGATCTTCACTGCCAAAAAAGGTTAACGTTTGGAAACGTTAACTGGTAATCTTTATTAATGATAAGTTTTACTGCCAGGTTGAGAAAAAATGGTCTAAGGAAATTCTATTACTATGTTATGAACTTGATGACATCGTATCGATCAGTTCGAAATATGCAATAGGGTAGCAGCGTGCGCGTTTTTTTAAAGGTTTAACGGCCACCGTGAGGAAATCAATGGGCTATAAGCAGCCGTCTGTCGCTGATTTAGGACCACTGGCTCCAGGGAAGGTACAAAGCCAATGCCGTAAGACAAGCACAACATCCATCACACATAAGTGGGAAACGAATTTCCCTGAATAATTCTTCACAAATACATGGAAGGCAATACAAATGTAATCATTGGCACAAATGTGTCGTATTTACACTGTTTTCCATGTAGCCACTCATTCAGAAAAATTACATTGCCCTGGAGCTGGAATCGAACCTGCATCGCCCGATTTCCGTTTGAGCATGCTATCCGTTACACCACACAGGACAAGAAAGTTCCAAGCAAATAGTTTTCAAGTTTTCTGAAGGAGTGAACATGGAAAACAGTGAAAATACGGCACTGTGAAAACACAAGTTTGTCCGCGACGGCCATTTAACCCATGTCCCCTCACTCCAGAGTAAGTTGCTCTCCCAACCGAACTACGCGGACAGAATGTCCCGCTGCAGATTTGTTGTGTTGACACATGTTTTCATCTCTGTACTACGTCATAGCACATTAGGGCCAACGATTACATTTGTATTGACTTCCATGTGTTTGTGAAGAATTATTTCTTTAAGGAAATTCGTTTCCCACTTATGTATGATGTTCTCTGAAGCACTGGAACTTCTGACCTACATCCGACCCCGGATGTGAGAAAAGGTCGTCATGACGCTACGAGGAAACACATAATTGCTTCGAGTAGCGCAAATCTGAACAGTTCTCAGATTTCTAAGCTACATCTGCTTTGCTTCTGTTGCTTGGAACTTCCTTGTCCTGGGTGGTGCAACGGTTAGCATGCTCGAACGGAAATCGGGAGATACGGGTTCGATTCCTGCTCTTCTTCTTCTTCTTTTTTGTCTTTTTTGAGGTTTAACAACCGCCGTGAGCAACTCAATGGGCTATAAGCAGTCGCCCGTCCCTAATTTAGGGTCACTGGTTCTAGAGAAGGGAGAGAGCCAGTGCCGTAAGACAAACACAACATCCATGCCTGACCGGGATACGAACCCGGACCCCTTACGGACGAATGATCAGAGGCCAGCGCCTTAGACCACTGCGCCACCGGGGCGGCTCGATTCCCGCTCCACGGCAATGTAATTTTCAAGCTTTCTGAATGAGTAGCTACATGGAAACAGTGAAAATACGGCACATTTGTGCCAACGATTACAACATCCATGCCTCACTGGGATTCGAACCCGGACCCATCTCGGACTAAGGGTCAGAAGTCAGCGCTTAGACCACTTCGCTACAGGGGCGGCCAGCACGCACATACTGTGAAGTACCAACCTCAGAGGTGACGCTCATGTCAAGACATCAATTTTGCAGCCATAAACCTTCGTCGGTGTAGTTCAAGCATTAGAATATCCGACTCCGGAGAAGGAAGATGTGAGTTCGAATTCCATAACCGGTACAAAAAGAACAATTTCACTATATTGGCGCCCGAAGTAAAATGAATCTCCTGTCCGTAAGGTTGAAGAAAAATGTGGGATGCTTCTTCCACACGTCGTCTGAAATTAATGAGAATTACTTTTTCCACAGAGAATTCCTTCAAGCATGGTTGGACGGCTGACCCGAGGTAACCTGCGATATCGTGAACCCTCCTTTCTCAAGGAGGGGATATATGTGACGTACCTACTTCAGAGGTGGCGCACATATCACAACGGCAAGTTGCAGAGATAAGCCTTCGTCGGTGTAGTTCAAGCGGTAGAATATTTGACCACGTAGAAGGAAGATGTGGTTTCGAATGCCTTCACCAGCATAAAAAGAAGGATAATAGATTAAAAAGTTCTTACTTCAGCTATTACCGATGCTTATGTACACTGCCGTCCAAAACTTGACGGCGAGCAAAAAAATCTTGCTATTATAGAGCACCATCGGGCGAACGTGTACGATGTGCCATTTGATGATATTCCATGCATGCCAAATCTGCTGTGAGCACGTGATAGCTGCTGAAGGTACATATAAGTAGAAGGCAAAATCGTGTCTCACATGCGTTGATTCTATTTTTCATGTGTTTCAGCAACGGAGCGAGAAACTGCGTGTCTGAGGTAACAAATGGATGTCTCGCAGATATCATGTGAATGATTTAACCAGAGGCCAAATGATCCGTAAACTAGAAATCTATGACCGATTTCGCCAGAGAGTTTGGAGTAGCACGCACTATGGTGCTGCGGCTTTGGTCAGCGTTCAGGATACACAGAACCGCTGCCAAATGTTTTGCTGGAGGTCCTTCCAGCAGTACCTGCCAGCGGGTTGACCGTTACCTGGCCATAATGGCAAAACGGTGTCGGAAATGTACTGCTGGACAGTTAGCTAATCGCCTTCGAGTAAGCACAAGTGTATGAATCCCACGGCAAACCGTGTCAGGAACACCTAAATGCAGCAGAAAAATATGCCCCAAAACCCGCGGGCTGTCGAACATTGTCGAGGGAGTGTTGTACAGCCCGCCATCAGTGATGTATGTCTTACGTTGACTGATCTACAGATCAATGAGTCAAGTTAATGTTCACAAGTAAAAGTCACTTTAATCTGTCGTCGGATTCCAAACGGCAGTTCACGTGGAGGGAACGTAAGATTGCGCATGATGTGAAGAACATCGCTGAACGGGACAGATATGTCGGTCGTGGCGTCATGGTGTGGTCCGGTATGCAAGTGATGTACCGAATTGCAAGTGATAGACCAAGGAACATTCACAGGGCAACGGTAATGCAATGATGTGATTATTCGCCACGTTAGTCTGTTTCGTGGTGATGTTGGCGTAGATTACATCTTTATGGACAATAATGCCTGCTCTCACCGCACTACATCTGTGGATGAAATGTCCAGCCTGCTGACCTAATCTGATTCTAATTGAACACACATGGGACGCTATGAGGAGACGTGTTGCGCAAGGAAATTCCTCACCAGAAACAATTCAAGCCCTTATCAGGGATTTCCAGCAGGAGTGGGAAAACTTATCCCAACAGCTCCTAAACCACTTGGTGCTAAGAATGACACACTGGTGCCAAATGTGCCCTGCGGAGTCGAGTGGACATATCCCCTACTGAGATCTTTACGCTGTAGTCTGTTTATGCAGTGCTCATGGAAGAGTGTCACTGGACAACAGGTAAGACTGTACCTCCTCCGTACGTTTTGTTCTGTTTCGATCACTAGGCACCCTACACCGCCGGCCTCGGTAAGCGAATGAGCCATACACGACAGCTGAAGCTCGCCTCAAGAAATTATCGTCATACGTCGTAATAAAGTTTAACACCTTTTTATACACTGAGTGGCTACTTTATTATGACCACCTGACAGCTTTAAGCAAATGAGCTATGGCTGCACGCTGTTGCCGCCAGAGGGCGAGGCTAGTATAAAAAGGGAAAGCTTAGTGCTTGCGACAGTAGTAGAAGTGATTTTTGGGTGACGAGATGGATAAAAATGCAATTTCACGGACTTTCAACGTGGGATGATTGTAGGAGCTCGGAGCCATGATCACCGAAACAGCCGCATTCGTGAAATGTTCCAGAGCAGCTGTTGTTAAAGTGTTTAAAGACTGGACTGTCAGCCAAAAAACTGGGTCTCTACGTGCAACGTGTGGTCGTCATCGACTAGTGACTGCTCGGGAGGAACGGAGAGTGTCCAGACTGGTAACAGACAACAGAAGGGCAACAGTGCAGCAAATTACAGACCATCTTAATCAAGGATGCCCTCAAATGATCTCTGCCTGCACTGTTCGCTGTACACTGCATCGGATGGGATATGGCAGCCGAAGGCCTGTTCGAACACCTTTGCTATCTGCAGTTAACAAGAGAAAACGTCTCCAGTTCGCACAGGAGCACAAGGATTGAACAGTCGATAATTGGAGACAAATTATGTGGTCCGATGAATCACGTTTTCAGTTGCACCATGCCGATGGCAGTGAGAATTTGGCGGAAACAGCACGAAAGCATGGACCCCAAATGCATTGCTACAACCCTTCAAGCTGGTGGAGGCAACGCTATGGTTTGGGGAATTATTTCCTGTCATGCTTTGGGCCCTTTAATTCGTGTTGATTAACGTCTGACTGGCACATCATATCTAAACATCGTTGCGAACCAAGTGCACCCTGTCATGTGGATGGTTTATCCTAATGACGATGGCTACTTTCAACAAGATAACGCGTCCTGCCATAGTGTTCGTATTGTACAGGACTGGTTTCAGGAACATGCCGGTGAGTTTACTTTGCTTAGGTGGTCCCCACAATCTCCAGATCTTAACCCCATTAAGAATTTGTGGGATGAAGTTGAACGAGCCATCAGACAGCTGGATCCACAACCCTGCAATCTCACACTCCTGGAAAGTGCTATTCATCAAGCATGGTCTCAGATTCCACAAACCACCTATCAACATCTCGTGGAGTCCATGCCACGAAGAATCGACGCAGTATTAAAGGCAAAAGGTGGCCCAACGAAGTACTGAGGGGCTGGTCATAATAAAGTGGTCACTCAGTGTATTAGCACGTCACTCTACCCCCTGTAATGCTACTGCTACCCGAGACACATTTCCTTTAATGACATTCTTTGTCCCCATCTATGAGCGGATCTGACGGACTTTAAGCGTGCGATGGTAGAGGGCGCTCGAAGAAGGGGTGCGAGTATCAGCAAAAGTGCTACATTTATGAAACATGGGAAAGTTGCATTATTAAAAGCATACAAAAAGTGGATGACTAAAAGAACCGGTAGGGAGCGGATGGCGTGTTGTGGAAACGACTAAACGACACCCGATAAGAGCGGAGGATAACCACACTGGTACGAGCGAGCAAATGCGCGACAGTGAGTGAAATAACAGATGATTTGTACCAATATCAAACATCACTACTGAGCAGTGGGCAGTAAATTGGAACCTCTGCGTTATAGCGTCAGAATCCATTGCTGAACAAGACAAAGCTCCTCCAGTGGATTCGAATGCACTGAAGTTGGACCCTGAACAATTGGAGAAGAGCCATGTGGTCTGACGAATCGCATCCTTAACTGCCTAATATCGATGAGAGGGTGAGGATTTGGGGGAAACAACATAAGAGCATAGTTCTACCTTTCAAGCTCACAACGCTCCAGACTTGTGAAGGCAATGTAATGATGTGGGCCATGTTTTCATGCATGATTTTAAGCCCCTTGATTCGAGTGAACACATGCCTGAATACGCAAGCGCATTTAACCACCTGTTGCGTATATTACTTAATAAACTTTCCGTTTGTAAATTTTAAATTTCGCTCGTTAGACTTTCTGCATTTAACGTCATGTCTGAATTCCCAAGCTGTTCTGTTACAAGTGGTATCATTAGCAGTCAGTCAGGTCAAGAAAACATAGATAAAAATTACGGATGAAATGTCGTTAGTGTGAGGAGTCTTCAACGTTAGGTGTTAGGTCTTTTCAACATTGGTTTAGTTCGCAATAAGTATGTCGACTGAGCTTCTATTAATTAAAGGACTATTTGTTTGTTTCACGTTCAGTGTTTAAGGTCAATGACCACTGTTACATAGTTCGAGTTAATACTTCAACTAATCTACTACTTTGTGTGTGTGTGTGTGTGTGTGGTTCTTCAAATTTCACTGTAGAAGTTCAGCGTTACTGTGTACAAATCTTCGAGGAACCAAGTAAACCAACTTATCTGGATTAATTGTAAGTAATTTTCTGTTACCTTCATTTTCCCTACTTAAACATCATGCACCGTCGATGTTGAAGTTTGTTGAGAGATGATCACTCTCAATCCATTAGTAATGGATACTTCGAGCAGGAAAATGCACCATGCCCACATTGGCTCGGAACATGATGGGGACTTTTCCCTGCTTCACTGGCCACTTCAGTTCCAAAATCTTAATCCCGTGGAGCATTTATGGGGTGAAGTTGAGCTGGACATGAGCCGTCTGGATCCACTGCCATCTAGTTTGTGTGAATTAGAAGACGATATTCGACACGCTTGGGCCAATATTTCACTAAAGCACCAACACAATGTAAGCGGAGTGCTGCCGTTCGGAAGGACAAAGGTGCTCCAGGATATTATAAAAGTAGGTTGTTCTAATAAACTGGCCCTTAGTGTATACTTAGTAATGTGGCTATGAGGGTATATTGCTGCTTAAGTATTTTGACGTTTCTCTCTCATTAAACTTTCCTCTTTTGGCGTTTCTGTTCTTATATCAATTACGTTAATTATTCGTGTGTGTGTCACTTCAACTTCACTGTGGAAGTTCAGTGTTACGTCAACTTCTTCGAACGGCATGTCAAACTTCTAAGAATTTCCTTATAATTGGTAACGTCTGACAGAGAGTCAAAGGTAAATAAAAAGCCACGTCCAGTATAAAAGGTGCCTGTGGTGTTATGAACGTAAGAGGATATACTGCTTGAAATGGAATCGCATGTTATCTTGTATTATCAGAGTTCAAAAATTATCTGTAAGTTATGACGTATAGTGTAATTTAACTTTCATTTTTAGTTTCTTATTCTATCATCCGATTTGATTAGTTTCTTCCTCAACCATTCGATTCCGATTAAATGATGAAATCCTCTATCATCCGATTCGATTAGTTTCTTCCTCAATCATTCGATTCCGATTAAATGATGAAATCCTCTATGATCCGATTCAATTAGTTTCTTCCTCAATCATTCGATTCCGATTAAATGATGAAATCCTCTATCATCCGATTCGATTAGTTTCTTCCTCAATCATTCGATTCCGATTAAATGATGAAATCCTCTATCATCCGATTCGATTAGTTTCTTCCTCAATCATTCGATTCCGATTAAATGATGAAATCCTCTATCATCCGATTCGATTAGTTTCTTCCTCAATCATTCGATTCCGATTAAATGATGAAATCCTGTATCATCCGATTCGATTAGTTTCTTCCTCAATCATTCGATTCCGATTAAATGATGAAATCCTCTATCATCCGATTCGATTAGTTTCTTCCTCAATCATTCGATTCCGATTAAATGATGAAATCCTGTATCATCCGATTCGATTAGTTTCTTCCTCAATCATTCGATTCCGATTAAATGATGAAATCTTCTATCATCCGATTCGATTAGTTTCTTCCTCAATCGTTCGATTCCGATTAAATGATGAAATCCTCTATCATCCGATTCGATTAGTTTCTTCCTCAATCATTCGATTCCGATTAAATGATGAAATCCTCTATCATCCGATTCGATTAGTTTCTTCCTCAATCATTCGATTCCGATTAAATGATGAAATGCTCTATCATCCAATCGGAATCGACTCTCCAGCACTCACACGCATTAAATCAATGGATAGAAAAAGAGCAATATGCGGCAAAAAAGACAGCTTTATCGGACAACCTACAGAAAGCGGCAAGACTACCACCCGGGCCGAAGATTCTCAGCACCTTTGCCAGGACTATACACTACAAACCAAGAAATCCATTAAGACCAATCGTTTCCCGAATGTCGTCCCCGCACAAACTACCTAGAGAAAGAACTCGCAAAATTCCTGACTCAGTATTTGTCAGTTTCCCAAACTGTTCTACAATCCTCGGTGGACTTCGTCAAGAAGCTTGCCCCCAGACCATATTATGGGAAGCTTTGATGCGGTTTCACTCTACCCATCAATTCAGGTACCAGAAGCAACGGCAGCGCTAAAACAGACTTTAGCGGACTCGGGGCATTTCTCACAGGAATCCCTGCACGAGATATTCCTATTAATAGGCCTAGTCACCAATTCCAACCATTTACCTTTGGAGGCAATATTTACCAGCAGACGAAGGGCGTCTCGATGGGCTCTTCCCTCTCAGCAACCCCACAGAAACCATGCTCCGTCCCCTGGAATCAAAATTGTTTCAAGCCAGAACCCCAACACCGGCAACATGGTATAGATATACCGACAACATATTCTTTGTCTGGAAGCACCAGCAGAATGAACTTGACCAGTTCTTCAGACGACTTAATAACCTTCACCTTGATTTAAAGTTCACTATAGAATGTGAAACTCAGAGATCACTGCCTTATTTGGACGTACTTGTGACGAAATCACCAACAGCCAGATCCCGAACACAGGTGTATTACAAGCCAACATACGTGCCAATTATTATCCAGCTTACCACGGCCAGCCCACCCGCACACAAGTTGGCTTTTTTCCGACATAGAGTAAGAAGGGCGTTTAAACTCTGGCCAGATGATATCCTCCGACTCCGAGAATTGGATTTTCGCAGGTTTCTCTGCACAAGATATTTAGAGCATCATCCACAAGGCGAAAACAAAAGTTTCCAACACGACTAACCGAAAAAGCACCCCTACGCTTCGCTATATCGGAAGCTGCCCTTACGTTCCCCGTTTCACCTAGTTCATGCAGAACGACCTTAGAAAATATGGACTAGGAATCGGAATAAAAGCGCCACAGCCACTATTCTCGAAACGCACGACAAAGGGAAACGTACTACTAACCTCTCAGACGCAGGAGTATACCGCATCGCCTTAATTTACCCAGATAGTACAAAGAAAGGGTACGTAGGAATGACCAAGCGTTCATTCAATGTAAGGTTATCAGAACACAAAAGAGACAAAGTCGAGACGGTTTACGATCGCATTGGCCAGAGAAGTCCAACTCCACAACGCAGCACGTAACTGGAGAATTTGTGGAAGGTGGCCTACTACACTACCACTAGTGCCACGGCGATCAGAGAATCTCTAGAAATCGTAAACAACTCATTAGCTAGGAACGAGGATATCTCGAAAGAGATATCAAGCGCATGGAGCATCTTCCTACGAGAGCAGCGCGCCTGACCTCCTTAAAAGCATTCACACGACGTGATATCAACAAGTAACTTTTTTACGCGTTTATAATTTTATTCAATTCTTCAAACGATTTGGAACTCAGTTTTAGATTAGACGTTTGTATTCCAGCAGGAAGAAGCCAGCCAACCGTGGTGGTGAAAGCTCACACTCTGTATTTAAGTGTCAGCGTTTTGTGTACTACACCGATTAAGCGGATCTTTATTATCTTAGAGTCTACTTGTTTACCTGGTGTATCTACCCTGTTTTCATTGTGAAATAAACAATAAACATTACAAAGCGCTGTAGCATGTTGATGTTATCGTGAAGTTTCTACAATCATCTTTCTTCCAGAAGAGACAAGGAAACAAAGTTTACTTACACTTTTTACGTGTCATTTTTCAAGCAAACTGTGTCCGTATTTAAGTTGTATAAATGCTAATTTTATGTTAAAATGATTGTGCTGTTCCAACAATCTATAAAAACACAACTTTAAAACATTATAACTACCTGTTTAACTTTCCGTTTTTGTTTACTTGTGTGAATTTTTGTTGTCTGTTGTTAAGTGTTCCGACCTAAACGTCACGTCAGAACAATCAAGAGTTTATTTCTTTAAGTCATTCTGGCAGCCAATCAAGTAGACTTAGATAAGAACAGCACAGTATAGCAGAACAAGGGTGTTAGTTATGATAACTATCAACGTCATAGGAACGGTCGACGAGCTGGGCTCATACTGTCCTTATGCCACTAAAGTAGACGATTGCCTAGTTAACTGGGTTTGACGTACGTTGTTGTACTTCGTGAAATTAAAAAAAAATGTTGTCATTAATTTACTACTAATACTGTACGTTGCTTGTAACTTCATGGTGTGAACGCTACTCCATTGTCATTATTCTGTGATTACGCGATTGATGTCTAGTTGAAAACAGAATCTTTGTGGTGTGGATTATTAGTTCGCGTTATGTCAAATAAATTACTTTTTTGAAGAATTTGCGTGCAAGTTATTCACTTTCATATTTATTTATTTTTTTGTAGGGTGAACCCTGAAACACTTGGGTTACATATCTCTAATTTAACCTTCCTCTTGATTTTCTATTCCTTTATGTAAATTTTGATACTTCTCAGGTTTTTCCTTCTGAACGGTTAGTCACTTCCCCGAATTTCCTAATACCTTTCGGCAACACTGACACTGGGTCAAAGACAAATAGTCGCCCCGGTGACTTAGTGGTCTAAGCGATGGCTTTTGATCATTCGTCCGGAAGGGGTACGAGTTCGAATCCTGGTGAGGCATGGATGTTGTGTTTGTCTTACGGCACTAGCTCTCACATTTCCCTAGAACCAGTGGCTCTAAATTAGGGACGTGAGAGATTAATGATTGATATTAATTGGCATGTTAACGTGATACTAGGAAAGCTGAAGCTTATATGTGAGTGTTGCATATTATTGATGTTATAGCAGTTTCTTCAATCGTATGACTTCGACAATCGGAAAGAATGAAGGGTTGCTTGGATTTCGACGTAAGTTGTTCTCATTCATACAAACTCTGGCCGTACTTTGTTCATATAACTGTGTTATTTAAACATACAATCTGCAAAATCAGAACTCTCAAGGCATCAAAACATCACACATTATAAAGCCAGATATACTTCTGTTGTGTTCATGAATTTAATTCGGAGTTTGGCAGCATTTCACTTCAAGTTGACCGTCTTTTCACCTTTCTCGGTGGTGTTTCTTTGCCATTATCATTGATATGGTAAAAACTCCAAGTAATTTCTGTTTGTATCCACTTCTCTCAATGATTTTTGGAGATCACTGATCTTTGACTAGATATGTGCTTTATCAATAACAAAAAAATAAAATAAAATCATATTTAAAGCAAAGGTAAGAGTTACTCCAAGCTGATCCGAAGCTCATTTGGCAATTTTAAAAGAGTAGGATAAAAGACTTTAAAAAAATGGAAGGGGGCTTTTTATAAATCTTTAGTAGGGTATTAGTTCTGTGTTTCAAATTTATATTTATGAATTTAAAAGAAATCAAGCTGCACACGGTTATATGCAAGTATGTAATGCTGTTTCAGAATCGTACAGTTGAGAATTTTCAAGGCCTCACTGGTGGCGCAGTGGTCTAAACGCTGGCCTTTGATCATTCGTCCGAGTTGGGTCCGTGTTCGAATCCCGTGATGCACGGATGTTGTGTTTGTCTTACGGCACTGGTTCTCTCCCCTCCCATCTCTGGAACCAGTGGCCCTAAATTAGGGACTGCCGACTGCTTATAGCCCGTTGAGTTGCTCACGATAGTCGTTAAACCCCCAAACAAAAAAAGAAAAATCAAAACTTAAGTGCACTGAGGAACACCGCCCAGCAAAAGAATGCTCATACTGAATCCTATGCAGACTGGATTTTGAAGTGTGAAGGACTGGGCAGTGTTAACCATGGAAATTACGAAGCCGTAATATCAAAGATAATTTTCTTATGACCTAATCCTACACTGACGGAAAAAAATCCCAACACCAAGAAGGGGTTGTGTTAGATAAACGACAGTTAGTAGGCGGTGAGAGTACATCTGTAAGATGACGCCTATGCAAATTTCGCGCTCGGCGCATACGTGTGGCGCTAGTAGCGCCCTCGGAACATGCAAAGCAGGTTTGCTGTAAATACGCGCTGTAACGTTCGTGAGCGTTAGTTATCGTTGAGATTCGACGTAGGGTGTTGATGTTAGTCAAGAATGCCTTTAAGAAGACGAAGAAGCCATTATCAACAGCTCACGGAGTTTGAACGAGGTAGTGTAATAATGCTACGAGAAGGTGGATTTTCTTTCCGCAATATTGCAGAACGACTTGGCAGGAATGCAGCCACTGTGCATGATTGTTGGCAGCGGTGGTCAAGGGAAGGTACTGCCTCAAGAAGACCGGGTTCCGGCCGGCCACGTGGCACTACTGAGAGGGAAGACCGCCGTGTACGGCGTATGGCCGTGGCGCATCGTACCGCGTCTGCGGCAGCAATTCGAGCTGCAGTTGCCACCACAGTGACACAACGAACTGTTACAAATCGGTTACTTGAAGGACAGCTCCGAGCCAGACGCCCTGTAGCGTGCATTCCACTTACTCCAAACCACTGCCGTTTGCGACGTCAGTGGTGTCAAGCTAGAGCTCATTGGAGGACGGAGTGGAGATCTGTTGTGTTTTCTGATGAAAACCGGTTCTGCCTGGGTGCCAGTGATGGCCGTGTGTTGGTTAGAAGGAGGCCAGGTGAGCGCCTGCAACCAACCTGTCTACGGCCGGGACACACTGGACTTACACCTGGAGTTATGGTCTGGGGAGCAATTTCCTATGACAGCAGGAGCACTCTCGTGGTTATCCCACGCACCCTGACGGCACAGTTGTACGTCGGTCTGGTGATTCAACCTGTTGTGCTGCCATTCATGAACAGCATTCCAGGGGGTGTTTTCCAACAGGATAACGCTCGTCCGCATACCGCTGTTGTAACCCAACATGCTCTACAGAGTGTCGACATGTTGCCGTGGCCTGCTAGATCACCAGATCTTTCACCAATCGAGCACGTATGGGACATCATTGGACAACTCCAGCGTCACCCCCAACCAGCATTAACCGTCCCTGTATTGACCGACCAAGTGCAACAGGCATGGAACTCCATCCCACAAACTGACATCCAGCACCTGTACGACACAATGCATGAACGTTTGCGTGCTTGCATTCAACATTCTGGCGGTTACACCGGTTATTAATGTACCAGCTATTCACATTTAAAATGGCTCTTCTCGCGCTTACAATAAGCTGTGATCTTGAAACCTTAATCGATTAAATATGTTACCTATACAAATGTATTGCCGCCATTTCATTCCTCTACAACTATTTTTTCGTGGTGTTGGAATTTTTTTCCCGTCAGTGTATTTACAAAAGCTGTTATTTTATCTGAAACTGAACTCACCTTCTCATTAGGAGTAATATCCAAATTAATGCTTTTGAGAACAAGGTCCAGGTTATCACGGTAACGGGTGCTGTAGTTCTGAAAAGCGATCTTTCCTTTAATCGGCCAGTCAGGTGACGGTCGTTTATTCGGAATTATCCAAGGTGACTAGAACAAAAACATCACGGTTTATATTTCACCATTTCACGAGAACAGTTTGTAGAAATATTGTATAACAGAAGAAAAACAACAAAACATAGTGAAGTTACACTCATCAACTTAAAGGAGAAAAAAGCCGTTTTTTCAGAAGCGACCACCATGCGAAACAATTTTTGTGTGGGTAAATTCAGAAGTGATGATTCATCTTGTAACGTACCAGGAGATGTGACGTACCTGCCAGAAGGACGCACACGAGGGAGATGATGTAACGTACCAGGAGATGTGACGTACCTGCCAGAAGGACGCACACGAGGGAGATGATGTAACGTACCAGGAGATGTGACGTACCTGCCAGAAAGACGCACACGACATAAAGGCAGATAGGAATCAGAATAAAATGTCAGCGTAGCTCAATTGGTAGAGCGACTTGTTCCGGAATAAGCGGACTCGGGTTCAAATCCTGGCGCGGATAAAAATGACGGAGAAATTTACTTCGTTATAATGGCGCCCGAACTATCCGGATGACCCGACCGTTCAAAATCTCGCAATGGTGTGATGTTATTTCCACACCGCGAGATAGGAAAAATAAGAGAATCCCTTCTCCAGCACTTCAAAAAAAAAAAAAATAAATAAATAAAGGGAGATGATGTGACGTACCTGCCAGAAGGACGCACACGACATAAAGGCAGATAGGAATCAGAATAAAATGTCCGCGTAGCTCAATTGGTAGAGTGACTTATTCCGGAATGAGGGGACCCGGGTTCGAATCCTGGCGTGGACAGAAATGACGGAGAAATTTACTTCGTTAGAATCTGAACAACGTTTTGTTGATAACTAATGTGAAAGAAAATTGAGGTACCTAAAAAATTAATTTCAAAACCGAACAATATTCTCCCACAAATAGAAAAAAAAGTGTGGAAACTTTAAATTTTGGAGGCTTTTTTTTTAATAAATGCAATAAATTTGTTTAAGACAAAAATATTTTTTTATATCTGGTTGCAGCTCAAATATTAGATGTGCGATATGTTTCGCAATGAGCAATTTAACACATTTCAAGCAAGAAATTTCCATCAAGTTTCAATGGTTTCTATAATGTTTAGCATTGAATTTAAGTAGCAGTTTTAAGTGTTACAATATTTTTCATGATATTGTTCCGGTGATTTATTATTTAAATTTAATAAATGATGCAAATTAGTCTAATGTTTGGCACACAGGATCTTCAGAAAGTGGTGAACCCAGGAAACAAGGGACAATAATATCAGAATATTATGCCAGATGTCCATAACAATGGATGCAATCCTTATGCATATAGCGAGTGCTCGAAAAGTCAAACTTATTCCTAATACAGGCATTATCTGGAAAGAAGTACATCACATGCGAATCATTAAAACAAAAGCTCTTATGTGAAAGGTTAGACATGTTCGCAGCATTCAATTGCTCATGCATTCACTTTTTTCCTCATGTTTGTTGCTTGTTTCGGGGTCTATCTACCACTATGGGCATCTAAGCTCGAAGGTGCAACCATCCGAATTAAGGACCACTGGTTTCGTGTAAGGGTCAGACACAGCGCAGTCTGACCTTTACACGACAACATCCATATCTTGCTCCTGATTTCGAACACTGACCCAGTAATACAAAAAGTCAGAATTCTGCGATCTAGACTACTTGACAACTGAACGACATGCCTAATGACTGGCGCAGGCAGGAGAAAAGATTCTCCAGCGACATCGAAATACACAGTTGATTGCTTCCTTTTGTTTCTTGTTTCTGGGCTTACTGACTACCGAGAACAACTCATAGGGCTACAGGTTCCAGGGAAGGGACAGAGCCTGCGCCATCTGATAAACACACCATCCGTGCCTCAGCCGTGACTACCTGGGAATATCTCAGAAGAAATGTACTGGTATACTGGTGGATCAATCAGCCCCTGGCCATATATATCGGAATGGGCCATTACATGACGAGGACAGGTGTACATAATAATAAACTAGCACCTCAGTGTACGATACTACCATTTCAGCTTCTCAATTTTGTGAATGGATTTACTTCCAACAGAAAAGTATTTTACAGCTTTCTCCAACTTAGATAGGGATTTTATGCTATTTTTCTGATTTGCCCTTCGCAACTCGGTACGAATTTTTTGCGCTGATGTCAGACTGACAACAATTCGTCCAAGAGCAGAGACTGAACGATATATTTGTATTAGGTTGTTGCAAATGAAATTGCGGAATACTGATGGAAACTTCAAAATATGGTGCTAAAATGAACTTTTCTGATCAAAATAATCACCACCAGCAACAACTCACTTTTACCAACGAGCTACATGTTTCCGTATGCCGTCGTGAAAAACTGTCGAGCTTCGGGTTGCAACAAATTCTTAGAATGCGGTTTCAGCTGATGTTTGACTGGGAAACGATTTACCCTGTAGAAAGGTGTCCAGGTGCTTCAAGAAGTAGTAGTCGGGACAGGTCAAGTGAATAAAGCGGATGAAATAAGGTTTCGTACCTCAACTTGCGCAGCTTCTGGATTCTCTGGCGTGCAAAGTGGGGTCCCCCGTTTTAATGGAGAATGAGTAATGCCAGCTATTTGGTGGAAAGTTTTCCATGCATAATGTCAAGTTCTTGACAATACCGGTCCGCCGTGATGGTTTTGCCCAGTTGTAAGAAGCAGGACCGGATCACACCACCTATGGACCACCAAACATTGACCATCGTCCTGCTAGTATGCAGTACCGGTTTAGGGACATCGCCGCCGTCGAGCCATTGAACCGAACGTCGGTGATTGTCATAAAGCATCCATTATCTCATCACACGTGATGAAGTGCCTCAAAATCTCGTTCGTTTAGTTGCATATAAGCATAGGAGAGCAGACATTAAATCGTTGTGTTTTGTGCTGTTCCGTCAGCTCATGTGTGACTCATTTATCCATTTTCTTCATTTTACCTATGGCAGTTAAATGTTGGAAAATAGTGGAACAGCATACTCTGAGTGTTTCGTTGAGTTTTTCGTCAAGTTATCGTATCGTCTGGCGTGGATCGAATTCAATCAAGGCATTCAACTCGGCATCGGCATCGTTGATAGCTCCATGTGGTCTACCACGTGGCTCATTTTCGATGCTCATATCGCCGGACCGGAACTCAGCAAACCAACGTTGTGTCTTGCGTTCACTAACGGTCATGATAATTAACACAGCAATCAGACATCTCTGAATTGACTGTATTTACTGTTCGTCACGTAATTTCAATCACATCAGAAAACTTGAAAAATTCATCGCCCTTGAGTGGGAATCGAATCCGCATTTCCCGATTACCGTTAACCGTTACTCCACCCAGGACGACAAAGTCTCAAGTATCTGAGTGTTAGGAGCATCGGATTATCGTCCGACCGCATTGTTAATCGAAGCAAACTGTGCTGCCATCTAGCGTTGTTAAGCACTTGGACGACTGGTGACATACTTAACAACGCTAGATGGCAGCACAGTTTGCTTCGATTAACAATGCGGTCGGACGATAATCCGATGCTCCTAACACTCAGATACTTGAGACTTTGTCGTCCTGGGTGGTGTAACGTTAGTTAGCATAATCGAAAGGTGATCGGGAGATGCAGGTTGGATTTCCGCTCCAGAGCAATGAACTGTTCAAGTTTTCTGATGTGACTGATATTACGTAAAGAACAGCAAATACAGTCAATTCAGAGACGCCTGATTGCTGTGTTAATTATCATGATGTATTTTCTACGTATTATGAGAATATTTCTTCCACACTATATGTTTACTAACGGTTCATTTCCGAAATGCTATATTGAAGTTCCGAGTTGCCGTGTCCAAGTTTAAACTGATATAAGAAAATGACACGAAATTGGCTCTCATCCATCGTCCTCTTCACTGTAGTGGAACTGGAGAAATGGCCAGCGCTTTGTACGCAGCAGCACAAGTCACTTCGCGCGATATGTTAGTTTATAAATAACCTGCCAACTGCACTAGTCATTTAAGTAAGCTCCAATATATTAGGTGTGCATCTTAATTCTCGGCCACAGGCACGACACGTTGGCAGCAAATTATAGCAAATCGAATACGTACTTAATCAGGGAAATAATCCCCGTCGTGTTGGATACATTTGAGCCATAGGTCAGGGAGCTGCCGAATGCCACTGCAGAAAAAAAGGTTGTTTCGAGTTGATAAAGTCATCAATACTTGTGTAGACCTCCTCGACAGAAGTGAAGTGCGTATCACTCAGGTGATGTTGCAGGGAACGAAAGAGGTGATAATCCGACGAGGCGAAGTCTGGAGAATACGCCGGGTGGGACAAAATCTCCCATCCCAGGTCGGTGATCGTGTTCTTCAAGGCACTGTAATCGTGTTTAAAGTTGTTTTCCCGGTGTGAGGACGCGGGTTATCCTGAAGCAACAGGACCGACCTTCTGCCCTTGCCGGTGTACGGCCTTTTCGCCTCCATTGCGTCACTCACACGAATGAGTTGCTGACAATAAAGTTCAGCATTGACCGTTGCACCAGGTTTGAGCAACTCATAGTGTACGACACAGCGCTGATCCCACCATATGCACAGCAACAACTTCCTGGAATGGATATTCGGTTTGGCGGTACTGGTGGTAGGCTGACCTGGATAAACCCAGGCTTTGCGCCGCTTAGGATTATCGTAGAGGATCCACTTCACATCCCAGGTCAAAATCTTGTGGAGGAAATCCTTCTACTTGAATCTGGAGGGCAAGGACACGGCAACATCGTAGCGCCTGGACTTGTTCGCAGCTGTGATTTGGTGGGGCACCCAACGGCCCTCCTTGTGAATCCGTCCAAGCTTGTGCAGGCGCTTTGCAATGGCTTACAATACAATACAATACAATTATTTATTGCACACATTTAAAACTTACAGTTATATGAAATTGCAATACACCAGGAGGAATCTGAACACATTGGTTGTAAGGCGATTCCCCCTATCAGATGTAAGAAAAAGAATAAAACATATGGCATATATGAAAGCAAGTAAGATATTTATAACAGAAGCACCACTGTTAGCAGCATGCTTGGAACTACAATTTAATGATAGGGTTGAGATTCGTGATGGAGATCAGGGTGATTTACAATGTAATTTCGCAGAGACAAGGAAAACATTTTGATATTTTCCAGGGATCTGATGCTCTCTGGGAGATTATTCCATAGGATAATGGCTTTATACAGTATGCTACTTAAACCATAATTAAGTCTAACACACGACTGACATAATTTGTTGTTAGCAACAGATCTGGTGAAGATAGAATAATCCAGATATTTGATGTCAGATTGAAAAATAGGCAGTTTAAGATGCATTATTTTAAAAAACATGATACCTAGTTTCAAGGTAAAAATTTCATGATTTTTTAGAATATTTAGTTTTAGAAATAATGGTTTTGAATGAGACATGTAATCTGTGTTCAGCATATAGCGAACAGATTTCTTCTGTAATTTGAGCAAGCATAATTTATTGTTTGCACTTATATTTGAATACCAAGATTCCAGACAATAGGAGAGATGGGTATAAATAAAAGCATAGTAAAATGTTTTTAGGACATTGATAGGGAAGAGTTGCTTAATTTTACCAAGCAGGCCAACCTGTAAGGAAACTTTTTTAAAACAAACTGAACATGCGTATTCCAGTTAAAGAATTCATCAAACCAAACACCAAGATACTGAACTTTGTTCACAATTTTAAGGGTGAGATCATTAATCCTGATTGGAAATTTATTTATGTCCTCTCTTTTATGAACGTTTCGGAAATATACGGCGTTGGTTTTTAGAATATTAAGTGATAATTTGTTAGAGCATAACCAATGAGATAAATTTGATAGATCATTATTGATCATTATCTGTAACTTATGCAAATCATGACATTTTTGAAAAATGACAGTGTCATCAGCGTATAGCAAAGCATGAGTTGATTGCAGGCACAGAGGAAGGTCATTAATATATAACAGGAACAGTAACGGTCCCAATACCGAACCTTGAAGCACTCCGCATGAAATATTAAGTAGATCGGAGTTTATTTTATTTGCCGTGTTACTCCGTGTTGCTGGGCGAGCTCTGACCGTGTGCGACAGGGATCCGCCTTCAACAGTTGTTCCAGTTCCTCGTCGTCAACTTTCTGTGGCTGCCCTGGACGTTCTGCATCACGGAGATCGAAATTTCCCTGCTTAAACTGCTGGAGCCACTTCCTACCCATGCTGTAGGACACAGCAGCCTAACCCAAAGCAGCACAGATCATTTACTGGGTTTCCGCGGCACATTTTTGCAGCTGAAACGCGAACAGGAGGCAGTGCCTCAAATGTTGCTTCTCGAACGACATTGCTTTCACCGTCAACTTTCGTCCCTTCTGTCACTACAGCTGTGAGCGGTAACGGTAGCCTGGAAAGATGTTGGATGGCGCTGCAATCAGCCATTATCGCACACAGCTATTTTCATTTGCCGACGTTTTATGATTTCCTGCGGTTAGGGGCCGAGAATTAAGTTGCATACCTAATATGTATATATGCTGTATATAGTATAATTTAATTTACAGTGCGATTTTTAAAATACTGTTCATCAGAAAAACGATAAGATTAACGTACTGAGTACTTACTTCTGAAGGCAAAGACGAGTACTCTTCAATTCTCTCTACTGACACTAACTGGTTTTCTATTTCCGTTCCACACCTTACGAGCCAAATGAAAACATCGGCTACCTGAAATGAGAAACGCCATGTAAGTTTACAAATTTTCTAAAACGGTATTTTAAAGTTATTAAAATGTTTCTAAGTGAGATTAGGTTGCAATGTTTTGTACCCTATTATCAACCATTATCAGTCTTCTGCTGGATGAAGGTCTACCCAAATTTCTTCCGCAACTTTGTCTTGCGCTGGTCTCCACCATTAAGCCCCAACATGCTTCCGAATTTCATCCATTCATCTCACACATGGTATTCTTCTGGGTCTTTCCCTGTCCCTTGCAATCCAGTCTATCATTTCAGTTATCCAATCATGTTTCAGTTCCTCCAGCAATATGTCCAGCCAACTGCCATTTCAGGGATTTTACATTGATCATGATGTCATTAACTCTCGTCATTTTCCTGATCCACGAGTTCCTCTTCCTTATCTTCCTGGTCATGCTAACCTTGCCCCTATCCATACTTCTTTCAGTAGCTTGCAGTCTCTGGATGTCCATTTTAGTTAACATCCATGTCTGTGATCCATAAGTAAGAACCGGAAGGATGCATTGATTAGACACTTTTTTTTAACACATAATGATAAATTGCTTTTGAAAATTGTTTTATTTCTTCCATATGCTCTCCAGAAAAGTTTTGCACGCTTATTAATTTCTTTTGAATGTAGCCCTTGCATGATGATATCTGTGTCCAAGGGAAATGTCGACATCGGTTGCTTCTAGAGTTGCCCCATCAATCGCTAAATCTTCAGTTCTTGAAAGAGTATTGCACATCAATTTTGTTTTTCATTTTTAAGCCCACTTCTTTACTCTTGTCAGCAAGTTCCTGTACCATACCCTGCAGCAGTAAGGGAATACTTTGAAAAATGACTACGTCACCAGCAAAACGAAGATGGATTATTCCCATTACCACCCCACAATTCCCCACACCACTCTCATTAATATTAAAGGAATCAGTTTCTCAAAAGTCACTAAAATAAAACAAACACTCCACTCCAACCTACTCATAACCCTAGGGAATCAAAAATGAAACAGACCTCCACCAATCTTTAAGGCCAAAGCCACCATCACATCCCCTCCACCATATATTATCACAAAAAACACCCCTGAAGCCACTCCTTGAATAAATAATCTCCAATAAATTTTATCTCCTTGTCTTCCCAGTTCAATGACTGCAAAACTTTCTGCAGTGTGGCATTGATGGTCTTGAGAGCTATGGTGTCACCTTGTCTCACGCCCTTTCCAATTCTTATAAATGATGTGCCCTCGAACAGTCGAACCTTTACATCTGCATTTATGTTATTATCTATGCATCTTCAATACTGCAGAATTCTAAGACCTTATAACTTCTGATGATTTTCGGAATCAAGAGACTTTTCATAATCAACAGAAGCAGTACATAATGGAAGTTCTATTCATTCTCTCTTTCAATTAGTTCTCTACGTACCGTACATGGATCCCTGTAGTGCTGAAACCACTCCCGAATCCAGGTTGTTCTTTTGGTTGAGCCATGTCGAATGCTTTCTTGAAGCGATGTGATAGTACCTTAGTAAAGATTTTATAAACAACTTATAGGAGGCTGATGGGCCTGTAGCTCCTGAGATCCTCCATGTCCCCCTTTTTTTATGAAGCAGGATCATTGTAGCATTGTTTCAATCATCAGGAATCTTCTCTTCATTGAGACATCTCGTGCAAATTTGGGCGAGTGTTGTTTCTACACAGTAATTCCATCTTCCACTGGAGCGCTTCCCCGTTTCATGTTTTTAATTACATGTGCAATTTCTTTCGGGAGGACTGGAAGAACTGATGGTGTAAGTTAAAAACTAAGAAATGTTTTGCAACGGTATCTATGCTCATAATCAACAGACTCCTGATTTAAGTTTTTCGTTATTTATTCTTGACTAAACACACAAGTAAAACGCTAATCATGGTTCACGGATATATAATAAACATAGAATGAATGAGTTATTATTAACAACGAACTTTTCTTTCTATTTAGTCTGTTTTAAACAGTCTTACCATGATTAATAGTCCTTTTAGGAGTTCATACAAACACAGTTTATTCCAGCGATAGTCCTTTTAGGTCATCATAAACATGTACTTTTTTAGAGCAGTTTTTGTAAGAACAACAACACAGCGTGTTTACACACAGAGAAGGGACGCCATCATCTCCTCTCTCTTTCTCAACAATTGTCCAGGGTCGTGATCCCATAATTCTTTGCAACGCACCGCTGTTTGTTCCGTTCTGCATCCTTGCAACTGAAACTCGCAAACATAAACAAACTTCCAGCAGGTGTTCCATGAAAATAAAAAGAAACGAGCAAAAGACACTAACATCCAACTAGAACTTTGGTACTGGTACACTTTTTAATGTCTGGAATAGATGTAGCCTTCTTTTCATATAGCTTAGTGTAGATTTCTTTAACTCTAGTCAAAATTTCGCCTCTACTTCTTGTTACAGTACCATTTTTTTTAGTGTCAAAATCTGTTTTGCTTCTATTACTGAGATGTTCCTTCGCATGCTTCAGGCGTGGGTTTGGGTTTCATATTCGTGCCTGGGCCATTTACCCGTCCTCCTTTTTATGTTTGCGGTTTTTCACTTTCCCATTTTATGATTTTCTATTTTCAAATAATTACAAAATTTTCACATTACAAAAACTTTTCACGGCTCACCAAAAATCATCTCGCGACCCACAGTGTGGGGCCCGCTGTTGTAGATCATTCAGCGCGAGAATGATGACCAATCAGGCGATGTATACGAAAACGAAATCGCTATAAAAAAAAGCAAAAAAGAAAAGAAAATAACAATTTCAAACAGATTTGCTATTGAGTGTTTATCTCAAGCACTGCGTTAGAGGAATTTGAAAAACAAATTTGACAGCTGCTATCATAAGAAGCAAAAAACAAGCAACGATAGACTGATATTTCCGATGTAACGTGTAAACAGCATTACAAATGTAACAGATGCAACTTCAAATTTTAGGGAGTTACTTTAGTTTTTACATTTCATAGCATTTAGCTATTGTAACCTTTTAACAATGGTGGGATTCGAGCCCACGTTTACCTATTTCGGAGAGGCTTTTTCCACTTGAACTACGCAGGTAGCCTTACCGCTGTTTCACTGTCGATTTGACTCATGCGTCACCTCAGTAGTACGTTATCGACGTAATCTCACGTAGTACGTCACAGCATCTTTCCCTCCTTGAGAAAGGCGGGGGTACGAAATCGCAGGTTTCGGGTCGGCCGACAACCATGCTCGAAGGACAATCTCATTGAAGAATTTATTTTATTTAATTACGTGCGTTGTGTGCATGACTCGTCACCCACATTTTTCAAACTTAACTGCCAGGACATTAACTTTAGTTCGGGTACCAATATAACATATAACATTTGCCGGTGGTGGGATTCGAACCCACGTACGTCATCTACGTCATGTCACGCAGCATGTTACACTATTTGTTTGCTGTGTCTTAATGCTTCTGATAGCCGTATGTTTAACTTGCATACATCACTTTTTAGCTAAATGATCTTAGAGAACTTTGTCAAACATACCCTGAGTTGCAAAACTATTATGACCACCCAGTTAGTACGTTGTTGGGCCACCTTTTGCGATTAATACTGCTTGAATTCGTCTTGGTACGGACTCTATTAAATGTCGGTAAATGGCTTGGGGTATATTAGCCCAAATGCGATGAATTGCACCCTCCAGCTCTTGAAGATTTGATGGTAGCGGATCCAGCTGTCTGCTGCCTCTTTCAACTTCGTCCCCCAAATATTCCTTCGGATTGAGATCCAGTGATTGAGGTGGCCACTGCAGCAGGGGAAAAGTCTCCGAGCTGCTCCTCAAACCATTCGCGTACAATGTGAGGCGCTATGATATGGAGCATTGTCCTGCTGGAAGTATCCATTTCCATTGGAATAAGCCATCAACATAACTGGGTGTACTTGGTCGGCGACAATATTTAAATAACTATGTGCGGTCAGACGTTGCTCCACACAAATCAAAGTGCTCAAACACTCCCACGAAGCCATGCCCCAGGCCACATAACGTTTCCTCCGCCAGCTTGAAGAAAAGTGACGATGCAAGATGAGTCTATGCTTTCGTGCTGCTGTATCTATATCCTCACCCTTCCATCAGCATCGTGTAGTTGAAAACGTGATTCGTCGGATCACATTACCCTTTTACACTCACTTACTATCCAATTCTTGTGTTCCTGAGAGAACTGGGGGCGTTTGCGACTTCTTGTTCGCTGCCGATAGCAATGGCTTACGGACAGCCGCTTCTGCTGCCCATACAATGAAATGTGCAGCGAACTGTACGTTGAGAGGCCATCGGATTTGGTCCCTGATTCATTTTATCTGTTAACTGACGAAGTGTTGCCCGTCTATTGGACTGAACAAGTCTGCATGCTCTCTGCTCAGCTCGAGCATCCAGTAGCCGTTGACGACCACACGCCTTGCGCTCAGACCCGGTTTTTTGAGTGGTGGTCTACTCTCTGTAAACTTGAACAACTGCTGCCCTCAAGCATTTCACAAGTGCAGCCGTTTTGCTAATGCTCACACCAATGCTTCGAGCACCCACGTTCATTTCACGTTCGAAATCCGCCAGATCGCGTCTTTTACCCATTATTTCTTGCGCAGTGCGCTTCATTAGCCTCTACATGAAATCATTGTTCCCTTTTTATACCGATTCAGCCATCTTGCGTCAGCAGCAGCTGCGGGACAGCTACTTTGCATAAAATGGTCTGGTGGTCATAATAATTTGGCCATTCAGTGTATATCCCTTTGTATGATTTGAATAATAACCTTTTGAATAATTAAGTAACCGCTAACGGCCAGACAAGAGAAGCAGCATGCGAGATAAGAGACTTACATTACAAATCCAACGTTTTTATTCTTCCACTCACTGAAAGGTCAAAGATAGTCCACAGATACCGCATGACCCTCAGCTTTCACCACATAATTCAATTGTACAACAGCAATAGTCGATCTATATATATATACAATGCTATCAAAAGTATTCGGACACTACTGTCATGGCGAAAATTTTAACCTCTGGTGAATTTCAGAGAGACCTGATCAATCTTTCTGTTGGTTTATCAGAGATTAATTAATGCAAAAATTTTCTCCCATGACATACGTTAGAAGAAAACTCCTGGTTGAAAGGCAGGGGAATTCGTGCGCAAAATTCGCTTGTCTTAATCACAACCAGGAAAACAAAATTTCATGTTGGTGAAAAGAAAAAAAAAAAAGAATAATATTTGATTTAACTGACTTTGGGTTTTTGAAAATAATTATTTTATCTGTTCTTTTATCGCGATAGGAAAAGGCGAGTAGGTGCGCAGCTCAGAGAATCAAAATTAATTTTAGTTTAACATCACGGAACGAGAGAAAAAGAAAATTAAAATTAGTGATTTTCTGCAAAGCAAGAATTCGCCATTTTTGCGTTTCCAAGCGTCGTGGAAAAGTCACCAAAAGTGTAACATCTTTGCGTCTTTTGGGGTAGGGAATTCAGCAACAGAATCTATTTTTAGACCTCAGGGTCAAAAAGAGAGCTTGGTCGACACGTGTGAAGGTCAGAGGTCACTCGAGGCGTGGGAGTGAAGATTCCGTGGGGAAGCTGTGAGTTGCTAGGCTGAAGTTTCGACCAATGAGAGGGGTCAGCGGTTTCAAGCACCCCAGAGTTTATCCGTTGAGAAACACTTTTGTTCTGGACTTTTTGCTGGCCGTCAGAGAAAGAGAGGACGGCGGAGTTTTTTTCTCCTCGCCTTTTGGCGGTGGAGGGGGCAGTCAGAATGAGATACACTGGGGTCTGTTGGCCCTGTGTGGAAAAGAAAAATCTTTTTTCTTTGGCCTGGTCGGCAGTAAGAATGACTGGCCGCTAGCTGTGTTCCCGTATTCTGAAGTGACTAAAATCGGTCAAAAAAAAAAAATGATTATTTTCAAGGATCTCATTGCCGGAGATGAAATGACCGCTGATACACCCAAATTATCAAGTAGCGGTCGACTGCCGTGTTGGATGCAGATGGCGGAGAAGGATCAGACCCGATTTCTTACTTCCAAGCCCAACATGCCTGAGGACCAAAAGTCCACCTATTGTTGTTGCTGCCTCCATATTTTAACGCTGGGCTGCGCCCAGGCTTCGGGGAGAAGGCCATGGCTATCATGGACGGCCTTGTGAATGCTTCGAATGCTGAATTGTCGAGCTGGGCCCACTACTGATTACAACAAGGAGTCCACCAACAGGGTTCCAAAATGCCCGTTTCCTGTTTCGTTGGGCAAACACACTGGCAGAAAAAAGGAAAAGAAAAAAAAACCCACCTTGGAGGTGAAGTGAAAATCAACCGGGACAGTGGTGTTCTCTCAGGGAGAGTTTATTTTTTATTTATTTATTTTATCTATTATTAGGCTGTGAAACCTTTTTTTTATTATTATCGACGGTTAGTGTGCTTGTCAGGAAGTGTTGTTGCTCCAGTCCTAAAGGTAAATTTCTCTCGGCATTTTCTTTTTTGTATTATGTTGTGGTTTCTTTAAAATTATAAAACGAGTTGGTTTTAATATCTTAGGCTGTTTAAATAAATTTCATGTCATCTTCTGTGGATAGGTAATTGAAAAACAAAACGAAACAAAGTAGTGGAGGTGGATAATTTTCTGGGTCATGTAGGGATAGATGATATAATAAGAATATTAAGTTATTTCGGAACGAACACCTCTCCAGACCAGTATTTCTCTTAGGTGAAATTTAACTCTTTTTGTGCTCGGTGATTTTTGTATTTGTGAAGTAGAATTTGTATTTATGAACTTAGCGTAGGTGCCATGTAGTTGGGAATTTTTCTTGTAGGCTGGTAATTATTTTGGTTTAGTGTTTTGGTAAATTTAGGTGCTAAATTACTCTTTAAAATTTAATTTTTGTATTAGTGAGGGCTAATTTCTAGTTTCAGCCCGTAGATTAGAAAAACAGGGTTTTTATGGGGAAAAGAATATAAGAATTGGGCATACAGGCAGATATGAGCATATGTATAGTGTGACTAAAAAAAATAACCCGAATAGCTGTTGTGTTTCTTCAAGAAGTGATGATTTTTTTTCAGGAAAAGAGTGATCTAGGAAGTATGGTGATGTATAGATTTTTCAGGAAATAAAGTAAGGTTTCGTATAGTGTGTCAAGTATGGTGTTATTGAGCTTTCTGGGAAATGAATATGTACAGTGTGTTCCTGGGAAATATAGATAAGTGATTTTCTGGGAAATGAGTGTGTTCCTGGGAAAATAAGGATATGAAGTGTGTTCCTGGGAAAATAAGGATATGAGTGTGTTCCTGGGAAAATAAGGATATGAAGTGTATTCCTGGGGAAAATAGGATAAGAAGCAATTTTCTGGGAAAAAGGGTGATGTGTTGAATTTTCTGGAAAATGGACGAAGAGATATTTTGGGGACAAGAGAACTCTTGTGGGATACTTTACCCTATGTAGACAATGCCGCGGGGTCTGAAAGGGTGCACGAAACAAATTGGGGGATTTGTTTTCTGCCCAAGTAAGCTTGTTCGGTCCATAGGAGGTGGTACCTATGAGGGGAGTGATATAGGTTGTCCCCAAATCAGAGTGAAGGAACAGAAAAGGGTTAGGTCGCACTTTGCTCCACTACACTGTATAAGCTGGGAATGGATTCACGACCCATTCCCGCCTTCAGACTCAAACTTTGTTGTTCTCCCCGAAAAATAGTGTTTTTCTTGAGATGTGGGACTCATTGGTTGAGATGATTGTTTGGCTTTATGCCCGAGTTGATTATTACATGGGTGCCAGTTGACTGGAAAAATTATAGTATGGAATTTTGAGATATTGGATTTTCATGATGATGGTGTAAGTAAGATTCTCTTGTCAGTGTAGCAATTTAATGATAACTTTGTGTAATTTGAATAAGGTATCTAGTGCATTAGGTTTTGGTATGGTGTATAGAATGGGTTGAGTATCCGGTAATGCTAGAAATGTTGATTGTAAGACAAATGTTGATTTAAGCCAGGGTTATGCTGATTTTAAGACAAATTTTCCTGGAAGGGTAGAATCTTTTATTAAATTAACTTTCATTATACGTAGAATTTTGGCAGTTGTTATAGTAGTTTAAAATTAAAAGTGGATTCGGAAGTCTGGTCTGAGAAGGTTGGTTCGAGCGATTTAATTAGAACAATATAGTGTACACATATGCATATAAAATTTTTTTTTGAGAGAGAGTGTGAGATATTTTCACTTCAAATACTTAAGTTGTACACCATGTTAAATCAAGTGTTGGTGCTGTTGAAGTACAATGAAATTCTTGTGTTTATTATTTTTATCAGTAGTGTCCCTGGTGCTAATTTTTCTTGGAAAGAAACTAACCTGTCACCCGTTTATTTTTATTGGGCCCTGTGGCCAGGCATAAAATCTGTGACCTAAAAATTTAACTTGTTAAGTTTTTAAAATAAATATAGGCCAAGTGGCCTTTCAAAAACCTAAACCTTAGTGCAGTGAAGTTTTAGGCATTTTCAGTTTAAATTTTCATCACATGGTTCAAGTGCATCCCCCTCAGCAATGACTGAGGTGGGAATGTAATCTGAGGTTATAACCGTAAAATCAATGTTTTTGTCCTAACTAGCTAATTTGATCATCGCCACTTCCAAAAGGTTATTTACACGTGTACATTGTATACGATTAAATTTTATTGTTTACAAATTTGGTACACATGCAAACAATAGTTACCTTTTCTTACACTTTCAGGTGTATCTACTCATCAAATGCAAACAACGCAAACAATACAATAGTAACTTTTGGGAGATACCAAATTCAGTGGTGCATTTTATTTTATTTTTCTATTTTGTTTCATGGCCTTATTCAAAATTTCATTTTTGGTTTCGAAATGCATCCACCCATTTCCCAAATTTAATTTTTCTATAATTTCCATATGAATTTTAATACCAGCATAAATATAACGCATTTAATAAATAGCATCAATTCAATATAAACAAATTAAATTATTCAAAATTTTTTTTCACCAAAACACTACTGTTCTTTGCACTTATGCAAATATTTGCATAAGTGCAAAGAACGGTTGCGCAGGAAGGTACGTATATTGGTGGGGAGGTACGTATATTAAGCTGAGATGTTCTATCGTGTTATCAATAAATTTGAAGCGGATGTGCCGCGTGGACGTGAACTTTCCAAGTTCCACCGTGGTCTGGTCATAGGATGTCATTTAAGTCACGTTTCCGTACGGAGCATTGCAGCTAAACAAAACATTCCAAAATCGACTGTAAGTTATTTCGTGAAGAGACGGAAGCAGGACTGTGCAACTACAGCAGAAAAACGTTCAGGAAGGTAGCACAAACTGATGGAACGTGACAGAAGAGCCATGTTAAGAAATGTTAAGAAATCCTGTTCTTCCTCTGCTGTTTCCATCGCTGCTGAAGTAGGAAATGCTTGTAATGGCTAGGTTAGTACCATAACTGTCCGCAGACAGTTACCCAGTGTAGGCTACTACGGTAGAGCAGCGGCATACAAGCCGCACATCACTACCGTGAATGCAAAGCGCCGTTTGAAGTGGTGTGTCTCCCGTCGTTCATGGACTGTGGGCAACTGGAAGGCTGTTCTTTGGAGTTTTGAGTCACGCAGGGGAGAGATGCATGCTTGGTGTAACCAGTAGAGGTGAGAAGAGAAACTCATGGATGAAGAAAATAACAAGAGTGGAGGATATCATGATCAGAGTGAAGCAGCATTTCATCCTTCCAATCTGATGGGCGTGTTTGGATTTGGCGACAGCCCGGCGAATGATTTTCGTCGGGCTGTGTTCTTCCAACTGTTACGTTCGGCGGATACTCCATCATGATATGGAGTTGTTTCTCGTGGATGTGAGTCGGCCCGTTGGTAGATACCACAAACCATTAACTCTGAAGCGTTCCTCGACGTTCTAGATAATTCTGCCCTACCAACAATGTGGCAGTTTTATGGAAATGACCGTTGCCTCTTCCAACACGAACGAGCTCCCTGCCACACTTCACGGCGTGAGAAGTACTGATTTCTAGAAAATGAGGTGGAATTGTTCAACTGGCCTGCTCAGAGTCCTGATCTTAATCCCACAGAACACCTCTGGGATTACATGGAGCGACGGATACCAAATCCACAACAACCATCTTCGCTCTCCACTCTGGCAGCAGCTTTGTAAGACGAATGGCGAGCCATTTCTGTCAAGACCTACCAAAAATTGGTTAACAGCATGCCTCCTCGTGTTGCCGCCCTCGTATAAACAAAAGGTGAACCGACTAACTACTAATTGCGATAATAAAACCATTTGCCGCAAAACATTGTGTTGTCCTAATGCACTGCTGGACAATTGCTAAGGACGGATCATAAACGGCTATATAGCGCACAAAAAAGTACGTGTGGTTGGATGCCAAGTGAAATAAAATAATGTCAGAATGCCAGGACATTACAAGAAAGACAATTTATTGTGCTCTGAAATCCAGAAGGCTTTGGAACGTGTTCAAGGGACAAACAGGCCATTTTGTGCAGAATACGTAAACGTGAAAAAAATGCAATTACCGTCCGCAGGCGTTCCGGCGTAAGATGTCAATACGGGATATGGCCACCATAGAGGGCGATGCAAGATTCCACACGTCGTGTCAGGCTTTGCACAACATTATCAAGCAGCTGTTGGGGTAATTTATCCCATTCCTCTGTCAGTGCACGGATGAGGGTGTCTTTGTTTATTGGAGGGCATTGGCGACCAGCAAGACTCCTCCCCAAAGCATCCCACACATTTTCAATGGGATTCAGATCTGGAGAACGTGCTGGCCATACGAGGCGTTGAATATCCTCGCTCTCAAGACACTCCTGGACAGCGACTGTTCGATGACATGTTACGTTGTTGTCCACGAAAATGAATCTATCACCGACAGCACCACGGAACATGAAAACATGAGGTAGCAGAACATCATTAATGTATCGTTGGCCAGTCATAGTCCCAGTTGGAGGCACATAGAGGGACGTACGGCCATTGATCATGATGCCAGCCCATACCATGACATTACTTGTCGGATATCGGTCCCTTTCCTGTATGTTTGCTGGACAATATGCAGTACCACTATCACGCCAGATCAGTTGTCGTCGACAATCAGACGATAGACTGTATCTATTCTCATCTGAGAAGAGGACAGCAGACCAGTCGTTTTCAGTCCAATTGCGATGTTGATGGCACCATTGCAAACGGGCGGTACGGTGACGTCTGGACAATGGGATGCACACAACAGGACGGCGGGCGTATAGTCCTCCTTCATGCAAACGTATGGCAACAGTTTTTCGGGAGATCCGCTAGTAGCAGCCATAAACTGATTTGCTACCTCACTAGCTGTGCTGCGCCGGTGTCTTTTTGTTGATAGCACTATGTACCGATCTTCTGCAGGTGTCGTACTGCGAACACAACCTCCCCCGTGACGTTTGCTACACTCTCCATTTGTTTGAAATGATTTCCAAAGCCTTGAAACAACACTGTGGCTGACGTCGAACTCCCTGGCAACATCTGTTATTTTTCGCCCTTCTTCAATCTTGCCAATAATACGGCCACGCGTAAAATCATCAAGGTGATGTCGGGAAGACATACTAAAAATTGCAAGTTCGTCAATTGATTCTTTCCCTTTCAACTTTGCGTTTGAACAACAACGGTCAATACGCGTCAAATCCTTTATATCTCTTATGAGCGCTATGACGTCACGAACTAGTTCGGCAATCAAAAATTTGCATACGCACAACACGTCTTACTGTATCCCGCACTTATGCTAATTTCCACATTTTCCTGCCTTCCATTTTATGGTTGCTATCGTTGCTATTGTCATCCGTCCTTAGCAATTGTCCGGCAGTGTACTTTTAATAATATAGTGTACTGTACATAACAAGAAAAAGGTGACATTGAGGATCTCAGGAACTACAGACCTATCAGCCTCCTATCAGTGGTTTATAAAATCTTCACTAAAGTTCTTTCACACCGTTTGAAGGTAACACTGGACATGGCTCAACCGAGAGAACAAGCTGGATTCAGGAGTGGCTACAGCACAATAGATCATATCCACGTACTGAGAGAACTGATTCAAAGAGCGAGGGAATATGAACTTCCATTGTGCATGGCTTTTATCGATTATGAAAAAGCCTTTGATTCGGTGAAACCATCAGCAGTTACAATGGCCCTGAAATCCTGCGGTATTGAAGATGCATACATTAATATTATTAATAACATCTATGAAAATGCAAGTGCAAAGATTCGGCTGTTTGAAAATACAACACACATAAAAATTGGAAAGGGAGTGAGACAAGTTGACACCATATCTCCCAAGCTCTTTAATGCCACATTGGAAAATGTCTTTCAATCATTGAACTGGGAAAACAAAGGGATAAAGATTAATGGAGATTATCTAACCCACCTTCGTTTTGCTGATGACGTAGTCATTTTTGCAACTACCCCATCAGAGCTGCATAGTATGATCCAGGAACTTGCTGACAAGAGTAAAGAAGTGGGATTAAAAATGAACTTTCAGAAGACAAAAGTGATGTTCAATGCTTTTACAAGAAATGAAGATTTATCGATTGATGGAGAAAAGCTGGAGATAACAGACACGTACGTTTATCTTGGACAGCAGATATCAAGTGAGGGTCACATTGATGAAGAAATTAATCAGCGTACAAAACTTGCCTGGAGAGCTTTTGGAAGAAACAGCATAATTTTTAAGAGCAATATGCCATTATGTCTTAAAAGAAAAGTGTTTGATCAATGCATCCTTCCAGTGCTTTCGTATGGTGCAGAGACGTGGACCTTAACTAAAAGAGACATACAAAGGCTGCAGACAACTCAAAGCAGCATGGAGAGGTTCATGCTTGGTGTAACCAGGAGAGATAAGAAGAGGAACTCGTGGATCCGAAAAATGACAAGAGTGGAAGACATCATGATCAGAGTTAAATTTCTGAAATGGCAATGGGCTGGACATACTGCCAGAAGGACAGACTATCGATGGACAGCCGAAACTTTAGATTGGATTCTAAGGGACAGGAAAAGACCCAGAAGAAGACCACATGGGAGATGGGCGGATGAAATTCGAAAGTATGCGGGAGTGACATGGAGGAGACTGGCACAAGACAGACCGTTGTGGAGGAAACTTGGGAGACCTTCGTCCAGCAGTGGATTGATAATGGTTGACAATAATGATGATGACATAACAAGCCTTACCTCTTTCGCAGTATCAACGTTTTACAATCTACTTGTGTTTACGAGCAGAGTGCTTTCAACGTCATAGCTCTTTAACAAACTGCCCAAAAGAGCGCAAGTTCTTCAGTATTCACTCTTCACGATGAATTCTTTAAGTTTCACCATTATTTCCTAGCTGACGTCTAATTGCCCACTCACATAACGGTTAACACTTATTAATGCTCGACATTACTTTTCTTACATGGAATTCGTTTCTGAACTCATGCTGGCGGAAAAAGTAAAATGTCCAGCGACTTTATTGTGTGTGTCGCAGTAGTGGCGGATTAAATGATCATTCACAGAGGTGAGAGCGAACCATTCACGGTAAAGAGTAATTCGTTGTGGATGAATCGTTCATGAATGGTCCATCACTACACTCTACTACATTCAATGTTGCCATTTGCATTCAGCTCAGACTCACTGTCAGTAGTGCCAAATTGAAAACACTGTTCGGGGAAGTAATGTGCCGTTCATTGAGAAAACGTTTAACCACCAAGAAGTAACACGTTTACATAAGAACATAGAAACTCAAAGGAAGTTTAAATCGAGGTATAAGCCGCAATTGATTAAACAATTTGCTTACTGCAGATCTCATTCATGTTTTAATTGTTAGCTATAGTTTTTAACTAACATGCAGGGGTAGCACTGCTGATCGCATTCTTCGCAATTTGCGAAAAACAAATCGTTTTGGCGATGGAAAAAGCTTTTGGGACGATTACCTTTTCGTACTGTTTGATGAAAACAAATTGAATTGGCGACTAAATTTGCGAAAATTTTAGAAAATCCAGCGCAACCCCTGAACATGTATTATTTACCTTCGTCTAAAGGGTAAACAGTATATTTTAACCTGACGTAAGTTATATGCTAAAATAGCCATGCTCGAATCCGTCGGGTTACAACGAAGTTCGTATATATCATATTTTTAACTCTCTTTTCAACTTCGTTATATAGAGGTTCCACTGAATATGTATTGATAAAGAATTTCTAAAATGCTTATCTTTTGTGACAAACGTTGTAAGCAGAAAGTTATTTGTAACAAACGTTGTAAGCAGAAAGTTATTTGTAACAAACGTCAACTCTGCTTCAAGTAACAAAAAACTGTACTCTTTCTCACCTGCAATGCGTACGTCAGGATAAGCCCTACTATTGCAGCATCCAAAGTACCTCGGCTTACAACAGAAAGAAGAGCTGTTAAAGACACAACCACGTTGCCCAGTATGTCAAGTCGAGTTCCTAGCCATCTGAAATGAAATATAACAAATTAAATTAGGCAATAAAGATATTTCAGGAAACAATACAGGTAAAACATTTACTTTTCATGAAGAGAACATTTCTTCACCAGCTTTTCTCAAACGCTACTCTGCCGACTCTTGAGGTACTGTGAATTGTATGTCTAACAGGTCCCCGAATTCAGGTTCTGCTCACAGACCTTTTCAATAATTAACTATCAGTTTGGTACCGATCAATCTGTTGACGATATGTTGTTGAATAAGTTTTTATGATCTCTTCCTCTTCAGTTCTTCCCGACAGTAACCGATAAACTTTCTACATTTGGCTAAAAGGAAACCAACGCTATCTTCAAAACACATCTAAAAATAGCAGACAATTTTACTACTTCTCAACACCTGACGAAATTTATGGATTCAGTACATTAGGCTGTCGCGGAAGAAATGTCAGAACATTGACGGAAACTTCCAACACCCAAAATATAAAATAAACTTTATTAATCACCGCCAGCAGCAGCACGCATTTTACAACGAGACACAAGCTTTTGCCTGCCGTCGTGAAAAAATGTTAAGCTTCGAGATGCCACAGACTCATGAAATGCGGTTTCAAAAGACGTTTGATTGCGAAATTATTTACCCTGTAGAAAGGTGTCAAAGTGCTTGAAAAAGTGATGGTCCGTAGGAGACAGATCAGGTGAATAAGGTGGATGAGGAAAGGTTTCGTACTTCAGCTGGTGCAGATTCTGGATCGTGTGTAGTGCAACGTGGGGTCTCGCGTTATCACGGAGAAGAATAGGACCCTGGTGACTGACTAATTCCGGCTGTTTGGTGGGCAGTTTTCCATGCATAATGTCAAGTTCTTGACAATACTTGTTGTTCGCCGCGATAGTTTAATTCCCTTGGAAGAAAGGGGAGTGGATCACACCAGCTGTGGACCACCAAACACTGACCATCGTCTTCTTGGGATGCAGCACCGGTTTCGGTGTGTGTTTCGGGGCTTACTGCGGTCCAGCCATTGCGTCGAACGTCGTCGATTGTCATAGAGCACCCATGACGAGGCTAGTAATTATTTCGCGGCGCGATTTTAGATTTTTTTTTTTTTTTTTTTTTTTGCAATTTCGCGAATATCAAATGTATTCAAGAATTTCAGAGTTTTTCCTATTTTTGCCGAATTTCTATTATAATTTTTAGATTATTTTTTAGAATTATTAGAATTTACTGCCATCATTAGAATTTACGCGAAAGATATACCGCAAAGTAATCTTACTCCAAAGTCCAAATCAGAACTTTAAACCTTGAATTACCCCTCAAGGTTGTTCGTTACGAAGAAATTCTTATCGAACTAGCTTGACGAGTAATTCCAGATCACATTTATTCTGCTGAAGAATGCGCCTGTGGTCTTCCATGATTTCTACCCCCGCTACAGTTGAATGACCTTGGCGACTTGCCGCACTAGTAAATTGGATGTCGTCAAGTGTATTAGTAGTTATAGCTGGGAAAAGCAGCTCACAGAAAGAATGTTTGAGTTTTGCAGACGCTTAGCTTGGAGAATTTTTGTGCTTTCGTGTGAGTATTTAGTTCATAAATTTTTTAAATATTGTTTGTTAATTTTGGGAATGAGCCACGTGAGTAAAATGAGTGCATCTGAAAGATGCAAGCAGTAGAGCTAAGGAACGCTTCATGTGAACAAAAATATATTGTTCTGTTCGTGATGTAACACACCAGTGGATTTTTCAAGAAAGTGCAGTTGTGAAAAGCTTTTAGCAAGCAAGCTGCATAAGAAAGAAAGACGCGTCAGAACAGTCAACCGAAAATAATGCAGAAATGTGTTGATGAATTTATTGAGAAAAGCACTAAACAAGAACGGCATCGCTCAACTGAACTTTCGAAATTAACTGGTGCCTTTTATGCAGCTAACATCCCACTTCCCATACTGGATAACCTTACATTAAAAAATTACTTGGAAAATTCCTCGAAAGACATTGGTATTATTCCAAATGCAAATTGGTTGCGGAAATGTTACTTGCCGAAAATACGAGTATATGATATTCACAAACCCGTGAAAGGTTTTTTTACGCTTTCCAACCGTAGGTTAAAGAAGCGTATATGCCCCAGCTTTGTCCGTCCGCACGATAACTCGCGTAAAAATTGTTCGATTTCGATGAAATTTTAGTATGTGGTAGGGGACCACCTGGGGGCAAATCCATTCCATTGCCCTTATGCGTCATAACTTACGTAAAAATGTTTCGATTCCGACAAAACTTGACATTATGCATGGAAAACACTCCACCAAACAGCCGAACCCGTTCTGTTGAATATAATTGAAACGGGGTCAAAGGTCAGGACACAGGAGCGAGATTTATTCCACAGCGATTATCCTCATAACTTGACTAAAATGCTTCTATTGCGACAAAACTTTAGCATGTTGTTCCGGAGGTATACTGAACCAATTCCGTTAAATATCAGCGAAATGCGTTCAAAGGTCAGGGCACAGGAGCGAGGTTTATTTCACAGCCATTACTATCCTCATAACTTGAGTAAAAATGTTTCTATTACGATAAAACTTTAGTATGTTGTTCCGGAGGTATACTGAACCGGTTCTGTTGAATATCATCAAAATGAGGTCAAAGGTCAGGGCACAAGAGCGAGATTTATTCCACAGCCATTATCCTCATAACTTCAGCAATAACTTGAGTAATTATGTCTGGTATGTTGGAAAGCGTATCATAATCAATGCATTGCATGATTTTACTAACTTGTTTAAAATCAGTATCCGGTGTAAGCATCATAGCAGACGAAACAACTGATTCAGGAGAATTAGGTACATTTTGAATATTCTTGCTGTTCCATCAGCTGAAACGAATGTTGAAAGCGGTAGTGCTGAAACCTCTTTCAATGCAATCCTCCTCAAATGCATCAATGTGGAATATGTAAATTTTAAAGCAGTCAGCGAAGCAATACTTCAGTGCGTTAAGAAGCATGAAATACCTTTTGCGAATATAAACGCTTTTGTAACAGACAGCGCACCTTAAATATCCAAAGCGTGGGGAAAGAGTCTGAAAACCGAATTTTTGAGGAAATACGGTATTTTGTGAAATTTCGGGGTAAATTCCGAAATTTCGCGAAACTAAACAGATGGTAACACTTTCAGCAACACCATTTGCTACCTAAGTAAAAGAAAAAATCTCGATACAGATTTAAAACTGTACTGCAGATTTATAGCAGAAGACGCCACATTCTGTGTTGTGGTTTTCCTTTTACACTATGTGACGTGCCTGCCCCGCAGGACGCACACGGCATAAAGGCAGATAGCAGCGAGAACGAACGTCTGCGTAGCTCAGTTGGTAGAGCGACTTGTTCCGGAATAAGAGGACTCGGGTTCGATCCCCGGCGTGGACCAAAATGACGGAGAAATTTACCTTTCTAATGGCGCCCGAACTTCCCGGATGACCCGGCCGTTAAAGATCTCGCAATGGCGTGATGTTCTTTCCACACCGCGAGACAGGAAATATAAGAGAATCCCTTCTTCAGCGCTTCGAAAAATAAATGTGTGTGATGTTGCATTCCACACACCAGATTGACTGGGAGTTCTCAAGTGCACGTTCTTCATGGGATGACTGCCTACAGCGCCATATGGTCCCGGCTGACCCGTGGGCCATGCCCCCGGCCCTCTTTCGGGGGGATGTGACCTGCCTGCCCCTCAGGACGCACACGACAGAAAGGCAGATAGCAGCGAGAAGGAACGTCTACGCAGCTCAGTTGGTAGAGCGACTTGTTCCGGAATAAGAGGACTCGGGTTCGATCCCCGGCGTGGACCAAAATGACGGAGAAATTTACTTCGTTATAACTACTGTTCGTGAAAATTGCAACACCATGAAGGACAGCTGGTATTATCTGGAAACTTATAAGATGTGTACAACAGGTTGAGACATAATAAATGGTTAAAATGTCAGTGAAAATGCGAATGCGGTTTCGGAGCAGCGCTCTCTGAAATATCCGGTCTTGGGTATAAAGAGCTGGCTCAAACGAGATGTTTCAATCAGTGAAGAGCCAACATTAAGTCGAAAGGGTGTTCCTTGTGTCTCACTATGCCCTGTTGCCGAAAAAGGTCGCATTATGAACACCTGGGGCACTTTGAAGGAGGAAGGATTGTTGCGATGAGAGAAGCTCGACTTTCCTACCACGAAATTGCCACTCGTACAGGAAGAAACTCCAGTACAGTGATGCCAACGTGGCTTCAGTGGACAGATGAGGTCTTATGCACAGAAATCCGGGAAACGGATCGCAAAATCGCACGACTGCACGGGATGACAGACACCTCTACCGCACCGCAGTGACTGATCACACAGCGACATCCACGGTATTAGCGCAACAGTGGAGCACTATCTCAGGTCAGACTTGGTCCTCCAGCACAGATCGATGTGGTCTGCTCAACACAGGACTAGTCTCCAGCTGCGCATTCCTTTCACCCTCAACCACAGACGCCTCAGGCTGCAATGGAGTCATTGGAGCGTTGATCAGACATTGGAGCGTTGATCAGACATTGGAGCGTTGATTGGCAACAGGTCGTGTTTTCTGTCGAGTCATGATTCAGCTTGATGCACCATAATGGTCGTATACGTGTTCGAAGACATCGTGGTTAACGACACCTTACAGCGTACATTTTGTAGCGTCATACCAGCCCAACGCCAAGAGATATGGTCTGGGGAGTAATTGGGTTCAGTTCACGATCTCACCTGATAAGAATTGCGAGAACTCTCATTAGCCAGCGATACATCAAGGATGTTTTAGAGGCAGAGGTGATACCCTTCCTTCAGAGTTGTCTTGCCGCTATATTCCGGCAGGGCAATGCTCGGCTACATGTGGCCCCGAATGTCCAAGACCTCTTCCATGCACGGCAGATACCGCTTCTTCCCTTGCATGCACGTTCGCCGCATATATCTTCAATCGAACATGTTTAGGAGGACAGGGTAGCTAAGCGACTGGCCCATTAAGGGTATCCGCCAGTCACCACAAATGAACTGTGGTCTAGCATAGAAGCAGCTTGGCAGGCTATTCCACAAGAGGATATTAAAAACATCTACCATTCAGTGCCACGCCGTGTAGAGACTATCATTGTTGCTCAATGTGGCTTCACACGATACGGGGTTTGAAGCGACAAAATCTTGTATAGCTCTACAAATGTAATCAGTTATCTCCTGCAGCATGAGGATATAAATTTCATTTTAAGAGCGCGATTCTTTCTTGGTGTTGCAATTTCCACAAACAGTAGTGTATTTTAGTCTCCTAGTGCTACATACTCAATTACCATCCACCTGTGGTAATGGATGCAAACCCAGGGATTGGAGGACATGGGAAGGCAATATTAAGCGGGTTTGGAATAAACCCTAACAAGCGCTTATTAATTGACAATTTCTAAGTTATCCCTAATATATCTTGGAAACAGTATTAATCGTTTTTTAAGCTCTAAGGCATTTACCATATTTTTCCTCCAGTTGAATTTAATTATATGGTGTTATATTAATTATATATCATATATTATATACTGTAGTGTGGTTCATTTGTTGACGATAGAAAAACGGTGCACTGTAGAGTGAATTTAAAATTAGCATAAGAAAAATCGCTAATGTTTTCCTCTGTGAATTTAATTTGCAAAACTATTTTTACGGTTTTGTAGCATCAGTTTCAAATTAAAGATGCATAAGAAAATTACAAAAGTTTCACTTCGCAATATTACAAAATCGATGGAGGAGACTGGTGGCATTTTTTTTATTGAAGGTTTAACGACCACCGTGAGCAACTCGACGGGCTATTAGCAGTCACCCGTCCCTAATTTAGGGCCATTGGTTCCAGGGAAAGGAGAGAGCCAATGCCGTAAGACAAACACAACATCCATGCCTCAGTGGGATTCGAACCCAGACACATCTCCGACGAATGATCAGAAGCCATCCGTTAGACCACCGGAGGCGGCTGATGGCATAGTAATCACTCAGAATAAAAAAATCAAGTGGGAGATGCTATAGCAAATTTTTTGTTGCAAGACACAACAAACCCCATGAGATTCGAAGGCGATAAGGAATCGTCCATTTCTAATTTAAAGCCACCGACTCTAGAAAAGCAAGAGAATCACAGCCTAAAAGACAAACACGATACCCATAGCTTGCCCCTGGGTTCAAGACCAAATCCATTAGCGAGAAAACAAGCCCGCGACAAAGACCACTAGATCCCCCCAAAGCCACTACTCGGGAGCAGACGCTATTTACATTTCTCAGATTGTGCTTTAGAGCACGAGATGACATTGGTACAGGGAGGTCGGAACTGAGGACGACTTGGAACTTTGTTTCCCCAAGAAACGTGTTGGTGGCATTGCCCTCAAAAAATTTCGAAAAAAATACGGTTTCTCCATATCTTTTTTAAAAATGGCAAGGTGAAGCAAGAAAAATTCTCTCAATCTCCGAGAAATTTTGTTCCTAGGTACCCTTGACGAGTATAAATAAGAGTGGTATTCAGTAAGTTTTAAGACTAACATACATGTCCGTTGTTTCAATTCTATAAATGCTGTACCACCAATTTCGCTGAAAAAACTTCAATGGCCTTAACACGTCTTTGTTCCAGTAGTGTTAATTGTTAGTCATGAAAGTCTTTAATATACCCACGCCTTCCTCTGTTGCTTCCTGGAGCTCTTTTTTTACCGTTAGTCTGTGATACTTGTTTCAGCGACCACAATGCAGAGATAGCTCCAGGATAGTATAGGACGGTGCACAATCTTCATAGACTCTAACACAAGCTCGCCTCATTATCGTCTCCTTGTGTGGGTTTGTGGAGATATTTGTTCATCGTCTGTGGGTGAAACGTGTTCCACGGTTTCAGAGATTACGATTAAATGCTCCAGGATAACTTAAGATACTTCACAATCTACATAGACTCGAACCATACACTCATAAATATTGACCAGCGCAATTTATTTCGTTTAAAATTCAATCACTGCTATAAGTGATTCACATCAATCGATTTTCCGCCATTACTGAGCGGCGTAACAAGCCAACTTGATCTTCAACAGTTGGCGTTATCCAGTGGTTACATATTCATTTTCATAGTGCCAAAGGATGAATTGATGCTGTGCGTTACCGTATAATGATAGGAATCAAAACGCACTGAACGCCTTTCTTTCTTGATTAACAGTTTTACAAGTAAAAAGATGCAAAAGAAATCAAAAGCTGGTAAAACATACAGTGCTCGACAATGAAAATGCCACACCAGAAAGTATTTGTCGGAGCGCCATGCAAACTGGTGGGTATGTGTCAATAGTTAGGTTATGTAAATGATCGCCGTTGCGAACCAATCACATGATAGGTGAGAAAGATAAAAGGGAAAAACGGCTCGGCGTAGCTACGTTTGGTCGTCCTTATCTTGACATCAGTGACGAAAGCCTGTGTAAGGAGTGAAAATGCCTAGACGACAACATCGGGAATGCTACTATCACATAGACACCTTCACCAGAGTCTTCATCATAGGGCTACACGCGGCTGGCTGGTACTTACGGCGCATCGCTGTGGAAACGCATCGGGATGCAGCAACGTTTGGCCGAATGTTGTGGAAGAAGGTAACGTGCGTCATTGTACTGGTGCACGTAGGCTGACGTCTGAACGCCTCGATCGCCGCATTTGATCGCAAGCCGTAGCACCTCTCTTAATCCATAGCGGCGTCATTCGACGAGGTGTACAGGCAATTATGGATTTTCCTCTATCGACACGGACTGTGAGTCGAAAATTGACTGAGGCAGGTTTTTGCTCCCGCCAGCCACTGCGAAGACTGCCACTCACCTCAGTAAATCTTCACTCAAGGTAACATTGGTGCCGTACCACACTGACCTGGCGGAACGAATGGAATCATATTGTGTTCAGCAACGACTTCGCTTCCGTCTCAGAAAGGACGGTCAACGATTGAGAATCTGGAGACGACGGGCGGATCTTGTTGCCATCCTTGAGAGTCATACAGCTCCTCAGCCTGGTGTCATGATCTGGAGAGCAATCAGTTTTAACAGTCGTTTAGTTCTCGTACGCATAGTGGGTACAATGATCATGATGATATGTCGATGAGGGGCAGCAACTCGTTTCGTTGCCGTATCGCCATAGCATCTCTGATTTCCAGTTTAAAAATAAAAATGCCTGCCTTCACACTCCCAAATTCAGCAGAGTAGTGCCTGCAAGGTGTCCAAGTGTTTCCCTATTCAGTGCGATTCCCAGACCTCCGCGACAGAAGATGTGTGGGACGTTTCTGGAAGACGACTTATTCATCGTTGACCGATGTCTACAATTCATCGATATTGACCCCCGCGCAATATCGATGAATTGTAGACATCGGTCAACGATGAATAATTAACGATACCTCAGGTCACCATCCAGGGACATTTCCATTCCATGCCATGCTGTGTTGCAGAATGTATTGTATAGTATGAGCCTGACGGTCATACTACCTAGTAACTCAGGCCACGTTATTATACTGTCTCATCAGTCGTAGCATTCATCTAATCCCTCAGAAATTTAACCACTTCTTTCCCACCTACTTGTCTACATGGGTGGTAAGTTTAGTTTCATTTGGTGCATTCCTTCCTGGTGTGGCATTTTCTATATCGATTACTATATATGTAGTTTAGTGATACCTGTTACAGCAGTTCCAATAGAAGTAGCAAATCGTATTTGTGTCAATTTTCTCCTCGAAGCAGTTGATAAAATGTTCGTCAGCGCAGTAAGCTCTGATGGAAGATACACCTTGCATAGTTTCCGAAAACTGGCTAAACATTGGAGATCTTGAAGTGCTTTCCAGTCGCTTTATTTGGCGAGACGTCGTCAAGTAAGCGTTCTGTTGCAAAAAAATAACAACATATTTATATCAGTATTTTTTAAACAGTCAGTCTTAACAATCACGCAGAAAGAGAACAAAGCACACAAAATAAGCAAAACACTGGATTTTGGAAAAAGTAATTCTTCATGAGCTTTGTGTTTTATTTTCAATACATTCGTTTCTACGTATCCTTGAACATGTGAGTGCTCACTATTCGACATCGAGTTACTGAACATAAGACGTAGATGTTCGACATTAGGATTTAAAAGTTGTGATCACTGTTAACTTAGTGTTTTGAAGTACGGAGTGGGTTTTCAAATGCTTAAACTGGAATTTCGAATTTTAGTTGATACATCCGGTTTTTCATATGTATTACTACGGAGTATTTCGTTGGTGCAATATAAAATTATTACTACTAAATATGTGTCCGGTTATACTTTTGTTATCGTCATCAACCATTCTCAATTCACTGTTGGATGAAGGTCTCCCCAAACCTCTTCCACAACTCTCTGTCCAGAGTATTTCTCTTCCATATCAAACGGTCTTCTTCTGAGAATTTTCCTGTCCATTGGCATCCTGTCTAATATTTCAGTTGCCCAACGGTGGTCAGTTCTTCCAGCAACATATTCAGCCCACTGTGATTTGGGGTTCTTTACTTTGATCATGATACCATCAACGTTTGCTCTTTTCTTAATCTATGAGTTACATTTTTCTGCCTATTCTCGGTTACATCAAGCATGAATCTGCCATGCTTCTTTGAGTTGTCAGCAGCCTCACTGTCGCTTTTAGTTAAGGTCAATATCTCTCATCCACATAAGAATAGGAAAGACGTATTTATTAAATACTTTCCTTAAGCCATTTTACACTGCTGGCCACCCAAAATGCAACACCAAGAACGAAGCATCCGATTGGCCTGAAATTCGCAGCATGCGTAGCCCGCGAGAAGACATGCAAACGATTAGCATTGCAGGGCATATGCAAATCATGTGCGCCCTGCTCGCTACCGAGAAGCACTATAAGAAGGGTGAACAGAAGGCGGGGTGTAAGTAGTGGAAGTGTGTTGTGCTGCCGGATCTGTGCGTGGAATGATTCCTGGTGCCTCGTCGCAGAATACGGTAGTCATTCCAGCACGTTTCGGAGTTCGACAGAGGACGAATAGTGGCTTATTGCGACAGCGGTTTATCGTACCGAGACATAGGCGCCCGTGTGGGACGACATCCAGCAACAGTGAGGCGAGTATGGATTCGGTAAGTGCAGGAGGGACGGACGGACCGATGTGAGCGATTGTCGCGGCCGCGGCACACCACCGAACGAGAGGACCGGCATGTTGTGCAGCGGGCATTGACGGCTCTCACCGCCACATCACGAACGTTAGCGCAGGAATTAGGGTGTGTTGCGCAACAACCTGTGTCAGCACGTACCGTTCGACGTCGCCTGCAGGAGCGAGGACTTGTCGCACGGCGCCCATTGCTCCGATTACCATTGACGTTATACCACCGGCGAGTGCGGCGGCAGTGGGCCGTTGAACGCCGTACCTGGACTACGGAATGGCACGACATTGTCTTCTCCGACAAATCCCGCTTCTGCCTGAAACACCACGATGATCGGATTCTCGTGTGGCGGCACCGGGGCGAGAGACTGTATGACGCCTGCATTATGCATCGCCATACCGGTCCGTCGCCGGGCGTTATGGTTTGGAGCGCAATTGGATATGACACCCGCACCCCTCTGGTACGTATCGCCGGTACACTCGACAGTCACCGCTACATCTCCGACGTTTTGGAGCCTGTAGTCTTCTCTTACCTGCAGGACCTGCCAGCGGCCACGTTTCAACAGGATAATGCGCGCCCGCACGTGGCACGCATCGTGCAACAATTCTTCACGGCCCACTTGGTGTCACTGCTGCCGTGGCCCGCCTGTTCTCCCGATATGTCGCCCATCGAACACGTCTGGTCGCTGATCGGCAACCGAGTGGCCCGGCAAGCACCACCCGTGGCTACGCCTGATGAACTGTGGAAACGTGTGGAAGCAGCCTGGACCGACATACCCCAAGCCCACATCCAAAGCCTTCGTTCGATGCCGCGGCGTGTAGCGGCCGTTATTGCCAGCCATAGGGGCCACACGAACTATTGATGTCTGCGTGTTTAAGTCGCACGGGCCTGTAAGCTCAATCGTTTCATCTTTTTATCTGTTGTTATGTGTCCAGTAAATCTAGCTTTGCTATCTCGTGTCCTTCTTGGTGTTGCATTTTGGTTGGCCAGCAGTGTAGTTAATTGCTCTTGAAAATTGCTGTTTCTTTGAAATGTACTCCAGCCAAGTTTTATAGGCTTATTAATTTCTTCTTCGATGTGACTCTCACTTGATGTCTGTTGCCCAACGTATACTGAGTGCTCATTGAATTACGACCGCATAACCAATAATCCGTGGGCCCTCCTTTCGCCCGGAGAACGTCCGCCATCTGGCGTGGCTTCGACTCCACGATGTATCTGTACAGTTGTGTGGCGATCTGCAACAAAGTTGTTGGTATTGCAGTTCACACAGTTCCGGCATGGGGCAGGGTGGTGGATCCAATTGTCTCACGTGGCGTTCCACAACATCCCACAGATGTTCAATGGGGTTGAAGTTAGGTGAGTTTGGTGTCATTCAAAATGTCTCATATAAGCATGGAGTTTGTCGTACCATTTCTGCACAGGAAAGACCTGATGGCATCAGGCATTATTGTCCCGGAAGAACAGATCTCCTTCTGGGTGGAGGTACAATATGTGGGATGTACATGGTCCCCAAAACGTCTTTGGTATTAGCCGGCGTCCATACGTTAGACCACATGTAGAAGGGGCCCCAGTTCATACCAGTTAAACATGCGCCGTATCATGTAACCGCCCGCATCCGCCTGGATAATCGATGTATTTCATGAGGGATACAGAGCCTTATGCTGCAAAAAGGAGTACATATCGTGATTCATCGTACCAGAATTCCTGCTCCCAATCTTCTAATTCGCAGGCTGTTGCCACAAGAGAGTCATTTTACGTCGATAGAATGGAGTTGGGAGATGGTGACGTGTAGGACGTATACTCCTGTAGCCCGCCACGCCAGCGTGCGACGCATAGTTGCGCAGAATATTGTTCGTGTTTGGCTTATACTGTATTGGACCGTCAACTGCAAACCTGTACTGCGCCGTTTGCCCTGTACAAGGAGACGAAACTGTCGTTCACCTCTGGAATCCACTTTTCGCCGCCCTTTATAAGTGTGTCGCCGGTTGGTTGTATCGCCATCTCGGTATCACTCCTGGTACACTTTAAGCACTCAGACCCTCGAAGAACGCAAAAGTGTCGCCGTTTCCGAAATGGACGCACCAATTCTCCGTGCTCGCACAATATACCATTTCGTAAATTCCAATGAATTCTTAGTTTTCCACATCACATCCATACCTTCGCTCTCAACTGAACCACTATCAACTTATATACACCACTTTAGCCTATAGTACTTCTCTTAATTACGTCAGTATCGGGTGTAACTCACTTTGCAGCACCTGTGGAATGTGGAAGAGCGATACGTAGTATGTTTGAAGAAACAAAAAAAAACTGCAGGGAGTGCTTGCTTTACCTGTGATGTAAAACGCTTTGTCGATGCCAGAGATGAGAGAAGGATAGCCTGATCTGTAGGACCAAACAGCAAATCAAAAGGGAGCCAAATAACATAGGGTTTGAATCAGGGACAGTGCGCCACCCCGGTGGTGCAGTGGTCTAAGCACTGGCTTATAACCATTCGTCCGAGAAGGGTCTGGGTACGAATCCCGTGAGGCATGGGTGTTGTTTTTGTCTTTCGGCACTGGCTCTGTCTCTTCCCTGGAACCAGTAGCCCTAAATTAGGGACGAGCGACTGCTTATAGCCCATTGAGTTGCTCACGGTGAGCGTTAAACCTTCAACCAAAGACAAAAGGAAAAAAGGGACAGTGTTAAACTGCGTCTAAGTTCACAGTACGCCGTACACTGCATCGTCTACATTAAAACAGCAGAAAATTTGTTAATCATTGTTGCTCAAACAATCAGTTAAAACAGGTATTGTTGATCGTCGTACGTACAACGCAAATTATTGAAAAACAGCGGTGTAATATGGCGTATCACGTTTTCCACTGCATGGGAAGACGAGAATTTGTGAACAACAGCATGCGACCTGGGATCCATCTTGTATGGTCACAATTATTCAGGTTGGCAGAGGCAGTGTAAAACCACTACCTCATAAGTGTTTTCAGAAATATGGTGAGGACTTTTCTCTGGTTCATTAGCATCCTCGGATCACAATCCAATGGAGTATTTGTGGAATGAAATCAAATGGAACATCAATTGTCTAGATCTGCATGAATCTGAAGATACTAATCGACATGGTGAGCTACTTTTTCACGGAAACCTTAGCACAACTTAGTCGAAATAATGCCGAAGCAAATTGGCCACTCATAGCATATACAGCAGAAACCGCTTATAACGAGTTTTTATTCAGCGAGTTCCCGGATTTAACGAGCAAAACAGGAACTTTTGTTTGGTATAATGTTAATTCAAAGCTGATTTGATCATTTTTAACGAACACAATTTCATGAAATCAGCGGATTTAACGCAGTAGAGAAGAGCTAAAATGATCACTTTTAACAAGCTAAGTAACAAAACTTCATGGAATCCATACTTATCGAGGCAGCAAATATCTGCTGCGCCTTATCATCGAATGGAGGAATAAGAATGTTGGCATACAGGACGAAATTGCAACAGCATGGGAATCATGGGGTGTTAGGGGAAGAATGTTGTTAGAAAAGCAATGGGGAGGAATTATACATCAAATGCACAAGCTAGTTGTACAAGAGACTTTCTCGACCTTCTACTCCGGGAGTATCGAGTTGGCAGAGTTGAAAACAGGTGGCGTACTCCTAAACAAAGGTAGGATGGGTGGGTTGGTGGGGTTTACGCACATGCATTAGGTGGATTTCTAGGCGACGATTGCAATGAGGGTTTGGGAAGTAATTGAATACAGAGAAGAACAGGGTATCATGAAAGTGTTTTTCGGTGAAAATTATGGGAAAATAAGTATAAAACACAACAAAGAACATATTATTTTTTTAAAAATGTTTCCACATGACGCCTGCTTCAGAATTCGTTGCTAATATGTTTTCATCATCACCAGGAATTTCCACTACTAAGCGGATTTCCTCGACCATATAGTTCAGCCAGAGCCTTCCTCCACTTCTCTCTATCCAAAGCCATCACTTCATCCAGTCCATTATACTTTAAACTTCATTTAATCTCCTCCATCCACTTCCTCCTTGGTCATCCTCTTTCCCTCTTTCCTGGAGCCTCCCACTCCATCAGATTTTTAGGAAGTCTCTCTGATGACATTCTCCTTACATGGCGGAGCCATTGCAATTTCCGGATCCTAACAGTTTGAAGAATGTCTACTTTAACACTCATAATATCTCGAATTTTTGTGTTACGCAATTTTTCACATCTGGATTTTCTTGCACAATGCTTCCAAAAATTCCATCTCTGTAGCGAAAAACCTTTATTGATTTGTTTTATTCAGTGTCCACGTCTCCGCACCATATAAAATGATACTCTGTACAATCGCAGAAAAAATGTGTCTTTTTACTCTCGGAAAATCATTGCCACTCCAAAGAACAGGATTCAAAACATAAATAGCTTTCCTGCCCTCTGCAGTTCTCTGGTCAATGTCATGATGACATGTATCATCTTGATGTATTATGGATCCGAGGTATTTAAATCCCTCAACTGTTCTCAATATAATATTATCGGTTATTTCAATGAAGTCTTTGGGATCATAGGACAAATTGTGACGTGCCTGCGCAGCAGGACGCACATGAGATAAAGGCAGATAGCAAATGAGAGCACATGTCCGCGTAGCTCAGTTGGGAGAGCGACTTACTCCGGAGTGAGGGGATCCGGATTCGACTGCCGGCGTGGACAGACCTGTGTTTTCACATTGCCGCCCGAACTTCAAGGATGACCTGGCAGTTACGTTTCTCGCAATAGTGTGATGTTCTTTCCACACCGCGAGACAGGAAAAATGAGAATCCCTTCTTCACGCTTCAAAAAAATAAGTGTGTGTGATGTTACGTTCCACACACCAAATTGTCTGGGAGTTCTCAAATGCACGTTCTTCATGGGATGACTGCCTACAGCGACACATGGTCCCGGCTGACCCGTGGGCCATGCCCCCGGCCCTCTTTCGGGGTGGGGAGTGGGGGAGATGTGACGTGCCTGCGTCGCAGGACGCACATGAGATAAAGGCAGATAGCAATGAGAGCACATGTGGGGTCTGTTAAGTTCTCAGAGTTTTGTTTGCAGATAGCTTTCTGTTAACTAGAGTACGCATGTTCGATCTTTAATTGCCCTAAATGAGAGCGTGTACCTCGCGGAGAAGTTCATCCCCGTCATCCAACGAACCTTGCCTTCTTACATAGCGACCGTATTGTTTGAGCAAACTTGATGGTCCGCTCCAGATGGGAAAGACTTTAAAAGGAAGAGAAAGGTAGGGGAGGGTAGAAGCGGCCCCAAAGCTAGACCGTAGTAGTCCTGCAACTGCGTTCGGCATCTCATTTCCTCGGGTGGAAATGACGTAAGAGCTCCAGATTTGTGACAACGTACGTATGTTCCGAACATCTTACTCCATTCTTCAGTCTTACTTCTGGCTCTTATTAGAGATATAGTGAATAACATTCCGAAATAACAAAATGGCAAGGAAGAAAGAAAGAACGAGCACGTCACAGCAGGCTGCATTAAAAACAGTAAGTCTGTTTTATTTATTTTTAATTAGGGATGCGATATATTTTGGAAAACTGAGCCTAATTCGCGTTCACCTGTCAAGACGGCCATTTTTTTCACAAAGCTGTGGATGACCTTGCTAAACATGTTTCACTGTATATCCAATTGTTATGGATATACGAGTATATTATAAACTTATATCCATATTATCACTAATGCATATATTTACATGATGGGATTTCACACCCTAAAACGAATTTAGCGAGGGCCTGAATGTAGCGAGGATTTTCGTCGGTCTCAAGCTCCTCGCTATGAGGGTTTTCTACTGTAGCTAGTGAATGTCTCGTGGTTTTTATACTACCAAAGTAATACTTGACAAACACTGTCAACAATTATGCATTACTGTATCACATTCGCGCACAGAACTCGCTGAGTGCCCTCCATAGATATACTGTGGCAATAACAAAATCTGAGATTTCCACCTCTGAACAACTGTCCTGTCGAGAATTTTCATGTTCGTAAATCTTGGGGAACCTGATCACTTCGCTGAGATTTACGAAAAATAAAAAAATAATAGAAAATAAATAAATAAAATACACAGAATGAAAATACTCCACAGTCCACGTTTCAAAATTGTGTTTGGAAGAGGCAGTGAGATAAGGGAATAAATGGCCATATTCATTTTACTTCACAGCCCTGACCCAAGCAAACAAAATTTCTTAAAAGAAAGGGGAATAATAGACATTAAACTTCTTTTTTTTTCTTTTGGCTTGATTCACTTTTTTTTCTCTTTAAAAAGAAAAAGAAAAAAAAGGGCGAGCAAAAGAAGACAGCATCGACCCCTTTTAGAAAACAAAATTATTCGCAGTTAATCACGGAATGAGGAAAAAGCGTTTCTGAAAAAAAAAAAAGTTGTGAGAAAAGGAAATCTTTCTTCCAGTCCGCCATTTTAGGCAAAGGGATTTAGAAGCTCCCAAAATGTGGCCACAGAGGGTTCTCTGGGCAAAAGAAATTCTATTTATAGTACAACAGCCTGTGAAAAGGCTGCGAAGTTTTTCCCCTTTTGCTTACGTGTGAAGGTCAGGGGTCACTCTCCAGGCGTGTGAGAGAAATTCCGTTGGGGGGGGGGGGGCACTGCTGTTACCATGCAGAGGTCAGCCAATGGGAGGTCAGCAGTCTCAAACATCCCCGAGTGCTTTTGTAAAATTGTGACACTCTGACTCTGGCTCTGGCCTTTTCATTGAACGGGTGACGATGTAGAACTCCGTTAAAGAGGCATCCCGCCGGCCGGGAACTTTGCCCTGGCAAGAAAAATGGCGGGGAGGTGACAGGCTGGGACGATGTCGTGGAGAGGGCTTAGCTGAAAAAGAAAACGCTACTGCCCACCTGCAAGTTGAGGACCTGAAGTGTTTTTTTCTTTTACCACCACTTTCTTCGTTTGGGGTCAGACGACTCCTGGTCCTCATCAAATAATAAAAAAAAACTACCAGGGGAGAGCTGAGAAAAAATGTCTTCTCCCTTATTGATATCCCGGAAAGAGAGGGCCCAACATCTACAGCTTCTCCTTCTGTTGGTACTCCCAAAAAGAGGCCGGCTTCAAAGGCAGGAGGAAAGAAGCCAAAAACAGTTCCATCTCATCCCAAAGTTTCGGAAATGGTTACCTCGGCTATTAAAAGTTTGAAGGAACGTGGAGGCTCTTCCCTGCAGGCCATCAAGAAGCACATTGCTGTTAATCACAAGGTTGGATATTGAACGGCTCTTCCTTTCATCAAAAAGTACCTCAAGTCTGCAGCTGCCAGAGATGCCCTTGTTCAAACAAAAGGACAAGGTGCCCACTGGGTCAACAGGAATAAAGCGCTGCTATGCACCCGCTCCAGAAAAAAAAAAAAAAAAAAAAAAAAAAAGCAGGTCGTCTAGGGCGAGAATGGAAAAAAAAAGGACATGGAAGACGAACTACAGAGACTTTGGTTGTTCCTGGGTCGTGAACCCGGGGGGGGGGGGGTGAGTTGAGTTTTGAAAAAAAAAAAAAAAAAAAAGGACGCCAGCTCAAAGGTAATGTTTTAGTTCATATCTTTTAGTATTAATACATAAAAGCCCACGCAAGTACCTGAGCTTCGAGCTGAACATAAGAAAAAAAAAACAAGGTTTTATTTTTGCCTTTGATTGTGGCTGTGTTGTCGTTCAGTTTTCAAAAATAAAATTTATTAGTTCCTCAGGTATGAGTTCAGAAAAAAAAGAAAGGGGAGTTGAAAAAGCTTTCATTTATGTTTTTTTCTTTTGTATTGTAGTGTCTGGTGTGCTTAGGGAATGAAACCACGGGAGTTAATGTTAGGCAGTGTAAAAATAAATTCCATGACATTTTCTGTGAGTAGTTAAAATAAAAAAATAAATAAAAAAAAAAAAAAAAAAAAAGAAGGGAATTGTATAATTTTCTGGGTCATGTAGTGATAGATGATATAATAAGGATATTAAGGTATTTCGGGACGAACCACCGTCCAGACCAGTATTTCTCTTAAGTGAAATGTAACCCATTTTGTGCTCGGTGATTTTAGTATTTGTGAAGTAGAATTTGTATTTATGAGCTTAGCGTAGGTGCCATGTAGTTGGGAATTTTTCCTTGTAGGCTGGTAATTATTTTGTTTTAGTGTTTTAGTAAATTTAAGTGCTAAATTACTCTTTAAAATTTAATTTTTGTATTAGTGAGGGCTAATTTCTAGTTTCAGCCCGTTGATTAGAAAAACAGGTTTTTATGGGGGAAAGAATATAGGAATTGGGCATACAGGCAGATATGATCATACGTATAGTGTGACTGAAAAGAACCCGAATAGATGTTGTGTTTCTTCAAGAAGAGATGAATTTTCAGGAAAAGAGTGATTTAGGAAGTATGGTGATTTATAGAGTTTTCTGGAAATAAAGTACGGTTGGGTATAGTGTGTCTAGTATGGTGTTATTGAGCTTTCTGGGAAATGAGTATGTACAGTTTGTTCCTGGGGAATAAAGATAAGTGATTTTCTGGGAAATGAGTGTGTTCCTCGGAAAATAAGGACATGAAGTTTGTTCCTGGGAAAATGAAGATATGAAGTGTGTTCCTGGGAAAAATAGGATAAGAAGTAATTTTCTGGGATAAAAAGGTGATGTATTGAATTTTCTGGAAATAAGGATGGTGAGTTAGCTTTCTGGAAAACAAATGTAGAGATATTTTGGGGACAAGTGAACTCTTGTGGGATACTTTACCCTATGTAGACAATGCCTCGGGTCTGAAAGGGTGCACGAAACAAATTGGGGGATTTGTTTTCTGCCCGAGTAAGCTTGTTCGGCCCATGGGAGGTGGTACCTACGAGAGGGAGTGATGTGGGTGGTCCCCAAATACGAGTGAAGGAACAGAAAAGGGTTAGGTCGCACTTTGCTCCACTACACTGTATAGGCTGGGAATGGATTCACGACCCATTCCCACCTTTAGACTCAAACTTTGTTGTTCCTGCAGTGAAATCGTGTTTTTCGAGGCAAGTGGAATTCGTTGAGTGAGATGATTGTTTGGCTTTAATGCCCGAGTTTAGTTCTACATGGGTGCTGGTAGATTTGGAGGACTTATAGTGGGGGAATTTTTGAATAGTTGGATTTTTATGATAACTTGTGAGTAAATTGAGTAGGGTATTTAGTGTATTGGGTTTTGTATAGTGTCTAGAATTGGTTCAGTGTCAGGTAATGATACATGGTTAGGATATGTTGATTTTAAGACAAATTTTCCCGGAAGTGTAGAACCTGGTATAAAATAACTTTTCATTATATATAAAATTTTGGCAGTTGATATGTTAGTTTAAAACTAAAAGGTGAATTCAGAAGACTGGTCTGAGAGGGTTGGTTCGAGCGATTAGAATAACATAGTGTAAACATATGCATATAATACTTTTTTTTTTTTTTCGAGAGAGAGAGAGAGAGAGAGAGATTTACCTTCCACATACTTAAGTTGCACACCATGTTAAAGCAAGTGTTTGTGCTGTGCGGTGTAATTCAATGAAATTCTGGTATTTATATTCTGTTTTGGTACTGTGACTGGTGCGATAATTTCATTCAAGACTCTAAGCTGTCAGATGTTTATTGTTTTTTGGCCCACTGGCCGGGTTTGAAATTGTGTCCAAAATTTAGTCTCACACTTGTTAAGTTTTACAATAAATATAGGCCAAGTGGCCTTTCAAAAACCTAAACCTTAGTTCAGTGAAGTTTTAGATATTTTCAGTTTAAATTTTCATCACATGGTTCAAGTGCATCCCCCTCAGCAATGACTGAGGTGGGAAAGTAATCTTACGTTATTGTGGTAAAATCAATGTTTTTGTCCTAACTATCTAATTTGATCATCGCCACTTCCAAAAGGTTATTTACACGTGTACATTGTATACCATTAAATTTTAGTGTTTACAAATTTGGTACACATGCAAACAATAGTTACCTTTCTTATACTATATGGAAAAATTGAAGTTTGGGAGATGGGTTATACTTTCAGGTGTATCTACTCAGCAAACGCAAACAATACAATAGTAACTTTTGGGAGTTACCAAATTCAGTGGCGCATTTTATTTTTCCTATTTTGTTTCATGGCCTTATTCAAAATTTCAGTTTTGTTTCGAAATGCATCCACCCATCTCCCAAACTCCAATTTTTCCATAATTTACATATGAGTTTCAATATTAGCACAAAATAGTCTCTTTTGTTGATAATCTCTTAAAATTTTCCCCATAACACAACGTGTTTGCTCTTTCGGCTATGACTGGCCGTTAGTCAAGTCACGGTTGTGATAAATCATGTGGCGATGGGTTACGAATATTTTAATAATTCCACCGACCGTCACTTAAACGGAATCTTACCTTGTTTTGTAAGTCAAAGAGAGTACTCTTGAAAAATATTGGTAGCTGCCACCAGTCGAGGATGAATTTAAGGCTTGGGCGACCTTATTCGGATTCAGTTGCTCTTCAGAGGCATGGCAAGGATTAAAACTGATGTTCTACGAAGCTAAGGCCATTGACAACAATAAAAGAACTTTATTCCCATACAGGATACGGTATGTCGCTTAGTATGAAGTGGTTGGATATTGAAGATGAATAGTTGTTGATTAGGTGAACAGTTGGCATCATTCATTTATACAGTTCTGAGATAGAGTTCCTTTTCAGTTTCGATAACCCGGTTTATTCAAAGTTGAAGGTACAGATAGTGAAAGAGGATGATGTATATTTATAACTTATCTGGTAAATAACCTCAATTGTCTAAACCGCAGCCTCACTAATACATAATCTATTGGAGTACTAACCGCAGTTAGTTATACAAGAGACAAGTCGAGCCCTGCATCACGAGCGACGGCCGCCATACGAAGACCAAAGGTTGGAATGCACGACTGCCGGTTTTCAAATAAACGAGCATGCTGGGGATGAAAAACTGCATCGTATAAAGAATGGTCTGGAGGAGATCGAAGTTTCAAGTAAATTTGAACAGACAGCTGCAGACGGCGTAATTCAAGAGATGGTTCGTTCGCGTCAGCGTAAAGGCTGGGAATCGGAGATGTTCGAAATGCTCCCGTACAAAGACGCAGCGCTTGATGGTGAACAGTATCCAAAGGTCGGAGAACGGAAAGACGCGCAGAGCCATACACGATACAACCATAATCCAGTTTTGACCGTATTAATGAATGGCAAATGCGAAACAAAGACATCCTGTCTGCACCCCACGAGACGCTGGAAAGGATCTTAAGAATAGACAGAGCACGCAGACAGGAAATCTTGAGCCACCGCACGTGCGCACGGAAAGTAAGCGCACGGTCGACGGTCAGTCCAAGGAACTTGGCGTCTCCGGCAAAACTGGTATGGCTGTTCGTTCCAAATGAAGCTCTGGGTCTGGATGGAGGCCACGCGTCCGGCAGAAATGGACACACGCTGTCTTGTCGGGAGAAAGAACGAAACCATTGCTGTACGCCGCTTTAACAATCTGATTAATCGCAGACTGCAACTGCCTTTTAATGAAATGCATGCTGGGTGACGAGCAGAAAATTTGCAAGTCATCAACATAAACAGTGGCCGAAACCGCAGGAGGAAGATTTGAGAAAGAAAAAAAACGATGACGGCGAAAGCCGCTTTGCGATGGTGACAGTACGTGATTTTCTTCTAAAAAATGAACTAACCCAGAATTAACCATGCGCTCGAGAACTTTACACAGACAGCTAGTGAGAGCAATCGGACGATAACTAGAGGGAGACTTAGGATCCTTGCCAGGCTTGGGAAAAGGTAGAACAAAAGCTTTTCGCCAAGATTCCGGGAAACTGTGCTCCAACCAAATGCGATTGCACAGAATTAAAAGATTCTCGAGAGAAGACTGCGAGAGATGACGGAGCATGTCATAGTGGATGCTATCGGGATCGACAGATGTAGCGCCAGACCGATGCAGAGCCACCCGTAGTTCAACCATCCTGAAGGGGGAGTTATAATCGGTGTCTTGAAAAGGCGCAAAGGAGATTATCTGGTGTTCCGCAGTGGATTTAATCCTCTGAAAGGAGGAAGGATACGCCAGATCACTCGACACGGAGGCGAACGCCTCCCCCAAACAATCCGCAATCTCTCCTACTTCAGCATATGTGCAGCCGTTACTCACGAGAATGGAAATCTTGTGAGAACTGTAGTTACCCCGGATCTTACGCATCTTGTCCCACGCACTTTTCGAACTGGCACGTGAAGTGAGAGATGAAACATACTGAATCCAAGACTCGCTCTTTCTACGTCTACGCAACCAACCGAGCATAAAATTTTGCTAGTTTAAATGCAACGAGATTGGCATCGGTTGGATAACGCCGAAACGTAGACCAGGCCTTATGTTGAGCTCTCCTAGCCGCTGCGCATTCAGGGGTCCACCAAGGATTCGAACTTCTGGGGAGCGTCGTAGATGTTTTTGGTATAGAAAAATCAGCCGCTTGCATAATGCAATTTGTGACATCAAAAACAGCTGCGTCGATTGACTCTTTGGTCACCATGGCAGAAGATATCACTGCGGACGCAGTGATATCTTCTTCACACCGGAGAGTACAACGACCTCCCCTCTGGCACGATGCATCCTCCATCGAGGAGGGCGGGAGGCAGAAGATGGCAAGTTCGCATGATGTGAGAGCACAATTGGAAAATGGTTGCTCCCGTGAAGGTCGTTACACACCGTCCACGACTAATAAGCAATAATTGATGATGATCCCAAGGCCAAATCGATTGCACTGAAAGATCTTGTGGGCTCGTGGAAGTAAGTGTCAGCACCAGTGTTAAAGAGGCACAAAGAGGTCGAGGACAGAAGAGACTCGATTCTCTCGTGCTGTTGCTTACACTACTCCACAAAGGATGATGGGCATTGAAGTCACCCAGTAAAAGGACTGATAAAGGCAGCTGATCAACCAAACTCTCCAGCGCAGAGATGCTCACGTTCTCGTCCGGCGGCAGATAGACTCTGCAGACGGTAAGAGGCACTGGCACAGATATTCGAACCGCCACGGCCTACAAAGTTGTGGATACCGCAACGAAAGAGACCGGAATCATGTGAGGGACAAGAATAGCGACTCCCCCACAGGCGATGTCTCCCGATACGCACTGTAGCCTCGAACTGAAAGCAGGTCTGATGGTTTAAGTGTTGTCTCCTGTAGACAAAGGCACACCGAAGAGTACAACGAAAGCAGATGTTTCACGTCATCAAATCACGTCCGAAAACCTCGGCAGTTCCACTGAAGGATTGAAGCCATGGTAAGAAGTGAGATGAAAAAGGAAATAAAATGAACTACACTGACTGCTCAAACGAGGTCAGCTTCCATTTCCTCTGACGAGTGGTCCTCCAGATGTGGGGGCGTGTGACCAGGGGCCAAGATTAGAGAATGCTTTGTCCCAAGTGTCTTAACAGGATTCGCTCGGCGTTGAGTAGGTGGCTGAGATTTTGGAGAAGAAACGCCCTTCTTCTCCTTGACTTTGGAGTTCTTGCCAGAAGAAGTGGACTGCGTTTCCGTGCTGGCGGTGGTGTTAGTACGCTTCAACAAAGTGGTGGGTGCCGCTTTCAGAGCCCTAGCTCGAAACTAGAGTGCCTCCAGCCCAGCAGCGATGGTATCGCCCAGCTTGTAGTGACATTTAGGGAGGATCTGACTGTCAGTTTGAATGGCAACTGTAGACTTGGCAACCACCACTGACGCATATGATCGCCGAGCAGATGTAACAGGAACCACCTTCCTTCTGACCTCAGGATAGGAAATATTCTCCACCGTCTTTAGCGTTTAAATTTATTTCTCCTCCATCCATTTGGGGCAATCTTTGGCTGATGCTGAGTGTGAACCCTTGCAATTCACACAAAACTCTGCCTCGGCCACGCATTCTGGTAAATGATGGTCTGTGGCACCACAGCGTCCACACCTAGGAGTGCTCCTGCATGACTGCTGAGAATGGCCGTACGACTGGCACCTAAAACATCTCAAAGGGTTAGGATGTACGGACGTACCTCAAGGTAAAGACACCCTGCCTTGATGGACGTAGGCAGGTAACGGCGGTCAAATGTTAAAATGATGTTACGGGATGGGACGGACTACCCATTCCGCCTGAAAAGAATACGCCGCACACCCGTAACGTGTTGACTCCTCAGTTCTTCTAGATGTTCATCCTCGGTACATTCCATGAGGTCCTGAGAGGAGACAACACCTCGAGATGTATTTAAGTATCCATGAGGTGTTATTTTGACCGGAGTCTCAAGCAGCGTGGTGTTAAGAAGTGTGGAACTGTAGGCCACAGTGGACATCTCTACAAGAAGATCTCCAGACTGGAGTTTCTTTACGCTCTTTGAAGAGTTTGCAATGGATTGAAACGCTTTATTAACCCAAAATGGACTTTTTGCACTCAAAGCCTTTGAAGGGTCCAATGAGTGCACAAAAAAGAAACGAGCATTCCAAGAATCAGATACATGCTTTTTGGCAGCAGGATATGAGCCTTCCTCAATACGTCGTTTGACCGTAGGATCTTGGGAAACATTATTTAAAGCCATGAAGAGAAATAAAGAATTCGTCCGCCGACTTCCCCACCCACAACCGAGCCCAACCAGGGAGAGCCGGAGGTCCGCAAGCCCAAGTGGACGCAAGACACGGCTCTAGGGATAGCAAGCGGATATAGCAAGTTGATAGGGCAGGCATGCGCTCGGCGCGCACCCAGACTTTCCCGTGCTTGGGGAACAAACCCCTTTGGCATGCCCACTATATGCCCAGACTCACCCTGTCGTACGAAACGACCAGCCGTTAGAGGTCTGGACTCCACTCGGCCACAGACCTCATTGACTAGGAGTGGGTTAGTTCCTAGCCGCTCTTTTCGGTGAAGCAGGGTGCAAAGAGGAGTGTTGGTGACTGGCGACAACAACACCTCGGCCTCCAGAAACCTCAGCCTCCAGCATCCCATTTTCCACCTTACGGGTTCCCGCACACGGCAAACGTGCAAGTAGGTCTAGCTAACCAGCTCGGAAAAACAAAAAGGGAACATAAAATGGAGAAGACAGGAAAGAAAATGAGAAACTAAAATCCAGAGCTGGCGCATACTCACAACCTCAGCAACCTACAACTGAGGCGGGTGCGAGTCCAGAGAACAACGAAAAAACATAAAAATGGGAAAATCATCATAAAGTACATGTCGGCTCGGGCCGTGGGGGCGCCACTCCCCATCAGCTGGATGAACAGCTGTCCCTTCGGTAGCATCATTGTTTCAAGAAGAAATGACAAGATGATCCGTCACAAGGTCAGCTCGGGCCGTGGGGCGCCACTCCCAAAATTACTGGAAAACCAGTTATCCCCGTGTGGGAGGTTGTAAGTAAACTCAGTGTACTTTCAAACACTAAATCATCATACACCCTATCATTAGATTGCCCCTTCCAATGTCAAATCCGCATCGTTCTTCTGTGGAACCATATTTCCAATGCGTTGACTTACATCTTTTCATTTTTGTGTGGGATTCATCCAGTCCACCTATGGTAGTAACTGAAGAAATGATTCCACTTTTAATCTTTATTTTTGTCCCAAGGAGAAAACGTCGTTCGTAGCTAACCTCGTACAGTAAAACGTGTTTGAGACGGAACCTGCATAAAACGGAAACCTGCCCAAAACAGAACTTTTTTATGAAATGAAAGAAAGAAAATTACTTTTTCCGAAATGAAAGAAAGAGAATTACTTTTTCCGAAATGAAAGAAAGAAAATTATATACTATTTTTGTTTAACTTGCCTAACGCCGAAAACGGAAATGTCAAGACAGTAAATGGACCTTTTAACAACGAAAAGTTCGCAGATGATCCCGTGTCGTCAAATGTTTTTAATTGAATACATAACGTTATACAATAGAGTGTAATGATGAATTCACACGTAACAAATTTGCTTCAGCTGAAAGATAACATAAATAAACAGAGAGAGAGAGAGAGAGAGACTGCTTTTTGGGTTATTTACACAAACACACACTGCAGGTTTACGTCATGTGACCCACAGAGCAGAAGACTCAGAGGTTGATCTTCCATAGAGACACATGGCAATAATTTGGCCCCGATGATCTCAATAGACAGCGCGCCTGTGGACCGACATGAAACTAAAACGTCTAACCGTAACCGTTTTTCTGTTCTTCTTCTTCTTCTTCTTCTTCTTCTTCTTCTTATTATTATTATTATTGTTGTTTTTCAAGAGTTTACAACTCAGATCAGATCATATGTAGAGGATTTTAGGAAGGGAGTGTCCGACCCCAGGTTTTAAACAACGCTTAGAAGTAGGAAGCTAGGAGATTTGATCTAGAGTGCCCGATAGGAAAGTGACACGGAAGCAAAGTAGAAAGGGGGAGGAAGACGCCCTTATTTATTACCGGTGGGCCAGTACCAGGGGTCTGACGGTTTAACGTGCCCAAGAGCAAAAATAACGTTGCTCTTGGGCACGTTAAATATTAACGTAGGTTTGAGCTTTCGTACCTTTCCGGGATCGAACCTGAGGTTTCCCCGTGGCAGTCACGACCGCTGACCACTAAGCCATCCCCTTCTCATAGTTTACAACTCTCTCCGCGGTGCTACTTATAAAGCCACTGGTACCGTATCACGTGACAGACGCCATCGTAATTTCATGTCGGACCACTGGGGCGCTATCTTAAACACGAGTTGAAGAGACAGAGTTAGACCTCTGTCTCTTCTCCTCTGTGATGTGATCAATATTGCCCTTTTTGCGTATGCAAATCCAAAGACTTCGCATCTTGCTGTTTCGAAGGGATTCCAGCATGACGCTCCGATTTAATTCTATAACGTTAATTCATTCAGATGATCACTGATGGCCTTTGTTAGTTTTGAGTTGCATTCGTTCGTTTGCCTCTTACCATGGCACCACAGAAGAGTGTTCTCGATTTGCATCCAAAAGTTACTTATTGAACTGCACAAAAAAGAAAGTGTGACTGTCATGCAGAATCTGTTATTAGCATGACAAAACTTCAGATGTTTTACATTTCAATGGCTTTCGTAGATACACCTGTCTAAAACGGAAAATACTTCCACTTCCTTGGATTTCGTCTTAGACAGGTTTCACTCTAATTTGATCTTAGGTTTCTTTTTTTCTCCGCTTGTCAGTCAGTCAGTTGCTGATTTTGTTCCTCATTCACAATATGTCAAACTCGTAATTTCTTACTTTTACTGAATTTTTAATTTTCATTTCTTGCCGATGATTTTTCTATAGCAATTATAACTTCGATTAATCTGAAAGCTTATTTGGAATAGCAGGCTAAATTTATGCAATTAATATCTCTATGACACTTTGTCGTTTTTAAAACAACATGACACCACTGTTGCTACGATGGTCATCGCAAGATTATTTTATCTTTATGGTACAACTCTCCAATTAACAGCGATTATGTGGGGTTATGAATTTTGTTCTTCTTCTTGGTTGAAAAACAAAACGAAAAATATTTAAAAACGAATTCGACGTTATCAAAATTTTAGGTAATACAAAAAAACAAATACTTCTGATTCCAATACTTACTTGGATTACATAAAAGAGACCAGCAAGGGGAATCAGTGCTGCTAGAAAAGGTGGAGTGTTCATTCCAATCACAACGCAAGTTGCTAAAGCTGCTTGAGAGCAAGTTATCAGTCCGTCAATCTCAGCAGGAATTTCTGTGTCCACAACGTTGACGTCTTTACCAAACCTAACGGAAAGATAAATATTCGCTTTTGACTTCAATGAAAATATTTATGATTTAATTTTAAATTATATTTGGAGGTTGTAACGTCCTTCATTCATTCAAAGTACATTATGAGGTTGTGACGTCATTCATTCAAAATTTCATTCGGAGGTTGTGACGTCATTCAAATTTCATTCGGAGGTTGTGACGAGGAGAGAGAGCACTCCGTGGGCTGGAAGATTGCTCTGCCGCCAGTCGTGTATATGTGCCAACCCCTCATAGGAAAAGAGAACCGCCTGTGGTGGACCGTGATAGCTTCTTTGGAAGCTGCTCCCAGTGTAAAATTCTAGTGAAAAATACGTTGTACTTCACTTTTCTGCTGGACATTTTTTTACTGGAGGTTTAACGACCACCGTGAGCAACTGAATAGGCTATAAGCAGTCGCCCGTCCCTAAGGCTCTAAGTTAGGGACGGGCGACTGCTTATAGCCCATTGGGTTGCTCACGGCGGTCGTTAAACCTGTAATAATATAAAAAAAACTAACTTAGGGCCACTGGTTCTAGGGAAGGGAGCGAGCTAGTGCCAAGAGACAAACACAACATCCATGCCTCACGGGATTCGAATCCGGACCCATCTTGGAAGAATGATCAGAAGCCATCGCTTAGACCACTGCGCCACTGGGACGGCGGCTATATTGTTTCTCCCAGGACTATGTAAGTAGACTCTCTCTTATTTTTATTCCTGGGCAGGAAAGACTTTACAGACTGATAGACGCATATTCAATATAAGGCCCTCTGTGTAATTGTGATGTACATAAATAGCTCGCTTTGTAAATAAACCTATGTACACAGAATTTGCATAATTTTCTGCATGCTTAGAGTTAGCTGCAGAGTAGTCTAAAAGTAGCAGCGATACGCTAATCTAGCGATTCATTGCCCTGCCCGGATTTATATGGAGCAAGTCGTGATGGTGTAACGTATACTCTATATTCACTTTCCTTTTGATTTTACTATCTCTGGTTATTTTATTTTTCTATGTAAATTATCTTCTTACTGAACGAAATATTATTTCACCCGCTGAATGAGATCTGGCAATGAGTGTAAGTCATGACGTGGTGGTAGCCAGTATATATAGGCGCGTTCATCGATAGCGGAGAGCGTTGTTGTTGAGAGAGAGCGTTGTTGTTTACGGAGAGATTTTGTTGTTATGAGGAGAGATTTTGTTGTATGTGATCAGTGATTCTTCATTATTGTGAAACAAGTTGTGTGTGTGTGCTTTGGATGATCAAGCGTACCGAATAATAAAGCTTGTCGTAAGTACGTCTTTCTCAATTCATAGTTTTTGTCAGACCTCTGTCTGGCTGTTAGGTTTATATCATTAGTTTATTACCATTAACAACCAGCGTTAAGACTTTATTCATGTTCTTAATTAACTAGTAACAACAACCATTTGAATTCACTATTTGAAGCTTAGTACAAGTATATCATTCAGTAGCAGAAGCATTATACTTAAGCTCAGTAGGAAAGCTTCATTATTATCATTAGCTAGCTGGTAGGAAGAGCTTATTCATTATAATTAGCTTAGCGGAAAGCAAAATAAAGCTAATTCATTATAATGGTTCCGGACGTTAAGCAGCCCTGCCATTCGATAACAATATATTTTACGTATTACATTAAACTTGAAAATAGAACAGTCGATGATTAAGACTTACCTGCGAAACGTGACTTCCGGCAGTTTTTTTATCATTTCTATCCGTAGACCGCGCACATTAGCATTTTAGCAAAGAAGTTTCTATTCAGTTTTGGCACAAAAACACAAACAAAAAAGAAAATCAGAAAGAAAAACAAAACCCACAATAAACTCGTACTATGCTAACATACACTCCCGTACCTAAGAAAGCACAAATGAACAACTGAGGGTTTGATCGCTAAGGCATATGACGTTACCTTGTTCTTCGTTAGTTTTTCAGTAACCTTGTTAATGTGCTAGCTTCTTCGTCTACTAACCAACTTGTTTAATTCTCCATTTTGTGTGTATCTTCAAAGTTCGCGATGGAAACTCACAGTTACTGTCTTCACGTAGCCCGATAAAGATGTTAATTTGGATACCTGTAAGTGCTTCTTGGTTGAATTAATTGCTCTCACAGTACTAAAGCACTATAAAGTACGAGGAGGAAGTACGAAGCTCAGTACTTAGATGAGTGCATTTTTTTAAGTATGGGGAAAATGCACTCGAACTTGGCTATAGCATCAAACATTGAGTAGTATTAATTAAATCTTCATGAAACAGATGCTTCCTACCTCTCTTATAGAGACATACACTGCCCTATCATTAATATACGGATACATCTCTAATTATAGTGAATTCAGTCCTTCGCGTCACACAGACCCAACTGTAAATATGCTTGGCCGCCCCGGTGGCGCAGTGGTCTAAGCGATGGCCTCTGATCATTCGTCCGAACGGGGTCTGGGTTCGAATCCCGGTAAGGCATGGATGTTGGGTTTGTCTTACAGCACTGGCTCTCTCCCTTCCCTGGAACCAGTGACCCTAAATTAGGGACGGGCGACTGCTTATAGCCCATTGAGTTGCTCACGGTGGTCGTTAAACCTTCAATCAAAAAAAAAAAAAATATGCTTGTAGCCCTATGATGAGATGCCTGTGGTAGGCAAAATGCCTCGAACGATAGGGTTAACTGGTTTCCAACGCGGATTAACAATGGGGTGTCACATAAGCAATCGCTCCGTACGTGACATTTTAGTGCCACCGAAGATCCTCAGGTCGATGATTGGTTATGTCATATGCAAATAGCATCGTTCTTGGACGGAATCGGCTAAGAAATAACCCGGTAAACCTAGGAAGATAACAGAAGGCAACAGGATAGCTCTGCAAAAGACTATCCACTCAGAACGAAAAACAACATTGTCTCAAATCACGCAAATCCTATGTGAGACTATTGGGACTCATATTGGTACCAGTACGCGGTACGCAGGATTCTGGACGACGTATGTTATAACAGTCGATCCACAAGCCGTTAATGTCTTCGACTAATGCCACACGCTGATTAGCGTGATGTAAGGAACGTCGATCTTGAACTGCAGACCAATGGTAAAACGTGCTTTGGAGTGACGAGTCACGGTACAGAGTCTAGTAGTCTGATGGTCGTTTCTGCATACGGCGGATGGCGGGAGAAAGGTACCTTCTCGGCTGTAACATTCCGACAATGAAGTTTGGTGAAGGCAGCGTGATGGCGTGGAGCTGTTTTCTGTGGCTGAGCTTGGACCCATTAGTTATTTCAGACGTCCTGGACAATTATACACAACCAATCTCTATCTAGACGTCCTGGACAATTATGCCCAACCAAAGTTGTGGAAACTAAAGGGAAGGACCATACCTCCATCAGCACGATAACTCACCGTGTCATACTGCTACTCGCGTTGTAACACATTGGTTAGAAGACATGGTATCAAAAAATTGGACAGGCCAGTCCAAAGCTCGGACTTGTACGATATAGAGAATCACTAGGACGACCCGGATCGTCAGGTACGTGGAAGAAGAAATCGTCCAACGAACAAAGCACGACTGGTTACTGCTTTGAAAGTGGAATGGCGGAACATATCGGGGAACATTTACACAAAAACTCGTGGTGAGTATTCCACAAAGGCTAGAGGCCATCATAAGGGCCAAAGGTTTCATTCAGCATACAATATATTGTTTTTGAAAATAAAGATTATTTGCAGACATACAGATGTGCAGGTGTCCGGATATTAATGGTAAGGCAGTGCATATGGAAGAACCAAATCTTTCATAAGACATCTGGCACCGTGCTTTAACTTCCCTTCTTTGCATGGGCGCACTTCTGGAGGGTGAACAATTTTAAGTTGGGAAGAATAGAGAAGGAAACTGGCGGAACATTTTTGGCAGGGATATTTACTGCCGCTTAAAACACAGCACTTTTCCACGAAGAGCTCAGAACCAAACAAATGCGGGAGGTGGGGGTGGGGGGATGGTGGGCATTCGAAGGGTGGATTATTTGGAGAAAGAGCTTCAGTTAATAAACAAGCTTTGCGCTATCTATCCGGTAGCTGGTGTCGTGAAAGAACCAAGCCGGTTTCGATGCGATGAAGTCAGCGACGCACTTTTGGATATCAAGTTTAGCGAACTGCTGGCCGAAAATAAGTGCTGCATCGAGCGAAACAAATGCACGTCGGACGGAACTACGTCTACGGAGTAAGCCGTATGAAGAAGTACCTCCAATACCTCCAATACCAGCTGCATGTTGGTTTCTGGGTCGCTGCAGTGACATATGGTCGTGCGTCATCATGCAACAACCCTCCGACGCCGATGTCTCGAAAATGGTCTTTTTCGTCGCAGTTCCTTGTTCAAAAGGAACAGTTGACGGCTGTTGTTTTACAGTCATTGTAAAACCTAGTGACATGAGCTCATGATGCATTACACCTTGTACGTCTCAAGAGATAGAGAAAAGAACTTATAGCGGATATTGCGTTTCGTTGTAGATGTCGTTGGTTATACTGTATATATAGGCGGAATCTATTCATGACCTTTTGTGTTAGGGTTTGTCATAGAGAACCAATTTTTCTATCATCACCCTTAATAATTTTCCTCAGGAAGTTCATTTTCCGATCTCTGGTAAGCAATGAAGCTCTGCATCTCCTTCGGCCGTCCGTTACCCAGCTGGTTCTCTACGCTGCAATCACCACTTCTGAATTTAACAAACCACTCACGACACATGCTTGCACCCACAGCTTTCTCGCGGCATGCTGAACAAATCCACTCTCATGCTTCTGCAGCTGCTTTTCCGAGATTAAGCATGAGCAACAGACTGTGACAAATATACCCATTGTCGGCCGCCATGTTCTAACTCAACTAACAGCACGTGTGGGCTGTCAGCCAACATGAATCATATTAACTCCACAGCACAAAATTCGGACAAATATTCATCCGTTTCGGATTTGAAGATCCCTGCATGGAGAGCCGGAAACTTATGCATAGATATAATGTAATTATTTGAGGCTCAACATCTAACTAAATTCATACAGACGAAACCCGTCGGAATCGAGGGTTAGTCTTTTTTTTTTTTTTTCTTTTTTTGAAAAGAATAAACTCATATGAAACAACAAATGTGAACTTTATTTGATTGACAAATTCATTCAACCACTTTAGTAAAGGCAATAGTCCAGGTTCGTGATAATTTTTTTTTTGACTGAAGGTTTAACGACCACCGTGAGCAACTCAATGGGCTATAAGCAGTAGCCCGTAATATTTTCACTAACAATGGTCAACGGAATGTTTATTTACATTTTTACATAATGGGAAACGTCTTACCTACGTGAATAAACTGGAACGAATGAATATTAAATTTTATATATACATCACACAGTCCAACGGCATAACGCAATCAGGTCTTCGAGAGTGTTCGCTGTTCCGATGAGAAGAACTTTAATACGAATGCCTGCTAGCGTTGCTTTCCACAACGGTTCGCTCAGAAAAGAGGCTTCGAACTTTGGACTACCTCAGTCCCTCCATGCTTCCCTCCATTTTGTCCCTCCGCTTTCAACAGCACGTGAGTCAACCGCACGCTTCTCCCATAGACTTTACATGGGAACTTTGCCGCCACACCACGCCCGCGCCGTTACCCCGATCTCATTTTTCTCTTCGACTGGCACATCTACATGGTAAGACCTTCATTTTGATACCTCAACTATATCTTTACGTTCAGCCGTTCTCTCAAAATAGGACTCCCAGTAAAAAAACCTTATAGAATTAATATATAGATAACAGTAGATTGGCAGTGATAACACTGTCTGGTAAATTTAACATTCTTAAGCTTAATTTCAAACTGTCACCAGCTTTACTTTAGTTTATTATATTTCTGTGAAGCCTTTGACGTAAAAGGAAAACGGCACTTTTAGTCAGTTTTCTTATTTTTTCATGTGCAGAAGTTTCATTAAATTTCCATAAAAATTTGTACTTCTGTATCTGACAGTTTCTGTTCGGTAAGATGTGAGAACACAAATTTGTCCGTGACGTGATCGAAACCGCGCTCCCTCACTCCGGAGTAAGTTGCTCTCCCAACTAAGCTACACGGACAGAGTATACCGCTGCAGATTTCTCGTCTTGACACGTGATTCACCTCTGTAGTACGTCACAAAGCTTCAGTTTGATATCAGTTCTGTGGACCTAACTCAGTGCGGAATGAATCCGCTTTTGCACGGAAAATGCATTTTGTTTTAACTCGTACATTTTTTTTTTTTTTTTTTGATTGGAGGTTTAACGACCACCGTGAGCAACTCAATGGGCTATAAGCAGTCGCCCGTCCCTAATTTAGGATCACTGGTTCCAGGGAAGGGAGAGAGCCAGTGCGGTAAGACAAACACAACATCCATGCCTCACCGGGATTCGAACCCGGGCCCCGTTCGGACGAATGATCAGAGGCCATCGCTTAGACCACTGCGCCACCGGGGCGGCCTCGTACATTTGCATTCACGAATAAATAGTCATATTTCGGTTTAGAATCAATAGCAGATTTCCAAGAAGACTGTATAACATATGACATTTTCATGGATGTACGCAGAAAGAGTAATGTAAAACTGACATTTCGCTTGTAATTTTGTAATTACTCCAATAGGACGATTATTTTCGTGCAGTATATAGATGAATGTAGACTTTAGCCGTTGTGTCATCGTGCAACTACGGCTAAAGTCTACATTCATCTGTAATTACTCCTGTTTCCTACGAATTAGCAATTACATATGCATTGCTCCTACAGGCTACTAAGGGATAATAAATACATATGTATTGCTCTTCCTGGTTATTTAGAAGGAATACATACACTGAGATGCCAATTTATTAAGTGCACCTGGCTTCGGCACATAAATGGCTTATTCCAACACGTAAGTGCGATATAAATCAGGAAAACCAGCTCGTCGAGCATGAGTTAGCGTTCGATTGAGAGACTGAATAGGGAAACGAGTGATCTAAGCGGCCTTGAACGTGCCATCATATTTGACGCAAGGTGTGGAAGTTCGACTATCTGCCAAACAGCAGTCCTCGTGGGTTTCGCATGCACAACAGTAGGAAATGTTTACTGTGAACATTGCGACACGCTAAAATCTTTCAACAATCAGAGATCCTGTGGATGAAAACAGCTGGACGATCAAAGGAGTTAAAAGAGACTGGCGAGAATAGCGCATACGAAAAAACGGCCTAAAGCCCAGCAACTCACTGCAGAACTCCACACTGGTGCGCGGAGAGTCGCCACCAAACGCGCCACGTATCTCTGTGAAATCCAAACACTCTCGGTGCCGGTGGTGTGACTCGAACTCAAATCCTTCAGCTCCAGAGCCGAATGCTTTCCCAAGTAAGCTACGCCAGCAAGGGCTTATCACTGCTACTTGCAGTCTTGACATGTGCGTCACCTCTGTAGTACGTCACATATACTCCCTCCTTGATGAGTAAGGCGAGGAAACAAAATCGATCGGGGTTTCGGAATTGCCGCAAACCATGATTCAAGTAACTCTCTGTAAAAGAAGGAATTCTAATTCCCGACAATGTGTGGAAGAAGCATCACACATTTTTCGAAGAACCTAACGGCAAGTAGATTAATTTTTACTTTCGGGCGCCAATGTGAAATTCAAACCCTCTCTCTGCCGGTGGCGACACTCGAATCCTACTGCTCCAGAGCTTAATGCTTTCCCAATTAAGCTATGCCGACAAGATCTCATCACTGCTACTTGCCGTCTTTATATGTGTGTCACCTATGCAGTACGTGACATCTCACAATGTCACGAATGGGATAAATAAGCCGATGACCATGTCAGCAATCTCCTTTGACCCCTCTGATCCCCCAAATGTTTCCGCCCACATGGTCGCCGACTGCAGGAAGTTTAACGCGTGTCGCACTATAGGAGGTAAACCTTTGATATGGTTGTGGATGAAAATCCTAGGAGAACGGGCGTTTGTGAGATTGCTAGTACCGGCACGCGTGGCACCAATCATTGTTTCACTGGTAAAGTCGCTCGGATCACTAGTTTTACCTATTCCGATCCTCAATCGAACGCTAACGGATGATTGACGAGCTGTTTTGCCTGATTTATACCGCCAACCCAGCTTAGGTGTTACCAGTGAGACATTTATATAACGAGAGCAAGTGTACCTAACAAACTGGCATCTCAATGTATATTGCTTTATTCTGGCTGCTCAAAATTTACAAGTACAAAAAATTAACGACTTTTCATCACTCATTTGCTCGGAAAGAGTAACTATACAAACGAAATATCAAACTTCCGCTTACACCAGAACTACGTAAAAGTAAAGAAACATAATTTTCTACTGAATTCTAGTTTCTACGTAATACACAGTAAAAAGAGGAAACAAACGTTCACCTGTTAATGATGCGGCCTAGAGGTGTTGTGTCGAAAAAGGACATTGGAGATCTCATCACACTTTCTAGCATTCTGTGATGGTACGTTTTCGAAGCTCTTGCGGCAGCAAAGGCAAGCATTACGGTTCCAAGCAAGATAGCAAAGGCTGAAATGTCAGAGAAAAACAATGCGGCATTACAGATATTAAGCCATACATTAAAATTTATGTCTCTGTGACTCAGCAAAAAATAAGGGTACTTTTATATGAGAGAGTTCCTTAAATTGCAGCCTTTTCAAGCCCCTACAATTCCACCAAGTGCACAGGACTCTCAGAATCCCAACACATGCACAGCTAGACTTTCTTCTCGAACCGCCTTCTTTTTCCAACTGGATGGCGTGGCCTCAGCCATTCGTTCCCAGTGATAAGATAATGTAGGAATATCCACTTTTCATCACCTGCGCCGATACGACACCAAATCTTATCGTCCTGTGGATTTGACAGCAACAGGAGGCAGAGGGCGACACGTTGTTTCAGCCTGCTTTGGTGTCAATTCATGTGGAACCATTCGATGGCACTTGGAGGAGAAGCCAAGCTGCTGAAAGGGAGGACCGATCGTGGATTTGGAAGACCCCACCTCAACGACCAATTGTCGTGTACGCTGTCACAGCATCGACCAGGATGTCAGAGTTCGTGGTGTCGTTGAACGTCCTGACTTCGGCTTCTCTTCGAGACTGGTGTCCCCAGCATTCAAACGACGGAACTATTTCCGTGCAGTGCTGCTGTCCACTGCTTCCTAGCCTTCAGCTTCACAAAATTCCCTCGCTGCTGCTGCATCATAATACTTTTTCCGAATAATTGCGTAGGAGCACCCGAAGCGCATGCTTATCAACCTCCGTTCTCTTCTCACCTGATAATGTAATGTGCCTCCGTTCCAAGTGCACTTCATCAGCCTCGTATGTTCCACATCATCGCGGTACCCAATCGACGCTGGCGCGCGTTTCGCACAGGTGTGGAGGCCCAACATTATGTTTATATCAAAAACGGATGAGCGTTTGATTCACACTGCTCTAGGTACGTAGAAAATTTCTTAAATATTTGGATCTCGATTTTATAGTACATGCTTCTTTGCAGCCAGTTGACCTTTCGGAGGCTTTAGAACAGCATCTCTAACTTCAACGTGATTCCGCCTTCATCCTTTTCTTTTTGTTTTTTTTGTTTTATGATGTTCGGAGTTTTGAGAATATCCAAGCCGTCCTGTGGACATGGCGCAGATAGCATTACTGGCACAAACGTTTAGCGTAAAACCCATTTGAAAGTGGCGAAAATCGAATCAGCATCCTTCTGCTCCGGAGCCGAATGCTTTCCCAGTTAAGCTACACCGACAAGGGCTTATCACTGCCACTTGTCGTCTTCACATGTACGTCGCCTCTGTAATACCCCAGGTACCAATATTATGTTGGACCAACCGTGGGTTTTCAACGGTCGGCCCAGCGACTCGGCGACTCGGCGGCCAACAATTGGATATGTGTTGGTTCAACGGTTCAACCCACATTGGAAAACTGTTGCAAACAGTTTTCCAATGTGATCATGTGTTGTTGGACAACCATCGGACAACTATCGGACAACCGTTAAGTGGTTATTTGTTGATAAATGGTTGGCATGTGTGGTTGGAAAAACCGTTGGCCAATCTTCGATAAACAACGCAACCTTCGCCCAGCACTGCCGACGCAAAAATATCATTGCCGCCCCGGTGGCGCAGTGGTCTAAGGCGCTGGCCTCTGATCATTCGTCCGTAAGGGGTCCGGGTTCGAATCCCGGTGAGGCATGGATGTTGTGTTTGTCTTACGGCACTGGCTCTCTCCTTCCCTGGAACCAGTGACCCTAAATTAGGGACGGGCGACTGCTTATAGCCCATTGAGTTGCTCACGGTGGTCGTTAAACCTCCAATCAAAAAAAAAAAAAAAAAAAAAAAAAATATCATTGGGCCAACCGTTGGCCAATGTCAGTGTGCTACTTGGGACGTCACATATATCCCCACTTGAGGAAAAGCTGGGTCGGAATCGTAGGTTTCTGGGTCAGCCGTCAAACCACTCTTGAAAGGGAGCTCACTGTAGAGAACGGAATTCTGACTAGTTCGTAACGATGTGTGGAACGAACATCCCACATTTTTCGAAGAACCCAACGGCCAGGAGAATCATTTTACGTTCGGGCGCCAATATAAGGTAAAAGCCATTTGCCGGTGGCGTTAATCGAACATGCATCTTTCTGCTCCGGAGCCGAATCCTTTCCTAATTAAGTTACACCTATGAAGTTTGGCACTGCAACTTTGCCGTCTTCACATGTATGTAACCTGTGCAGAACGTCACAACCGTTCTTACCGATTCCTCTCGAAAAGTTCACGTTTCCCATAGTTTTCTTGCCGTTCGTGCAGGATTATTTTAATTTGGGTTTAAGTAAATGCGATAAATTTTCTAAATCACGAAAAATTGAATGTTCAGTAATTTACAACAACGTCCAATTACTGGGCTGGGTCCCCCTTCCTTGTAGAAGGACCTCTAACCTCGCTCTAACAATGGCCGCAGGTTTGATAATAAGATTGTATGTTTTTGTTGATAAGCTGAACCGTATTTTGATATACGAGAGCTGTTCATTGAATACTTTGGATGCCTTATGTGGAGGATTAAGGATATGTGAATTGCGTTCTCCCAGCGTGATTACACTGCGGTCTTCCAAACTACAAGCAACAACTAGGAGGCGTTGCTTGGAGTTTGAACAAAAAAAATCGAGAGAGTACCCTGTAGTACACTTGGTATCTCAGGGTTCGTACAAAAAACAATAAGTCAATTTCCCTGACTTTCCACGAATTTCCCTGAACGTTAATGTTTACTTGTTGAACGGGATTCACACCTAAATAATACAATAAACAAATCTATACAAACTCCGTTTATTGGTGTGAAAGTATAATTTCACACCAATAAACGGAGTTTGTATAGATTTCTTTATTGTTAATGCTTACCTTCCCTGACCACCGCGAACACATTTTTCTGTAAGTTAGTGAACTTGCTTTACCATACAGTATAATACTTCACACTTTTTTCATTCGTTACCTCTGACGAATATTAACTAAAAATCGATATACCAAAAATATCGATAAAAATCGACGTATTAAACATATCGATTAAAAGTTGATACATTAAGAATATCGATTAAAAGTTGATATATTAGGAATATCGATTAGAAGTTGATAAAAGTTGATATATTAGGAATATCGATTAGAAGTTGATAAAATTTGATGTAACAGAAATAGCGATTAAAATTTTTATATAATAGAAATATCGATTCAAACCTGTCATAATAGAAACAAGATTAAAAGTCGATATAGTGAAAATATCCAAAATTATCCCCCTTAGATAGATTTTAATCGATTATATCGGTTTTCAATCGATAACACCGACTTTTTTACGGATGTAATAAAATACCGATTAAAATCGATATAATAGAAATAGCGATAAATTTGATACAATGGATATATCGATTAAAACAGAAATATCGATAAAATAGATACAATGGAAATATCAATTAAAATCGATTGAAACAGATATGATAGCTAGAATATATCTATTATGGAAATAACTCTGATAGATATTTATCTATCATAATCGCCAAACAGCGATAAAGATTATAATCGATAAATAGAACTATCGATTATCATCCATACAATAGAAATATTGATTAAAACCGAGATGACAAAAAATCGATGTAGTGGAAATATAAATTAAATCGATATAATCGCAATATCGATTAAAATCTGTATGACAGAAAAATCAATGTAATGGCAAATTGATTAAAGTCGGGATAACAGAAACATCGATTAAAATCAATACAACAGGAAGTTTGATATAAATATAGATTAAAATCGACAGAACAGAAAACCGTTATGATAGAAATATAGTTGAAAATCGATAAAGTAGAAATATCGACGAAAATCGATATAGCAGAAATATAGATTAAAATCGATACAATAGAGGAATCGATATTTCTAATAAATCGATTAACATCGGCCTATTATAGCGCTTAACATCGATATAGTAGAAATATCGATTATATAGATTTTTGATCGAAAAAACCTACGTATTTTTACGGATATAGATCACTTCTGTTGATTTATGAGTTTTTTTCACACTTTTCCTTTTTGATCTGTCACTTTTCTCCAATTGTGACTTTTATTGACTTTCTAAACATTTCCCTGACTTCCCCAGATCAAAATCTATTTCCCTGTTTTTTCGACTTTCCAGAATGTACGAACCATTTTATGCTGTGCATCTTTCACATGCCAAGATCTTCGTGGGTTTGAAATAAAACTAGTGCTCCCAGAGAACACATTACACATTTATTTATGTACAACACATTGCATTTATTCGCGTACACTCACGAACACTTCGAGCTACAGTCCCTTACATACTAAGTGGAATTAAATTATAGCAAAAAACAGTAAGGTTTACTAATTCCCGAAATTGAGCGATACTTAGGCAGACGGATTAATGAATATTATTGCCGTAAAACCAATGAAAGGAGATATGTAAGTGATAAAAGTAAATATTTATTAAACTATGGCGGCAGCAATAATAAGCATTTGGACTGTTTAGTTTTACAAAATCAATATTTATTTTGATTATTATTATTATATATTATTCGGATTTAGATGAACGTAAGGAACGATGCTGACACCGATTAAATGTGATGTAGCTACGAAAGTCCATGTGCGTATGCGCGAGTTAAAATCTGTCCTCAAGATACAGTAGAAAGGAAAGCAGAATCGTAAGCGTGTTGTGAGGTGGATTGGTAACTTTTGGTCTAGGATATGTACAGGCTACACCCCAACGTGTTATGCATCATTTTAAAGCTCTCGTAAATAGCAGGTAACTTCCTTTCGAACCCCCTATCCCCAAAAAGGGCTCGAGAGGAAGCCAAATTTTGATACGAAGCATACTTTACTAGTCAGGAAAAATGCATAGCATCGAAATGCATTTTTGTAAATGCTTTTATCACATTTAGCACCAGGTTCCCGTGTTTACGCAGATTGCAATGAGATATCGTTACGTTTATGAAAAACGTGATGAAATAATGTTCGGCGATAGTTTAGTAATATATATTGTTGACTAACGATGAGATTTTCATGGGACAACATTCAAAACTCAGATTTCAACAATAGTTTTGACTACTTTCGTTAACCATTTTTGTTACGCCGAAATCTTTTTACTGGGGATTTACTTTACTACTGTCGGAAATTATGCATAGTTTCAAAAAAGCAATGTGCTGGAAAACAGATATAAGTGAAAATGATGATCCCCCTGGAAGCATGATCTCACTGGGAAGTACGCGCGATAATTTGATTGAACGCTGTGACGCGCTGCACCGAAAGAAACATTTGCATAAGTCTCACGCAAAGTCACCAGTCTGTCTTCTTGCACCAGAGCCTCCCCACAAGCCTCGTTGCTGTCTGTTGTTGAAAGTCTACAACGGTGTTTCACATTCATCAACGCACTGCAGCCATGTGCGAATTTTGAACACCGTTGTGATACACTCACAACGCTCATGACCTGAGGATCATAGACACCCTGCAGCTAGCGATGAGTCTCCCATGCAGGGCCGCCCCTAGGGGGGAGCGGAAATTATTATTTTTTGGAGGACCCCTGTCCATATGAACAATTTAATTTAAAAATGCATTACAAAATTCATGGAACCACGTGAGGTATACTGATCCATTGATGAGGATTTAGAATAATGGGTAGAGACGAGGTGCTTACGTATTTGTTTATTTTCCAATCACTGCTCTCTTGAACTCTTTGGGTCGTTATCACTGCATTCCTAGAATCTGATCTCTTTCAATGTTGACCATGGTCTGTCTGGGGATTTATATAATAGTCATGACCACAGGCATCTTCTATAACGCTCAACAGATGTCAAAAAGTACAGCTTTGTCACTTGTTTTCGGAAGCCCAACAGAAAATTTGTCGATTTCGTTAGGAGCAAACCTTATGGCAATGTATCGCATTGAGACAAACGCAATGATATAAAATATGCGGGAGGTTAGGCTGAAATCTGGATTACAAAACAGGGGTTTTCTTTTATATAAAATACTGAGTATGTTTCGATGTTCTATTCATTGGACCAGCGGAAATAAAATATAAAATGAGATACAAAATTCATAAACTATCACACGTCTATTCCGGAAAATTTCTTTTTCTTGCCTTCATTTCAGCAAAATCTATAATTGTGCTGTTGTAATCCAGATTTTCACATAATGTATGTTCTATTGACAGTAATGCCACCTTTCTTGAGTCATTTTAGTTCTATATATAAGATAGTTTTTTTATTAATTTCAGTTTTGGTCTACTTAGGCAGTAGGAACTAGAATTGTCAATAAAATTCTTAAAGCAATACTGAAATTTAGAAATGAATCATGAATTTTACATAACATGATGAGCGGGCCCCCAGAGGTGCGGGACCCGGGACACGTGTTCCACTTGTCCGGGTCCAAGGGCGGTCCTGCTTTCACGCCGGGGTTTTAATCACCGCGCGTACAACCAAGTGAGACCACGTTTTCAGGCGGGTTGTCATTTTCACTCGAATTTTTTTAACACTTAGTCTTTTTATTCAAACTCCCATGCTTAAACAACGCCATGTTGTCAGAACAATGTAAAGATGTTAGGAGACCAAGATTTATTTACAAATCCCTCATCTGCCGCCAATGGTCACCGAAAGTTACTTATTAATCAGTCGTCGTGTCCAAATAAATTCTGGGAGGGGGGGGGAAGGGATACTTTTACATAATAACATAAATATGAATGCATTAAAAAAAACTCTTCACCTTGTCCAACCCCTAGAGCAGCATAGACACCAATTCGTAGATTTCTTAAGCCAATGTCTTGTGTTCCATCCGGAAGCAGCGGATCTGAACTCCATTCACTTAGCCATATATTGCTTGTAACCTACGATAAGGGGAGTGTCATTAGAACTGAAACGTAAAAGTAAATATCTTAAATGTTAGCATATTAGCGGAACATAAAACAAATCACACTCACCTCGAAAACTTGAAATACGAGGTAACCAAAGACCGAACCGCAAATAAACTTCCAGTTGGCATGTTTCAAGTAGTTTACGTAAACAGTTCTCTTGACCTGAAATTAAAATCAAATCAAAGGGTAAAGCACTATCTGTTTACTTTGACAAAACGAAGAAATATCTATCGAAATTTGAAATTGAGTTTGGTTGAAAAATCGCATCATTAAACATCAATGGGCTTGCGGGAAAATACGACCTAATATACACTTTCACAAAATGGCATGTGGAATACATACACAGAGAGCTTCAGTGCTGCAAAGCAGTACAACTGGAATAAATTATATACGTAAATGTAGAGTTTACAGTGTTTCGGTGATTAATACTGCTGCAAATCTCTACCAATGATACATCAACACACCTCTACATTAATCGCTTGGGTAAGTAATGTGTCAGTACAGGACCTTCTACAGTTTAAACATTTAAAAGATTAGGTGTAAAAAGAGCATTAGGCTTCCCCAGTGGCACAATAGTCTAAGCGCTGGCCTTTGACCATTCGTCTGAGTGGACCCGGCCTCGAGTCCAGATGAGGCATGGATGATGTACTTACGGCACTGGCACTGGCTTCCTAGGTAGCACAGCCTTAAAATTTAAAGTAGTCCAAACCCTGAGCCACCGTCCTCTATTCCTAAAAGACTGTGGCTTAGCGTTGAGCCTACGTTAAATTGTAAGGCTGTGCTACCTGGGTTTCTCCCCTCCCTGGAACCAGCGGCCCCAAATCAGGGACAGGCTTACTGCTTATAGCCCTTAGAGATGCACACGTTGGTCGCTGAAGATAGAAACAAAAGAAAAAAACCTATCAGTGGTTCTCTGATGTAATATGTCTTGCTTAAATGGCGACAGAAATCCATTTCTGACCGGTGTCTGCATCCGATGGTAGGTCTTGGAGTTCTTGGTTAGAGATAGGTTCGTTTTTCAGCACTGGTTCTTTCCCCTTCCTTGAACTAGTAGCCTAAAATTACGAATGGTGACTCTCCATGGCCTCCAACGCTCATCAAGAAAATTAGAATGAAAAACATACTTGGAAAAATCTCAGACTTTTATAGAGTTACGTGTACGCACCAACAAACTGCGAAATAATTGAAAGATGAATCCTACAACGCCGTGAACTTATTTTAAAAATTTGTCAGAGAATGTGGTGGTATTTAGCGACTAAATATAACGGATACAGGCCATGGTGCATTTTGTTTTAGCAACGATGGATATGTAGAGTCACATCTCTTCGTGCATTCTTCATGTGATCGTTCCATCAGAGATGGAGATTAAAAAAGGCAAAAACGCCATGCGTACAGATTTGACTTTAGGGAAAAGAAAACTGTCTCATGGGGCTCAATCTGACGAGTAGGCAAAGGTTATTCAAGCACTGTTTCTCGGCTGAAAACAGTTTACTGGGAGTGTTGAATGAGCTAGCGCATTATCTTAGTGAAGGATGGAGCCAATTTTCCTGACTCTTTCTCCTGGCTCGCTCTTTCAAAGTCACCAGAACCTGCTTGCAGTAATGCTGGCTCACTGTTGCTCCATTGCGAACCCAGTCTGCCAAAATTGCGCCCTTGATATCAAAGAAAACAATTTACATAGCCTTGCACTCAGACTTGCTTTGCCATGCTTTCTTCATCCTTAGTGGCGTTGGTGTTTTATCTAGTTTTATCCATTCAGGGTAGTTCTGAGAGACCCAGGTTTCATCACAAGTGATAGCACTTTCTAAAAGGTTGGGGTTGGTCTGAAGTTGCCCCAGAATGTCAGCACGAATTCACTTGCTATTTTCTTTTTGTTCAAGAGTGAGAAGCTTCGGAACCATCTCAGCACAAATCTTTAGAATGTTCAGATTTTTTCTTGTAAAATTTACCTAAGGGTCGATGTTTACCATTTCTTCTGTTATTCTAATACCCAGTCTTTGACCATTTCGAACAATTACGCAGATCTTGTCCACATTGTCGTCTGTGTTTGAAGTAATTGGGAGTCTTGGACGTTCGTCGTCTTCAATGTCCTCTCAGCCTTCGCTGAAGCTCTTATAACACACAAAAACACGCGCACGTGACATGTATTCTCTCCTGTACGCCTCACTCAACATACAAAAAGATTCGCTAGACGTTTTCTTTAATTTCACTAGAAACTTCACGTTTGTCCGTTGCTCAGTTCTTGAACTCATAATTTTCCCTACGCGCGAGAAACGACCCGACGACTTTCATTTATGCGTGTTACAGAACTAATGCAGAGAGTGAGGTGAACTTTTCATTTCCAGTCACACACAGTTCCAGGTCAATGGCTTCCCACTCACTTTCGACCTGCACTGGCCGTTTCATTTGCCACAAGCTCCGGCTCGTTATTTCATAACCATATTTCTTACATGAGCTTCGAATCTATAACTGAATGAATTAAATTGCAAAGACGTAAGATGTGATATGAAAATGTGAAGTTTAACAATGTCATGACTTGTCAGATCACATTTTTGTAAAACTTCGTCATATGTATCAACATACAGCCAACATAAAACTTTATTATGATATCGAAAACCTACGTACTTTCCCTATTTCCATTTTTTCTTCTTCGGTTAAACGTGTTATATCATTCTTGGAAGTAGGATCCACAGATTTCACCCTAGTGACAGCAGATAGTGACTGATTACTCACAGATCTTTGCATCAAGCTCATAGTGCGTACAAATTCAAAAGGCTTGCTTTCAGTTTCAGAAGTGATTCTAAGAACAGAAAACAACAGACAGGTTAGAATTGTTTACATCTGCTGGGAAACAATCAACAGAACAATGAATAAAAATACATTTGAGAATAATTTAGTCACCACAAACAGCCACTCAGAAGATGAAAATTATCTGAACCATGGATGATTTACATGGAATGATATAATACATATTACAAGACCGACGAGAAGTTTCAGAGTATGGTGATTATTCCCTTTTAATTCATTTTGTGAAATGAAGCATTTTCAGAAGTTTCATAGTTCAGGAAACCGTCCAAAAAATATGCCCACTGGTCAGCAGTTGTAACACCAAAACTGCGTACGGGTTAAGCATACTTATAACAGAATATTGAACTTTATGAAACCTTGACAGTGGAAATACTGCACTAGAGATGTTAACAACGATGATATTGTACGTTATAATGTTACACACGGTTCAAATTATGTATCACTAGAAAATGGTATCCAAATAAGCTGGCGCAGTGGTCTAAACGCTGGCTTCCAACCATTCGTACGAGATAGGGCTGAGTTCGAATACTGCTGAGACACGGATGGTGTGTTTGTCTTATGGCACTGGTTCGCTCCCTTCCCTGTAACCAGTGGCCATAAATTAGGGACAGGCGACTGCTTATAGCCCACTGAGTTGCTCACGGTTGTCGTTAAACTCCAAACCACCCCTGCCTCCCAAGAAAGTAAGCAGACTTATAGATAAATGTGTAAAGGTGATGTTCATTCCAATCAAACGAACGTTGCTTCACAAACAGACGACACTACATTTGTAAAGATGAAGTACGATGGCTTAAATGTTAACACAGGATTAATTGAACAATGCTAACAAGAACACTTGATAACAATTAAAAACAACTCTCAACTTGAAGTTACGTTTTAGCACTGCCTGGGGGGTGGGAGGTGCAGTGGTCTAAGAGCTGTCTTCTAACCATTCGTCCAAGATGCGTTCGGGTTCGTATTACGCGGTGAGGCATGGATATTGTTTTAGTCTTTTGGCACTGGCTCTTTCCCTTCCCTGGTACCAGTGGCCTTAAATTAGCAATAGGCGACTGCTTATAGTTTATCGTTTTGGCCGTTAAACCCTAGTTGACAAAGACTAGGATCGATGGCTAAGTTAAACTGACAGCAATCCATGCAGCCACGAAGAAACTTTCGACACCGTCCTATAGGGTAGCAAGAGCAGTACATGAACTCCTTGTGTTGACTTGACTGACTGCCCGTGAATTCCTAAAGCAATAAATTCTTAGGAATTCTGACGTAACATTAAGTTCGAAAGCATAACGAGAGATAACCAAAACTTTACATAAAATACTGTGAACAAAAACGGAAAATTAAATAGGTAATGTATGTCACAACTTTGAACCTTAACAACAGAGGTACTGTACATCAACCTTAATAACGGATGTCATCATCATCATCATTGTCAACCATTATCAATCCACTGCTGGACGAAGGTCTCCCCAAGTTTCCTCCACAACCGTCTGTCTTGTGCCAGTCTCCTCCATGTCACCCCTGCATACTTTCGAATTTCATCCACCCATCTCCCATGTAGTCTTCTTCTGGGTCTTTTCCTGTCCCTTGGAATCCAATCTAAAATTTCGGCTGTCCATCGATGATCTGTCCTTCTGGCAGTATGTCCAGCTCATTGCCATTTCAGGGATTTAACTCTGATCATGATGTCTTCCACTCTTGTCATTTTTCGGATCCACGAGTTCCTCTTCTTATCTCTCCTGGTTACACCAAGTATGCACCTCTCCATGCTTCTTTGAGTTGTCTGCAGCCTTTGTATGTCTCTTTTAGTTAAGGTCCACGTCTCTGCACCATACGTAAGCACTGGAAGGATGCACTGATCAAACACTTTTCTTTTAAGACATAATGGCATATTGCTCTTGAAAATTATGCTGTTTCTTCCAAAAGCTCTCCAGGAAAGTTTTGTACGCCGATTAATTTCTTCATCAATGTGACCCTCACTTGATATCTGCTGTCCAAGATAAACGTACGTGTCTGTTATCTCCAGCTTTTCTCCATCAATCGATAAATCTTCATTTCTTGTAAAAGCATTGAACATCACTTTTGTCTTCTGAAAGTTCATTTTTAATCCCACTTCTTTACTCTTGTCAGCAAGTTCCTGGATCATACTCTGCAGCTCTGATGGGGTAGTTGCAAAAATGACTACGTCATCAGCAAAACGAAGGTGGGTTAGATAATCTCCATTAATCTTTATCCCCTTGTTTTCCCAGCTCAGCGACTGAAAAACACCCTCCAATGTGGCATTAAAGAGCTTCGGAGATATGGTGTCACCTTGTCTCACTCCCTTTCCAATTTTTACGTGTGTTGTATTTTCAAACAGCCTAATCTTTGCACTTGCATTTTCATAGATGTTATTAATAATATTAATGTATGCATCTTCAATACCGCAGGATTTCAGAGCCATTGTAACTGCTGATGGTTTCACCGAATCAAAGGCTTTTTCATAATCGATAAAAGCCATGCACAATGGAAGTTCATATTATGTACTGTAAGTTAAATCTTGACAACGGCGATATTGTACATCAAAGGTTGATGACGGAGGTACTGTACATAAAACCACGACGACGAAGAGACTGTCTATCAAACTTTGACAAAAGAGATACAATGTATCAAAACATGATAAAAAAGATACTGTGCGTCAGACTTTCCCGAGGAGACATTGTACATCAAACGTTAATAACGGAGATACTGTACGCTAAACCTTGACAACAAAGATACTTTACGTCAAACCTTGACAACAAAGATACTTTACGTCAAACCTTGACAACAAAGATACTTTACGTCAAACCTTGACAACAAAGATACTTTACGTCAAACCTTGACAACAAAGATACACTTTACGTCAAACCTTGACAAAGGATACACTGTACGTTGAACTTTGATAACGGAGATACTGTACAAAAACTTTGATAATGAAGATACTGTACATAAAATTTTGACGACAGAGAAACTGTACGCGAATCCTTCACAATGGAGATACTGTAGCCCAACCATGATAACGAGGATACTGTGCATCAAACCTTGACAATAGAAACACGGCATTAAACGTTGATAATGGAGATCCTGTGCACCAAACCTTAACTACGGTTATATTATGCCATTATGCCATTAGACTTACAATACCGCGTGCATTTGCAACTTTACTCTACTTCATCTGAAATGTGGAGAGAAATCCTGTTAAAACTACGTGCCTATCTTTATACGATCTGAAAGAAATTCTTTTAATCAGTCATCTGAGCAGGGATGTTGTGGCAAAATACGAACACATATTTATGCAATCTACACGAGAGATTATTCACCAGAAAATCCTGGTTCAACAAAAAATAATTTTTCTAGTCGTGGTTTTAGAATCAAAGGTCCTGTGTCAATGACCGGAGAAAAGACGGAGTGCTAACACGAACACGAGGTTTTTCCATCGGCAAATACGCACCAAAAGAAGAAAGAAAAATAATTTCACGGAAACATAGGTTCGACGAACTCGTTTCGGTTTGTTCCTCAGTGCCTGAGCATATTTATAGCTTCTGTCATTCGGAATGTGTATTTAATTTCAATGTTTTCCTCACTACTGTGGTTTATTTATATCCAAAACAAAACGTTTGCAAGTACAATTGAATGTCACTTACCAAAAACCACTGTCATAAAACATGCATAAATGAGTCACTGATTCTTTATAAAAGTAAGAGAAGAAATAATGAACTGCGCATGAGATGTTAAATGGTTCCATCCTCTTAAAGATGAATAAGGGCGACTCGAAACTAACGAGCGCTCTGAATAGCAGTTAGTTCTTAAAAAGATACATCTGTTGTTCAGTTGCTTAATCACATTAGTTTGACTATTTGTGAAATAACTGAAAAGTTTGAAACTTTTAAAGGTTCAAACAGTTGTATATGTAAGACTACTTTTATTCATTACACTATTACACTCTAAGTTGATTGAACTACCTTTAGGTCACTAAATTTCTGAATAATTTTGTTGAAGGATTCTGCAGTACAAACATTCTTGCTGGCACTCCTGTGTTCGAGTTGATATAGTGATTTCCTTAATAATTATCCGACTAAAGTCCCGCTGTTGCCAAACACCTGCCATGTTTCGGACGTCAAGTTATTTCGCTTGTCCCAGGACAGAAAATCTCGTTATAAACACATTCACCTTATTTCTTGGGGTAGGGGAGTACTGATAACCCCCGCATTGCGGTATGGCCTCACGGCTAAGAGGGCCTTTAGCCTCAGAAACAACAACAACAATATGCATGTATATACACTGAGTGGCCACTTTATTATGACCACCTGACAGTTTTAAGCAAATGAGCTATGGCTGCACGCTGTTGTTGCCAGAAGGCGAGGCTAGTATAAAAAGGCAAAGCTTAGTGCTTGCGGCAGTAGTAGAAGTGATTTTTGGGTGACGAGATGGGTACAAAATGCGATTTGACGGACTTTCAACGTGGGATGATTGTAGGAGCTCCCAGCCAAGGAGCGAGTATCACCGAAACCGCCGCATTCGTGAAATGTTCGAGAGCAGCTGTTGTTAAAGTATTTAAAGACTGGACTGTCAGCCAAAAAACTGGGTCTCTACGTGTAACGTGTGGTCGTCATCGACTAGTGACTGCTCGGGCAGAACGGAGAGTGTCCAGGACTGGTAACAGACAACAGAAGGGCAACAGTGCAGCAAATTACAGACCATCTTAATCAAGGATCCCCACAAATGATCTCTGCACGCACTGTTCATCGTACACTGCATCGGATGGGATATGGCAGCCGAAGGCCTGTTCAAAAACCTTTGCTGTCTGCAGTTAACAAGAAGAAAACGTCTCCAGTTCGCACAGGAACACAAGGATTGGACAGTCTATAATTGGAAACAAATTATGTGATCCAATGAATCACGTTTTCAGTTGCACCATGCCGATGGCCGAGTGAGGATTTGGCGGAAACACCACGAAAACATGGACCCCAAATGCATTGCTACAACCCTTCAAGCTGGTGGAGGCAACGTTATGGTTTGGGGAATGTTTTCCTGGCATACTTTGGGCCCTTTAATTCGTGTTGATCAACGTCTGACTGGCACATCATATCTAAACATCGTTGCGGACCAAGTGCATCTTGTCATGTGGATGGTTTATTCCCAACGGCGATGGCTACTTTCAACAAGATAATGCGTCCTACCATAGTGCTCGTATTGTACACGATTGGTTTCAGGAACATGCCGGTGAGTTTACTTTGCTTAGGTGGTCCCCACAATCTCCAGATCTCAACCCCATTCAGAATTTGTGGGAATGAAGTCGAGCCATCAGACAGCTGGATCCACAACCCTGCAATCTCACACTCCTGAAAAGTGCTATTCATCAAGCATGGTCTCAGATTCCACAAACCACCTATCAACATCTCGTGGAGTCCATGCCACGAAGAGTCGAAGCAGTATTAAAGGCAAAAGGTGGCCCAACGAAGTACTGAGGGGATGGTTATAATAAAGTGACCACTCAGTGTATATATACACAATACTGACAAAAGTCACCGCACACCTAGAAACGAAACACAACATAGCATTTGATGACATACATTAGTACGGTGTCGGTCCACCTTTGGCCTTAATGCATGCACTGACCCTTCGAGACATGCTTTCGACAAGGATTTGGAACACAGTGATAGGTATGCGCTTCCATTTAGTACATAATGCTGCCGCTAACTGTTGCTTAGTAGTAGGCCTTGGTTCCAAACTTCGTATGCGGCGCTCTAATTCATCCCATAAGTGCTCTATGGGATTAAGATCAGGGCTCTGTGCTGGCCAGTCGACAAACTATACGGAATTATCGTCAAACTAAGCCGTAACAGTCCTTGCTTTATCGCTCGGTGCACTATCCTGCTGGTACCAACAAGGCTCGGCTCGGCTCCATAGTATTGCCACAGAGTTGGTAGGGCATAATTGTCCAAAATATTGAGGTAGACGTGCTGGTTAACAGGTTTGTCCACGATAACCAATGAACCGGGAGCATAGCACGAAAAACACCCCCACACGAGTACACTGCCAGCTGCAAAGTTGACCGTAGGAACAGTACACTGTGGTAAATAGCGTTCCCACGGCTGCCGCCATACCCACACACGGCCATCAGACTGATGGATCGTATATCTGGATTCATTAGTCCATAGGACCCGTTTCCATTGAACTACGGTCCACGATAAATGTTCTTTACACCATGCTAAACGACGAGTATCATTCCGAGTGAAGATCAAAGGCTTATGAGCAGCCGCACGACCACGGTAACCCATGGAATGAAGTTCTCTGCGAATGGTACGTGTACATACCGAGGTTCCAACATTTTTACTCACTTGTACACTGAGGTCTTGTGCAGTACTCCGTCGATTAGCTATAACGACTCTCCTGAGGATTCGACGTCCTCTATCACTGATTGTCTTTGGTCTGCCGGCACGTTTTGCTGCTTCAGGCATGCCATGTGTCATCCACTTATTCAGTACATCCAAAACGGTAGACTTGCATCTGTTTAAACGCCTCTCGGTTTCTCTTATGGACAACCCACTAATATAACACCCAACAATCTTTCCTTTCTCAAAGTCAGTTCTCTCCCGCCGCGACATTTTCACTCAGCCTCACAGTACGATATGACCGCGGTCAGCTGCAGACTTGTTTTTATACCGTTTGCAGTTGTACCGCGCACCTTAACAACGCAGCGGATCCGTTCATTTGCTTTTGAAGTGGTGTCCAGTGACTTTTGTCAATATAGTGTATATTACTATGTATAATTCTACTATATACAACACACACACACACACACGCACACACACACACACGCACACACACACACTGGGCGTTCAAAAAGTTCCTTCGCAGTGGGCATTGTAGATTATACAGAAATCACACATATGTATTACGGGAACGTATAATTTACTCACTTACCAGTACTTACAGAAAATGTTGAAACTAACGTTCTTCCCATAACCTAACTGTTTTACACATGTTTTTAAACACATCGGCGGGAGTCAAAAAGTACCTTCGTAGTGATGTTAAGGCTGTTCCGCTTAATTTTGATGGTGCTACAGTCAAAGTGTTTGAATTAACTTGTTGCATGTTTTATTTCAGTTTTTGCTGTTTTCTTATAACATATCAAGAATATGTTGCACAGCAATACCAATTTTCACTAGTTTATGATGAGTTGAAAGTTTCCAAAATGTGGATGTTGATTTCATCATCGTCCCTTAGCAGGAAGAAACACTCGTGAAATCAACATTCACATATGGGATACTTTCAACTCATCACAAGCTTGTGAAAATTGTTGTTGCTATGAAACATATTCTTGTTTCTTAATGAGATGAAACGACTTCCAGCATTCACACTTCCTCGTTTGGTTTTCAGCAAGCACGCATTTGTTGGGAAACAAAATCCTTAATATTAAATTCTTTCATATTAACAAATAAGGCATTAATTCCGACACGATATGCAATGGAACGGGGTTTTAGCATGTCAAACGAAAGCCTCTGAATGCTCAACGCAAAACATGCGATGTGAAAAGTATCTTTCAGTCTTACTATGTGACACGCCGGGTGTAAGAGAGTGAATCACCAGAGAAGCAGGTGACAAGCGCTTGCCTGTATCTTGCTCCGGACAAGTGCACTGAAAACAAACTTAAAGGAAGTATCGTTTTACGATATTGTATCGGTGAGTCTAGCGTCTGCGCCGTATCGACGGCCGGAGGAAATCTTCGTTGCTTTAGGAAAGAGACGGCAATATTTTTGCATGACAAATCATTTTTTACCCCGCTGGCACCAGTACCGAGCACAAAATTCCACAATATGCCATTTTTTTCTTTTCAAGAATAAAACGGAAATAACGGGTGGAAATCGGGTCAGGAACACTTTGACTAGACTCGTTTGACCCGCAGGCAATTGTCGACCCGTTGACCCGTGACCCATTTCCATCTCTGACGGTGATCGAACCCGTATTCTTCTGTTATGGAGCAGAATGCTTTCCCAATTAAGCTACACCGACGGAATTTATCGCTGCAACTTTGCGGTTTTGACATGTGCCTCACTCTGTAGTACATCACATATATCCCCTATTCCTTTGAGAAAAGGTTAGGACGGAATCATTACTTTCCGGGTCAGAAGGCAAACCATGCTTGAAGTAGCTCACTGTAGAAAAAGGCATTCTGATTAATTCCAGATGAGGTGTGGAAGAATCATCACATATTTTTCGAAGCGAAGGAATTTGCCATTAATTCCAGACGATTGGTGGAAGGAACAACACATTTTTTTTTTTTTTGAAGAACCCATCGGCTATTAGTTCTATTTCCACAATAGGGTGCCAATGTGGAAACAAATTTTCTGGTGGCGGAGCTAGATTCCGCGACCTTCAGCTGCGGAGCCAAATGCTGTCCCAATTAAGCTACACCGATGAAATTTATCGCTGCAACATTTGCCGTCTTGGCATGTGTTTTACCTCTGTGGTACGTCACAAAACTTCATACGAAACTGGTTAAAGAAATCGCCAGCAATTTTTGATGGCAGGTTTGAATGCAGTATTAAAATGAAAAGAAATTTTTGGTTGATGTTTTTTTCGCAGTTCTAATTTATAAAAAATGAATGACGAGAAAGCAGCTATTCCAGAGGACTTGAGGCCCCTTTTCAGAGTCATAGCCATAGTTCACGTATATTACGAGAGAATGCGACAGAAATATTAGTTCAGTGAATGAAATTTTTACACCAACAATGATAAAGTGTTATGTATTACAGTCGTTTGCACAAAATTACGCATCCTTCAGAATATAATGAATTGAAAGGTTTACTTCGCGGGTACGAAGAAACAGAGACCTATGTCTTTTTTTTTTTTTATATAGCAGAGTCAAGAGAACAAAAAATTATATGTGATAAAACGTTGTGGCATTTTGTTAAGTGTGTTATTTGCATTCAAGAATAAATACTTTAAGTAGTTTTACTTTTTTCTGCTACAATTCTTAATTGTTGCTTATTTATTTGCTTACCAATATTTTTATATTCCTATAAATTGGAAAAGGTTATACGGCAGTTAGGTGTTTTGTGTGTGTGTGATCGCATTATTATTGGGGGTGGGGGTGGGGGGCAGGTGTGAAGAGATCAGACGTGGGAGGCACATGTCCCTTCCATTGTCAGGAGGAAAATAAAAGGGAGGGGGGCAAAAAGATAAACTACCAGATTCGACATATATTTTAAAACGCAACTGTAATTGCTCCTCAGCAAATGAACAAGGAAACAGAAATACTATTTTGCTGAATATTAATATTTTGAAAAATAAAATTCAACCTGCGATTTCGTAAAAATATCCAGAGATTTTATTTCCAAAGTTTAGTAAAAAAATGAGAAATTAGCTGAGTTACTCAAACAAAGAACAAGAAGCGCAAAAGATAAATAGTTAAACAAAGGCGCTAGATTATACGTTACTGTATTTTATTTATGATAAAATTGTTTTAATCATTTACCACATATCACGAGCACATATTAAACACTATTAATACTGGTCTAGCAATCCAGTTTTTTATCAAATGAGCAATGCTGAGAATGCGAAAAATGTTTTTATTTATTTTATTTATTAATATTTTGGAAATAAATCGCTTTGGCCTCATAAGGTGGAGCTTAGTCCACCTTATGATGCTGAAGCGATTATTTAATTAAATGGAACCAAAAATATTGGGTGGGCACTGCCCCCCCCCCAATAAAATTATTGGAGGGGCAAGATTCACCTTGCCCCCTGTAGTCGGCACCTATGATAGTGAGGCATTTCAAAGAGGCTTGCCTTAGTTCTGTAAAAGAATAAACTGTTCATGATATGATCATCTTTATGGCGTAACTACGTATATTGTAATACTTTCTATTGGTATAAAACTAGAGCAAGTATTTTAACTACGACGTGCCCATTTGTGTGCAATAAAGCGCGATTATTTTGGTTTTACGAAAAATATCTGTAGGTTCCAAAGAATTTGAATTATTAAAAAGCTCATAAAACCTAGTTAATAATATGGAATTTAAAAAATTCAGTAATTGAAAGCTAATAGATTTTCGTAAAAGGGCCTTGAAGACATTTTTTTGCGGGGAGCCCAGAGTTTTTACGGTACGCCATTGCCTTGGGGCTCCCACTTAGCCCATTTGCAACATCACAGTAATTTTGCTTTAGCATAACGCTTGGCACAATGGGCCGCGGGTGGCCTAGTGGGCAACGTTCGTGACTGCCACGGAAAGGACCCCAGGTTCGATCCCAGGCAGGTACGAACGCTCGATCCACTAAATATCCGCTGTGCGTCGGATGGGCACGTTAAGCTGTCGGACCTCGGGTACTGGCCTCCCAGTAATAAATAAGGGCGTCTTCCTCCCCCTTTCTGCTTCGATTCCGTGTCACTTTCCTTTCGGGCACTCTAGCCCAAATCTCCGAGTTTCCTATTTCTAAGGGTTGTTTAAGACCTGGGGTCAGACACTTCCTTCCTAAAATCCTCTACATATGATGATGATGATTATAACACAACATTCAACTGTTGCTTGAGATAATGGTACGCCAGATATCGATATGCATCGCCGCCAGAAATGGCTGCACTACGTAGCCTACTACCCAATGAGTACCCTCGTGGAGGTTTTTAGATCGTAATACATAAATTGCATCTACAAATAAACTTAGCCATGGTACAGATAATGAGAAACTAGAGTCACACAAACATATGCAAAAACAAATTGCCTTACTCATCACTGTCCTCGCGTGATTGCTGATGCTCTCTGATAAAGCTTGCGAATGGACCATCTTTGCCCATCAGTTGATCGTACGATCCGACTTCGCCGATTTCCCCGTCCTTCATCGTGACAATAAAGTCAACTTCAGGAAGTACAGCTATGCTGTGAGTTACCAACACCCTAGTCTGAAACGGAAATAGTGAATTTAATTAGCCTGTACACAGACAACTTTATATTGAATTTTAGAAAGCAAGAAATTACATACAATGCTACTCACACTTATGATCGTGTCCAAGGTAACACAAATTAAAAACCTTAATGCCCGAAACTAGGCGCGTATCATCAGTAGTTTACATGGTGCGCAATGAAACAAAGGAACGTGATGTCTGCTTAGCATAAGGCTTGCCATTTGTTCAATAGGTGGCATTCTCACGACCGTATAACTGACACTCTTTGTCTTCAACTAATCCTGCAGTTCTATGCTTCGGTTACCCGTGTCTTTTGCGACTGCAAACTTGACCAACCGAACACATCGTCTTGGCTTACAACGTTTGAGCACTTGCCGACAGTTCCAGAAGTACGCGTAAACTGCGTTTTACAAGTCTTATTTCGACTTGTTATGAATGATCACACAGGTCTACAGCATTTTTACTACAGTAGAATCCGCTCAGAACGAGGAGCTCGGCCAAAATGACTCCAACTTTCAATACGTTGTTAAATGGTTGTTAAAGAACTCGAACTTACAGCTGTCAAAATAACTTGAACACTTTCAATATTTAACACTTTGTAGGCATGTCATATGAGTCACAATCCGTCGAATTCGGTCGTTTTGACTTGTAACAGTACATTACAAACCCTAACTTATTAATGCAAAATACTTTGTTCCCTTTTTATTTCAGCCGTTTTCTTAAGACAATAGGCGAACCTGAAACTAGGGCCTTTCTTCCTTGCCTCCTCGAGGGCTTTCCTTTTGAGTAGTTCAGTCCTTACATAAACTTCTATCAGCTTTCGAACTCAGCAGGGTTTAGTATTGCCTAGATAGAAACCGGAACGAAAACACACCTTTGTGGTGACATAGTGTTGGAGATATTTTTATTGGTAATGATCCAAGCTTTAACTGTCTGGAACGAATTAACTCGGAGTTAGCAAAAGGACTAAAATCATCTCTAACAAATATGTTCGATGTCTAAGAAGTGTGCCGAGCGCGGAAAGAAAGAGTGAACCTTCAGATCAGAAGTGTTGCTTCCCCTTAGCTTTATCATTCAAAGTAGTCATTTAGGAGGATAATTGATATTGCCAGATTACCTTCAAAAAGAGCTATAACAATAGCGACGAATTTCAGAAGAGAGATGTTTGAGTCACTTGCTTCTACCCAATGGCATGATGACCGTGTCAGGGGACTATCCCTTCTCCATGATGTCTTAGGTCATGGAACAGAAAATAAAGGACTAGAAAGGGGCACTCATCACTAGTGACGGATTTATGGTCAGTGCTGCTGAGATGAGATGGGGAAAAAGAATTGTTTTGCCGTAGCTTTCGTAAAATCTGGCCGCTATGTTAGCATTTCTGTTTGCAGAAAAATTTGGGCACCATTTGGTTCAGGTACATCGGCCTCTTACATTGTTAATAAAAAGCCAACCTCCTCTCCATCATGATTTTCAACTGCATCAACGTGAAGAACTGAAACTGTATAAAACTGACCTCTGAAACATCTGTTCGTTCACCTTTTTGTAAGCAGTGTGACGTACTACAGAAGTGACGCAAGACGGCAAGTACTGTAGAAGCGATAAGCCCTTGCCGGCGTAGCTTAATCAAGCATACGTCTCCGGAGCAGAAGAATGTGGGTTCGAGTGGGCCACCGGCGAATTTGGGTTTCGCTATATTGCCGCCAGAACGTAAAATGTATCTCCTGGCCGTGAGGTTAAAAAAATGTGTGATGTCTCTTCCACACATCAACTGGAATTAATGAGAACTTCTTCTTCAACCATTCAAACAATGTGTGATGCTTCTTCCACACATCGTCTGGAAATAATAAGAATCCCTTCTTCTACAACGAGCTACTTCAAGCATGGTTTGCATATTGACCCGGGAACCTACGATTTCTTCGCAGCCATTTCTCAAGGAGGAAGGGGTATATGTGACGTATTACAGAGATGGCGCACATGTCAAGACGGCAAGTAGCAGAGATAAGAATTTGCTGACGTAGCTTAATTTGGAAAGCATTCCGCTCCGGAGCAGAAGGATATGGGTTCGAATGCCGCCACCGACAAATCTGGGTTTCTAATTAGCGCCCGATCGTAAAAGTGGATCTACTGGCCACTTTTACGATCGGGCGCTAATTCTTTGAAAAATGTGTGATGTTCCTTCCACACCTCATCATGAATTAATGAGAATTCCTTCTTTGCTTCAAAAAATGTGTGATGCTTCTTCTACACATCGCCTAGAATTAGTGAGAATTCCTTCTTCTACAGAGAGTTACTTCAAGCATGTACTTAAATAGTATAACTATACTAGTAATACGAAATTTCTTGGTGTAGAATAGAAATCAAAGTTTCCAAGCTTTCGGACATCAACCAGATGGCTTTTTCAAGGAAGGTAGACAGCAAACTGAATAATAGAACGCTTCAACAATTTTAACGCGGTGACTTGACTTGACAATAAACAAAGAGATGCGAACGTAATCAGGTTTTTTTTTTGAAGGTTTAACGACCACCGTGATCAACACAATGGGCTATAAGCAGTCGCCCGTCTCCTAATTTAGGGTCACTGGTTCCAGGGAAGGGAGAGAGCCAGTGCCGTAAGACAAACACAACATCCATGCCTCACCGGGATTCGAACCCGGACCCCGTTCGGACGAATGATCAGAGGCCATCGCTTAGACCACTTGCCACCGGGGCGGCCAGGTATTCACGGACACGATGCGTTATGCTCATTTAGCACGCAGAATCATGGAAGGAAAACAAGAGGCATTCGCTATTTGAAGAAGAACTGGTTCCAAACTCGTGACAACTCCATCGAGACGCTATCATTGCATGATTCGCTGTTGGTTATGATCTCCAAAGTTTCGCGAATGGCAGTAGATTTTGGGGAGGAGTAGGAAGCTAATTTCTTTACGTCATCCTACATAGAAGCAGCGAACTTGAATTCTCTGGATAGGGCCGTTCTTTATGTCCCTTTATGTTCGTTGACTCTAATTTTAAATGAACTTTTAGTTATTCCAATGTAGTATCGCTTGAAGCCGTCCGGATATTGTAGAGGAATGGTATAAACACCTGCATCATTGGAAGGTGGGGTCTTGTTAGTGTTTCTCTTAAGCATGGTATATAAAGACGTCGGATGTTATGTATTTAATTACTTCAAGCACTGTTTGTTGTGGTCCCTAAACCTGAGAATTCGTGCCCCCACCTTTTTCAAGGTGGGCTATATGTAACGTACTACAGAGGTGACGCACATGTCAGGACGACAAGAGAAGTGGCGTAGATTAATTAAGAAAGCATTCGGCTCCGGAGCAGAAGGATGTTGGTTCGAGTCTCGCCACAGGAAAATTTGGGTTTGGTTTCGCAGTGGAAAATGATATAATGCCCCAATGGAGAAAAAAAACATTGGCTGTACAAGCCGTAGATATTTAACATATGCATACCCACGATGTCATTTAAATTTTACAGCTGGCTAACTTCCTGAACGCAGAGAAAAGGGCATACCTGTGGCTCCTCCAGGATACATCTTGTGACGCACCGAACTCACAGATGAAGCACATCCATCAACGGCAGAAAAGGGCAGTTCCGTTATAATATATTTTAGTCAAAACTTTTACCGCTGAAGACGAAAATGATAAGTCAGAGTCAAGAGATGTGTACGACCATTTCATCGTTTAGTCGGTTATTATTGTTGTGGCTACGATGCTACTCTCCGAGGGCCTGGGATGCACCAATTTAGTCAAAACTTCTTTGCTCTGAAGCGGAAAGTTATAAGTCAGCGGCAAAAGATGGGAACGACAATTTCATCGTTAGGTCAGTCATTATCGGTATGGTTACAATGCTTGTTTCTCTCTCCGAGGGCCTGGGATACATCTATTTTGTCAAAACGTCTTTGCTCTGAACAGAAAAGTGATAAGTCGGCGGCAAAAGATGGGTACGACCATTTCATCGTTTGGCCAGATGCTAGTTTCGCGCTCCGAAGGCCTGGATTCTACTGATCAAAATATGGATGATCTGTTAGATCTTTGGCAAGGATTCTGTCCCGTTTCTGGAACCAGTACTCCTGAAGCAGGTATGGGAGGAAACTCCTGGCCTTCCATGCAAATAGAATTTATTCATCTACAAAATAATAAAAATGAAGAAAAAGAATACGTATCTTTTGTTTGAAGTGTCAGGAACGTTGCGGGGAAAGACCGCTTCTCTTTTATTATACCTTGTCTTAGGTCACGTCATATCCAGGAGATGTATTCTCCGTCAGAGAAAATTTTATGTGCGGACTTGATAACTTTTTTGTCATATGATATTGACCGCAAGATAATTAAGATAAGATCTGCCTGCTTTCTCAAAAAAAAAAATGCTGTAGACAACAAATGTTTAATATCACCGTCCGGTGGTTGTCAAAGCCAATGGTGTTTTAAATCAGATTAGCCTGTGAATCATAAATCATTTTTATACCATATTATGTCCATTCTGTATATGAGTACATTTAATGTTTCTGTTGGTTTTCACACGTATTTAAGTGACATGATACGTACGAGTCATTTAATTATCTTCCTTCAAGTTAATAAAAGATAGGATTCATATCGTTTCCCAAGAAAATGCTTGTTCCATTCTGACTCCTAAATATGTACCTCCCGCCATATTTTGTGGGCTTAACGTTATGTCTGAACTTCCAAGAATTTCTGTGTGGTACAGGAAATCAGTCAGCTAAAGTATAAACAACGTTTAAGACGTCTAAAAGTGGTGTTAGGTGAGGTGTCTTCAACGCTATAAGTTAGCCAAATATCTGCTACCATAGTAATATTTTACTTTGCTTCATTTTCTTATTGTCATGTTAATGTGTTAGCTTATTCGACGACTAATCATGCATTCAATCTCCATATTTGTTTGTGTATTAACGTTGCGCGTTAGTCTTTGTGATGCACGAGTCTTAAGGGAGCTAATAAAAGAAGTTTACCGTGGATCAGATATCAGTGTTTTCTGTCACCAACACTTTTTACTCTAGTGAACATAAAGTAAACGTTATGCTTCGTATCAGAAGAGTGAACAAAGAAAATAATAAAGAGTAATAAGACGGGGAGAGTGAGTGAGTGAGTGAGTGAGAGAGATAAAGGCAGTGAAAGAGAGGCAGAGAGAGCAAGTGAGTTTGAAAAATTGAAACGATAGGAGAGAACAAGGTAAAAGGAGCGATAGTGTGAAAGAAGGAGGACAGTGTGAGGGAGGCACAGTGGGTGCAGCAGAGAAGTGTGTGCGCGACAGAGAGTGAGAAAATGACAGAAAGCGGAAGAGAGAAACAGGCAGAGAGACACAGCAAGGGAGAGAGAAAAGGAATGTGGGTGAGTGAAAGGTTGAGAAAGAGAGGGAGAGGCTGGGTAGATTATAGTAAAGAAGGAAAATTCTTCGTTAATGACTGCATATTGAAGTTTGATGAAAAAACGCTGAAAGGCTATCAGGTATTGACCACAAGATTAATATTAAAATAAGCATCGATAATCAAAGCGGAAGTATCGAAAATGCACATACCAAAGTTATACGTGTAATACATTCAAAGTGACTGACACATTTGTGCTCGCACTGGATGAAAGAGGAACAGAGAATGCGAGAAGGGTTAAGTGAGAGGGAAGAGATAGTAAGAAAGAGTCAGTCACAGCGAGAGGAGAAATGCTTTTTCTTTCAAGAAATTTCTTCAGACAAGGACTGTTTACATGCAATTTTCAGTTGATGGTCGTAGACTGATGTTTAAAATCGACGTATAGCATACATAAAGTATCAAGAGAAAATTACTTCGATTCTTAAATAGCAGCTATTCTAAACTTAACATCAGATGCGGGATTATAATTGAAGTCTACTGCATTTTGACACTTAGAGATAACAAATTTTATTATGTAACATATCAAATTCACTTTTTAAACAACTGTACGGATCGAATGGAGCTAAAAGGCGATGTCGCGCTCCAAATTTTATCTTCAGATACATACGCAAAGTGTTTGATATGTTATAAGGACAAGTATAATGCAATTGCACATGGATGCTTAGAGTACTTGTCAATTTTGTAGTATCCTTTGGCCTTAGACAAATAACGAGGGAGCCATCAGAAAACAGCTGCTAGAAATCAGCAAAGCAAGTTGAATTATCATATCAGTCAAAAATAGCGGGGAAAATTACAGATATGTTCTTTCGGCTGTGACTGAATTTGTAGCGGTAAGGAAGGATTGAGTCGGCCAACATCCACGAGCAAGTTAGAGTTTATGGACCTTTTGCATTATCCTTTGTAATGCTAGAGCTCTTCAAAGTCGTTTCGTTTACGAAACAAATTTCGTTCAATCGAAAAGTAACACGCTAGACCTCAAACCAAGCATTTAACAACTGGAAATTAATACTTTTTAAAATGCAAATTGTTCGATACATTTTCATCGATTTTCACATAAAAGCAATAAATTGAATCATTCTAGGATTACAATGAAGAGTACCTTCTTCCTGAGCGTGCCTTTTGAACCAATAACATGTTCAAATAGATGTTTTCCGACATGGGCATCAACAGCACTGAGAGGGTCATCAAGGAGATACACATCAGCATTCTGATACACTGCACGGGCCAAGCTGATTCTCTGTTTTTGACCACCGCTTAAAGTCACACCCTAGAAATAAAGAAGAGTAACATGAGCTCTATGGAAAAAGTTAATTTTTCTAAAAGAGATTCTAAAAATTAAATTATCATATTTTTTGCTTTTATTGCAAAAACTGTGATGGCTCTTCAAGAGTTCTGCCCATCTTACGTTTCACTTTGCTTTTGAGTTATGTATTAGATAGTTGGAATTGACGGAAACTTTCCTTTTGAGGTACAAATGAAAGGATGAAAGCATGTACATAAGCAGTTACATAAAAACTGAGAGCAATGTTTTTTGAGTTGGAAACAGTGCGAAGGGGAAAAGAACCACGCAAACGATTAACTGAATCAAGGAAGTATTTATGGCAACAGTTATTAGCCGTGGCAGACGATTCTGGTTTTGTTATTGCGCAGTTGATTAAGGTACGTCTGCATTTCGTCATACAGCTATGGAGGTGAGTAATTCAGAGTTAAGAAGTGAAATGCATTGTGCGATAAAATTTTGCTATCGTTTGGGTAAAACGGCTTCAGAAACACTTGATTTAATGAAAAAAGTTTACAAACATAAATGTTTGGATGAGTCAACGATTTTTAGATGGCACCATGATTTCAAAAACGGGCATTTGTCGATAGAACTTGCTCCTAGGCCTGGTCGATCTGAAAGTGTTCTTACGGAGAGTATTGTTAACACTGTTTGGACATTCCTGCAAGAAGATCGACGAATGACGGTGAAGATATAGCGACGTCAACTAATATTTCAAAAACATCGGCATTCCGCATTCTACGCGACAAATTACTGCTGTATCGTGTGTGTTCCAGATGGGTACCTCATCATCTGACGAGAGAACAATTGTTAGCTAGAGTTCAGGTGTGTCATGAGTGGAAAGAAATAATTACAAAGGATCCAGACTTTCTAAACACAATAATAACTGCCGATGAAACATAGTCCACTATTTCGTCCTCCTCATGAAGCGCGCAACGAGTGTCTGGAACCACACAGGATCGCCTCCTCCGGAAAAAGTCCGCCAAACCAAATCGGCTGGGAAGGTGATGATGATAATTTTCTTTGATCATAAAGGTATAGTCTACCAGCATGCCGTTCTTCCACAAATTACTGTCAATCCTGAGTAATATATTTCAGTCTTTAAGCGTCTGCGACGACATATATCGATTAAGCGACCGGAACTGGTAGTCAAGTCGACCCTACACCATGATAACGCCCGCCCACATGTGGCTGCATGTGTTCAACAGAGCCTTACGAAATGCAGTATTGAAATCATGCCACAGCCTGTCTACAGTCCTAACCTTGGCCCGTGCGATTTCTGGTTGTTTCTAAAATGAAGGAGAAGTTTCGTGGCGCAACATTCAGCACAGATGCTGACGTTATTCAAGCTTTATGGGGGTCGCTAAAGGAGCTTCCACAAAATGCCTTCGCCACATGCTTTGAAAAGTGGACTAAATTAGGGAAGGGAGACTGCTTATAGCCTACTGAGTTGCTCGCGGTGGTTGTTAACCCCCCCCAATCAAAAACAAAAAGGTGGTAACTGAACTGTAGTAGGGCGTGTGGTCCCCTGGAACGGCTGAGACCGCTGCACACCTGTATGGCATAGAACTGATAAGGTTATCGTGGAAGTTTTGGGAGTATCTCCGCCACTCAATGAGGGCAGCTCCAGTTCACGAAGAGTGAATGGAGATGCAGGCCGAGATGCAATGTGTCTATCATGTGCGCCCCAGACATATTCAATTGGATTTAAGACGGGGGTGCATGCTGGCTACTCCATACGCTCGACTTCCTGCTCTTGAAGCATGATGTCCACTAGCCGAGCTCTTAGTCGAGCGTTATCGTCCACGAAAAGGAGCGAATTCCCGACGGCTGCAGAATACGACATGGCAACAGGCCTGAGAATCTCGTCTCTATATCTCTGGGCCGGCAGACGGCCGTTTCGGATGACGTACAGGTCTGTATGTTCACCGATACTTATGCTTGCCCAGACCATCAATCCAGGTCTGCCGTAATATGATGTTTCCTGCATAAAAGCTAGATTATTTCGGATATCAGGTTCCCTCTAGGTAAGAACTCGTCGATTGCCAGACGCCAGACTGAATCTCGACTCAACAGAGAAGAGAACTTGACTCCACTCGTCGCGTACCCAACCACGACGTTCCTCAGCCAGTTTTCACGGGCCGTACGGTTAAAGGGGCACACACCATTGGTCTACGTTCATAGAGGCCACCTTGGTAAAGGCGATTGCGGATAGTTTGAGTTGATAACCTGCGCTCTGTTGACACGAGAAGCTGGAGCTGGAGCTGAGAAGCATTTTGACGCCTGTTCCGACGGGTTTTTAACAATAGATAACGGTCAGCCCTTGCTGTAGTCGCTCTTGGACGGCCTTGACTTCATCGAACACTTCCCGTCCCGTATCCTGGAATCGTGTCCACAGTCGGGAAATGACACTTCATGAAACTCCAATGGCTTCTGCTACCACCCGCTGTGTCTGACCTGCTTCCAGCCTGCCAACAGTAATCCACGCTACTGATTCCAGTAAATCATGCTGTTGAGACATCGTTCAAACCAAAGACTTGAAGAAACGAAATGTCACGATAAACGTGACAGAATAAGGGTGCTCCCGAAAAACCTTCGGTTTCATCCCAATCTGTGATTTATGCATTTTGATGTCACAGATGCTAATTTGCATAAGCATATGCATGATTCAGCCGTTACGCTACACTCGACTAGTGTTTTCCACGTTTCGATAAGATATCACACGATTGGCTTGCGTAATATCGCCAAAGTCACATGCTCTCTTAATTATTTTGAGCAGTGTATGTTCGTATATGGATGAGAGATGGCCGTCGTCACTATGATGCTGCCAGAGTGTTGTACTAGTTTTGTACACCCAAAAGAACGTTACGTACCCCTCCGGAGATGGTTCTCTTTGGTTCCCCAGCATGCTCTTAGAGTGCCATTTTTCGAAATTGGGAAGTTGTTAAACAGTGTATAACGAAGTAAATTTCTCCGTCATTTTTATCCGCGCCAGGATTCGAACCCGAGTCCGCTTATTCCGGAACAAGTCGCTCTACCAACTGAGCTACGCAGACTTTTTATTCTGATTCTTATCTGCCTTTATGTCGTGTGTGTCCTTCGGGCAGGTACGTCACATCTCCTGGTACGTTACAAGTGCTATCTTTTTCCAGTTGATTACATATTTTCACTCCTGTTCATTATACACAGCCAGCTGTTTTCGTGTTCATTATACGTAATTTTCATTTGTACAAGGTCGGAAATTACCGTGCGGCTGTCTTGTATAAACTAAGAAATTGTAGGAGCCTTCATTTTTATAGTAAAGGAAGAAAAGAAACAGTTATTTGTTGCTTTATTTAAGCAATGTTTTAAGCAAAAGCATTTTGAAAACGCGAGGAAAAGGAATTCTTCAAATCAGAGCGTATCTCCAGTCCAGCAGGCATGCCGAGCAAGGGGGGGGATTACAAAACACTTCGACGCACTCTCAGTGGCGTAACTAGCACAACTTGTGCCACCCCGGGAAGTTTATTTCAGCACCCCTAAGCATAATAATAATTTTTCCAGAATTTCGAACACTAGGGAGGATGTGTTTTTCACGGTGTTTGTGTTGGGAGAATGGGGATGTCATGAAGTTAGGGAGACTGTCTGGAAAAATAAAGGAAGTACCTAGAGCCAGGTAGTTTTAACTTTTAAAGTAATTTTTGGAACAGAAGTACATAATGCAAGGTTATCAATCAGCCAATCAGATTTAACACGGTGAGTTGACAGATGCATGATCATGAGTAGACATTTTATCGCATTGAAACGAATTCGGTAAAATAGATTTAAATGTTTAAGTTTAACATCTATAAGACTTTAGTGATCGTATTGGATATGGTTGTATACTAACAGATGCGAAATTGACAAAATGATTTTGTACAATTTCGCATTTTCAATACATCAAAAAAAAACAAAATCTTTACAAAAACTTGGTAGTAAATCCGAATGTTATTTTGTTTTATATTCATACCCCTATTACACATTCTTTATTAGCATCGCTCTTTTCAAAGCAAATTGTTTACAAGTTGATTTTTCAATAGTATTGAGTGAAATATTCATTAATCTTTGCTTGTTTAAAATTTCTCAAAGTCAGGGGAAAAACATAACTGTGAACGTTAATAAGTTTTTAGTTGCACCATCTGTTTCATGGCCGAACAACAACAACAACAAAAAAAAACAACGTCCGCTCCATGTCAAAAGAAGCTGTAGCTTGCTTAAGAGTACGTTTTATTCAGAGCAACGGTTGCGAAATAAATTTTTCATCCAAACCGAAAGTAAATAACATACCCTTCTCTGATGGGATCAAGGTTCAACTTTGGCTGCATTAAGAAGGAACACAACAACGCTTACCGAACTTAAACAACGTACCCTTCTCTGATGGGATCAAGGTTTAACTTTGGCTACACAAAGAACTCGGCAACGCTGTCTCGATTCTCTCAAACTTGTAATATACCGGTTACGTATACGTAAACGAATCAAAGAACTGTGAGTTTGTGATATTCTGAAATTTAAAACTTTATGCACATCGAAAAAAGCGTATAAAGTAATTAATTACGTATTATCGAATTAGAAAAGCTTAGAAACTACAGTAAAATATCGGGGCTAACGCAGAATTACGTATAAATGTCAAAAAATATAACCGGAATACGTATAACCGAAGTTTCACTGAATATCCCCTTATTTCTACAAAGCAATACTTAATTTTTAAATTTTTGTTTAAACTGAAAACCCTTAGATTGAAAAAACATTGCGCAGAAATTCAAATTGCTTGATTTTCAGTCTGTGACGTATACCTCTAACTTACCCTCCTTTCGAGTAGCTGCTTTCTTATAAAAATTTCGTTGCTTCTAAACTAAACATTTTCCCACTGAACTGTTCGTTGCTTCTCTGAACAGCTTGTACTTTTAGCGACACTGACAGTGAGTCACAGCAAAATATATATAGACAACGTTGATTCTAAATAATGGGGGGAGTGGTAGAGAGAGAGAGAGAGATCGCAAGTAATTGTGGGGAATCGATGTGAAGAAAGAGATTTAAGCGAATACGTATTGTTGCTATATGATTGAGATCTATGTCGATCTAAGAGCTATTTTGTGTCAAATGATGAATCAGAACGTGACGATTTTTTATACGGATGATCTTCGACTTTCATTGAGTGGAAAATTAAGAGCAAGGAGATTTTAAACATAAATCATTTTGCTCATTCTTTCAATTTGGCCGTTTGGCTACTGAGTTATTACAAAAGTGTGTTTTATATGCAACAAACTAGGAACATTAATCAAATTAGTTAACCATTTAAGCTACTGCTTCGAAAAGCAAAAATTCTACAAGTTATTAATGCAGTTATAGGGGTATCCACAACTAAGAATAGCCGTTATACAATCTCAAAATGTACAAATCTGTAATTCAAAAAAATAGATAATAGTCAGGCGCAAAAAACTTCAGTAAGACAAAAATTGGAAATTAAGAACTGTAATCTGCTCATACACGCTCAGAGATCATCAAATTTTTACCACTGAGGAATCTTATAAAATGATTTCTTATATTTCAAAATGGAGCACGTTTCTCGCACTTACAAAACACGACAAAACTAGTAGAAAACGTGTGTGAATATGAACTAAGACGGATGAAAAGTACCACATCCGGTAAAGTATAAAATTTCATTTCAGGCTGGAAAAAAATATATACAACGACCTTTTATATTTTGGACAGCAAGTCCATGTTTAGCCGTACACACCAAGTAGAAAAGTACTATTCTGTTCAGGAAAATAATTTTAATTTTCACGGTAGAACATAATACAAAATGTTAGCAGTGTCTATTTTCATTTTTGGAAAAACTTTTCTACGATGGCTTTCTAGGAAAACAAATGCTAGTTTGCTTAGGGGTAGTAAGTGAACGGTTCCCTTCCGGTGGTGTACAAAACCGTACAAAACTTGTACAGCACTCCGGCAGTGTTCATTTTCGATTTTAGAAAAAGGGCAAGAGCTCATGCCGGAGAGCCACTAAGGAGAGGTGAAAAGAACCTCCACCGGCACAGTACATAATTTTCTTTAAGGTGGAAACACCCTGGCAGTGTTTATTTTCGATTTTAAAAAAGTGACACTCTGAGTGCATGCTGGTGAGCCAGTAAGAACCACTTTCGATGGCGTACAAAATTTTCTTTTGGTTATGCAAAACTGTACAGAACTAGGACAACCTCCCGGCAGTGTTTATTTATGATTTTGGAAAAGTCACCCCAAGTACATGCTCGAGAGCCACAAAGGGGAGTCAAAAAGTACCACTTCCGGTAGTGTACAAAATTTTCTTTTGGGTGTACAAAACTGTACAAAACTAGGACAACACTCTGGCAGTATTCATTTTCGATTTTGAAAAAGTGGCACTCAGCATGTACTTGGAGTGCCACTTTTAGAGAGCCAAAAAGTACCACTTCCGGTGGTGTACACAATTTTGTTTTGGGTGTACAAAACTCTACAAAACTGGTACAAAACTTTGGCAGCCTTGATTTTTTATTTTGGAAAAGTGGCACTCCAAGTACATGTACCTCACTCCGGGTAGGTGTGACAGAAGAGTCCGGGAGATTGTGAATTGGGACTGCTGTAACATCACTGAATAAAAGGAGGGAATATAACTGTTTTGTGGTAATATGGGCAAGTGAGACGTTCGAATTATGAAGCTTGAGTGAGGATGGTAAAATATTTGCAGCAGAAGGCGAGTAAATAAGACCAGTTGTATCGGCGAGATCTGGAAAGGAGTGAATGATGGCATTTTTGAGCAGTTGAAATTTCCCTCTATTAATGAATGAGTTATGAATGGAGGGTGAAAGTTCTGTCAGAGGTTTCCACTGGAGATCAGAATCGACGAGCTGTGAAACTGTGACAATTTTGTTTTTTGAATGGAGGTTTTAACGACCACCGTGAGCAACTCAGTGGGCTATAAGCAGTCGCCGGTCCCTAATTTAGGGCCACTGGTTCCAGGGAAGGGATAGAGCCAGTGCCGTAAGACAAACACAACATCCATGCCTCACCGGGATTCGAACCCGGACCCCTTTCGGACGAATGATCAGAAGCCATCGCTCAGAATACTGTGCCACCAGGGGCGGCACTGTGACAATGCCTGCATGAATAAAGGTGGGGAAGAAAAAGTGACTATTTTGACGGAGATGAATTAGCGAGTTGTAAAAAATGGTTTCTTGCAATAAATCAGGAGTGGAGGTTGGAGTATGACGTTGGATGGGTAAAGACCGTATGAACTTGATTACTTCTCTAAAGGTAGGTGGAAAGCAAAAAGAAATCAGTGGGTATCGATCCATCAGAATATAAGCTGAAATGGTGAAAGCCGGGTTCGATGGGGAGATGAACATATTCAAGATCTCAGTTGATGCTGTTGGTGAACCAAAAATCATTCTCAGAAAACGGATAACTCGGAAAGAAATATATTTTTGTTGGATGGATGGAAGATTGACGTCTCCATAATGGAGGAGGTAACATAAAACAGATGCTTTGACATAGTGAACAGATTTCTGAATAAAATTGACAAATACTGCTTGGATAGAATTAACAAATATCGTAGGTGATATATGAGGAATCCATGAATGGGTGAGCTTTGGCATCAAAATGGTTTGAATAATAGCTTTTCTGAGTGCACAATAGATGATATTTGATGCAGTTCCAGCTATGTAAAGACTTCGAACTGGTATTTGAAATGAGATGCTAGGTATCGTTCACAACGCAAACTGATTTACCAAACCAAATTCTAAGTAATTTTTGACAGTCACAACCCCATCGAGCACCCCAAGGTTGGTCTTTACGAGATGTCCAGGTACCTAGCCAGAGACCTGAACATTTTAATCTGTTGAGAGCTGCACCAGATTGTTGTGAATACGTAGTGTAGGAATCTTGAATAATGTCAAATTCTGAGTCATAACGAATGAAAATGGTGACATCGTCAGCGTAAGCTGTGAGAACAGGAACGTGGTGTCGAAATCGTAAGGGTGAAAAATTTAAACAGTGAGGGAGTCTGAGTCTAAGTTATTCAGAAACCTCTTCAAAAACGAGGGCAAAGAGTTGGCCCGACAGGGGACAGCACTCTCGGACACCAGAGTTAAATGAAATAGCAGCAGTCTGAAATGAAAGGTTACGAACGTGAAAGACAACACCCTGGTAAAGCTTAAGAATAAAGTAGCAGAGTCGTGTAGGGACGCCGAAGTGAAGAATATGAGTGATTAACGCGATTAAATAGGTGAAACTGTGAAAAAGAAGCTAGTAAGAGTTCCAAAAAGAAAAGAAAAACATCCCGGGTTTGACGGTTTACAAAAACCTGAAAAAGGACTGAAGATGGGCAGCATCTTTCTCCTGAGATATCAAATACTACCTTCTACAGCAAATATTATTTAATATTATCCAGTTACTTCTGTCGATATTGGAAGTTCATTTTCAACGTATAAAATAATATCAGGAGACAAGCGCCAAAGCTTCTCAGTAGAGAAAAATGTACTGTGGTGACTGCAACAAAAACTAATATTTTACACAAATGTAAAAGGTTGTTTCGGTTATGTACTTTTTTCTCCATTTTGCATATGGGGCTCAACCAGAATGAAACATGTTGCCTTGTTTTTTTTACCCAAAAGCATTTTCCTACATTATTTTTCAAACGTGCAGAATTCAATTACGCATTTATTAGCATATATTTCTCTATTTTATTGCATACTGCTCTATATTAGTGCATATAATCAGGTCTAGTTATTATTTACAAAAATATTTGTTATTTGTTTGAAAAATGAACTGTTTGGTATACAAATTTGAAATTATTTTTATGTATTGATAATTACTCTATCATACTCCGGTTATGTGAGATATAATGATCTGTTGAACACAACATGTTTACTCAGTTTCCATTCACTCCTCGTCAACTCAGTAAATTAATAATACGGATAACCTTCATACTTCAGACATCACTGGAACGCAAGTATTAAATTTGACCTTAAAAATAATTTCTTAAAAGTTTAAGCAGCAATAGAGTAAATGGTACCATCGTGCGAAAAGCGAAACAAAAATAAATACAACACAGCATTGTAAATGAAAAAAGCAGAAAATAAAAAGAAACAAAACATTGTATACCTTCTCTCCAATCTCAGTTAAGTCTCCTCCAGGTAATAACTGCAAGTCTGGTTTGAGGCAGCAATTAGATATTACACTTTGATATTTCTTCTCAGCGAACGGTTTGATAAAAAGTATGTTTTGCTTCACGGTCTCATTTAATATCCATGCCTGCTGAGGGACATAAGCAAGGCTACCCTAAAGATGTAAAGAGAAATGATTTTTTTCAATTAACCAAAAAATTGAAAGACAACTGCTGCAGAATGATAAATAAATAAAGTGAAGAATGAAAGATTCATTTTTCTCTCGAATATTAAGCATAATAGAAATAAAATGTTCAAAAACAACACAGCTCATGAATTTATAATTTTTTTTTCGGGGGGGTGGGGGATATTTAACTACTACCGCAAACAATTCAATGTGATTTTATAAAATTATAACATAGTCGCCTGTCCCTAATTTCGGACCACCGGTTCCAGGAAAGAGAGAGAGAGAGAGAGAGAGTCAGTGGTCATAAGACAAACACACCGTACATGCCATTCAAGCCCAGACCCACCTCGAACAAAATGATTAGAAGCCAGCGCCTCGTACCACTCGCCCACCGGGACAGCTTATAAAATCATTTTCATTTTTACCTTCTCGTTTCACACATTTCAAATTAAATACTCCGTATGGAGGCACCATGATTGCCAGAAATATAATATTCAGTTTAGGCGAATAACAATGTGATGCTGTATTTCCCGATATTAGTACAACTGATTTACTTTAAATCGTATTTAAGGTTCATTTATGGAATCGACTCAGTTACTGCAGTCTGTCAAAAACGACACTTGATGTTACCACTTCCACTCGTTCGCATCATGCGATAGCGTAGCCTCAGACACACGGTGATTTTTTCAATTTTCTTTTCTAGAATGGAAAGACATTTTGTGTATTGGAGGAAGAAAAACTATTTCTTCTAGATAAAAAGCGATATTTCGTTTTTTACAAGCGAAACATGAATAGATAGCCTTTCTGGAGTGTCCTCAAGGTGGATCGCGGGATTAATCAAGAAGGCACTCGTTTCATTCTTAAATATTGCATTAGAATGGTCTAGCACTATCGCACAAAATATTTAACCTTGTTGTTAGTTCACAAATTTCGGTATGGTTGTCTTCGCGCACAGTAAAAACAGATGCCGTCCGTGTTCACCATACTTCGTTAAACGAAGTGAAAGGGCGCCCAGCTCTCTGCTCGTCCTAGGAGGCTTCTCTCCCTTCGTAGAATGTTTTATACCATCGACATGCACTACCATGTGACATTCACCTTCTAATAAACAACCATTCGTCAAAAACAAGGAATGACAGAACAACGCAACAGGAAACAACTTGTTGTACAAAACCAGGGGCGGATTGGCGATTGCAAAAAGGGCGCGGGATAATATTTGCAAATGGGCCCCCGTTCAGTTGTAGTTCTGCGGTACTATTGTATCGCAACTGAAAATCAATTTTTTGTTCAAGAAACAAAACAAAAAGTACAGTTGCTCTGGAAACAGAGGCAAGCATAGTACTTAAAAAGTACCCCCGTTATCCTTAAATTGAAGTGGGTGTTGCGGAAATTTTTTTATCGGCCCATGCCAAAATTTTACTGCAGAAAAATTGTACTGAAATTTTTCTGTTGTGGACAATCACAGTTAGAAATTTCAAGATATTTAAATATCGTGGCAAACTCACTTAATCGACGTGGAAAAAGCGAATAACCAGGTTTAAATCACTAGTTTAGTTAGTTATGTATGTAATTGCGCTGGACAAGCTTCTAATTTTGTACACACTCAATATTTATATTTGTTTAAAACCTTTCTCTTAAGAACGCTGAAGTAAGAACATTATAAATTTTTTAAATTGCTTATATAACCTTTTCATGTTTGACAGATCGTAAAATAATCTTGAATTTTCATACCTTTGAACTTCCAGTTCTTAAATTTTCAACGAAGTGGACTGAAATTCCAGCAAATATTTAAGAGAGAGAGAGAGAGAGAGTGAGAGTGAGAGTGTGAGAGAGAGAGAGAGAGAGAGAGAGAGAGAGAGAGAGAGAGAGAGAGAGAGAGAGAGAGAGAGAGAGAGAGAGAGAGAGAGAGAGAGAGAACTGCTACTACCAAAATTACGTTGGAGTTATACCAAAAATCCTTTCGCATAAGACATGATTTTTAAATTTAAATAAATGAAAAAAATACAGAACTTTTACACTGTAAAATTTTGTATTTGTACTGCATTTTTTGTAATGTTTCTATTCTGGACAATCACAGTTAGAAATTTAAAGATTTTTAAATATCGTGGCGAACAGATTCTTAATTTAGTGATCATATATTCGTATGTGTTTCAATTACAAAACGTGCTTTTATTCTGCGGTTATGTATTGTAAAGGCACCTTACTAACAAACGTAAGCAAAACATTTTGCAACTTCATGTTGAAATGATATGCCTTCATCTGCAGCATTTGTAAGTTATCACAAGGCGCGTAGGCTGCGTAGGTAGAACATTTCGGGGGGAAAGGGATCGTATATGAACACCCCCGCAAATAATATTAGTTATTTCAAAATAAGTTCTTGATATTATTAGCTTTCACTCTGAATTATGTGTTGCCATATAGCGGATAGTACATCCCATAATGACCATTATCTAGCATTGTTCTGCAACTTTATCAAACATGAGTGAATATTTTTCACTTCAACTAAAGTAGTGAATCTTTTTTTTAGCCCTGTTCAGCTTCCACCCCAATGCTGTTAGCATACGCAGATTGTTGTGCCTCTCGATTTTTCCTGATGCCGGGCCCCCGAAACATTTCAGGATGAAATGAATGGTCAAAGAAACTATAGAAATAGATAGACATCCCTTCCCCACGCAGTTGAGAAAGCCATCGGTTAATTGCACGCGGAGGAAGGAGTGGAAGTTTGAAAGAGTAGATTTTTTTAATGCCTAAACAGATTAATCATAGTTTTCGGGCCCGGGCTCTATTTTGCAATATAAAATTTCGGGTGGGTTAGGGCTGACATACTTCGGGCTCAGGCTCTTAAAATTGAGCCCGAACTCAGCTCTTATGAGCACACCGCTAATGTATCCTACAAGCAACGGGGGTAAAATTAACTACCCCTTCCTTCCTTGGGGAATACATAGAACATCGTGTACACACCTCCGTCCTCCCACAACATACGGTACATACTGTACATTCTCGTTCCTCAGCTACTAGTGAGCCCAGAAGTTCGCAAACACACATGGCCTATCTATTGTATTTGGGATTCTAGCAGTTGCCTGGTAAGGGGATTTTTTTCGCTAATTCAAAATAGAAGTTCTTTTTCCTCGCTTGTTATAATTACATTATGTGTATTTCGTTTACAAAAAAAGTGTTGTGTTTAAGTTGTGTGTTTAAAACAACTGAACTGAAAACAGTTTTAAGAAAGTAAGAAAGAAAGAGACAAAATATACGGAAGGGGCCCACCGGGAAATGTCCCGGTGGGCCAATCCACCCCTGTACAAAACAATGGTTAGTAAAGCTCACGCACAAGAACTGCAGGCCTTTCCAGCCAAACTTAGTGTTGAATATGGTTAAAGTTTACACTATTTAAAGAGCAACTGGTCTTTTCCCATCCAGAAGCACAGTGAATGTCAATTTAAAGAATCAACAGAAATGTCCGTGCTGCATGGCTACAAGAGAAAAAAAGCAGAATACTTTGGAGAGTACAAGACAGCGACTAGGTAAAATTACGCGAACATACTTATTTAGTGGAGTCACAAGGGAGGTTGTTTAGACCAGTCCCATTTTTCGGAAAGTGCATTGCATACAAATTCATTGAGTTGGTTTCATTTCTGTTATCCTAAAGACAACACAAACCAATATTTCTTGAAGAGAAACATACCATTAAATCTACAGTTCCATTGAGTTTCGGCATATCTCCTAACATGGCTGAAAGGAGTGACGATTTTCCGGAACCAACGGATCCTACAATAGCAACAAGGCTTCCTACAGGAATTTGCAAATCTATCTTCTTCAGCACGGGTTCAGCTTTAGCTTCCCAGGAGAAACTGGCTTCTCGAAAAGAGATGGCATTTCCTGTAATAGAGACAAGAACTTTAAGAAAAATACAGCTGTACAGTAATTTCGTTATTACAAAAACCTGCTACCTCTAAAAGTGAATTCATATTCCGGATGATTAAACTTAAAGAGGTGTTCAGGACTCTGCAGCAAAACATATATGAGACGCAAAGCAACCAAACTTGGTAGAAATACTCTTCATTTATGAAAAAGAAAAGTTCCATTCTGTGCCCCCCAGGAGATATGTGACGCTGCAAGCGCAAGAAAAACGTACTTGATCACAATGGAAGAGGAAATGTTCAAAGCTCTGTACGGACATCGCAGTTTGACCGAAAAGCAAGCCCTCGGAGAATGACTACTCCCGCGAACACGGGCTCTCACTATAGGACAGCACAAAATGACTACACACGTGGCAAGGTGTAATGACTACAGAAAACACAAAGAGCCAACTGGAAAGTGCGATTACCTTTTGATTTGGTACAGGTTATAGATATGGTTTAATGGGTCCTCCATTTAGATGTTCTAAAGACTGCAAGCGTTGAACGGTGTTCTCCACAGTGGAATACAATTGGACCACATGAATTTGTTTCCCATACTGCGTTATACTGTTTTTCAAGACTGCCAAACCCGATTTTTGAGATGTCCATACAACAAAAAATCACAGGGGTTGAGGTCAGAGAAAGCGGTTGCCAGGCTGTGGGAAATGCACAACTAATTGCTCTGCTGTTAGGAAACTGTTATCGTAAAGTTGCTGTACCAAGAATGCAATATGAGGAGGTACTGCATCCTGCGTAAATATGGTCGAGTCAAGACATCGTCGTTGCTGAAGTTGCGAGATAGCAAAGTTTTGGAGCATCTCTCGACACCTGTGGGAACTGACAGCACAAGTCACTGGTCCAGTTGGTCGATTTTCGAAAGCCACCCCGGTGTCGCAGTGGTCTAAGCGATGGCATTTGATCATTCGTCCGAAAGAGGTCCGCGTTCGAATCCCGGTGAGGCATGGATGTTGTGTTTGTCTTACGGCACTGGCTCTCTCCCTTCCCTGGAACCAGTGGCCCTAAATTAGGGACGGGCGACTGCTCATTGCCCATTGAGTTGCTCACGGTGGTCGTTAAACCTCCGACCCGATTACAAAGGATGCAGTAAAACCACATCACACTATAACTTTTGGTAAGTGCAACTGGATCTCTTGGCATACACGAGGATTTTCCTCAACTCAAAAGGCATATCGGAGGGTTAATACTGCCATGCAGATAAAAATGAGCCTCGACATTCCACAAGATCTTCCAGGGCCATGCATTGTCCACATCCATATGGGACAAGTAAGCAAAACCGTCCAAACAAGGAATCCAAAGGATACAAAGGCACTTTATTGAAAAGGTAGCTTCGAGCACAATTGGACAGAAGACAGAAACGTCCATGTGACAGGCGGTTGCCAAGAAAAATCCAGTCCTTTAGTAGGTGATATGATCACCCCTGACTGCGTTGCAGGATTTACAACGTCTGTCCATGCTGAGGACGAGGTTGTCAAGAAGCTCTTGAGGCATCGCGGCCCATTCCTCTTGTAGAGCCATCGCAGCTGCGGAATCGTTGCTGGGGGCTGGTGACGTGCTGCCAAGCGTCTCCCGAGAAGGTCACACACGTGTTCGATTGGACTTAGGTCCGGAGACCTTGCAGGCCAATCCATGCGTTGAATATCTTCACTCTCCAACAGCTCTGCGACAGTCACTGTACGATGAGGTGTAGCGTTGTCGTCCATGAAGAGGAACTCAGGACCCACAGCACCCCTAAACAGACGCACGGGAGGCAGGAGAACCTCGGTATAATAGCGGACACCAGTGACTGAACCTCCTTGGAAGATGTGAAGGTCAGTACGGCTATCAAGCATGATACCGCCCCAAGTGAGAACTCCGCCACCTCCAAACCGGTCCCTTTCGATGATGTTGGAGGTGTGATTGCGTGTTCCCTGATCTCTCCAAATGTGTATACGTCCAGAATCGCTCGTCAGACTAAATCGGCTCTCATCCGTAAAGAGAACTCGACCCCATTGCTGATGTGTCTAGCTCTTGTGTTCCTGGCACCACAAAAACCGCCGTCTCCGATGAGCAGGCGTTAATGGCACACACCGTACTGGTCGTCGTGCAAATAGACCACGTTTGTGCAGTCTCCTGGCCACGGTAAAACGTAATAACGGACGTCCAGTTGTCTGCTGCATGTGCCTTGCGATTTCTCCCGCTGTCTGCCGTCTTTCTCTTCTCGCCTGTAGGACAATATACCGGTCGTCCGCCGCAGTGGTTGCTCGTGGACGACCACTGCTAAACTCTCGGACAGCTGTTCCTGTAGTTCGAAATGCTCTCAAAGTTCGTGAAACGATGCCCTGAGCGATCCCGAACTCCTCGGCCACACTAGTCACACTTCGGCCTTCTTCCAACTTCCCAAAGACGCGACCTCGGGTAAAGTCATCCAGATGTCGTCTACTGGATTGCCTGTTGGCCATATCACACGGTGGTAGCAACTCGACGTCGTTCAAACCGATGTACACCGTGCAATAGCTTTCACCGAATTGTTGAACGTACACGGCCTGTGTGCTTTATACCCTTCTGACACCCCCACTTCCCCCTACGTCATGCAGCATATATGCGCATGCCCTACCGTACCGGACCCTAGTCTATCTCCTGAGTGGTCTTTCGGTCCGTTCTGCCTGCTCGTTCCGCTGTTATGCTAATTTCTCCTCTTCGTCCTTAATTTTTGCACACTAGTGTATATTCATCATCATCATTTTCAACCATTATCAATCCACTGCTGGATGAATGAAGTTCTCCCCAAGTTTTTTCCACTACGGCCTGTCTTAAGCCAGTCTCCTCCATGTCACTGACGCAAGCTTTAGAATTTCATCCAGCCATCTCCCATGTGGTCGTCTTCTGGATCTTTTCCGGTCCCTTGTAACCCAGTCTAAAATTTCGGTTCTCCACCGGTGGTCCATCCTTTTGGAAATATGTCCAGCTCATTGCCGTTTCAGGGATTTTACTCTGATCATGATATCTTCCACTCCTGTCATTTTTTTATCTACCAGTTATTCTTCTTACCTTTCTTGGTTACACCAAGCATGCTTCTTTCAGTTGTCTGCAGTCTTTGTACGTCTTTTTTGGTCAAGGTCCATGCCATATATATATATATATATATCATCATCATCATCATTGTCAACCATTATCAATCCACTGCTGGACGAAGGTCTCCCCAAGTTTCCTCCACAACGGTCTGTCTTGTGCCAGTCTCCTCCATGTCACTCCCGCATACTTTCGAATTTCATCCACCCATCTTCCATGTGGTCTTCTTCTGGGTCTTTTCCTGTCCCTTGGAATCCAATCTAAAATTTAGGCTGTCCATCGATGGTCTGTTCTTCTGGCAGTATGTCCAGCCCATTGCCATTTCAGGGATTTAACTCTGATCATGATGTCTTCCACTCTTGTCATTTTTCGGATCCACGTGTTCCTCTTCTTATCTCTCCTGGTTACACCAAGCATGCACCTCTCCATGCTTGTTTGAGTTGTCTGCAGCCTTTGTATGTCTCTTTTAGCTAAGGTCCACGTCTCTGCACCATACGTAAGCACTGGAAGGATGCATTGATCAAACACTTTTCTTTTAAGACATAATGGCATATTGCTCTTGAAAATTATGCTGTTCCTTCCAAAAGCTCTCCAGGCAAGTTTTGTGCGCCGATTAATTTCTTCACCAATGTGACCCTCACTTGATATCTGCTGTATATATATTTATATATATACTGCTGGCCACCCAAAATGCAACACCAAGAAGGACACGAGATAGCAAAGTCAGATTTACTGGACACATAACAACGGATACAAAGATGAAACGATTGAGCTTACAGGCCCGTGCGACTTGCGGAACACGCAGACATCAATAGCTCGTGTGGCACCCATGGCTGGCAATAATGGCCGCTACACGCCGCGGCATCGAAAGGAAGAGGCTTTGGATGTGGGCTTGGGGTATGTCGGTCCAGGATGCTACCATACGCTGCCACAGTTCATTAGACGCAGCCGCGGGTGGTGCTTGCCGGGCCACTCGGTTGCCGATCAGCGACCGGACGCGTTCGATGGGAGACATATCGGGAGAACAAGCTGGCCACGGCAGCAGTGACACCAAGTGGGCCGTGAAGAATTGTTGCACGATACGTGCCACGTGCGGGCGCGCTTTTTCCTGCTGAAAGGTGGCAGCTGGCAGGTCCTGCAGGTAAGGAAGGACTACAGGCTCCAAAACGTCGGAGATGTAGTGGTGGCTGTTGAGTGTACCGGCGATGCGTACCAGAGATGTACGGGTGTCATATCCAATTGCGTCCCAAACCATAACACCAGGCGACTGATCGGTATGGCGATGCATAATACAGGCGTCATACAGTCTCTCGCCGCGGTGCCGCCACACGCGAATCCGACCATCGTGGTGTTGCAGGCAGAAGCGGGATTCGTCCGAGAAGACAATGTGGTGCCATTCCGTAGTCCAGGTGCGGCGTTCAACGGCCCATGCCGCCGCACTCGCCGGTGGTGTAACGTCAATGGTAATCGGAGCATTGGGCGCCGTGCGACAAGTCCCCGCTCCTGCAGACGACGTCGAACGGTACGTGCTGACACAGGTTGTTGCGCAACACACCTTAATTCCTGCGCTAACGTTCGTGATGTGGCGGTACGAGCCGTCAATGCCCGCCGCACAACATGCCGGTCCTCTCGTTCGGTGGTGTGCCACGGCTGCAGCAATCGCTCACGTCGGTCCGTCCGTCCCTCCTGAACCCACCGAATCCATACTCGCCTCACTGTGGCTGGATGTCGTCCCACACGGGCTCCGATGTCTCGGTACGATAAACCGCTGTCGCGATAAGCCACTATTCGTCCTCTTCTGTCGAACTCCGAAACGTGCTGGAATGACTGTCGTATTCTGCGACGAGGCATCAGGAAGCTTCCCACGCACAGGTCCGGCAGCACAACACACTTCCACTACTTACACCCCGCCTTCTGTGCTCCCTTCTTATAGTGCTACTCGGTGACGTGCCGGGCGCACATGATTTGCATATTCCTTGCAATGCTAATCGTTTGCATGTCCTCTCGCGGACGACGCATGCTGCGAATTTCAGGCCAATCGGATGCTTCCTTCTTGGTGTTGCATTTTGAGTGGCCAGCAGTGTATATAGACTGCTCAAAACAATTAGGGGAATATCGTAGTTTTGTATTAAAACTGTGAGTGATGGAAAACTTCGGAGGTTGGAATAGGAACTACAGACACAGTTATGCTATGTGAGAACAAAAGTATGGCAGAAACAATTAGTAATTTAAATTTAATAATTTTTGAGGAGACGAACGTAAAAATGCATATTAATGAACATATCATAAAAATGAAAGTAAAGGTGAATTTTTTGCCAGAAAATTGGATTTAATAGGGGGTATGGTTTCCCTGGCAGAAAGCAATGTTGCACACCTGTGAGGCATGGAGTCAATCAGAGATTTAATGAGGGATTGGAGGGTTTAATCTAGCACCAACCCTTCTCCCAGAACGTCCCAGACATGCTGGATGGGGTTCATGTCTGGGGAACATGCTGGACAGTCCATTCGGATGATCCCTCGTCAAACAGAAAGTCGTCCATACATCCAGCGCGATGTCGCCTGGAATTATCGTCCACGGTAATGAATTCATCTCCGATTGCTGCAGCATAAGGAACGACTAAGGGTCTGAGGATCTCGTCCCTATACCGCTGAGCAGTAAGTGTTCCACTTCTGATGATGTACAGGCCGGTGATTCGACCATTGATAGAGATACCGGCCCACACCGTCACTCCGCCTCCTCCAAACCGAATACTTTTTTGCACAAATAACGGGCTGTTACGAGTACCTCGTTCCCTCCAAATGATGAGTCGCTTATTGTTAGGATATACATTAAAGCGCGACTCGTCTGAGAGGAGAACATTGCTCCATTAATTTGTTCTCCAATCAGCATGGTCCTGTGCCCAAAGTCTGCGGGGCAGCACGGTGGCGTGCGATTAAAGAAACACATACCATAGGTCGTCGAGCATACGGACCAACACTGTAGAGTCGGTTCCGAACAGTTTGAGTCGAAACATTTGTGCCAGTAGCCGTACGGAATTCGCGTTGCAGAAGAGTGGCGTTCATACTCCGGTTTCTCCTGACAGTCAGTGTTAAAAACCGATCCTCATTTCTTGATGTTGCCCTCGTCTTCGCCTTACATTTCTGGTATCTGAAAACCGATTCCAAATTCTGGGAATCACGCTTTGAGATACTACGATGCCTTCCGCTACTTGCGATTGGGTTTGACCCTCTTCTAAGCGACCGATAGCCATCCAGGCTACAGATTCGGGTAAATCACGTTGTTCGTACATCACATTCATCAATAACACACATTCAAAGCACGTGAGTCGCTTTTATCCTGGACTAAACGATCGTACGATACGTGTCACTTTTCATTCGCTGACCGAAACACGCGCTTTTAACGTCACACAAAACATTTTGCATACTCAGGTGTTTGTAAGTGTGCAAATGTTTTATTCTAATCACTTTCCTTCAATTTCTCTTATCATACAAACAGTTGCTGTAAGTAGTTCATATCAAAACCACGATATCCCCTAATTGTTTTGAGCAGTGTATATATATATCATCATCATCATTGTCAACCATTATCAATCCACTGCTGGACGAAGGTCTCCCCAAGTTTCCTCCACAACGGTCTGTCTTGTGCCAGTCTCCTCCATGTCACCCCTGCATACTTTCGAATTTCATCCACCCATCTCCCATGTGGTCTTCTTCTGGGTCTTTTCCTGTCCCTTGGAATCCAATCTAAAATTTCGGCTGTCCATCGATGATCTGTCCTTCTGGCAGTATGTCCAGCCCATTGCCATTTCAGGGATTTAACTCTGATCATGATGTCTTCCACTCTCGTCATTTTTCGGATCCACGAGTTCCTCTTCTTATCTCTCCTGGTTACACCAAGTATGCACCTCTCCATGCTACTTTGAGTTGTCTGCAGCCTTTGTATGTCTCTTTTAGTTAAGGTCCACGTCTCTGCACCATACGTAAGCACTGGAAGGATGCATTGATCAAACACTTTTCTTTTAAGACATAATGGCATATTACTCTTGAAAATTATGCTGTTTCTTCCAAAAGCTCTCCAGGCAAGTTTTGTACGCCGATTAATTTCTTCATCAATGTGACCCTCACTTGATATCTGCTGTCCCAGATAAACGTACGTGTCTGTTATCTCCAGCTTTTCTCCATCAATCGATAAATCTTCATTTCTTGTAAAAGCATTGAACATCACTTTTGTCTTCTGAAAGTTCATTTTTAATCCCACTTCTTTACTCTTGTCAGCAAGTTCCTGGATCATACTCTGCAGCTCTGATGGGCTAGTTGCAAAAATGATTACGTCATCAGCAAAACGAAGGTGGGTTAGATAATCTCCATTAATCTTTATCCCTTTGTTTTCCCAGCTCAGTGACTGAAAAACACCCTCCAATGTGGCATTAAAGAGCTTCGGAGATATGGTGTCACCTTGTCTCACTCCCTTTCCAATTTTTATGTGATATATATATATATATATTATCAGGGCACTGGTGGTTCCAGTGCTCTAATAATAACCAGAAAGCAACGTGGCGTGGATCTCATGAAATCGTGGTACGCATCAGGAAAGAATGGCGTACCAACCTGTCACCAAAATGACCGACAATTACACGACATCTGAAGTTTACGAATCCTCTCGTTGTTCAGTCCGTTCGAGCTAATACCACAGGTGTTCTATTGGGATCACATCTCGTGAATTAGGAGGCTGATGAAGGAAAATGAACTTACCTGAATGTTCTTCGAACCATTCCCGTATCGTTTGGGCTCATTGATGCCATATCCTTCTAGAAGACAAGACGCCATCACTGTCAGGAAAGAGTAGGAACATAAATGTGCAAACATTACACGTACATCTGAAATGATATTTCAGTAGTTCTCAGCCATCAAATGTTGTCCTACACGTAGAATGAAAATACAATTTTCAATACTATAGCCACTAGCCTGCAGATTATGCACCATGAATGTAGGGTTCGTTGCTTCATGTAGTTTGATTTGTGTGTGTGCGCACGCACACACAGAAATAGAGCTCTGCAAAGACTGTCCACTCAGAATGCAAATAGACATATCTCAAATCATGCTAACCCTATAAGCTAACAGAACGTGACAAGAGAGCTCTGCAAAGACTGTCTACTCGGAATACAAATCGACGTTGTCTCAAATCACGCTAACCCTGTAAGCTAAGGAACGTGACAGAAGAGTTGTCGGCACTCAGAACGCAAATCGACATTGTCTGAAATCACGCTAATCCTATAAGGTAACAGAAAGTGATAGGAGAGCTCTGTAAAGACTATTCATTCGGAATACAAATCAACATTGTCTCAAATCACGCTAACCCTATAAAGCTAACAGAACGTGAAAAGACAGCTCTGCAAATACTGTTCACTCGGAATACAAATAGACATTGTAAAGCACGCTAACCCTATGTGAGACTAGTCGGACTGATGTTAGCACAGTACAGTGCTCAGGACTCTGCAGGACATGAGTTACTACTGTTGAGCAGCATCCACATTCATCCGATCACATCGACTGTCACACGTCCATTAGCGTGGATAAGAAACGTCTATTTTGGGCTGCAGACCAATGGAAAACTGTGCTTACGGATGATGAGTCACGGTATACAGTCTGCCAGTCTGATTATCGTTACTCGGTGTCGCTGATGCCTGGAGAAAGGTACATTCCGTACTGCATTGTCCCAACAATGAAATTTGGTGGAGCCACTAGCCTGCAGATTATGAAATTTGGTGGAGGCAGCGTGATGGCGTGGAGCTGGGGTTTTTTTTTTTTTTTTTTTTTGTGGTACGGTTTGGGCTCATTAGTCGTTTTTGATAAAACTATGAATGCTGAGCTCTACCTAGACGTTCTGGATAATTAGGCAGTAGCAACGTTATGGCAATACTTTGGGGAAGGCCCATACCTCTTTCACAGAACAACGCACCATGTCATACTGCTCACAGATTGATTTGAGGACATGGATGTCGAAAAATTGAACTAGTCAGCCAATAACCCTGACTGGAACCCTACAGAGAATTTGTGGGACGAATTGAATCGTTTGGCACGTAGAAGAACAGATCGCCTAACAAACAAAGCTGAACTGGTCACTGGTTTGAAGGCTGAGCTTTACCTAGATGTTCTGGATAATCGGCCGACATTTACAAAAAACTGGTAAAGAGTAGTTAGTATATCCATGAAAACAAGTGGCCGTCGTAAGGGTCAAAGTTCTAAGCATACAACATTAAATTTTCGGCAAATAAAGATTATTTGGCAGGAGTTCGGATATTAATATTACAGTAGGAAATGTAACTCTGTTACTCGCTCGTTTCTTACTTGAAAAGAAAACAATATCTTTGGCTGACTTCAATTTCTAAAATCATTGCTGCAAATGCATTGTTTTTTGCCCATAAATGGGGGTTTTATGTACTTTTAAACACTTGGGAACATAAGCTCTACTAATACAGGGTGTCCCAAAAAATGTATTCACACTTTAACAGCTGATAACTCACATAATTTTCTCTCCTTTTCAGGTTTAACCGACTTGAAATAATGGGTGAAGCCAGACTAAGCTTTGAACTAAGGAAATTTATCCTGAAGTGCTACTGGAAGTTTGAAAACGCAGTTGAAGTGCAGAGACAGTTTAGGAGAGGGTACCAAACAGATCCACCTACGCGACTTGCCATCACTCGAATTAGAGATAAGTTTGAAGCAGATGGAACTGTTCAGAATGTCCACAAGAAATGTTCCGGAAGACCGCGGACATCGACGAGCCCTACAAGGCAAGAAAAGTTGATTGAAATGTATCGCCAGGGTTCAGAAAAATCTGTGCGGCAAGCGGGTCGTGAGACAGGAATTTCAAAATCAAGGGTTCATCGCATTTTGAAGCGCTGGCATTGGAACAGTTGCATTTCAAGAAGAGTCCATGCTCTCAATGGAGGTGATCCAGACCGGAGAGTGGAGTTTTGCGAGTGGTACTTGGCAAGATGTGCAGAGGATACGCAGTTTTAAAAAAGATTGTTTGGAGCGATGAGGCTACATTTAAATTAAATGGCTCAATTAACCGCGACAATTGCACCTACTGGGGACTTGAGAATCCGCTTATTATAGAGGAACATCCTGCTAATTTACCAGGAGTTACAGTGTGGTGCGGCTTATTATAGAAGGGATTAATTGGACCATTACTTTTTGACGGTACTGTGACTGGTGCTGTTTACTTGAACTTTCTGCAGCAATCTGTAATGCCGCGCATTCAAGAGAACTTCGAGGATGAAGAGTTTTATTTCCAACAAGATGGAGCACCCCCACACTACCATCGTGATGTAAGGGCCTACCTTAATGAGAATCTGCCAAACGGATGGATTGGACGAAGAGGTTCCATAGAATATCCTCCGCGTTCACCAGATCTCACACCAATAGACTTTTTTATGGGGACACATAAAAGATAAAGTTTACTGTACAAAACCGGCAATAGTCGACGAATTGAAGGCAGCCCGTGAGCGAGAATGAGCATAAATACGAAACGAAATGATTCTTGATGTTTGCGATTCCAATTGCTTCGTGTTGCGAGCAGTGTCTGGACCAGAACGGTCATCAGTTTGAAAACAGGCGTTGGCCATTTCTGCAGATTATTTTTAATTTTGAAAATGAACTGTATGCTAATAAACACTGACTTTATAATCATTCAAAGTGTGTATACATTTTTAATATACTGTAGGACACCCTACAGCATATAAGTCCACTGTTTGACTTTCATGCACGTTTGTAAGAACGCATTATACAAATGTAGAGAATTAGGCTTCCGCTAGTTTTAAGTAATGCTTTGTGAGAAAGAAATGTTTAATTTTTTAGTTTCAGTTATTCTTTATTTATGACAGTGAATAAATACTGATGGAATTTTTAACCTTTCAACTTCAAATTGAAGTTCAGTGCGACGCACATTTAGATAACACTGCTGCCGTGCAAGTGAGAGTGATATAGTGTAGTCTAAACAGGCCTACCTTTATCAGGAGATTTCCCAACAGCAGATTGGCTTCTTTCTTCAGATGTTAGAAACTTTCTCAAACGTCTTAACGCTATATTAGTCTGGAATAAAATTGTGCATAAAAAATCTTGAATTTAGAACAGCTGGAAACGTTTCATAAAAAAGGGAAATATATTTTTACATGAAAAATATTACTCATCACATTGTCTCCCCAAAACATTCTCAGTAAAACAGTCTTCAACAGAGGAATCACATGGGATTATTTAACAGAGGAATGACATGAACTTCGTCACCTCAGTTGTAAGAACGAATCTCTCCAAAAGATCGTTTTTGGTTAGGTTTCGTAAAGCTGAAAACTCTGTTTATGTAAACGTTCTCGGAAAAGAAAAAAAAGGCACGTGTTTTTGCCTCTAAAGCCAATGTAGTGAAAAACAGAATTTGATTTCAACCGTTAAAGAAACAAACCGCCTATTTCAGACTCTCATCTAACAGTTCAGCTTGTGTGTTCCAGCTATAATTAATCAAAGCATGCTGTGGCGGATGGACTTCCATGTCTTTTGTTACAGGGCTTGGTGCTGAGTTCTATTACAGCGCCCTGTGTGGAGGGTTCGTTTGATGCTTCCTTTGCAGTAAGTTCGGTATCGGTGGTTTAATCAGTAATTCTCCCAATTGGAGCAGATAAATATAATACAAAGCATAGAAAAGTGAATCGACTGAGGCTAAATTTTGCAGTGAAGAAAATTTTTTATTCAGATGTTACGGGGAATGTCTTTAAGCCTTGTCCTAATCTCCGTTCTTTCTACATATCCTCCCGCTCAAGATCTCTTTCCGTTTTTCCTGTCATCGGCCTCAATTTCCTCCTCCTTCCCTTCGTCCCGAAAATCCTGCACCCCTGCTAAAGCTCTCTTGCTTCGTCGACCTTCTGCCACCGAGTTCCCCAGGCCACACCCTAAGATGCCTCTTCTCCTGAAAAACCGCAAGATTCCTTAATTGCCCTCTGCCTCGGACTCCTTGGGACGGCGGAGAAGCAATAATGTCCAGTTTCATTCTTCTCACATCGACGAAACTATAAATCTGATACCCCTCTGCTGTGACGCGTGGGAAAAGGATAATTTGCCTGTTGCTGCAATTCACATCTAAATGGCGGGAAATGAAAGAAAATGACTACAATTCACTATCTCTAAAAATGGCTACAGAATCTCGCTTCTGATTAATATGGAAGCCCCGGTTACACATTCACTTCACTCAGTGATCTTCGACATCTGATTACAAGTCAGTCTTCGTTTTGTGAGACAAAACGTTTTCCTTTAATCCATGAGCAAAATGCTAAACCTTCCAATACAGGCCCGGCCCAGCAATTTCCACTTAACTGATGAAAAATAAAAGGCCGGCTAGGCGCAGAGCCTGGTAGGGACCGGGATTTCCGGGTCGGGCCAGGCCCTTGCAGATCTCAACCTACACTGGCGTGCAAAAATTAAGGACGATACGGTTTTTCGAATGTAACGTCGTGCAGAAGTGCTCCAAATCGACTCAAATCATACCATAAGATCCCCAAGATGTAAGAATATGGGTTAAGTGAGCGAAACCATCCAAACAAGGAATCCAAAGGATACAAAGACACTTTATTGAAAAGGTAGCTTCGAGCACAACTGGGCAGAAGACAGAAACGTCCATGTGACAGGCGGCTGCCAAGAAAAATCCAGTCTTTAGTAGGGGATATGATCACCCCTGACTGCGTTGCAGGATTTACAACGTCTGTCCATGCTAAAGACGAGGTTGTCAAGGAGCTGTTGAGCCATCGCGGCCCATTCCTCTTGTAGCGCCAATCGCAGCTGCGGAATCGTTGCTGGAGACAGGTGACGTGCTGCCAAGCGTCTCCCGAGATGGTCCCACACGTGTTCGATTGGATTTAGGTCCGGGGACCTTGCAGGCCAATCCATGCGTTCAATATCTTCACTCTCCAACAGCTCTGCGACAGTCACTGAACGATGAGGTGTAGCGTTGTCGTCCATGAAGAGGAACTCAGGACCCACAGCACCTCTAAACAGATGCACGTGAGGCAGGAGAACATCGGTACAATAGCGGACACCAGTCACTGAACCTCCTTGGAAGATGTGGAGGTCAGTACGGCTACCAAGCATGATACCGCCCCAAACAAGAACTCCGCCACCTCCAAACCGGTCCTTTTCGATGACGTTGGAGGTGTGATGGCGTGTTCCCTGCTCTCTCCAGATGTGTATACGTCCAGAATCGCTCATCAGACTAAATCGGCTCTTATCCGTAAAGAGAACTCGACTCCATTGCTGATGTGTCCAGTTCTTGTGTTCCTGGCACCACAGAAACCGCCATCTCCGATGAGCAGGCGGCACACACCGTACTGGTCGTCGTGCAAATAGAACACCTTTGTGCAGCCTCCTGGCCACGGTAAAAGGCGATGACGGACGTCCAGTTGTCTGTTGCATATGCCCTGCGATTTCTTCCGCTGTCTACCGTCTGTCTCTTCTCACCTGTAGGACAATATACCGGTCGTGGACGACCACTGCTAAACACTCGGACAGCTGTTTCTGTCGTTTGAAATGCTCCGCAAGCTCGTGAAACGATGCTGTGAGCGATCCCGAACTCCTCGGCCACACTAGTCACACTTCGACCTTCTTCCAACTTCCCAATAACGCGACCTCGGGTAAAATCATCCAGATGTCTTCTACTGGATTGCCTGTTGGCCATATCACACGGTGGCAGCAACTCGACGTCGTTCAAACCGATGTACACCGTGCAATAGCTTTCACCGAATTGCTGAGCGTACACCGCCCGTGTGCTTTATACCCTTCCAACACACACACCCCCGCACCCTACGTCATGCTGCATATATGCGCATGCCCTACCGTACCGGACCCTAGTCTATCTCCTGAGTGGTCTTTCGGTCCGTTCTGCCGGCTCGTTCCGCTGTTATGCTAATTTCTCCTCTTCGTCCTTAATTTTTGCACACCAGTGTACTTTAGCCTGAATTACAGCACGTATGTGGTTTGGCATAGATTCCACAAGGCTACACACGGCGCAAGTGCTGCGCGAAATTACGGCCTATTTTCGCTTAGAAAATATTAATGATTGACATGTCGCGGAAAAGTAGTTAAAATCAAATTTTCGTATTTATTCGCTTATATTGGCAAATTTCGCATGTATTCGCATCTATTTCGTAAATACGAAAATTACGTATCCCTAATCATAAACTTCGTTCTTATTTGTTTTTCTCATACGTCATTCAACCTCCGACCGCAATGCAGCTGCCACAAAACATTTAGTCAAACTAGAGCAGCTGCCACAAAACATTCAGTCGTAACTTCGAAACTGCTTAAAGGAGAACGAACTAAAATTTACAAGAACTAAAAGGGAAAGCTATATTAGAGTATATATAATATACAGTAACTTTCCTTTGTAACATATAGATATTAGAGTATATAAACGTTACAAAGAGTATCTCGATAAGTAACTGTGGATGGATTCTGGTTAGCTAACTCGTAGGGCTGTATGTTTCCATAACAAATTCGGCGTACATCACAATGGCATAAATTTAACATTAACTCGCTTCTTTTAACTTGGAGGAAATTTATCGTAAATGTAATGTAAAAAAGTCTGAGACTAGCTCAGCTACCACCAACACTATGAAGCCCCAACTTTGCGTACTTTTAACTTGTTTATACCCAAAAATTATTTAAATGAAACCAATGCATGTTTTACTTTTGTACCAGAAGTTTTAAAGTTGTCTTTCGTTTTTTAGTATCAAAGGTTTTGCGGAAATCTTATAAAAGTCAAAATAATAATGATAATAATAATAATATTAATAATAATAATAATAAGCAAGAACTAGGTGATCAACCACAGAGTAGCGAGCAGCACGCTGCAGAAAGGAATACAATGTCTGATGACAAACATGAGACAGAGTCAGAAGACCGGATCGAACAAAGCCAGCGGGTACCATCAGCGGTTGCCATCGAATTCAGGACAGCCGTCCTAGAGTTCGAAGGAATGAACCCCACTATGACACATAGAATACCGAGGCAAAGACCTAACAGAGATCTATGGCAAATAACAGAACATCTCCACAAGTCTGTGATACCAGCCTACCTAGATGAAAATGGCACCACGTTAGAATCCATCCACACAGCTGTGTACTGTGCAGCAATTGCAGCCACAAGACTAAACGGGGAAACACCATCCATCAGAAGGAACAAAGGACCAAGAAACCAATTCTACCAGCATGGCAAAGAAGACTACCTGGCCAAGTTGATGAACTGCGGAAAAAATCGGCTAACTCACACAGTACATAAAGGGAAATAGGTCCAAGAAGCTGGTAGGAAAAGTAAAGTGCATCCTGAAAAGCGCCAAAGTCCACACCAGTTTCGAAAACCAGCAAACGAAAGAATACTTAAACACGCTGAAACAAAGTCTACTAACTATCAGCAAGAGTTTAAGACGATACAAAGAGAATACACAGCGACATATGGACAATAACACTTTCGTAAACGATGAGAAAAGCTTCTATCGTAACATTACCAAAAAAGACATCAAAGGCGAGGGACCACCAGAATGTGAAGCAGTAGAAACATTCTGGAGTAACCTCTGGACAAGGAATAAGAACCACAGCAGCAACGCCTCAAGGATACAGCGAGAAAAAAGGACAGCGAGCCAATATCAGGAAATGCCCGACTGGAAGATCACAAGAGAAGACCTTCAGCAAGCCATAACTAAGACACACAGCTGAAAATCACCAGGTGTTGATAACATCCACAACTACTGGTACAAGAGGCTCACTTGTACATACAAATATCTGGTAGATCAACTGATCAACATGATCCAAAATCCAGCGCTAATCCCAGATTTCCTCACCCAGGGAGTAACGGTACTAAAGGCTAAAGATGAGGACACAAGAAATCCAGCCAATTATCAGCGTGTCTACTTACGCTGTATAAGATCCTAACAGCGTGCATCGCCAATCAGATAATGAGGCACATAGAAGGACAAGCAATTATGGCAGAACAGCAAAAGGGATACCAACTGGACTGTAGAGGATGCAAGGAACAGCTTACCCTCGACGCTGTTGTAATGGAGCAAGCTTTCAAGATGCACCGCAACATGTATACAACATACATTGATTACCGTAAGGCGTACGACTCCGTATCCCGCAGCTGGTTGATCGAGGTCCTTGAGATCTACAGAGTAAGTCCTGTAGTCATCAACTTCCTTAAGGCGGCCATGACAGGGTGGAAGACACCAATCAAAGTCGAAAACATAATGACCAAGCCTATTCACATAAGGAGAGGCCTCTTCCAGGGAGATTCACTTCGCCCACTATGATTCTGTTTAGCACTCAACCCGCTGTCAACCATGCTCAACGAAAGCAAGTATGGATTTACCATCAAGTGCAACAAAACCAACAAGTACAAGCTCTCCCACCTTATGTACATGTATAACATCAAGCTGTAAGCATCGTCGCAGAACAAACTCCAGCAGCTAATCCGGATCACCGAGGGCTTCAGCAATGACATCGGGATAGAATTCGGCCTAGAGAAATGCAAGAAACACGGTGTGAACCAAGAAAAGTATAATGCACGTAGCTACCAATTGAAGACCGGAGAACAGATCATAGCTATGGAAGAAGGAGAAGCCTATAAGCACCTTGGTATGCTTCAGGCACAACGCCTGGAACACAAAGAAATTAAAAACAATCTAGCCGCCAAATACAGCCATAGGCTGAGCTTAATGAAGACCAAGCTCGACGCTCGCAACATCACTAGGGCTATCAACACACACGCAGTTCCAGTCCTCACGTATTCCATCGGAAATATCAAGTGGACCACAACAGAGCTTGAGGAAATAATGCGCAACACTAGGACAACCCTCACTAAACATCTTCAGCAACACCGGAAGTCATCAGTAACAAGGCTGACCATTGGACGGGCAGAAGGAAGACGGAGAATGATTGATCTCTTGAAACACCGAAACAAAGAAATCAGCAGCCTCAGAAAATACTTCCATCAGGGCAAGGGGCCCCTTCACCAAGCGATAAACTAGAGTTACAAGAAGTACACAGCCCTAGACCTCTCTACTTAGAACATCAAGATTGGAACGAGGGAGCCAAAAGAAGAATCTTGGGGCCAGGAAGTCCTACACGGAAGGCACTACAGAGATCTGCAATCCGACCATGTGAATAAGACTGCCTCCAATGCATGGTTAACAAACAGATCACTCTTCCCCGAGACCGAAGGGTTCCTGATGGCTATACAAGATAGAGTTGTAAACATCAGAAACTACGGGAAGCATATCCTGAAGGACACGTCAGTGGAAAGCGACACATGTCGGCAATGCCATCAAGCGCCAGAGACCATCCAACATATCACAGCAAGGTGAAGAGTCCTCACACAAACAGAGTACACGAACAGGCACAATCAAGTCGTCAAGATCCTCCATCAGAAATTGGCAAGAAAGCGCCACCTCATTACAACTGAGCCTGTCCGCTACTACAAGTATGAGCCAACAACGCTTCTAGAGAATAACACCCACAAGATGTACTGGGACATATCGATCAGAACAGATAAAACCACCCCTCACAATCGGCCCGACATCGTCCTGGTCTACAAGGAGAAGAAGTCAACACACCCCATTGACATAGCTGTGCCCAACACGTGCCACATCCGGAAGACGCACGGAGAGAAACTGTCAAAGTATAACGACCTAAGATACGAAGTGAAGGAAATGGGGCATATGGAGAACGTCACCACCGTCCCCATAGTAATATCCGCCACAGGAGTTGTACCTAAGACCATTCACAGCTCTATACAGACGCTAGACCTTCAACATAGGACCTGCATGGGACTACAGAAGGCAGCTATCCTGAACACTTGTAGGATAGTAAGGAAGTTTCTGGACAACTGAGAGAAAGAAGTACCCGTTCCGAAGGAAGAGAAAAACCTCAAGAATAGGTGGAATCATCTTAAAGTTTTTTAACAATAATAATAACAACATGGTGTTTTGAGAGACAAGAAATAAGAAACATGGGGCTACTCATCCTTTTTTTCAAAGATGCACTGGGGCAATATTTCAAGCCAGTCTTGATAACTCTTCTACACTTTTGTTGAAACTCATAAAACACCAGAAAAATTCAAAACCCCGAAACCACACGCTTTTCATAAATCACGAAAGAAAATCTAACTGAAATGTTTCAAACATATTAGCACTTGTGACACAATGTTCTTTTCCTTAACCCATTTACTAGAAAAAGAAAAAGAAATACAATAAAAAAAAACATTTCAGAAGAGCTTCGGCTCAATCTCAAGGAACTGTCTGTGGATAGATGTTTCACGTAAGAATCCAGAAACTTCGGCGTCCAAGTCATGTATCTCTGTCATGCTCCTTAACAAGCGACCGCATATTGCTTATCCTCACCCTCCTTTTCCACACTACTGCTTGTGAAGATTGTAACACCAAGAAAGAATCGCGCTATTCAAATGAAATTTGTATCACAGATTCCTCGTGTTACAGGAGATAACTGATTACATTTGTAGAGCTATAGAAAATTTTTTCTTCAAACTCAGTATCGTGTGAAGCCACCTCGAGCAACAACAACAGCCTCCACACGGCGTGGCATTGAATGGAAGAGGTGTTTGATATCGTCATGGGGAATAGCCTGCCAGGATGCTTCCATGCGTGACAAGAGTTTATTGTGATGACTGAAAAAGGCGCGTGATGGGCCAGCAGCTTAGCTACCATGTCCCAGACATGTTCGATCCGGGACATATCCGACGAACATTCAGACCAGGGAAGAAGCGGTATCTGCCGTGTATGAAAGAGATCTTGGACATTTCGGCCACATGTGGGCGAGCATTGTCCTGCTGGAACATAGCATCAGGACAACTCTGAAGGAAGGGTATCACCTCTGTCTATAAAGCATCCCTAATGCATCGCTGGCTGTTGAGGGTTCCCCCTATTCGTATCAGGCGAAATCGTGAATTGAACCCAATGGCGCCCCAAGCTATGACGTTTGGCGTTGGGCCAGTATGACGTTGAAAAATGCACGTGCAAGGTGCCGTTCACAAAGATGTCTTCGAACACCTATGCGACTGTCATGGTGCACCAAGCTGAATCGTGACTCGTCAGAAAACACGACCTGCTGATAAGCAGCGCGCCAATATCTGTGTTGGAGTATCCCATTGCAGCCTGAGGCATCTGCGGTTGAGGGCCAAAGGAATGCGCAGCAATGAGTTGCATGCGACCAGTCCTATGTTAAGCAGACGACGTTGAACTGTGCTAGAGGACATAAGCCTAACCTGTGATAATGTTCCAGTGCTGTGCCAACACCATGTGCGATCGGTCTCTGCCATGCGGTAGAGGTGTCTGTCATTCCGTGCAATCGTACGATTTTGTGGTCCATTTCTCGGATTTCTGTGCGTCCGAGCCTCATCTGTCCACTGACTGGCGTCCGCATCACTCTACTGGCGTTTCGTCTGTTACGAGTCGCAATTTCGAGGTAGGAAAATCCAGCTTCGCTCATTCCTACAATCCTTCCTCCCTCAAAGTCCGTCAGGTGCTCATAATGCGCCTTTCTTTGGCGACGGGGCATAGTGAGGCACAAGAAACATCCTTTCGACTCAATGTTGGCTCTTCGCTGACTGCAACATCTCGTTTGAGCCAGCTTTTTATACCCAGATCGGCCAGTTCAGAGGGCATTGCTCCGAAACCGTATGCGCATTTTTACTGACATTTTAATCATTTGCATGCCCCAACCTGTTGTACACATCCTGTAGGTTTTAAGCTAATACCAACAGACCTTCGTGGTGTTGCAATTTTCACAAAGCGATTCATGCAGTCTTTTTTTATGAGGAGCTGAATCCAGACAGGTCTGTTATTACGACGGGAATATACGTAAAGTGAAATGTTGTGTAAGTTAGGGTCATCCAAATGAAACATAGACTAGATGTTGGAGTTAAGTGTACTTTATTACAGCATAAGGATATGTACACACGTCAATATATACTGTACATAACACACGGGTGCTGATAACGCTAGAAACAGACACCCCTAATATTTAGGCAGGTGTACCAGTGGTCAACAAGTTTATGGATACCCGCCTTGATATTCCGTGATTTAGAACCCACTGCGCGCACACTGTCGAATACACCAGTTCTTGGTGGAGGATTGTGCCAATGGAGCCCAAGCTATTGCAGCTGCTAACTCGCTGTTATTTTGCCGTTAAGTTTTGCCAATTCGTCCACGGCTCCGATTGTGTCCTGTGTGATGGCGGCGTGCGTTTGGCCTGGTCTTGGTAGATCCATAGAACTCTCACGTCCACCCTGAAATTCTCTGCACCATTTTAAGACCGTACTGCGTGCAAGGCACGCGTTTCCGTAAATAAACCAACTGCATGCGTCGTAAGATTTTTTTTCGATTTGCTTCCCTCTTTTGTTAAAAATTGAATCACGGCTCGTTGTGCCTGCTTAGAGGTATCCATGAGATAGGCAAGGAGGTTAGAATAGTACTTCTGAAGATGCCCTGGGTCTCTTAACCGTGAAGTCGCCAACTGTAGGAATTTGTCGTTGTTTACATGATACCTATATAATTTCAGCTGTGTGTATTTTGGAATACCGTGGCTGTCGGTTGCAGAAACAGTGTTGCCGCCCCGGTGGCGCAATGGTCTAAGCGATGGCCTCTGATCATTCGTCCGAACGGGGTCCGGGTTCGAATCCCGGTGAGGCATGGATGTTGTGTTTGTCCTACGGCACTGGCTCTCTCCCTTCCCTGGAACCAGTGACCCTAAATTAGGGACGGGCGACTGCTTATAGCCCATTGAGTTGCTCACGGTGGTCGTTAAACCTCCAATCCAAAAATCCAAACAGTGTTAATATCAAACCGGAATGAATTATGCTTCTTATACGAGTGAAGTTTTTAATTTTAACGATATGTTCTGTTTAGAATTCGCACTAACATTCGTGTATTTCAATTTAAAATAAAAATGGGAAGGAGTCTCAAAATAATAAAGAATTTCATAAATTCAGCATTTTTTCACACATCGGCAGCAATTTACGATGCGAAATTGGAAGCATTTGCGACGAAAGAAGGCGATTCGGCCAACACAAAATGCATTGCAATAGCATTGAAACCTATCAGCTTTCCCATACTTTGACGGCTGTCGCTCGCGGTTATAGGCTTCACGCAAAGTGGTACTGCTCCATTAACAAGGGCATCTCCAGATATCTTATTCTAACCTCCTTGGAGATAGGTCGTTTACGTTCTTTTGATATTACTCACATTCAACTCGTTGCGCCAACTAAATGCTTCGCACACTGCATTCGTGTTTTAGTTTTATGTGTGGTCGAGCGTGTACTGCAGCGCGATCATTGGGCGAGTTGTGCAGCGCCACCTGTTTACCCGAGTCTATGTTGCATTTGAACGATCCATACAGAAGATAATTTCTGATAATTTTTTGAAACAAAATATGATTATTATATTTATGAACAATAACAATTCAACAGTAATTATTGTTCTTTTCTATTCTCTTCCCTTTCATTTAAACTACTACCTATGGGTATTTTTGGCATATCGCACCTAAAATGTAAGCCTTTCTTACTGCATGGAGACACGTTCTGTTGAAATTTCTTTACATCACAAAGCTAGCAGCTTATTAATATTAGTAGCAGTCCTAAACGAAATTGCAGTGGTATGTAAAGGACTTCTTTTGTCTGAGGTGACAAGAATGATATCAGACCGTTGAAGAATATGAATCAAAATGTTATGAATCCATTGAAGTAACCTTAGAAGCATTCTGATGAAAATTTTACTCCTAGCTACATCTTATATACAGTCAAAATTGTTTTAATGATTAAGAAAAGGGCATTCTGTTATACATTATACACGAGTTTTGATTTTTTTAACTAGATACTTCTATAAAATACAAAACTGAATACATGATGTTCTTACCTGAACTACTCCTGAAAGAATGTCAGGCACTTCAAAAAGAGCGAATCTCATAAAGTTCAGCAAACTGAGTGAGACAAAGGCTGTCCCTGGATCTAAGATGTTGTCTTCGTTCACAAGTAGGTAAGTACCAAAGCTAGCGGATGCAACCTAAATCGAAAGATAAACTTTTAGTGTTTGACGAACTTACAGTTAAAAGCCAAAAACTCTTTTTCGGTATTTCAAGTGTGCATTAAAAATCTAATGTGTTTGACGAACTTACAGTTAAACGCCAAAAACTGTTTTTCAGTATTTCAAGTGTTCGTTAAGAAATAATGCGTTGAATGGCCATTTGCGCACGGAATAATATGCAAATCAGGACGTCCGACAAAAGGAGTGCCTTCCATCAGAGGCTGTCAGTACAAGGTTGAATGTTCCAGCGGAAATCACAATTTTCTTTGTTCTAGAACAGGGGTGTCAAACTCCCGGCCCCTGACTCATATCTGTGTGACCCCAGCTTATTATGGGGAAACACGTGCAAACCGGCCAGCGTTTAGAGTGTTCGTAAATTAAACGTGAAAATGGCGCGCGGCGTAGCTATTTTGAGGTTATACGTGTACAACAGGAAATGGAACAGTCAAAAATTAAGTTTTCGCCAAATATAAATATTTGAAGGCCCCTATAAAAATGTTATTTAGAATGAGTAAATTCCCACCCAAAACACACACACGAAAAAAATATTAATAAATCAAGAACATCATAATGAAAAAAGCGCCAGAAAAATTCAAGAGTAAAACTAACAACGACGATCAACGAACAAGGTTTCGCTGACATCCGCTACTCGATGATGACGCCATGCGCAACTCGCCCAAATATATTCAGAGCCGCGCATCATCTGTTACCACCACCTCTGTATTTCTCTTACTCACCCCTCCAACTTCCGTGCGCTCGTACTCAGTGTAAGGCACGTGAGGTGACGCAAGCTCTCAAAATCAGTCGGCTTTCGCCTGTGCTGAAAGAAAGTAATCTTTGGTAAGGTTATGTGTAAACAATTATGTCTCTCTCAAAACCAAGTGGTAGTAAACGAAAAATCGCCGATGAACATAGTGTTTTTGAAGAGAAGTGAGAATTGGATTATTTTTGCTGTGAAGATAAAATTGTTTGCTTCGTGTGCAATAGTGTCCCGAAGTTATACACTGAGTGGCCACTTTATTTATGACCATCCCCTCAGTACTTCGTTGGGTCACCTTTTGCCTTTAATACTGCGTCGATTCCTCGTGGCATGAACTCCACGAGATGTTGATAGGTGGTTTGTGGAATCTGAGACCATGCTTGATGAATAGCACTTTTCAGGAGTGTGAGATTGCAGGGTTGTGGATTCAGCTGTCTGATGGCTCGTTCAACTTCATCCCACTAATTCTCAATGGGGTTGAGATCTGGAGATTGTAGGGGCCACCTAAGCAAAGTAAACTCGCCGGCATGTTCCTGAAACCAATCCTGTATACAATACGAGCACTATGCCAGGACGCATTGTCTTGTTGAAAGTAGCCATCGCCATTGGGATAAACCATCCACATGACAGGATGCACTTGGTCCGCAACGACGTTTAGATATGATGTGCCAGTCAGACGTTGATAAACACGAATTAAAGGGCCCAAAGCATGCCAGGAAATCATTCCCCAAACCATAACGTTGCCTCCACCAGCTTGAAGGGTTGTAGCAATGCATTTGGGGTCCATGCGTGCTGTTTCCGCCAAATTCTCACTCGGCCATTGGCATGGTGCAACTGAAAATGTGATTCATCGGACCACATAATTTGTCTCCAATTATCGATTGTCCAATCCTTGCGCTCCTGTGCGAACTGGAGACGTTTTCTCTTGTTAACTGCAGACAGCAAAGGTGTTCGAACAGGCCTTCGGCTGCCATATCACATCCGATGCAATGTACGGCGAACAGTGCGTGCAGAGATCATTTGAGGGGATCCTTGATTAAGATGGTCTGTAATTTGCTGCACTGTTGCCCTTCTGTTGTCTGTTACCAGTCTGGACACTCTCCGTTCCGCCCGAGCAGTCGCTAGTCGAAGACGAGCACACGTTGCACGTAGAGACCCAGTTTTTTGGCTGACAGTCCAGACTTTAAACACTTTAACAACAGCTTCTCTTGAACATTTCACGAGTGCGGCGGTTTCGGTGATACTCGCTCCATGGCTCAGAGCTCCTACAATCATCCCACGTTGAAAGTCCGTCAAATCGCATTTTTTACCAATCTCGTCACCCAAAAATCACTTCTACTACTGTCGCAAGCACTAAGCTTTCTTTTTTTATACTAGCCTCTCCCTCTGGCGGCAACAGCATGCAGCCATAGCTCATTTGCTTAAAACTGTCAGGTGGTCATAATAAAGTGGCCACTCAGTGTATAATATCAAACGTCACTATGAGCAACATAAATCAAAATACGACCAGTATGACGCATTAATGCGACAAGACAAGTTAAAAGAGTTAAAGTCAGGATTAAAACAGCATGGCTATCCTGCTCCAAGGTTCTTGAAAGATTCTGAAAATTGAAAGATGAAATATGTCAATTTTTAGACATAAAAGAAGAAGACACCAGACTTTTGTCGGATTCGATGTGGTTACAAGATCTGTTATAACGAACATGAATGACCAAGTTAAAGCATTCAAATGTAAGTTACTTCTTTGGGAAAAACAGGTAGAAAATGAAGACTTAACGCACTTTCCGACTTGTGGGGCGTACAAAACCAGTACAAGTGAAACTGTTTCCTATAAAAAGCACGCCGAAAAATTCGATGTCTAAGAGTGAATTTGAAAAAAGGTTTCAAGATTTTAAATCTTTGGAAGACAAGTTTTCTGTGTTTTCAGTCCTTTTTTCAACTGACATAGAAAAAGTGCCAGGCCATGTGCAAATGGAGCTGATTGAGATTCAATGCAATTCAAATTTGAAGAACACATTCAACCAGGTTGGTGTCCCTGATTTTTACAAGTATTTGCTTGCGCGATTTGTAGAAACTCGCAAATTCGCGTGTGAAATAATTTCCATGTTCGGAAGTACCTACTAGTGCGAGCAATTATTCTCATTAATGAAAGGAAACAAGTCTCCTGGTAGATGCAGATTGACAGACATTCATCTTGGTTCAGTCTAAAAGCTGCCGCGGCCAATAATATTTCTCCAGAAATAGAAAAGTTGGTGACAGAAAAGAGATGCCAGATATCGGGAAGCAAACATTAATCTGTGTTATTGTTGTTTTGTTTTACTAGCAAACAATAAGTATTTCTGTAAATTCATACATTACAGATTATATGTTATATAATATCACTATCTCTTTTTCTTGCGGCCCACACGACCTTACACGCAGATTATTCGGCCCAGTTGGGATTTTGAGTTTGACAAGCCTGTTCTAGAAGATTCAGAACAATGGTGAGTCGCTGGGAGGTAAGAAGTTGAAAAATAAATCATAGAAGTAGCTCGGTTCTTGGGTGTCAAGTATTCTGCAGTCTTAACGCTCTGAGGCCAATTTCAGACCAATATCAAGTGAAAAGAGTCGTCCGGAAACCTGTCCCGGGTCGTTCAAATGTGTCCCTCAACATTACTGTTATATTGCATTATACGCCTGACAAAATCGGTGAGCGAAATCATCTAGCCTTCGTTCTCACCTCACAGCAGCTTCAAGAAGACAACTAGCTGGCTACTTCTGTGACCAGAAGGCAGAATGGGGATGTGCTTTCCATGCCCGTACACCTTCTGTACGTACGCTGTTGCGTGCCAATCACAGAAGCTCCCGCTTAAGATGGCATCACGATCATGTCGAGTGGATCGTGAAACAGTGGCATAATGCCCTTTTCATAGATTCCTGTCTCCCTCTGGAATTTTTTTTATTGGAGGTTTAACGACCACCGTGAGCAACTCAATGGGCTACAAGCAGTAGCCCGTCCCTAATTTAGGGTCACTGGTTCCAGGGAAGGGAGAGAGCCGGTGCCGTAAGACAAGCACAACATCCATGCCTCACCGGGATTCGAACCCGGACCCCTTTCGGACGAATGATCAGAGGCCATCGCTTAGACCACTGCGCCATTGGGGCGGCCCCTCTAGAATCATATAGCAGATGTGCATTAGCCTGGAACCCGTGACTTATCGTAACGTCATCGAAGAAGAGCATTTGTCGCTGTAGAACGATTGTGAGTGCTGGTTTTCCATTGGGTGGCAGTACTGACTTGCATGTTTCTCGGTAAAAGTACTGGGACGGCTGTAAATCATTGCGAATCTATTCACGATTTATATGTGATGCTGTATACCCCTGCACTTGGAGTAGATTTCATCTAAATGTATGGTAACGCACATCCTCACAGACATAACGTCGTCGATACAAATTTGAAGGACAAGCTATACAACTCGCGAAAACATATGAAGTGACCAACATTTTCTCTAAACCCCAAAGCCATTCAGCATCTGTGGGATGACCTATGAAATACTTCTGCCGTCCAGTTCACTCCCAGAACCCTTTGAAAGCTCAAGATAGCTCTCGTTTGCGAGTGGCAATGTTTGCCTTTCTACTTGCCTTATTGTTGATGCCAAGGCTGCATTACTTCCACGGGGAGGGATCACATTCCGCATTGATTTTACGTCTCGTATACCAAAAACTCACCCAATTTGGAGGTTGTATTTTTGAGACATGTGTTTGACGGCGCATGCGTCAATGCTGTCTCATACTTGTAAGGCATTTCGGTATATCCTATACATAATTGTAGCATGCTATGCTAGTCGTCCCATTTGGGCCCAGGTTCGAGTGCCGGACGAAGCATGGGGGATGTGCTTATTTTACGGCGCTGCCTCCCTTTCGTGGACGAAAATTAGAAACAGGCGGCTGCTTATAGCCCGTCTGTTCCTAATTTTTCCACAATAAATAAATTAATCGGTTTTGTGCTTTTTGAACTTCGACGCATCTTGTAACGTCATCGAATGAATGCCCATTTCTTTTTTCGCGCTTCCATAAGGACAGACTTCTGTAAATCCATAAGGACCAATTTCCTGAAAATTTCGAGAAGACACCAAATTCAAAAGCCAGTACGGTTTCCAATGTTAAAATATTAAATGTTTAAATATCATAACTAGCCCGTTATTGCCATTCACTGCGAAACACACCTTACGAAGTATCTTGTGAAATATCAATGAAATTTATTAAATTAAATTTTATACAGGGATTTTTTGCTCCGAATGTGAATTTATCTGTATTTCATGACTCAGCCTGATTCCTCGCCTTAGATTGATATATTGTATAAACGCTAATCGAATATAATCCATGTTCCACAGAGTGGATCTCGGAATCTATTGTCGTCTCGGGTCGAATCCACAATGTCTTTGAAAAGGTTACCGTAAAATTTCGATGAAATTTTCCATCTGCTGTCACAATTCAGCGGGCAAGTTCGACCACAGTAGCCGATAATTGTACCCTGGAAACCTATTTCCCCCTGAGGGAGAGTGAGTCACCCGTTTAATATGAAGCGTTGCCCTATGCACAAGCAGAGCTCATACTTTTTTTTTTTTTATTGGAGGTTTAACGACCACCGTGAGCAACTCAATGGGCTATAAGCAGTCGCCCGTCCTTACTTTAGGGCCACTGGTTCCAAGGAAGGGAGAGAGTCATCGCCGTAAGACCAACACAACATCTATGCCACACCGGGATTCGAACCCGGACTCATCTCCGACGAATGATCAGAAGCCATCGCTCAGATCACTGCGCCACACGCCGGGGCTGCGAGCTCATATCGGGCTAGGCTTTCATTACTAAAGATAATTGGTTAAAATTTCGACATTTATTTAAACTGGTTTACTTTGATCGAATACGTTAAATTTGCTTCAAATCGTGGAGAATAGGTTAGTTTCGTTTTACATCTGGAATTTAAATTGTCCAATTATAAAATTTAAAGCATTTAGAGCAAGTTTTGTAATTTCAGGTTTGAATCATTCTGTAAAAATAAAATAAATCAACAAAAACATCGGAAGCTTAAAGGTAAATGATAACATTTTGCGTATTACTTCAATTTTATTCATTTACTGATTACTAAAAACGAAGGATACTTGGACAATTTTAAATAATTAGCAAGACGGGATACGAGAAATAGCCAAATTTTTTATAGCAGCCAAATTTTTGAGCTCCGTTTTGATTCTTCCGATTTCATTTTCCGTAATGAGAAAATAAATATTTAAGTATAAATTCAATTCATAACACAACAAGAATTTAGAAGGGTGCTCAGTACCCCTTAAATAATTTTAAGGGCTGCTGAATCCCCTGAGCACCCACATTCCCCTATAAATAAAATTCCGCTTTGTCACCAATTTAACGCATTGTTATGCATCAGTTGAGGAAAAATAACTCCGCTACAGAGATGCGGAATTCTAATTTACACGCATTGCAAAACTCCAAAGTCACTAGCATTTGTCAGTGTTTATTCGGAAGAATGACGCATCCTACTCGTTATGCATAATGCAATTCAAAAAAGATGTGTTTCACTAAGAGTACTTACGAAGAACGGCGAGCAGCACCAGATTAATGAGAACACAGCATAACAAAATTGGAAAATTTGTATCAGCCTGACTTCTTTTTCTCGTATGTTCTGGATGTTCTTCATAAAAGGAATTTCCCAGGCGCATAATTTCAAAACCTAGGAAAAAAAACGTTTGAACATTGTTTACAGATTATTTTCACATAAATACATAATACACTTACGAGGGACGTTCAGTAAAGATCGATATTCCAGTGTGACTCGTTTATAAGAGCACATGAGCATGTGCCCTACCCACAGTTCACGATTAAAAAATTCTGATTAAAAAACATTAAAAAATATTCTGAAAAAATATTAAAAAAAATACGATTAAAAAATTCTGTGAGTTGAAGATTACATTGAAAACGTATTGAATAACACTCTTTGCAACAAAACAAAACAAACAAAAACGAAGCATTCAAAAGGAATCATCCAATCGAGATGAAAATTGGTATGTACAATGTGCATGTATAGCAAAGGAAATTATTGTAATTCCAGAGCAATTGGGCCATTTATTCGAATAAAATAGCTGCACGATTGGAACAAGTCAGTACGTTGTAGCGCCACATTTGACGCGTATACAAGCGGTCGCCCAGCGTGGCATAGACGCATACTGTTCACAGATAATGTCCTCAGGTACAGCATGCCAGATAGCGTCCAAATTGCGGGCCAGTTCGCCGACATTTCGGCATGAGCGTAGGTGGTGTCCCATCATGTCCCAAACATGTTCGATAGGTGAGGGGTCGGCCGATCGGGCTGCCCATGGAAAATTGCCGGCATTACAGAGGAAGGCTTGGGAGAGTCGTGCCGTGTGTGACCCGGGCATTATTACCCTGTTGAAAACTTGCTCGGTGATGCTGCGACAGGAATGGCAACACAATAGGTCGTAGAATGCAGTCGACGTACCGTTGAGCCGTGAGTGTGGTACGGAGGACTACCAAGAGTGTCTATAGGAAATGGCACCCAGACAGTCACTCCCGGTGTGCGTGCCGCATGCCGTTCCACGTTAAATGCAGGATCCGTGCGCTGTCCGGCTCGTTTCCAGACACCTATGCGCTGGTCATCGGAGCCAAGTGCAACCCGTAACTCATCACTGAAGACAACACGACGCCGCTGGACACTATCCCACGTTGATCGGGCCTGACACCACTGCAACCGGTGCGGGCGATGCTCGCTGGTCAGTGGTAGGCAGCGGAGTGGCCTCCTGGAATGTAGTCCCCGTGCCTTAAGTCGTATAGCAATTGCCCGGATGGACACTTCCGTACTTGCAGGCGAAGCAACATCGCCACCGATGGTTGAGAGAGACGAATTCGGTGCTGTTCGTGCGGCTCTCACAATCGCTCGATCCTAGCATTCTGTCGTTGCCCTCGGCCGTCCACTGCCCGCGTGCCGGTGGGTTGTGCCCTTCTCGACCCATTGGTGCCAACATCGTCCGATTGCCCCGAACCAAATGCCTGGCGATACGGCGTCTTGAGCAACCGGCCTCTCTCATCCCAATTATATGTCCTCTCTCAAACTAGCACAACTGCTTGTATTGTGCACGGATCCGACGTCGAGGCATTCTCACAGTCCGTGGAGGTTGATGCAACCGCAATCCGTTGTCCCAGTTGTTACTGCGTACAAGCTTGCCTCTTGATATACCCTCCTCGATGCACGGTTACCATGCGCTGTGGCGGGCCACTATTTCGTCATTGGTCGTTATTTTTAATCCTTTGCATATTCGGCCCTGAGGATGCGGAGTTTCATCAGAATCGAACGATTTGCTCGGGGTGCTTCGGTTTTTTTTTGGTTTTTTTTTTTGGCGAAGAGTATGGTTATTATGTGTTCTGAGAAGCACCATCACGACAGTGACAACATCTTGTGTTTCTTTGCAGTTAAACATTCAAACTTTTCCATCACCTCATGTATAACCCTTGAATTCTGCTTTCCGTGAGCACGATCTCCTGATGCTCTGTTCTGGGGTAGCCATATCTCGTTTCCGCCCCTACTTCTAGGTTATATGTGTCCTTTCATAACCAGAAGGGAATTCTAAGGGAAGTTACTCAACAGATTATGAAGGTGTAGACCAGTGGTCTGAAACTCAGACCCTTGGAAGGGCCACTTTCCGGTTTTGAAGGAACTTCGGAAGCCGCATGAATATTAATAAATTTCTTATGAATAAATATCAACTTTACAAAACTACACCAATGACTTGGCACTAGAGTGGAATATTATTTGTAATTATCGGTAAACAGTAAAAACAAATGCTTCATCAAACACTGAAAACAATCACTTTTATGTAACAATTATTTTCACTTAAATCTTAAAATAATCACATTTTACCAACTGAACACAGTACACGGTACAGGAAATATTGCATGATCTAACCAGAAACTTGGGCTCGTTTTTCTGTCACTAACTTATCGATATTTGGAATAATGTCGTTTGAACATGCTACTTTTAAAAGTGAGCATAAGTGACGGTCACTTAACCTATTCCTTTCAAGACATTTTACTTTGTTCATTCTTGAAAACAACTGTTCACATGAGTATGTTGTTTCGAACATTGGCAAAACCCTTACACATAGGTTATGAATGTTTACGTACTTGTCCTTTGAAAATAACTGGTAAAACTCTGTTAGATTGCAGCTGCTGAATTTTTGTTCTAGGAAAGAATCACACTGAATGTCTATTAATTCACGCTGATGTTCTTCAGGTGCGTTGTTATCATTATAGGAAAATGGCGAATTGAATATATGAAAATATTTTCCATGTCTTTGAAACATTCAAACCATCATACAGTTGATGGCTTTGCCAGGCATTACTATGTTTACATTGGGTATATAAATAAGTTTTGAGGGATTTCCGTTCGGTGTCGTACTTATTACTGCTCGCATGTATTTTAAGGTGGCAACACTGCGATATCGCAGTACGAGATGACAGCTGTCAGAGTCAGTATACGATGTTCGATTGAGGTGCGAAGACGTATTTGTTTTACGCGATGGAAAATGGCAACTTTCATCCCGACAAAACAGCATTTGCCGGAAGTGTTAGTGCATTACTTTATTGTCAAGAAAAGTGCTGCCGACAGCTATCGCTTAGTGTCAGGAATCTATGGTGAATATTCCCCATCCATAAAAACATGTGAGTATTGGTTTAGACGATTCAAAAGGTACAATTTCGATGTCAGTGATAAAGAACGCTCTGGACCACCCAAAAAAATTGCTGATGCCGAATCGGAAGCTTTACTCAACGAGGATCCGTGCCAGACCCAAAAAGAACTAGCAGCAGCATTAAATGTTAGTTAACCATGCATTTCACAACGTTTAGCTGCCATGGGAATAGTGCAAAAAGAAGGGAATTGGGTTCCACATGCTTTGCGGGAAAGATACCTTGAACGTCGAAAAACCATTTGCGAATTGCTGCTTCAAAGGCAAGAAAGCAAGTTTTTTTGCATCGTATTATTACTGCCAACGAGAAATGGATATGGTACGATAACCCTAAACGGCAGAAAGCATGGGTGAAGCCAGGTGAACCAGGTTCTTCAACGCCAAAACGCAATATCCATGGTTCAAAGGTAATGCTGTGTATCTGGTGGGACCAGAAGGGTGTGATCCACTATGAACTGCTGAAACCGTCAGAAACTATTACTGGTGATCGGTATCGAACCCAATTAATGCGTTTCAAACCAGCTCTCACGCAAAAACGGCCGGAATGGGAGAATAGACACAACAAAGTCATCTTACAGCATAACAACGCAAGACCACATGTTTCTCGACCTGTGAAAAAGTACTTAGAAGGATCCGACTGGGAAGTTCTACCCCACCCGCCATATTCGCCAGATATTGCGCAATCGAATTACCATTTGTTCCGGTCGATGCAGTCAGCACTTTCTGGAGAACGGTTTAGTTCTTATGAAGAAATCAAAAATTGGCTGGACAACTGGATCTCTTCCAAGGATCCGGAATTCTTCCTTCGGGGCATACGTTCACTGCCCGAAAGATGGGATAAGGTTGTAGCTTCAGAGGGAGCATACTTTGATTAATATTAAAATATCGTTTCTGTTCTTTAACAACGTGTTTTGTTCACCTCAAATCCCTCAAAACTTATTTTTATACCCAATATTATATTTAATGTATTATAATATACGTACTTGAAAAAAAGGGTGATTTATTTTTATTTTGTAATCATTCATGCGGGCCGCTAGTTTGAGACCACTGGTGTAGACTGGTGGATCGAAACACCATAATCCACATTGCTGCATTACTGAAAATCGTGGCACCGATTTTCAATAATGCAGGAATCTGGATTATGGATTGCTGCATTACTGAAAATGGGAGCTTCAAGTAATGTGCGCCTATAAGACAAATATAACTGCTTCTGCCTTCGAGCTTGGGATGGATACTGTTGTTGTCATGAACTAACATGATTTAAAATGGCTTTTTCTTCACGTTGAATTGGAAGGCCTGAAAAAATAAGAGTACTGAGATGAGAGATAGGTCACCCTGTTTGGAAAGTGTTAAAATGAAAGTAAATAATAATTATAGATTTTAAGAAGTATTCGTAGACGTGTTTTACGACGAAGAACCCGTACCCCAGACCACCAGCTTAGCGTGACTTTCGAACCACGTCCCATGTTTGGCGGTAAGTGGAACATAGATCTGCCCGACTCAAGTAATAACTTATTTTTAAGCATGGCAAACACAGAATGTTTATTATACCACGTAGCAGCATTATGTATTCAAAGGAAGTATATTTTTATATTAAATTAATAAATTATGTATTCACAAAAGGGAGCTTCAAGTAACTTACTTTGATTCCATTTAAGATTTCATTCATATGCTTCAGACGAACATCTTTGGTTAACATTTGTTTTTCCTGTGGAGGCAAAATTAATTTTGATGAATTTACTTCGTTCTCAGTAATGCATAATATTGTCTAAACTTTGCAAGAAGAAACACAAATAACTGAGAAAAATAAAAGAACATCAGGGATACTAATAAACCGTCTGGAAACGTTTACAATGAACCGACGTAAAATTATTATTATTATTTTTTTTTTGGTTGGAGGTTCAACGACCACCGTGAGCAACTCAATGGGCTATAAGCAGTCGCCCGTCCCTAATTTAGGGTCACTGGTTCCAGGGAAGGGAGAGAGCCAGCGCCGTAAGACAAACACAACATCCATGCCTCACCGGGATTCGAACCCGGACCCCGTTCTGGACGAATGATCAGAGGCCATCGCTTAGACCACTGCGCCACCGGGACGACACGTAAAATTATTAAAATTATCATTTAAAACAAATGCTCCTCTCAGTTATCACACACAATTTCTTCTCAAAATGAAGTAAATTATATTTAGGATGAGTTTACGTATGACTCTGAAACATTTGGTGAAAAATTAAGTACTGCTACATTCCCTTATACATTGATGAGCCATTACATTATGACCACCTACCTAATAAGCTGTAGGATCCCCTTTAGCCCACAAAACAGCGGCCAATCGGCAAAGAACCGATTCGATGAGGTGACGATAGGTATCCTGGGGTATCTAGTATTATAATGTCAACAGCAGGTCCTCCAGTTCCCGTACATTTCGAGGTGGTGGTGATTTAGCACGAACACGCTTTTCCAAGTCGAACCACAAATATTCGATTGGGATTATGCCCGGTGAATTTGGAGGCCAAGGTATTAACAGAAAGTCACCAGCATGTTCCTGGAACCACTCCTTGACGATTCCGGTAGTGTGGCATGGCGCATGATCCTGTTGGTAATGGCCATCACCAGCAGGGAACACAGTTGCCATGAATGGGTGAACTTGGTCCGCAACGATGTTCAGATACCTGAGAACTGTCATGGATTGTGCTATTGGGATAATGGGGAATAAAGTGTCCCAATAAAACATCGCCCACAACACAACACCGCAGCCACCTGCCTATTTCCGTCCAACAGTGCATCCAGGTGCCATAGCTTCCGTTGCTAATAGGCGTATCCGCGTTCGGCCGTCTACGTGATGCACCAAGAATCTTGATTCTTCAGACCAGGCCACTTTCTTCCAATCATCGACGGTCCAATTTCGATGATCCTGGGCCAATTTCATGCGTTGTTGGCGATGACGTGCAGTGAGCATGGGGCCCCGTCTGGGTCTTCGGCTACGTAAACCCATGCGCAGAAGGCTGTGATGAACTGCGTGATGTGACACATTGCCCCTGATCACCACTGTTCTAGCTGCGGATGAGTTGTCGCACTGTAGCCCTGCGGTCGCTGTGAACAATGCGCGACAGTCTCCCCTCCCCTTTGGCATCAGAAAGCTGCGGACGGCACACGGCTGGACGACGGTTCGTCGTCTGGCCATCTGTGCACCACTTTTGATACGTAATCACTACAGCGGCACGTGAGCAACCCACAAGTGGCGCCGTTTTTGGAGATCGTAGTTCCAAGCCATCACAATTTGTTCTTTTTCAAACTCGGATAAATCGGCAGCTTTTCCCATTCTGACTCCAAACACTCTACTAACCGAAAGCCTGTCTTTGGGTTGTATGTATACTGCTCTGTGAATTTCACCTGCGCCACCATTCGGTCTCCAGGCACGCTCATTTCTCTAGGCTGTGGGTGGTCATAACGTAATGGCTCATAGGTATATGTGTGCACATATATAGATTTCTTTTGCAAAACTCTGATATCCTCTAATTTTGAATTGCCTTCTTGCGTTTTAAATTTATTTTAGTGATTATAATTAGCCACGCCCAAAAATTAATTTTCAGAAATGTGATTTCATGTTTTGAAAAAGTATTGGAGTTTTTACATCAAAACTTTCATTAGCGGACATCCATCGAATAAGAACCCATTTCAATTACGCCATTGTCTACATTTCTTGATGAACAGCATGCGTTATAACGGACATTCCCTCCTTTCTTTCGCGGAGTGTCTCAAAATACGGACTCGAGCATCAATCAGAACATCCGAATTCATATTTAGAACCTCCTTTTAGGTAAAGGTAGTACATATGATTTCACCTGCATTAAACAACAGAATTTCGTAAGGAAGCAGCACCGGCTGCGTCATCACCCAAATCATCCCTTTTCCTATGAGGAATGAATTGCCAGAAGCCTTAGAGTTTGACTCCTACTAAAATCACGCTTCTTTTTTTGGGGTTTAACGACCATTTTGAGAAACTCTGATAGTTGTAAGGGGTCGCCCGGTACCATATTCTTTGACGTTGATTCCACCCATGCTCTATCTGGGCTTGAACCCAGACTCATCTGGAACTATTAGCCAGAAATCAGCGCCTCTGATTACTCGTCACCTGTGCGACTGCTGGTGCTACCATTTACCTCCCATGCTGACATTTCTGTTATATTGTTGCCTTCCATGCTGACATTTCTGTTATATTGTTTCCCCCATGCTGACATTTCTGTTATATTGTTTAAGTAATGGTGCATGACTATTTTTATCTATCGCCAGTAAGCGTAAGGCGGTTAACACTGCGAGAAATGTAAAACAGAGTTTTGTGTTATTTCTACGCATCGTAACCTATAAATAACACAAAATTCTGTCTTAACTCTTTAACCAGCTGGAACGAATTAACTCGAGGTTAGCAAACTGGGCTTAAATCAGCTGGAAGGAACATATTCGCTGTCTAAGAAGTGGACCGAACGCGGCCGGCGTGAGTGAGCCTGCGCATTCGAAAGCGTTGCTGTCCCTTAACTTTGTAATTTAAGTTGGGCATTTAGGGGGATGATTCACACTGAGCCTTTCTGATTACCTACTAAAAGTGGAGTGTTACTAAAAAAGGAGGGAGAAGATCGTTGAGTCACTTGTTCCTACATAGTGGACTGATCCATGTAAGTGAAACTAGCTCTTCTTCATCATGCCTTGGGCCTAGGAAGATACAATAAAGATCTAGAACGAAGTGACACGTCTCACTGGTGACAGGTATATGGCCGGCATTGCTGAGATGAGAGTGGGAAAGGAATTGTTTTACCGCAATTTTCGTGAAACCTGGCCGCTATGTAAACATTTCTGTTTTGGGAACGCAGAAAAATTTGACCATTATTTGGCGCAGGTACATTGGCCTCTTAAAAGGCTGATGGCACCTCTCTTTTGCGTACGAAGATAAGTGTCCCGAGAGTGTCCCTAAATAAGAGATTTTATTGTGCCAAGATTCTTTGAAATGACAAAATAATTACAATAAAAAATCAGTCGTCACTCTTGATACTCAAGTTTTACATCACCATATGTGTAGGCCTTGGCATCATGGGACCAAGTGATATTTTGTGTCTAACTGAAAATGAAACATGCTGATAGAGTAGTTCTGGTAGGATGCCATACAGTTCCATTTAGCTGAATCCAAGGATATAGTTTCTGACTTTGAGAAGACCATGAGAATATTACGTCCACAGAGTTTTGGCAGAGGTATGTCGTGCCTAAATTATCAATGATGTACGATGGGGATAGCAGTTACTCATTTCACATCATCATCCTCAACCATTATCAGTCCACTGCTGGATGAAGGTCTTCCCAAGTTTCTTCCACAATTTTTGTCTTGAACTAGTCTCCTCTATGTCATTTCATATATAAACACGTAAGTATATCTATCGCTGAACACAGATGCTCTATAAAGTCACGCGTTGTCTGTAGATGTGGATCTTCATGACAAAAAATCCCAACGTACAATTCCGTAGCAAATATCATTAAGAAGTTTCCAGAGTCGAGTCGTGAAGTGTGAAAAACTGCAAACATGTAAATACAATATAACTGAAACTTCAGAACGAGAAATTTTCATGAAAGAGTTGTCAAAAGAGAGAGTGGATTGTCGTATGTTTTGTCAGCTAGACCAGTTAGGCTAAATCTGAAGCTCTCTTCATATTATATACGTGCGATACATGAACTAAACTATATTAGAAGATCAGCAGTTATCTCAAACACTTAATCAGACGAGTAAACAAGGTATTTTGATAATATAATCTTCGCGGAAGAAACCTGGTTTCATCTCGACGGATGCAAATATTTTTGAAACTGGGACGCCAAAAAATCATCGCATGATATACCGAAGAACAGTGTTTGGTACTCAATGTTACATTGTAGAATGGTAGACTGAACGTTTGCTTTAAAAACTAATCAATGTTAAATTAGTGATTTCAGTGACGTTTTGGAGGGTGCCCCAAGCTATGGATTATGTAATCATCATCATCATCATTGTCAACCATTATCAATCCACTGCTGGACGATATCGCCGATCAACCGTGCTCTGGAATACTCGTTGAAGTACGACCAAAGCAAGGCATAAATCAACAGCAACCCATACAATACAACCTAAGCAACTGCTCAGACACTGCAGACATTCAGCTTCACCGTGGCATTGCATTTCGCAAACCTTGTATAGGTGAATTGCTTTGATGTTTGCGACGGTGAATCCCTGCCGCGGGTAAATCTCTCACCATCTGTGCCTACGATATACATACATCCAGGTGAAAACTTTAGTTTCATTCTCTGAATAAATGCTTTATACGAATGATGTTCCAAATGTTCACGGCACGACCATGAACGAATAGTCGTGGAAAATTATGGTAGGCTTATTTTGTTATCCCCCTTCCCCTTTGAATATCATACACTTTTACTGGTACTCAACTGTTTTATACCCTCCAAATGAAATTATCTGTTAAGACTGTCAAAATAGGCTTCCAGAGCTTCAGTAACTTCGTCCGTCTCAAAATGCATAACAGACAAGTTCCTTTTTGAGATTCGGGAACAGGTGGCAGACAAAGGAGGTAAAGTTAGGTGAATACGGATTGCGTGGTAGCAGATCGAACTATATTCATGGATACTAGCCATTGTAGCGTTATCCTGATGAAACAACACACTTTCGATCAGCTTTCCTTGGCGCTTATTTTTCGAATGGTATCAGAGTTTCTTCAGTACGTTAGCATAGTATGCTTCGGTGATGGTTTGGCCCTTCGCAAGGTAATTCATCAGCACTACTCCCGCTGCATTCCAAAAAATAGTTGCCATCACCTTTCCAGCAAAAGTAATAGACTTCGTCTTCTTTGGAATGCGTGAGCCATCATACTTTCAATGTTTTGACTCTGGATTATAGTGGTGTGTTCATGTATTATCCACAGTTACAAATCATTGCAGAAATTCTGATTGGCTTCAAACAGTGCAAGATTTTGTCATGGAAATTTCAGTATGATCAGCTTTCTGCTCAGGTGTCAGGAGTTTTGGGACCCAACGGGCAACAACCCGTGTCATTACCAGATGTTTCGTCAGAATGTCATAAGCTGTTGTTTTTGACATGTGCAATGTCTCACTAATCTGTCTGACTGTTAAACGTCTATTTTTTGCAGAGTTGCTTTGGGCATCCTGCCCACCTTTTCTTAAGAGATGACCACAGAAGGTCAGTCTGATCCAGTGTCATTTTCCACATTCGTTCTCCCACGCTTGAATTCCGCTGCCCACTTCTCTCTAGTATTGCCACCATACCTTCATCAATGCCATTTGTCTCCAACCCTTTTTTGATGCAGATACTTTATCACAGCTCTGAGCTCTTGGTTCTCCATTTTCCTGCCTTGGTTGACCTAATCACCTACCAGGACTTGCAAAAAAAAAAAAAAAAAAAGAAAAAAGCGAATACGAATACGAAACTGAGGCTAACTCGGTGACTGAGTGGTACTAGGCACCGGCTTCTAACCATTCGTCTGAGATGGGTCCGGGTTCTAATCGCTGGTGGAGCACAAAAGGTGTATTTGTGTCTTAAGGCACACTAGCTCTCTCTCTTCCCTGGAACCAGTGGCCCTAAATTAGTGACGAGCGACTGCTTATATCTCACTAAGTTACTCACAAAAATCCGAAATATAAAAAGAAAGCTGACTGGTCCCTAGGCATATAAAAACTTGTACATGTATTATTACGTGCAGAAAAATTGCGAACCTAGGAATAATGCTTCATGATCGGGTAGAGAACTTTTGGGACACCCTACGGAGCTATATAAATATAATAATTTGTTCCTCAGTATGGTTTTGACTTCATGGCTTTTCTAGTCAGAAGACGGAATTTTAATAAACCAAGGTGGGTCAATAACTATCCGTAATGTATATTTGAACAAATATTGATAACTTTCAAAGACATCATTTTTCAGCACAGTCTCCTTCCTTTTCAAAATACTCGGTCTATTTTTACACCAGCTTCTTTATGCCAACACACACAATTTTTTTCGGAGATACAAGTCATTCAGGCACCTCTTTCTTCATTTCTGTGTCTGTGCCAATTCGACGGTCTCTAAAGCGTCACTGAGTGGACTAAAAGGTGACAGCCAGAAAGGGGCGACGTCAGGGCTATACGGAAGACGCTCCAATACCTCAAGATTCATTTGCTGGAGTAGATTTGTGCATTTTTAGTAAGGTTTTGGCACAAATCTTGTACTCAGACTTTACGAAAGTTAAATCTATTGCGAATGATTTCGTAGACAGAATCCTGACAAAGTGCATATGATTCGACACTTTATCAATAGTCACTGTCTGTTTTTTTGTTTTTTTTTGGTTGGAGTTTTAACGACCACCGTGAGCAACTCAATGGGCTATAAGCAGTCGCCCGTCCCTAATTTAGGGTCACTGGTTCCAGGGAAGGGAGAGAGTCAGTGCCGTAAGACAAACACAACACCCATGCTTGACCGGGATTCGAACCCGGACCCCTTACGGACGAATGATCATAGGCCAGCGCCTTAGACCACTGCGCCACCGGGGCGGCAGTCACTGTCTGTTTGCCAGTACCATGGCATAGACTTGTTCAATGTTGCATTCAGCAATGGACGTGCACGAGCGTCTGGCTCCTTCTTTATGAGCTGTGCGATCGCTTTTAAACTTAGAAATCCACTTGCAGCTAGGGCAAAACGCTGTTGAAAGACTTCAATAAGTTTCAGCCTTTGGTAGATTTTTAGTTCACAAAAAACGTATCACTGATCGCTGTTCTTCTTTTGTGTATACGGAAAGCTGAGCGGCAATGTTAAGGGCACGACAATCACACACGAACTAACACATGAAGTTCGAACCTCCACTATGGTGACGACACCGATGCCACGTTTGCACATGACTGCGCAGCAAGCAGTACAGCCTACTGAAAAGAAATTAGAACTACATAGCAGGTAATTATTGCCTCATCCTCGTAAATCACTCTAGTTTTCAGTATAACAATTTTACAACACAAATCCTGAGATCCAAATTTAGTCTCCTTACCTGAACAGAATCATTTATTCTCATCACATATACGCTAATTGGAAGTACTATTATTATCACAACCACTCCTGCTAAACATGAAGGCCCCAAGTATTGCCACAGGAAAAAAATTGTGATTATAATTTTGAGTGGAGCTCCAAACATAGACGTGAAAAATTCGAAGAGACTGAACACTTTATCAACATCTACTGCCATTAAGCTAACTAGTTCTCCAAGGGTGTACTGTCTCCGGGTATCACTTGACAGTTTCAATGCCTGAAATTAAAAGAAGCTAAAATTAACACCATTGATCGATGCTCTAACATAAAAAAAAACATTAATAGAAATATGCATTATACAAAGACAAATTTTGTGTTATAGAAACCAAAAGACTACACCAAAATCATTCTTTTTTCTCATTAACATGACAAGTTGTTTTTAATTATGGATCAGAACCTACATGGGTTTTAAATTCATAATAACTATTGCAGAGTAAGTGCTGCTTTTAAGAAGCGCGGTTCACGGTAAACCGCCACACAGGAAAACTGCCGCACCGGAAGATTGCCACAGAGGAAAACTACCACACGCTTTTCATTATGGGGCAGGGTACAAATTGATATTCATCCGAGGAACTCTTTGAATGTGTGGCAGTTTTCCAAGTTTCCGAATTATGTGTGGCAGTTTCCCAAGGTGCCAAACGATGGGAAGGAGTTCTTTTGTTTGTCTGAATTTTCATGTCGGTTCATACTTAGGGCAACTGTCCGCAGAAGTTCGGGGGGGGAGTAAAGATTGCCGTTTCCTGGCCTATATTGAGAATTGAATTGAGGACTCCAAACAAATTTCGAGAAAACGTTCTGTGTGCCGCCCCGGTGGCGCAGTGGTCTAAGGCGTTGGCCTCTGATCATTCGTCCGTAAGGGGTCCGGGTTCGAATCCCGGTCAGGCATGGATGTTGTGTTTGTCTTACGGCACTGGCTCTCTCCCTTCCCTGGAACCAGTGACCCTAAATTAGGGACGGGCGACTGCTTATAGCCCATTGAGTTGCTCACGGTGGTCGTTAAACCTCCAACCCCCCCCCCCCCCCAAAAAAAAAAAAAAAGAAAACGTTCTGTGTAAGCCAAGCGAAAATTGCTGTGTTCAGGAAAGGACAATGAAGTTGGATTTTTTAATAACGCTGCACTTTTACTTAGGCACTAAGTATTTACATAACATGTCAAATTTGTAATATTTTTCTTTTACTTAATTAATTCATAGACCCTTCACTTCGGCTTTTTTACCAGCTTTTAATCCACCGACTTTATATTCATAACGCTTACGTATCAAATCAAGTCAATAGCATTGCGCTTTAACTTAGGCACTAAATATTAAAGTCATAGGCCACATGCATAGGCCTTTTTAACAGTTTTTATTCTACCAATGCCAATTCACAACGTTTACACGGCGAATCAAGTTAATAATATTACGCTTTTACTTAGGCACGAAATATTAATTCATAGGGCCTAGGCCTTTTGAATAGTTTTTACTTTATCATTGTCATATTCACAACGTTTACACAACAAATAAATGTAATAATATTGCGCTTTTACTTGGGCAGGAAATATTAATTCTCAGGCCCTAGGCCTATTTGACAGTTTTTATTCTACCAATGCCATATTCACAACGTTTACACAGCAAATCAAGTTAATAATATTGGGGTTTACTTAGGCACGAAATATTAATTCATAGGCCCTAGGCCTTTTTAGTAGTTTTTACTTTATCAATGCAATATTCACAACGTTTACACAACAAATAAATGCAATAATACAGCGCTTTTACTTAAACACGAAATATTAATTCATTGGCCCTAGGCCTTGTTAATTGTTTTTACTCTATCAATGCCATATTCACAACGTTTACACACAAAAAATGTAATAATATTGCTCTTTTACTTAGGCACGAAATATTCGTTCATAGACCCTAGGTCTGGGCCTATAAATTAATATTTCGTGCCCAGGTAAAATCGTAATACTATTAACTCGATTTGCTGTGTAAATGTTGTGAATATGGCATTGATAGAGTCAAAACTATTAAAAAGGCCTAGGGCCTTTGAATTAATATTTCGTGCCAAAGTAAACGCCCAATATTAAGATGATTCGCTGTGTAAACGTTGTGAATATGACATTGGTAGAATAAAAACTGGTAAAAGGGCCCAGGCCCTGTGAATAAATATTTCGTACCTAAATAAAAGCGCAATATTATTAACTTAATTTGATATGTAAACGTTGTGAATATGGAATTGGTAGAATAAAAATTGTCAAAAAGGCCTAGGGCCTATGAATTAATATTTCCTGCCTAAGTAAAAGCGCAATATTATTACATTTATTTGTTGTGTAAACGTTGTGAATATGGCAGTTACAAAGTAAAAACTATTAAAAAGGCCTAGGCCCTATGAATTCATATTTCGTGCCTAAGTAAACGGCCAATATTATTAACTTGATTTTCTGTGTAAACGTTGTGAATATGGCATTGGTAGAAAAAAACCTGGTAAAAGGGCCAAAGCCTAGGCCTAGGGCCGGTGAATAAATATTTCGTGCTTAAATAAAAGCGCAATATTATTAACTTGATTTGTTGTGTAAACTCTGTGAATATGACACTGGTAGAATAAAAACTGTTAAAAAAGCCTAAGCATGTGGCCTTATGACCTTAATATTTAGTGCCTAAGTAAAAGCGCAATGCTATTGACTTGATTTGATACGTAAGCGTTATGAATATAAAGTCGGCGGATTAAAAGCTGGTAAAAAAGCCGAAGTGTAGGGCCTATGAATTAATTAAGTAACAGAAAAGTATTACAAATTTGACATGTTGTGATATTTAGTGCCTAAGTAAAAGTGCAGCGTTATTAAAAAATCCCACCTTATTGACCTTTCCTGAACACAGCAATTTTCGCTTGGCTTACATTAACGTTTTCTCGAAATTTGTTTGGAGTTCCCAATTCAATTCTCAATATAGGCCAGGAAGCGGCAATGTTTACCCCCCCCCCCGAGCTTCTGCGGCCAGTTGCCCTAAGTATGAACCGACATGAAAATTCCGACAAACAAAAGAACTCCTTCCCATCGTTAGGCACCTTTGGAAACTGCCACACATAATTCGGTAATTTGGAAAATTGCCACACCAGAAAACTGCCACACATTCGAAGTGTTCCTCGGAGGAATAGCAATTTATGCCCGGCCCCTTAATGCAAAGCGTGTGGCAGTTTTCCTGTGTGGCAGTTTTCTAAGTTGCTGAAAGATGTGTGGCAGTTTTCTAAGTTGCTAAAAGATGTGTGGCAGTTTTCTAAGTTGCTGAAAGATGTGTGGCAGTTTTCCTGTGTGGCGGCCTTCCGCCAACCAAGAAGCGCAGCTCTTCACGTTACAAGCTTCGAAATCCTTAAAATCGAATTTCCCAGCTAAACAGGTTGTGCAACGAACAACATTGTTGAAATCAGTACAACCTATACAAGAGGATAGACACCGAGCCCTGCAGTTGGAAGCTTAATTACTTGTTTATGACCTTATCATAAGTGAACCACATGCTAGTTTTCCCTTCTCGTCTTTCGACGAGAATACGGAGAACCTGAAGAAATAGAACAGCAGATGCTGACATAAAGTTGTTGCTTACGGTATTCCGTGTCATAACACTGGCTGAATCAGCGATAAAGACATAATTAACCGCATTCATGATATAACTCAGCACCTATGGTAAGTTACAAATCCATTCAGTTATACATCTTATTGAACTACTACAAAACATGACACATCTGAACATGCACTGTTCTGTCTGTTCATACTGTACCTAAATCTTTGTATTCTTCTGTATGTGCAATGGAAACAAAACATATGGTCTACTTAACGACAATGTCATGAACGAAGTGTTAGGCTTCAGTTACATGGAGCGGTAGAACATGCTTAATTTGATCATCCCAACAAATTAGGTAATAAAAAAAAATACCCCAAAACTGGATTTATAATTTATTCTAACGAGTTAAAAAGAACACATTGTTGTTTCAGTTAAAGCATACCTAACTTCCTAATATCTTTGAGGCCACTAGTGGGAAAACAACCGGAAAACGTTTTCTGTGTTTGGGGGCTTAATTGATCACCACAATCAACTCAGTGGGCGTCCATTCCTAATTTCGGGCCACTAGCTCCGGGAAAGGAAGCCAGTGCGGTAAGACAACCACGCCGTCCGTGCCTCACCAAGGATTCCACAACGCAGACCGATCTTGGACGAATGGTTGAAAGCCAACGTTTCGTACCACTCAGCCACAGGGCGGCAACCGGGAATTTAAATTTTGCTATTTCATCTGCCTTACAGGTGAGACCGTCTTTCGAAAAAAACAAAAAACAAAACGAATGATCGACATCTAAAATGTTAACCTTTTTCTTTATATTTTGGCAACACATACGATCACAGAAAGAGATTCTCATGAAAAGAAAGTTACTCCGATTCCATAAGAATGGTTCACGTCCTGATAGCCAAGTAGTCAGAGGACCAGATTTCTCTCTAATCATACGAACTGGACCAGGGCTCGAGTTTCAGATGAGGCAGGGGTGGTGTATTTGCCCATCTGTGCTGATTTTCACATTTCGCTGGAAACAGTGGATCTAAATTATGAACTGGCGATATCTTATAGCTTTAGATGCTGATGAGGATCGTCAAAACACCCCTATCCCCCCAAAAACGGTTTTGAACAATCGTGTTCGAATTGGGATGACGAGCGGGCCCCTAATTCCTCGTCCGAGATGGGTCCGGATTTGAGTCCAGCATTATGTATGGATGTTGTATTTATCTTACTGTACTGGCTCTGTCGTTTCCCTGGAACCAGTTGTCTTAAATTAAGGATGGGAGACTGCTTATAGTCCATTGAATTGCTCACGGTGGTCATTATCCCCCCCCCCTTACGACAACATGCTGCAGAGATAAGGTCACCTCAAAACATGATGGCTCCATTTCAGAAACATCTTATAAGCAATTACACTCCACTCCGCGTAGAATTCGCAAGCCGAAGCTACCGGAATTAAACCAACAGTTTCAATTGCAGCTCAAGACGTGGGAATGCTCTTTGATGATAGTAATTTTTTTTTTTTGGGGGGGGGGGGGGGGGGTTAACGACTACCATAAACAACTCTAAAAACTATAACAGTCGCTTGTGCCTAATTTGGGGCGACCGGTTCTCGGAATAGGAGCCAATAAGCGTCCCATACCTGATCCGGGACACGAGCCACAGGGGAGGAGTTTGATGACAATTATTGGGTCAAGCTTGGACATCTATAGACAGAAACTTATGTCCCTGACAACTGGGCCCCCGGGGAGGCCTTTGATGACAATGGTTATACCAATTGCTATGTGTGTGAGCCAAACATGAGTTACTCAGTGTGACACAATTTCGCTCCAATAATTGTCTGACTACGAAAATATAAAACAAAAAAGAAATGAATGGCAGTAATTTCTTAATTGCTTGGCATCTCGTAGTTTAGGAAAACACTTTTCAGTTCGAATTTGTAAAACTAATCCATCGCATCTACACTGGTATCCAAAACCTAAGGACAAGCACTGTTTCGAAAGGTTACACCACAAAGTAAGACTACGCAACAGCTTCGTCTGATTTTGCATAACTGGGGACGTTCAGTAGAATACCGGTGCACGTGCAAAATGTCGAATCGTGCGCACATGGTCTCGTGGTATCACTTAAACGGATAAAAGGGAAAAGGGCACGGCAGGCAACATGTGTTTGAAGGAAAATCTGAACGTGAAGGCAGAGAGGTACGAACGTGTAATTTGCTTTATGTCTTAAAGACATCATCTAGATGATCTCACGCGGGGAAGAATTATAGGGGAGCTGGAAGAAGGCCACCGAGTGAGTGATGTTGCCAAAGAGTTTGGAATCGCACATAGTGTGCAGTGACGTACCCTTCTGCAAACGTTAAGGCGTGCGGTAAGCATCAGATGGGTATGGGTGGGAGTTTAGGGGGAGGGAGGCAAGTGCGAACGGAAAGGAATCTTTTGAAGGGAGCTACGTTTTGCACATTAATTGGCATATATGGACTAAAATACAAAATTAATATCGCTTCATTTTCTCACAGGGAATTCTAATACCACTTCTCTTATATTTTTTTTTACCCTTTTCACTTCGGTGGGGCTATATCTAATTTTCTATAAATCTGAGATGAAAATTCATTTTGATGCAACTGGTGTCGTCAGGCACACACTTTTGCAAAATGACAAGTATTCCTTTTGGGGGTATTTTAATCGCATTATTGGCCAGACTGACAAAAGTTCAATCTGTGTGTGTATCATGTTTACTGATACATACACAGATTGAATGAATTTTCATCTAAAAAAAAGTACAAAAACTTTCTCTTCTTTTTAATACTTCATTCAAAGCTGCCGACAAAGATTCCTGGCTATTTCTTTAACCAGTTTCATATGAAGTTCTCGCAAAAATTTTGAAAAATCCTTCTCCTGAGGCCCTCTTAACCGTGAGCTTCCCTCCCACCCGCACTGTGGGGTTTGCGGTGGCTATCAGTACGCCCATGGTTTTTCCATTTCATCAAAGCAACTATTTTTGCACCTTGGCTCGAGGTCTTCGTTTTTTAAAGCAACCGATGATTTCCATGTGGTTTCAAATGCGTGTTCTCTGTCATACTGTAGTTGCTCTTTTACATCATTTACTTTTTTAACTACAGTGCAAAATATCAAAATGTTTCGTCTGCAGAATACTGCACTAGACGTCTATATAGCTGAACAGTTTTGAAAATATTTCAAGAAAAATAAGTGCACCAAAGGTGTTTAAAAACGATAAGAAACTGCGTGATTTTATTATTCCGTCGCTATCCCAACTTTCAGAATTCTCAATAAAAGCACATAGTTGGAGCCTGTGTTCTTTAACTGCATGTGTGTACCAATCGGGGAGTTAAAGTTTGGGAAAGTATTCTACATTCTCTAATGTTTGCTAAACTTTGTTGCAGAACTAAGTTGAGCACGAGTGCATAGCAGTGTGTAAAAAGTGCCAGAGGATATAAATAAACCAATTCACTCTGTAAGCCACTTAAATGGCCACTCACAACAGAAGCCTCATCATAAGTTTGACTGATTAATTTTTGGGGGGATTTTAAATTCCATTACAGTGTCAGAAACGTGCTTAAAAAGACCAGTGGAAGTCCTGTCAGCAATAACGTCACAGAATTCGATAAACTTTCATACACTTCAACTTTTTTGCTCACATACCTCACAAGAGTTGAAAGCTGAGATTTGCACATAACATCAGAGGTTTCGTCAAGCACGATAGCTACAAATCTTGCTTCTTCAATTTCGTTTTCTACTGAATCTTTGAGGACAGCACTGATAGATTTCATGAGGTCATTTTGGATTGCTGGAGATATACCACGAAACGTTTTGGACGTTTTTAAGTGGTTGTCTAGAAGCTGATCCTAATCTCTTAGCTCATTGAGAAATTGTAAATAATTACCTCTGTTAAACGAGTTTATGGATTCCAATTCACTCTGTGTACCTCTCAAAGGAATTTCCTATTCTGGCAAATAACAAACTGCATTGATTAGCCGCATTAATATTTCTGTTTTTCTTTACGTGTTCATTATGCTGATTTATGTTTATTTTTCGCTGAGAGTCTATGAAAGTGTTTACACTTTGTTTTTCAAACATTTTCATTTGAAGAAAGCTCTGAACATGAGTTTGGCACCTTTCATGTTTTTGTTGAGAACTGGACAAATGACTTAAATTTGAATAACCATAAAAATCCCATGCACTCTTATCCTTTGAAAACAAAAAACAAGGCCAGCAAAAGAGCATATTTCGTTTTTCACATCCTGTCAACCAAGTTACTTTTTCATATTGGGCACAAGAAAAATGTTTTGTGTACTGCTCATTCTTTTATTTAAGTACAGAAACTTAATCTCGTAGATACGGACAAGACCGACCTTTTTTTTATCATTCCCATTTCGTAGATTCTTGAAAAAAAAGGCTTGTTTAATAGCTCATCAACACCATATTGTGTTTTCACCATATTCAAAAACGTACTCAAAGGCAGATCAGTCTACAGTAATCCGATTATTCTTCTGATTCGAGTACCCTCAAACATACAAATTATTGAAACAAAAAATGAACCCTGCATAATCTGGGATACATATAAATTATAAGGCAAACTAATGGCACATCAATGACGTATATTTAGACTCAAGAGCATAGAAACCATGTTAAACCTTGCGCTTGCTACACGGCGTTCTGGTCGTTCATAGGCGAGCAGAACGCCCAACCGCGCTTACACACCTGCTTTCTTTGAATTGTCCGAATCAAAGATTACTTAATGCAATAAAACTACGCTGGGAATTTTTAAGAATTTTTTGCAGTTAAATATTATTCTTGCATGTGATTCTGGTAATTTTTATTCCACATTTTGGTTAATTTCTCTGTCTCTCGCTACCAATTTCCTTGGGTGTGCGGCGCACACCTAGTACACTATAAGTATACGCCCCTGATAGTGTGGTATCCAGGCTCTGGGCAGCGTTTTAAACCAATGGAATGTCTTCCAAACGCATGCTAGGAGGTCGCCTTCGCTCTATGACGATGCATGAAGACAGATTTTTAGTTGAAACAGCAAAACATAATCGCCGCACCACAGCTGGTCAGCTTACGACTCGCCACCATTACAGCACACGAACGCCAATATCCCGACACAATGTGGCAAGACGTCAGCGACAATAGAGATATACACTAAGTGGCCACTTTATTATGACCACCTGACAGGTTTAAGCAAGAGAGCTATGGCTGCACGCTGTTGCCGCCAGAGGGAAAGGCTAGTACAAAAAGGGAAAGCTTAGTGCTTGCGACATTAGTAGAAGTGAGTTTTGGGTGACGAAATGTGTAAAAAATGCAATTTGACGGATTTTCAACGTGGGTTGATTGTAGGAGCTCGGAGCCATGGAGCGAATATTACCGAAACTCCCGCATTCGTGAAATGTTCCAGAGCAGCTGTTGTTAAAGTGTTTAAAGACTGGACTGTCAGCCAAAAAACTGGGTCTCTACGTGCAACGTGTGGTCGTCATCGACTAGTGACTGCTCGGGCGGAACGGAGAGTGTCCAGACTGGTAACAGACAACAGAAGGGCATCAGTGCAACAAATTACAGACCATCTTAATCAAGGATCCCCTGAAATGATCTCTGCACGCAGTGTTTTCCGTACACTGCATCGGATGGGATATGGCAGCCGAAAGCCTGTTCGAACATCTTTGCTATCTGCAGTTAACAAGAGAAAACGTCTCCAGTTCGCACAGAAGCACAAGGATTGGACAGTCGATAATTGGAAACAAATTATGTGGTCCGATGAATCACGTTTTCAGTTGCACCATGCCAATGGCCGAGTGAGAATTTGGCGGAAACAGCACGAAAGCATGGACCCCAAATGCATTGCTACAACCCTTCAAGCTGGTGGAGGCAACGTTATGGTTTGGGGAATGTTTTCCTGGCATGCTTTGGGCCCTTTTATTCGTGTTGATCAACGTCTGACTGGCACATCGTATCTAATCATCGTTGCGGACCAAGTGCATCCTGTCATGTGAATGGTTTATCCCAATGGCGATGGCTACTTTCAACAGGATAATGCGTCCTGCCATAGTGCTCGTATTTTACAGTATTGGTTTCAGGAACATGCCGGTGAGTTTATTTTGCTTAGGGGGCCCCCACAATCTCCAGATCTCAACCCCATTGAGAATTTGTGGGATGAAGTTGAACGAGACATCAGACAGCTGGATCCACAACCCTGCAATATCACATTCCTGGAAAGTGCTGTTCATCAAGCATGGTCTCAGATTCCACAAACCACCTATCAACATCTCGTGGAGTCCATGCCACGAAGAATCGACGCAGTATTAAAGGCAAAAGGTGGCCCAACGAAGTACTGACTGGGTGGTCAGAATAAAGTGGCCACTAGCTCAACGGAGCGCACGTTTTCAGTGGTGTCGTATCCACAGAAATTGGATACGTAATCAATGGGACAGTGTGCTCTTCACAGATAAGGGTCATTTCAATCTGTCCTCGGATTCTAGACGTCAGTTGATTTGGTGTGAAATGGTGTTGCGTACCAGTGCAAGAATGTGCATTAAAGGACAGATACGGCGGTGCCGGAGTCATGATGCAGGGCGGAATCATGATTAATACACGCACCGAGCTACAGGTGCTGGAAAATAGAACTACGACGGGCGAACGATATTGCAACGAAGTTCTTCTACGTCATGTTCGATTATTCCATGGTGTTGTAGGTGCACACTTTCTGTTTATAGATGACAGCGTAACACCTCATCGAACGAGAGAAGTGCGCAGACACTTCTGTAGACCAAGGACTTTCATCGCATCGATTGGCCAGCACGCTCCCTGGACTTCAATCCCATGGAACACGTATGGGACGCAATAGGGAGACGCGCAATGGTGCTCGAAATCCCCCTCCAGAAAACAAGCAGGGCCTTATCCGTGCTCTGAGGGAGGAGTGGGCCAATTTGCCTCAGGAACTTCTGTATCACTTGATGCGAAGCATGCCACGACGTTGTGAAAGCTGCATCGCAGTTCAAGGTGGACATATTTCATACTGAAATGCCTCTCCGCCTGGTTATCAGTAAGCACTGCACATCCATCCTCAAACTATTAGGGGTATGCAAAAGTTTCCACCGTTTTAAGGAGAAAGGGACAATTAGGAAACCAGTACACATTTATTCAACGAAATATTGGCCGTTAGCATCAATGACCTTTTGCCATTTTTCAGGCAACAAATGAATGCTCCTGTGATAGCAGGACTCGGGTTTTGAGCTGAAGAACGCAGTGACGAAATTTTCCACTTCTGGAATTGTGGTGAACTGCTGTTAGGCTAGGGCATGTTGCATAGAACAAAACAGATGAAAGTCTGAAGATGCAATGTCCGGGAAGTAAGCCGGGTGCTGTAAAACCTCCCTGTGTAACTGTTCAAGGGTTGGTTTCGTGGTGGCGCCGACATGTGGTCTAGCATTATCGTGTAACAGGATGACTTGGCGGCGTCCTTTAACTGTCCATGGGCATTTTTGCTCGATTGCGGCGTTCAGTTTCATCATCGTTGTGTAGTGATTGTTTCGCCCGGTTTCAACAGTTCGAAGTACAGTATTCCGTGCATATCCCACCCCACACACAACAGCACCTTTTCCCCTTGGATATCCTGTTTTGCAGTGGATGTTGATGGCTGGCCTGGGTCGACCCAGGATCGCTTCCGTACGTTGTTGTCGCAATTGAACCATTTTTCATCCCCGGTGACAACCTTCCCCAAGCAATTCTTTCCTTGGAACCTCTTCAGCAACTACATGCAGATGTCCAATCGTTGACCAATATTACTCTTCGTTAAAGTAAGCGGAACCCACTTACCAATCTTCTGGATCTTCCCCAAGGCCTGTAGACGTCGTACCACCGTCGATTGAGCCACTTTCAAACGTTTCACCAGTTGCGTGGTCGATTGTGTGGCATCCTCTTTCAACAGCGATTCCATCTCCTCGTCTGCGAGTTCCTGCGGTCTACCTGCACGTGGCTTGTCTTCCAAGCTTAGATCCCCTTCCTTAAACCTGGCAAACCATTCTCGACACATCCGCTCACTCATAACCGTTTCGCCATACGCCTGACATATTGAACGATATGCTTCACTCGCACTTTTCCCTAAAGCAAACATGAATAACAAACAGTGTCGCAAATGAACTTTATCGACCGCCATGCTTGTCTTCATGTACGAACTGACAGCACGGGTCGCCCGCGGGTTAGGCCCCTACAGCGCCAGATAGCTTGGGCGGCGGAAACTTTTGCATACCCCTAATATATACTTTGGAGTATTCACAATGTTTGCGTAAACACTGATTAAAATGTAATTTGTGCGTCATTTATAAACCAATTTTTGTGCCTTTTCACGTGTTCGTATGCTAGCAATATAATTGTTTCCCTATTTGGCTGCGGCCATGTATTGCTTTTCTCACACAGGTAAAAATGTAGTCCGTCCTTATGTTTGGGACATCAGTGTATAATGTAGTGAATGTTTTTAGGTTTGTGTTTTGAAATAATACTGCAACTAAATGCTTAACAGAACAGTGAGACTACCACTAATGGTCCCAAGGATTGATGTAGACAAAAAGTAAGAAATGAATCTTAGAATGACTTGTTTATTCGCTTCGTGGTAATTGATTTACAGATTGTAATCACAGTTCTCCTTTGAACGACTGATAGAGCTTCGTAGACTGAATCACAATATCAGTCTCATCAATAAAACTTCTTTCGGCATACCGATCATCAAGGTAAAATGCGGTCGCATCATCACGCCTACGTCGTATCATCACACCACCTTACATTCTGCGAGGATTTTTATCTGTCCTCGACTCGTTGTCAGTCGTTGCCAAAAAATGTGAGAAAATTCGAAGAAGTGGCGTTCCGTTCAGAAAGAAAATATAAGGCAGAAGTAACATAATTTGCATGAGAATAGAAACTCAAGAGGGAATGTTAAATAGAGATATGCGTCACACATCTTTTTTTATATTGTTAGGGAGAAGATTGCAAACTATTTGATGTTAATAGCTGAAATTCCTTGCAAAAGAGCATTTAGTTTGTTAACTTTATGTTTGAAATTGTTCGGGTTGAACCCCCCCCCCCTTTTTTTTTTCTTTTGACAACATTAACAATATCTTTCGACTTTTTTTTTTTTTTTTTGATTGGAGGTTTAACGACCACCGTGAGCAACTCAATGGGCTATAAGTAGTCGCCCGTCCCTAATTTAGGGTCACTGGTTCCAGGGAAGGGAGAGAGCCAGTGCCGTAAGACAAACACAACATCCATGCCTGAACGGGATTCGAACCCGGACCCCTTAGGGACGAATGATCAGAGGCCATCGCTTAGACCACTGCGCCACCGGGGCGGCTTTTCGACTTTTGAAAATGAGAAGAGCACCTTAAAAAGTTCCGTTACTGTAGTTTGTTTGTTTGTTTTTTGGTTGAAGGTTTAACAACCACCGCGAGCAACGCAGTCGGTCGTTAAACCTTCTATCAAAAAAAAAAAAAAAATAATAATAAGCAGTCGCCCGTCCCTAATTTAGGGTTACTGGTTCCAGGAAAGGGAGAGAGAGAGAGCCAGTGCGGTAAGACAAACACAACATCCATGCCTCACCGGGATTCGAACCCAGACCCCTTCACGTACGAATGGTCATAAGCCAGCGCTTAGACCACTGCGCCACAGGGGCGGCATAGTTGGTTTTCGATCACACTTTTTTTTTGAACATAGAAAAAAATACATTTGCAACTTCAAATAAAATGCTTGTGGTGACACATTTGACTTACTTTTCTATAAACTGCAGACGAAAGGGCTGATCTGAACTGCAAAGCTGTCGACATGGAATAATGTAGCACCATAGTACTAATAAATTTTTCCGTTGTAGCTGACATGAACATCAGAATGCAGTAGAAATAACCTCGCCACATGTATTCATTGTTACTGGAAAATTCGATCAGCAAGCTGTAAAAATAAATTTCTGAATGAGAAACCAAACTGCCAAAGCAAAACATCACATTTTCGAAAATTCAGAAACTTGGCAGTGAAAGTAAACTTACTCTAGCTATTGGTTATTGATTAGGAAGTCTTATAATTAAAAACTTTGGTTATTAAGTTAATGTGACAGCGACCGCGAGGCTGCACATCCAGGTGGAAAACCAATTTATTTATTTATTCATTCATTCATTTTTTTAATTTGGGTAATGAATTTTTGTGGAAAGAGTACGTTTTATTTATACATTTTTATTTATTTTTTATTTGCCATTAGCCCCAGTTTCGGATGATTCTTTTTCTCCCCCCTCCCCCCATTGGGTAGTTAAGTAACGTTATGGGGAACCGCGTGAACGTCGCATGGCATAAGAAGAGGAGAAAGCGTCGGCGTAATCAACAATGGATCGGCTTTGTAATAGTGTTTTATAGCGGTCATCAAAGTGTCAGCTAGTTTGTGCATCTACAAAGCGTTGGTGCGACTGGTAGACTAACTGGAATCGAAAGTAGCATTTTTATTGAACCAGGATTTATGGCATGGTGTCTTATATCACACGAACTAACGCAACTTAAGGGCTTTTCCCAGCGTGGCGATTGGTTGGAATCGAAGTACTGAATCGCATACCCATTTTGACCCCCTAACAAATAGGTGAATCTTATGTTAATTTTCCGACCAGTAAAAATTTTGACTTGGGGATTTAATTCAGGCGAGGCCTGCGTTCCCCGGCTTGGGATTGGAGATGGAGTAATTTTGATGTGTAGTGGGTGTATCCCGGGAAAGTGGTCGAGAATTTCGAGAAGAGAATTGAATAACTTTGTTTCTTTACTTGTCACTTGTTGTCTGACTAGATCACTTATCACTTTGTTTTTCTTCACTGTTAGCTAGGCACTGCCATGCAAATACTTGGCACTTCACCTGCAGTTTCTGTTTTTTGCGTTGGCCTAAACATTGTGGTATTGGCGGCACAGAGCACTGGGGAATTTAGTCGCTGCCAAATGGGGAGGCAGGGCTGAAACTACCGAAAACTGCGTACAGTTTCCCGTGACTCGGATGGAAGATCTCAACCCAGGTAGCAATATTATGTTGGACCAACCGTGGGCTTTCAACGGTCGGCCCAGCGACGAGGAGACTCGGCGGCCAACAATTGGATATGTGTTGGTTCAACGGTTGGACCTACATTGGAAAACTGTTGCAAACAGTTTTCCAATGTGATCATGTGTTCTTGGACAACCATGGTTGGTCATGTGTTGTTGGACAACCATCGGACAACCATTAAGTGGTCATTTGTTGATAAATGGTTGGTCATGTGTGGTTGAAAAAACCATTGGCCAATCTTCGATAAACAACACAACCTTCGCCCAACGCTACCAACGCAAAAATATCATTGGGCCAACCGTTGGCCAATGTCAGTGTGCTACTGGGAAACCGAGGTTTCCAAGGGAAAGGACTCTGCTAAGGACGATGAGGACCCACACCAATTTTGACGACTGCGTGAAAGAAGAGTGACGGACCGCGACACCTAGCTGAGACCAGTACTTTTGTTGAAAGAACAACTGTAGTAGTGTTTTATGGGCGATAAGTGACGTCAAGAATACTGGACTTTCATTTGGTTCCATTTTTCTTGTAATATGGGAGTAGCAGCGCGGTCTCCAATCCAGAAGGATGTTAAGGTAGGAATTCCATCTTATTCTTTCTTTTTGGTGTCCCCTCAAAATATCAGTGTATTATCGATCAGTGCATACTAAAGTTTTCCGCTAAAACGAATATTTTTTTTAATAAGCGAATAGTCAATGAGCACGTGGTAGTTCCTGTCAGAAAAGTCGGTATCATTATTGCTATTATCGTACGTCTTTTTAGCTAAGTGTTATAATGGTATACACGCTGTTGACGTCAGATGGCGAGGCTAGTATAAAAAGGGAAAACTTAGTGCTTGCGGCAGTAGTAGAAGTGATTTTTGGGTGACGAGATGGGTAAAAAAATGCGATTTGACGGACTTTCAACGTGGGATGATTGTAGGAGCTCGGAGCCATGGAGCGAGTACCACCGAAACCGCCGCATTCGTGATATGTTCCAGAGCAGCTGTTGTTAAAGTGTTTAAAGACTGGACTGTGAGCCAAAAACTGGGTCTCTACGTGCAACGTGTGGTCGTCATCGACAAGTAACTGCTCGGGCGGAACGGAGAGTGTCCAGACTGGTAACAGACAACAGAAGGGCAACAGTGCAGCAAATTACAGACCATCTTAATCAACAAGGATCCCCTTGAATGATCTTTGCACGCACTATTCGCCGTACACTGCATCGGATGGGATATAGCAGCCGAAGGCATGTTCGAACACCTTTGCTATCTGCAGTTAACAAGAGAAAACGTCTCCAGTTCGCACAGAAGCACAAGGACTGGACAGTCGATAATTGGAAACAAATTATGTGGTCCGATGAATCACGTTTTCAGTTGCACCATGCCGATGGCCGAGTGAGAATTTGGCGGAAATGGCACGAAAGCATGGACCCCAAATGCATTGCTACAAACCTTCAAGCTGGTGGAGGCAACGTTATGGTTTGAGAAATGTTTTCCTGGCATGCTTTGGGCCCTTTAACTCGTGTTGACCAACGTCTGACTGGCACATCATATCTAAACATCGTTGCGAACCAAGTGCATCCTGTCATGTGGATGGTTTATCCCAATGGAGATGGCTACTTTCAACAGGATAATGCGTCCTGCCATAGTGCTCGTATTGTACAGGATTGGTTTCAGGAACATACCGGTGAGTTTACTTTGCTTAGGTGGACCCCACAATCTCCAGATCTCAACCCCATTGAGAATTTGTGGTATGAAGTTAAATGAACCATCAGACAGCTGGATCCACAACCCTGCAACCTCACACTCCTGGAAAGTGCTATTCATCAAGCATGGTCTCAGATTCCGCAAACCACCTATCAACATCCCGTGGAGTCCGTGCCACGAAGAATCGACGCAGTATTAAAGGCAAAAGGTGGCCCAACGAAGTACTGAGGGGGTGGTCATAATAAAGTGGCCACTCAGTGTATATGGTCAATAGGTGACTACAAGTTTAATATATATGACAACTTACATTCTCACATTCTTGAGGTTATGAGCGAAAGGATCCTAATCTACTATGTGTGTTTATCCTTATTATTTGCCAAACCAAGACCAATAAATTGTTTTACATGTTAATTTGTCTAATATATCATGAGTGTTTCTTAGGTTGCAAATTGTGTGCTCAACCCTGGATACATGTGAATTATATTTTCTACGACAGGGACTCAGCAATTCTTTAACATATGTTTTAATTTCTGGACGGTCTAAAAACATTGCGGCACACGGCAGACCCTTTGACTCCCAAAGGAAAATCTGCTGTGTGAATCACAACCTGATTTAGGGCTGATGCATCCTGAAGCTGCGTCAGCCCTAAATCAGGGAATCGCAGAATCACCATCCACTCGACCCCCCTTCTCCCTTGGTTACAAAAATTACGTCGGGTGAACCCATACAGGAAGCCCGCGCGAGAATATTAAGTTTTATAAATTCATAGTTTAAGTCTTGTAATACACTGCTGGACAATTGCTAAAGACGGATCATAAACGGCTATATAGCGCATAAAAAAGTAAGTGTGGTTGGATGCCAAGTGAAATAAAATAATGTCAGAATGTCAGGACATTACAAGAAAGACAATTTATTGTGCTCTGAAATCCAGAAGGCTTTGGAACGTGTTCAAAGGACAAACAGGCCATTTTGTGCAGAATACGTAAACGTGAAAAAAATGCAATTACCGTCCGCAGGCGTTCCGGCGTAAGATGTCAATACGGGATATGGTCACCATGGAGGGCGATGCAAGATTCCACACGTCGTGTCATGCTTTGCACAACATTATCAAGCAGCTGTTGGGGTAATTTATCCCATTCCTCTGTCAGTGCACGGGTGAGGGTGTCTTTGTTTATTGGAGGGCATTGGCGACCAGCAAGACTCCTCCCCAAATCATCCCACACATTTTCAATGGATTCAGATCTGGAGAACGTGCTGGCCATACGAGGCGTTGAATATCCTTCGCTCTCAAGACACTCCTGGACAGCGGCCGTTCGATGACATGTTGCGTTGTCGTCCATGAAAATGAATGTATCACCGTCAGCACCACGGAACATGCGAACATGAGGTAGCAGAACATCATTAATGTATCGTTGGCCAGTCATTGTCCCAGTTCGAAGCACATAGAGGGACGTACGGCCATTGATCATGATGCCAGCCCATACCATGACACTACATGTCGGATATCGGTCCCTTTCCTGTATGTTTGCTGGACAATATGCAGTACCACTATCACGCCAGATCAGTTGTCGTCGACAATCAGACGATAGACTGTATCTACTCTCATCTGAGAAGAGGACAGCAGATCAGTCGTTATCAGTCCAATTGCGATGTTGATGGCACCTTTGCAAACGGGCGGTACGGTGACGTCTGGACAATGGGGTGCACACAACAGGAAGGCGGGCGTATAGTTCTCCTTCATGCAAACGTCTGGCGACAGTTTTTCGGGAGATCCGCTTGCCAGTAGCAGCCATAAACTGGTTTGCTACCTCACTAGCTGTGCTGCGCCGGTGTCTTTTTGTTGATAGCACTACGTACCGATCTTCTGCAGGTGTCGTACTGCGAACACGACCTCCCCCGTGACGTTTGCTACACTCTCCATTTGTTTGAAATGATTTCCAAAGCCTTGAAACAACACTGTGGCTGACGTCGAACTCCCTGGTAACATCTGTTATTTTTCGCCCTTCTTTAATCTTGCCAATAATACGTCCACGCGTAAAATCATCTAGGTGATGTCGGGAAGACATACTGAAAATTGCAAGTTCGTCAATTGATTCTCTCCCTTTCAAATTTGCGTTTGAACAACAACGGTCAATACGCGTCAAATCCTTTATATCTCTTATCAGCGCTATGACGTCACGAACAAGTTCGGCAATCCAAAATTTGCATACGCACAACACGTCTTACTGTATCCCGCACTTATGCTAATTTCCACATTTTCCTGCCTTCCATTTTATGGTTGCTATCGTTGCTATTGTCATCCGTCCTTAGCAATTGTCCGGCAGTGTAAATGCTATATTTAAACTACAAGGGCGCGGGCTTTGCTTCTACGGCAACATTCAGGATACGAGTGGAGAAATCCAGATAAAACCGGTTTGGGAAAATGACAGGAGTACCCCCCCCCGCTCTCAACTATATATTGGAAAAATGTCCCTTAGCTTCTCACAGTTCCTGTTCAGTGTGAGTCACAATGGAGAGCTGTTGAGACTTGTGGCTCAAACAGTGATCCCTCACTGAGTTCCTTACGGCAGAAAAAGTTACTCCTATCCAAATTCATTGAAGATTGAAAGCAGTTTATGGTGATCAGTGTGTTGATGTGAGTACTGTGAGATGATGAGTAAGGCAATGGAAAGATGAAGCAGTGAACTAAGCAGGTTTATAGATGAAGCAGTGAACTAAGCAGGTTTATCCGCCCTGGTGGCCGAATGCTACGCAATAGAGATCCATGCGGGGCGACTGTGGTGATCGCTCAATCTATAGCAGATTTTAACTTTTCAAATGGCCAATATTATGAAATTATAGTAATAAATCCACGAGTTTTTGTAAAAGTTTCATAACAACTAAAATTTGCTGTAAATTTGGATATACAATGCTTTGTTCTGGCGTCAGGATAAAGAAAAAAAAACAAGTTAGTAAAATCATGCAATGCATTGATTATGATACGCTTTCCAACATACCAGGAATAATTACTCAAGCTATGAGGATAAGGGCTGTGGAATAAGTCTCGCTCCAGTGTCCTGACCTTTGACCGCACTTCGATGATATTAAACAGAATTGGTTCAGTGTACATCCGGAACATACTAAAGTTTTGTCGCAATTGGAGCATTTTTACGTAAGTTATGACGTATAAGAGCAATGGAATGGATCCCGCTCCTATGTCCTGATCTTTCACCCCATTTCCAATAGGGTTCGTCCCCAGGTAGTCCCCTACCACATACTAAAATTTTATGAAAATCGAACCATTTTTACGCGAGTTATCGTGCGGACGGACAGACAGACGGACAAAGCTGGAGCATATGCGCTTCAACCTACGGTTGGAAAGCGTAAAAAAGCCCTATAGGGGTTCAGAAACAGAAAGATAAGAGCCGAAGTGAAAAGAGATTTTGACTGATCATGAAAACCAATAGGTGAACTTTGTTCTGTTATTTTAGTATTTTATGGCATTATTTGTAACTGGAAGCAGGCAAAATCACCGTGTGGGGCAGACTTTGAAGTGCGTGTGAGATAGTGTGGGTGACAGAGCAAAGTACGTACCTCGATAATGGGGCCATAAACAAAAACACGTAACAAATCTCCAAGATGGAATTTTTTTATTAAATTAACCCATTTGAATAGAAGGGATCAAGCATTCTTTTAAAAGATTTTATCCAGACGTGAGGTTTAGAAAGCATTAACCCTAGAATACAAAGCGCGGTGCTACAGCACCCCAGTAGCAGTGGCGTAACTACCACCCCCGCAGTCCCCGCAGTTACGGGGGGGGGCGTAGGTAAAAGAGGGGCGTACTACAGCTGACAGTTATAGTTTTATGAAAAAAATCAGAACACGCACAAAAACAAATAAACAAATAATTTACCCAAATATTAATATTTTCCTTTAAGATATATTTAGCTTTGCAGGTCAATAAATGTCATTGGTAAATAAATGTCAAGTTTCACTTTTAAAACACTGGATAACCTACAGATTGAAGTTATTCCGCCCTTTGGCTCCGGCATGTAATACGATCGCTCTCCAATTGCTCTCCCTCTGTGCTGCTGAGGAGAAGTGCGAAGCCATATGGGAATCCCCCGGGATGTCTATCTCATTCATTGTGTAAAAACTTTAATATACAACCGAACGGCATCCATTTGCAAAATGTCGCAAAAATGTCCAAGTGGAGCACAGTATCGAAGGAAAAGAAAATAAGGAGAGCGTGCGAAGAAACTTCCCAAATCCAAGCAGTTCTTTTTACGCTGATCCTGTTAAGCGCAAGTGACGTTTCTCATGAAAACAGTGATTTGCTTAGCATGTCAATTTTTCAAAGTTTAGAAGCAGTCATTTGACAAAAACTGAGTACTTCAGAAACAAGTGAAAGTAAAACAGATGATTATGAAGTCTTATAAGCATTAACTTTAACCATTTCAAATATTTTGCTGAATTCGTTCCTTGCGATAAAATGTACACTGCTGGCCACCCAAAATGCAACACCAAGAAGGACACGAGATAGCAAAGCCAGATTTACTGGACACATGACAACAGATACAAAGATGAAACGATTGAGCTTACAGGCCCGTGCGATTTGCGGAACACGCAGACATCAATAGTTCGTGTGGCCCCCATGGCTGACAATAATGGCCGCTACACGCCGCGGTATCGAATGAAAGAGGCTTTGGATGTGGGCTTGGGGTATGTCGGTTCAGGCTGCTTTCACACGTTGCCACAGTTCATCAGGCGTAAACTTAGTTTTCTTGAACCACTTTAAAATCTGTTAGCTTTTATGGATCAAGCACATTGAATTTAATTCATTTTGCAGCGTATATGACCGATTTCATAAGACTTTCCCCTCATTATTAAAAAATCCCGTCATTTTCTGTAGCGAGTAATGAAACATATTGCGTGCAAACCAAAAAGATACCACATGGGCAATATCATCACAATCGACTAATCTTAAGTCATCTCGCAGTAAAACAATGAGACGATTCAGATAAATTTCTACTTATCACATACTTTTCAATGTGAAAAGAGCACAATAGTTGATATATTTTAAATTCCCGGCTACTAATATGAATATAGGCGAAACACAGAAAAGACTGTCGTTTTATGAATTCTGAATTGGAACAACCCGAAGCGAAGGAATTGGAAACTTTACATTCTAACAAGAAGGCATTTACTACGTGAAATAACCCCACCATTAACGGATTTAAAATCTGTGACGCTTTCTTCACTGGAAAGAAAGTGTTTATCAAAGTTGGGCGATTCGCTGAGCTAAAATTGTTTACAAGCGCAAATGCAAAATGCGATATACAAGAAAAAAGTTTCTCATTTTCCAAACATGTCTAAATGGATTTTAATGAAATTACAATTCGACAGGCAAATAGTTGGTAAGATCTGAAGAGTTATGTAATTAATTATAGTATTTATATGCACACACAACTGTAAGTTCAAGAATAAGAATAATGAGTGTAACCATTCCAAAGACTAATGGAAAATTCACAACGCCTTATCATTCTGTTAAGTCTTTCACCAATTTTAAGGGCAGTCGCGTTCACTGTCGAATAAAAGCCTATCTTGAGATCATGTAGACCTCTAGCAGTGGTATTGAGATTGACAATCCATCGTGAGAAGACATCCCAGATATGTTCACTAGGATTGCAACCAGGAAACCTAGTAGTCCAGCTTACACGGTCATATCAGAACAATATGACCACCCCCGGAATCACAGTGTACCCACCCAGGCGCGTCACAGAATGCACGTGACAAGTTCGATCACACGGAGATATAACCAGACGGCCAAGGCAGATGAGCCATAGTGCGTTACGTGAGCACAATGGGCAGAGGTAGTGAATTGACGGACGTTCAGAAAGGAATGATCATCGGCTACCGCGCCAAGGGTGGAAGCATCTCAGGAACAGCGGACTTCGTGGGCTGTTAGCGAGGTGCTGTAGTAAAGCTGTACCAAGAATGGACAGCTGGCACACCAAGTACCTCCCGACGTCACAACTGTGGAGCCCCAAAGGCCATCAAACCCAGAGACGAACGTCGCCTCCGTCGACTGCTAAAGGGCAATCAACGCGCAACAGTGCAGCAATTGACCACGCAAATGAACGCTGAGACTCCCAGATATGGGTCCCTGACAGCAGTAGAGCGAACTCTGTTACGCATGGGTCTCCGGAGTCGACCCTGCTTCAAGGCGCCTATGTTAACCCAGGTCCATCGGACACGACGCCTGCAGTTCGCATGGGACTACCGTTATAGGACAATGGAAGAGTGGGAAAAGGTTGCTTCCTACGACGAATCGAGGTTTCTACTCCACAGAAGTGACGGGCGGTGGCAGATACGGCGTCAGACACACGAGAATCAACACCCGGACACCCTTGTCGGACAAGTACAGGCCAGCGGTGGCAGTGTGCATGTCTGCGGGATGTTTTCCTGGTATGACTCGGGACCACTGGATGGTTACCTGAACGCCAATGGCTACCTGTCCATCCTCGCTGACCTAATGCATCCCTTCATTTTGGACGTTCACCCTGGTGGTGATGGTGTCTACCAACAGGACAGTGCGCCGTACCACGTCGCTAAGGGGTTGCGTGGCTGGTTCCAGGAACACGACAGCGATGTCTCCGTTCTCCCTTGGCCGGCGAAATCTCCCAACGTCAATCCCATAGAGCACTTGTGGGACTATTTATATCGATAGGTTCGACGTGCTGACCCACAACCACGTCATTTCCGGAACCTCTGTGCTCTGCTTCAGTCCAAATGAGCACGTGTCTCGGGCAACCTTCCAGGTCTTAGTTGCGTCCATGCCACGCTGTCTCGTCGCTGTCATCCGGGCCAAGGGTGGTTATTCCCATTATTAGGTAGGTGGTCATATTATTCTCGTAGAACTGTGTATAAGTTCAATTTTCTCCTTTTGAAGGTATGGATTCGTGAAATGAGCACTACATCGTATTGCTTGTTATTTGAATGCACACTGAACCTTCAAATTGATGAACATCAAATTCGAGGATCTGATCTAGCAGTGAAAGTCCGGGTCACTCTATTAATCATGTAGATATTACTGGAGAAATTTACGTTTATGCCTGCTCAGACTATCTCTTTTGAGTTTTTATATTCTTATGTAAATTACGTTATTCTTTGGTTAAACATTTTCTCACTGAACGGCACATTACTTCTCCAAAGAACTTTTACAATTTGGCAACACTGACAGTGAGCCATAGAAGAATAAAATAACGACACTAAATGTGAATAGAATGGAGATAGTAAAGTTGCAGCGATTGCGACCAGATTGCTAAACGTTGACACTGCGAAATATATCACGTCTGTTGATATACATCGACGAATAAGTGTCATTGTCATACGATTGATGTCTGTCTTGATATCAGCGAGATTATATTCTGGCAGTAGATTATATTGATGTCAGAATAAACAGTTGGAATTCAGAAAGTCAATAGCTGATTCTACAGGGTGTGCCATATAAAAGAGGCCCCGTGGTTAGACGTTGTTAGGCGGGTTAAAGTTGTTTGGCGAGTTTTCCAGTTAAAACCGCTTTGTTCCACTTCTAACCGGTTTGTGCTTGTACAGCTGCAAAGGAATTCACCGGAGTGGTTAGTCACAGCCAGAACAGTGTAGGTATGCGGTCATAAGTGTAAGTGAAGAGAGAACACAGGCAACGGAAATGGTTTTAAGTACGGAACAGCAGATTTTTATTGTGGAACAGTATTTCAGAAATAATTCATACAAGATTTTAAATGAGTTCTTTACAGAAAAATTTCCACATCGTGCAGCACCGGCGAAATAAGTGGTACAGAAGTTAGTGCGGAAATTTCGTGAAACCGGCATGGTGTGCAACAGGAAAAGAATCAAACACAAGACAATTCGTACTGAAGACAATATCAAGGACGTGTGCACAATGATGTTACGAAGCCCTCGAAAGTAGATTCGCCGATTATCGTCTGCAACGGGAATATCTGCCACGTCATGCCAACGCATACTTAAGGTGGATTTGCATTTCCGGCCGTACTAAAACTCCTGATTATGCAAAACGGATGCAATATTGTAAGTGGTTTCAGGAGACCATTGTCAGCGGTGAAATGGACCCAACACTTTATTACATGACAGATGAAGCATGGTTTCATCTGTCCGGGTATGCCAATGCGCAAAACAGCAGGATTTTGACCGACACGAATCCCAGACGGACAATGGAGACACCTCTGTACGACCAAAAGATAGGCGTTTGGTGTGCTGTGTCTGTGAAGAGGATAGTCGGCCCATTCTTTTTCACTGACACCATCAACTCGGAGCGCTATGTTCAGCAACTGTTCAACCCATTTGTTGCCGCACTTACAGAAGAAGAGCGAACATATGCTTTCTTTCAGCATGATGGTGCAACGGCGCATACTGCGCGGAACAGTCTACGTGCTGTGCATGAAGTGTTTGGAGAGGAAAGAACTGTATCGAAAGGATTATGGCCAACCAGATTACCTGATCTCTCCATTTGTGACTTTTATCTGTGGGGAGCATTGAAAGGAAAAGTGTACGCAACTAATCCGCACACCCTTGATGAATTAAAAGTGAACATTACGGATGCCATAGCCCAGATTACTGCCGATGAGTTGTGGCGCGTTACGAACAACATCGTGTGTAGCTGTGTCTTGATGTCGGAGGACAGCACTTTCAGCAATTGTTGTAAACGCAGGTAAATTACTCCTGTTTTCTGTCATTTCAACTATTCTTTACCATGTATAGTAACATTGCCTGACTGTTGTCGTTCATTATACTCGGGCCCCTTTTATAGGGCACAACCTGTATCTACTTGGGCGTTTGGGTACTTATTTCAAAGTGTGATTTATGTGCTACGAAGCTAGCTAAGAACATTAGGCAATCAATAAACCAATTAAAAATATAGGTAACAAAGTAAACTCTATAGATCGGAATTTAGAATCCATCATAATAATGAAGTTATAGCAATCCAAATATTTCGTTTTTGTACTTCTCGTTTTTTGTACTTGTCAGAAAGCTATACCTGTCTGATTCACTTTAACGGAAGAAAGTACACATATTATAATTCACATGATAACAACTTCTCAAATAATAAATTATAATTCACTTAAAGTCTATGGTAAACTTACTCTAATATAAGTATCGGAAAGAATCTCATAACATCTAAGATCAGCTCCAGTATGGTCGCAATGAGAAACCACGGCCAGAACGACTTAATTAAGGTCAATAATAAACTGGGTGCTGTCAAGTACTTCACTTCGATGTCCGGCGAGAGAGAGTCATCTTTTTCATTGGTACTAAAACAGATATTTTACTAATAAAAATCTGCACAACTGTCTACAACACAGATATGTAAACGCATGAACTTGTTACTGAATTCTGCTGTTTACAGAAATGCTAGTTAAAAATATTATATAAGATATTTGACACAATCGTTAATGCTGTGTAGCAATTTAAGATATGATAAACTCATGATTTTGTAAGAACAATAAATGAAACAGTGAGTGAATCATGGGATCTTCTCAAGCAAAGGCTGGCGAGTCAGGTATTAGATGAATTAAGCTAGCAGACAAGGTAATCAAGCGTAGCAAATTCAGCGAAGCACAGATAATTTGTTTACTTTCATTGGGAGGGGGGGGGGTGTCTTTAATCTAAGGCCACTTGTTCCAGAGAAGGGAGAGAGAGCCAGTGCCATAAGACAAACACAACTTCCATATCCCCACCGTGATGTGATTCTAACCCGGACCCATCTCGGAAGACTGGTCAGAAGCCATTGCTTAGACCATTGCGGCACCTGGGTAGTTCTGGATCTTCAAGTCACAGAAAACACATTTCAGAACGTTTCTGATGAGAAATTACATAAAATAAAAGAGAAGTTCAAAGAATTGAAACTGGCAATAGCGTGTTAGATGAACACGAAAGAAACATTTGTTGCAGTTAAATAACATCTGCTACGAAAATGCCGCCAGAAAAAGAACTATCAGATAGAACATTAAAGAAAGAAATAATTTTATTTTAAACATTAATTATACTGCTGGGAAATCGTTCTAAAAATGTGTGAATATTATTTGTGTTTTCCCTGAGGTGAAGTAGAGTTCCAGTTTGATACATAGAGATTTCTACGCTGCTGAAGAAGAAGCCTACAGGACTATTGTGGTGGTCGGGAGAAAACTGCGTTTCTGATATAGAAATGTTCTTAATCAGAACTTTGTAAAAATCAATGCTTATATTTCAAAGTATTTACCATTGTGTTCCAGAGTTTGTACCCTTCTTTCTGCAAAGTAATCAATTCCAACAGGGTACCATGTCTTCGGCTCAAATGTGAAGAAATCTGCGTTCAACGTTGTCCGAGTCAGTGAAGTGCCTACCTCGCAGAAAATGCACCATCCCATGAGTCAGTAAAGTGAATACCTCGCAGAAAATGCACGATCCCCCGAAGCAGGTGGTAATCAGAAGGGGGAGATGTCGGTGATGTATCCTCATTGCGGCAGAAGCTCGTTTCCGTCTATTAGGGGTATGCAAAATTTTCCGCCGTTTTAAAGAGAAAGGAGACGGGAACAATCAGGAAACCAGTACACATTTATTCAACGAAACATTGGCCGTTAGCATCAATGACCTTTTGCCATTTTTCAGGCAACAAATGAATGCTCCTGTGATAGAAGGACTCGGGATTTGAGCTGAAGAACGCAGTGACGAAATTTTCCACCTCTGGAACTGTGGTCAACCTCTGTTAGGCTAGGGCATGTTGCATAGAACAAAACAGATGAAAGTCTGAAGGTGCAATGTCCGGGAAGTAAGCCGGGTGCTGTAAAACCTCCCTGTGTAACTGTTCAAGGGTTGGTTTCGTGGTCGCACCGACATGTGGTCTAGCATTATCGTGTAACAGGATGACTGGGCGGCGTCCTTTAACTGTTCATGGGCGTTTTTGCTCGATTGCGGTGTTCAGTTTCATCAAATGATCGCTATATAGTTGTGCAGTGATTGTTTCGCCCGGTTTCAACAGTTCAAAGTACAGTATTCCGTGCATATCCCACCCCACACACAACAGCACCTTTTCCCCGTGGATATCCTGTTTTGCAGTGGATGTTGATGGCTGGCCTGGGTCGACTTAGAATCGCTTGCGTACGTTGTTGTCGCAATAGACCCATTTTTGATCTCCGGTGACAACCTTCCCCAAGAAATTCTTCCCTTGGAACCTCTTCAGAAACTACATGCAGATGCCCAATCGTTGGCCAATATTACGCTCCGTTAAAGTATGTGGAACCCACTTACCAATCTTCTGTATCTTCCCCAAGGTCTGTAGACGTCGTACCACCGTCGATTGAGCCACTTTCAAACGTTTCGCCAGTTGCGTGGTCGATTGTGTGGCATCCTCTTGCAACAGCGATTCCATCTCCTCGTCTGCGAGTTCCTGCGGTCTGCCTGCACGTGGCTTGTTTTCCAAGCTTAGATCACGTTTCTTAAACCTGGCAAACCATTCTCGACACATCCGCTCACCCATAACCGTTTCGCCATACGCCTGACATATTGAACGATATGCTTCGCTCGCACTTTTCCCTAAAGTAAACATGAATAACAAACAGTGCCGCAAATGAACTTTATCGACCGACCGCCATGCTTAGCTTCATGTACGAACTGACAGCACTGGTCGCCGGCCAGTTATACCCCTACAGCGCCCGCTAGCGGGATGGCGGAAACTTCTGCATACCCCTAATAGTTCGTGAAACTTTACCTGGATGTAAATGGTGGTATGAAGCTTTGCAAAGTTATGTTGAAGAAGCGTCATAGTAGGACGTTGGCGAATTTTTCCTTTTCCTTAGCTTTTCTATGACTAAATCGGCCATTCATGAGGACAAATTAAGGATCAAAACATTTTGCTTGCATTTCAGCAGGTTCTTGTGTACTGCAGATTAAGGTTAGCCAGCCTGGCCTATTGTGGGACTATGCTCTTGGAATGAATAGGTCACGGAAGGTGTGATAAATTATCGAAACAAGATTAGCCAGCCTGGCCTATTGTGGGACTATGCTCTTGGAATGAATAGGTCACGGAAGGTGTGATAAATTATCGAAACAAGATTAGCCAGCCTGGCCTATTGTGGGACTATGCTCTTGGAATGAATAGGTCACGGAAGGTGTGATAAATTATCGAAACAAGATTAGCCAGCCTGGCCTACTGTGGGACTATGCTCTTGGAATGAATAGGTCACGGAAGGTGTGATAAATTATCGAAACAAGATTAGCCAGCCTGGCCTATTGTGGGACTATGCTCTTGGAATGAATAGGTCACGGAAGGTGTGATAAATTATCGAAACAAGATTAGCCAGCCTGGCCTATTGTGGGACTATGCTCTTGGGATGAATAGGTCACGGAAGGTGTGATAAATTATCGAAACAATCGCATACAGTGGAGGAGCAGTGCATGGGTTTGTTGTCGTCCGGAAAGAATCGTGAACTAGATGTGGGGTGGGAGGATATACATAGTCTACCAGACAATCCAGATACAAATCTTATAAAACCAGCTGATGGTATGAACTAACGTAACTCGTTCCAACAAAAGGTGCGTCACGGTTATACGTCAATTCGTCGTGTTCAATTCGTCACCGACTCAGTTCGTCGAGTGCAAATTCGTCGCGCTTCAATTCGTCGTAGTTACCAATTCGTCGCTGGCAAATTCGTGGCTGGCAAATTCATCGCCAGCAGATTCGTCAACTACTCAATTTGTCATGGACGAATCCAGCGTATTTCGACCCCCTTCAGTGAAATACTTTGGAATTTGTAAGAGGTCTTTGAGCTCAACAACCTGAAAAAGTCCTTCGGGAGGATGGTTGGGGTGGGCTGCTGTTACGAATTTGAATGTTGTATAACTTGTGGATCTTTCATGTTCCATGTGACATGTCTCCTCCTTTTCGGGGCCCCGGTGAAGTGTTTTTGAGGGATCCAGTGGATCAGGATGGTGGGGAACCCTGTCCCTTGGTTGCTCTTGCAGTATTAAATTTAACTCTTGTTTATTGAATTGATTTATGTTTAGTGTACTTTACATTGTTCTGCAGGTCCATGGCACCTCAAGGGACCTCGGTGTCTTCGGGCCCATAGGAGATCGCAGGACGGAGATTAGTATAAGCCTAAGGAAAGTGATTTGTCCGCATATTTCGTGTATACTGCTGTATCGAGTAGCAAGCTCTACTGGTGGGTATGCCCTTCACTCAGAAATTTGGTGAAGTCTGTAAGAGGGATACGAGGTGCTTTGGTCGGGGTGCCTGCCCCCAACTTCCGTAATTTCATATTCTGGACCGCTAGAGTGGGTAAGTGTATCCGGGTTGTCTCCCTGAAGCGTTCGCAAGATTCGCAAGCTTTGGGGGAGGCTTTCCCCAAAATGTTAAAATGGACGTAGAGCTGTAAACATTGGTGGCCGCCCCGGTGGCGCAGTGGTCTAAAGGCGCTGGCCTCTGATCATTCGTCCGTAAGGGGTCCGGGTTCGAATCCCGGTCAGGCATGGATGTTGCGTTTGTCTTACGGCACTGGCTCTTTCCTTCCCTGGAACCAGTGACCCTAAATTACTGACGGGCGACTGCTTATAGCCCATTGAGTTGCTCACGGTGGTCGTTAAACCTCCAATCAAAAAAAAAAAAAAAAAAAACATTGGTGCTATGCTTTATATGATGATTCTGTTGATGCCACGAATTTTCAGAAGGGTGGGGTGAATTCACCCCCCCCAGGTTTCTAAGAGCGGAGACAAGGTGTTCAAGGTAAGTTATTTGCTCGCAATTTCCATGCTTCAAGTTGTGTTGAGTGGCAGACTCTACATGTGGGTATGCCCTTCCCTCAGAAATTTGAAATCTGTAAGAGGGATCTCAGGTACTTGGATTGGGGGAACCCTGCCCCCAACTTCCGTAATTTTATATTCTGAACCGCTAGAGTGGACGCAGAGCGGTAACTATTGGTACCATGCTTTATATGATGATTCTGTACACGACCACGAAGAAAATCTTGACCATAAGCTTACGTCTTTCCGATACAGAACGAATTTTTTTGAATCTGACTTTCAGAAGTGGAAATATCGGGGGAGAAGGGCATACCCACAAGTAAAGTCTGCCACTCAACACAACATGAAGCATGGAAATTGCGAGCAAATAACTTACCTTTAACAAGTTGTCTCCGTTCTTAGAAACTTGGAGGAGGGGGCTGAATTCACTCCACCCTCCTGAAACATCGTCGTCGTGTACAGAATCATATAAAGCATGGTACCAATGTTTGCAGCTCTACATCCATTTTAACATTTTGGGAAAGCCCCTTCCCAAAGCTCGCGAAACTCGTGGACGCTTCGGGGGGAACATCTCGGGTACACTGATAGACTAGCGGTCCAGAATATTGAATTATGGAAGTGGGGGCAAGGCCCCTAATCCAAGCATCTCGAAACTCTCTTACAGACTTCACTAAATTTCTGGGGGAGGGCATACCCACAAGTAGAGTCTGCCACTCAACACAACATGAAGCATGGAAATTGCGAACAAATGACTTACCTTGAACACCTTCTCTCCGCTCTTAGAAACCTGTAGGGGGTGAATTCTCCCCACCATTCTGAAAATTCGTGGTCGTGTACAGAATCATCATAAGCCCCAAAAATGTTTAAGAATTTTTAACATTTTTGGGGCTTTCCACCAAAATGATACATGTCACATGGAACATGAAAGATCCACTAGTTATACAACATTCAAAATCGTAACGGTAGCCCACCACGCAACCATCCTCTCGAAGGACTTTTTCAGGTTGTAGAGTTCAAAGACCTCTTACAAACTCCAAAGTATTTCACTGAGGGGAGTCAAAATACGACGAATTCGTCCACGACAAATTGAGTAGCCGACGAATTTGCACGCGATGAATTTGCCTGCGACGAATTCAGCCTGCGATGAATTGGTAAATGCGACGAATTTGCACTCGACGAACTGAGTCGGAGACGAATTGACGGGACACCGTACGTCACAGGAGAGTATCGCCAACAAGCTGTTCAGACTGTTGACCTCAGACACTCTGCTGAGTCCATGGCTTCATATTGCCCGCGTTAGTATAAATGAGCGTGGAGCGACTTTCGTCAGACAATATGAGGTTCTTTCATTTTTCCATCTAGTATCTGCGTTTAAGGACCTATACCACTCAGATTATTTTGCATTTCACCGACACGGGCGGCTTTTGAACGGGTGAGGGTCAATCAAAACCCAGACATTTCAGCTCCTTTGTTATGGCACGTACGAAGATGGTGAGTTCACTGCCTAATGTGATTTATAACGTTTTCTTATTGAAGGTACAGTACAGACGCTTAATGCGAAGCACTATAGGTTTATTTTTTCCGCGATTCTGCTTTTAGAGCAGGTTGTCCTTCCACATGTGTGCCTTCGGGAAAGAAACAACCTCTTTACTTTCCACACCATAGGGATTCTGAAAGAGTCGCTTCATAAAGTCCGAACAATTGTGGCTCTAGTTCAATGTGTAAGCTTTTTTCTGGAAAGGGAGGACGTTCCTTGTTTTCCCCATAATTGGATCAATCTGAGATTTCCGGTGAAAGCCCTGTTACAAAACCGACACCAGTGAACAAGCCAGCAACTCGTCACAGTTTTTGAAAAATTCGACTAACAGTGCATGATGTTCCCACGGGTACGTATTTTTGGCTACGCTGCGTATGTGGGAGGGAAAAAATGTCTTGCTTTACCTCAGAATGAAATGTTGTAACTAGCATCACTACCCGTCCCTCTGTTTCCATAAGCAGGTCACCTTCCAATGCGAGTAGAAAGAATTATTTGATTCACTGTCTCCAGGAATGGGTATATTTTCCCTGGCTTATACTTTAATGAGAGTAATCATAAATGGGTAGACATGTTCAGAAATACTTTCTTGTTTGATCACTCTCCCGTTACTTCAAAAATGGTATTCTACCCATTTCGAGAGGTACTTCACACATACATTGCATTACACTATCCAAATTATTTACATTATCGTTTGGGAAAAATAAGCTCCGTTTCAACAACTAAAATAGAAAATGCAGCTTAATTTGCTAGTGCACAGTTATTGCCATGTATTTCGCACAAAATACGTTTATTTACGCTCAAAATTTCAGAGAATGATAGAAGAGACAGCCATAGCACTTACGTAATTTTTGCCTTCTTACGCCATACAGCATCAAATTTCTTCCACGTATACCGACACTGCAATTTAGGTATGACCGGGGGAAAGTCTTGTACTGTCAGAAGCCGCTTTGCGCTCTTGAAAATAAACCTGTAAATAGAAACATATAAAACAAATTATTAATACCAGACGAACGCGCGTGTCCGCGTCGAAGTAACATGTAACTAATAATTCGAAACGACATCATCTCAATAAAACAAAACCCATAAAAGTTTATTAGAAACAGTTTAACGACAAAGGGATTAAGAGGCGGATTAGAAATTCTTCAGTGGTGCATCCAAATGATCACAGTTCGTATAATCGACACTTGTAACGTACTACGCATGAGTAAAATCGACAATAAAGCAACAATAAGTGCATCGGCATAGTTCATTTGGGATAACAGCCGCTCCGGAGTAGGACGATCTCGGTTCGAATCCCATCGCCGGCAAAAAGGTTATATGTTTTATTGGCAGCCGAATGAAAGTGAATTTTCTGGCAGCTAGGTTTGAAAAATATGTGTGTGATGAGTCTTCCACACAACGCACGTAATTAAATAAAAATTATTTTTCTACAATGGCGTGGTCCTTCCAGCATGGTTGTCGGCTGCTCCGAAACCTGCGATATCGTGCCCCCGCCTTCCTCGACCTGTCCCTCTGGCCGGGCCGGGTTTCTATTTTTTTTATCAGTTAAGTTAAAATTTTCGATATCAAGCTGGACCGGGCCTGTGCTAGAAGATTTAATATTTTGCTCCTGGATTAAAAAATCTTTTCGGCTCACAAAACTAATACTGATTTGTTAAATAATCAGAACACGAAGTTCACTGAGTGACAGGTCCGGTAAAGGAGGCCATATCAAATTCAGCATTTTATACGCAGGAGTCATGCCTCAGCATCTTCAAGTTATTAGACTTGGTCTCAAATACTAGCTTCTACAGTTTCCAAGGATAAGTAGATAAACAGAATAACGGCACTCCGATGGGATCCTCACTTTCACCCGTCCTCGCAGAAGCAATACTTCGCCCAATTGAGCAGAAAATATTCTCCAGCATCACCCCACGGCCTACCACCTGACTGCGTTATGCGGACGACGTATATTTCGTGTGGTCACACTGAAAAGAGACTCTTCCGATTTTTCTCAATAAAATAAATGATATGCACCATAAGATCAGTTTGACAATGGAGCTTGTTGAACACCACAACGCTTACCTGGATGCTGTATTGAGCAAATCGCCTGAAAACCGCCTCTGTACAGAGGTCTACTATAAACCCACGTCCGTCCCCAACCTGATGCTCCGCAGCTCTTTTCGTTCCCGCAGAATACAAAACAGTTATCTTCCGTTCTCGAATTAGAAGAGCCTTCGCCGTTTCCTCCGATACCCATTCTAGAGAACACGAAATTGAAAGCGTCATCGAGTTGGCCACTGATGCAGGATATTAATTGAATCAGATACATAACTTTATCCCAAAAGCCAGGATCAAACATTCTAATCTTACTGCGCCGCCGCTTCGTTATTTAGGCTCAATTCCCCACATACCAAATGTGTCTTACAAACTCAAGAATGTCCTCAAGAAGATGAACTATGGTGTCGGCATAAGGTCCCCCTGCATCTTTATATACTATGCTAAAACGAAACACTGATAAACCACCTCTTTCCAGCGAAGCAGAAAAGCGATCCCTCTACAATATCCGGACGGCTCTAAATGATTCTACATTGGAATGACTAAGCGTTCGTTTAGAATCAGAGTCAACGAGCATAAAAGGGACACAAAATACGGTAAAGTAACCACGGCCCTATCCAGAGAAGTCAAATTCAAGTCTGCTACTCCTATGTGGGATGATATAAAGAAATTACCTACCTACTTTACCTCTAAATGTACAGCCATTCGGGAAACTTCGGAGAAAAAAAAATTAATCACCAATAGTGATACTTGCAATGATGGCGTCTCACTTGAGTTGCCACGAATTTGGAGCCAGTTCTTCAAGTAACGCGTTCTCCTTACCCGGATACCGTGTGCACAATCAACATGATACCTCGTATCTTTAAATGAATATAACGTAGTATCTATTTATTGTCAAGTCGCCGCGTTCAAATTCTTAAAGCGTTCTATTATTCAGAATGCAGTTTCTGTCTAACTTCTTTGAAAAAGCCATTTGGTTGATGTGCGAAATCTTGGAAACCCTTATTTATATATTCCTACGCCAATAAATCATTACTAGTATAGTTTTACTATTTTCTACATAATCGGTGTACAGTTCCTCGTTATTAATTTAATTCACTGAGTGAAACGAAAGACCCCATCTGCCATCAGATGCATTGATTATAGCAGCTGAAACCGACAAACCTGACTGTAAGATGACAGGTGAAATGGGATTGTTTATTTTTCTAAAGGTTAAAATCAAATTCCTTTCTCACTTCGTTGGATTTAGCGACTAAAACACCTGGCTTTTCTTTCTTTCCGAGAAATGTTTACACAAATAGAATTTTCAGCTTTAGGAAACCAAAATCAAAACAAGCTTCTGGCGCGATCCGTTGCTAAAACGAATATTCAGTTTTATATTTCGAAATGTTTGTTTTTTTGTTGGTTATTTTCTCATTTTAGAATTCCTTTTGTGGGCAATGTCTCGTGGACCATTAAAAAGTGCTCCATGTTCCACGGATTAAAGACCCCCTGCTCTAAAAGAAGCTTTGCGTTATTTGCATTAAGTGTCGGAGAACGCTTGAGGAAAGTCTGAAACGGGACGGGTCGGGTTGGGCTGGGCCCCTACAACTATTATAGTTTAAAGCCTGGGCTTTACAAAGTAAGGCCCGTGCAGACCTCTAAGGCGATGTAACGTATTACGTGACATGACGTAGATGAGGCACTGTTAAGGTGACGCATGAGTCGAATCGACGATGGAGCAGCGATAAGCCTGGAGGCATAGTTCAACTGGGAGAACAGCCACTGCGGAATAGCAAAACGTGGGTTTGAGAGCCACCACCAGCAAAAAGGTTATGTATAACACAATCTGTAGTACGTATTCCTGCTGTCAACCTTTAAACTACATCTACACATGCTAGACGACTTCCGACGCAGCCGCTGGCGTTCAATAAGAAATTCGCGTGCGATTTCTTTTCTTACTTTTCCAAAATCTGAATAAGCCCGCTGCCTGACATTTTTGAAATTAATAAACAAGCTGTGACGTATATCTCTAATTTATTCTTCCTTTTGAGTTTCCGGCCCGCGGGTGGCCTAGTTGTCAACGTTCGTGACTGTCACGGAGAAGACCTCGGGTTCGATCACAGGCAGGTACGAACGCTCGAACCACTAAATATCCGCCGTGCGTCGGATGGGCACGTTAAGCCGTCGGGCCCCGGGTATTGGCCCCCCGGTAATAAATAAGGGCGTCTTCCTCCCCCTTTCTACTTTGCTTCCGTGTCACTTTCTTATCGGGCATTCTAGCCCAAATCTCCTAGCTTCCTATTTCTAAGGGCTTTTTGAGACCTGGGGTCAGACACTCCCTTCCTAAAATCCTGTATCTGATCTGATCTCTTTTGAGTTTCCGTTTCTACGTAAATTTCATTAATTCTCGGCTAGATATTTTCCTACTGAACAGCACATTACTTCCCCGAACAACTTTTACGTTGTGGAAAAGCTAATAGCGAATCAAATGAAAATACAGAAGCATGGTCGAATCTTGAGCGTGCAGTATTGAAAAGCGTGTAAAGAGTGGAAATTCTAGATACGTTGTGGAGATTGCTGCGTTTTGTTAAAATTATATGAGCTTGCTGTTACGATAATCTGCTCATGAATGATTTATGATTGCCAACTGAAAGCTACGCAAAGATAAAGCGTATTTGTGGTGTCACTTGAAAACGACCGTTTGAAGAATAAACTAGTTAAAGCGTTACGTAAGTGTTGATTCTTTTAACTCTGGTCGTTTATTTCAATTAGTCAGATTTAGTTCATTATGTTATGAAAGAAATCATGAAAGAAATACGGGACTACGCCATATAATACAAATTCTGAAGATGACAATCCGATTTTTGGCGTAAATGTGACAAGGATGGTAAGTCAGATAATATCCGAAAACTTGAAAATTTTCATTGCTTCGACTAGCGAATCCTGTGATGGTTAAATTAAAATTGATCGGAAACTTGAAACTTGGTCGTTCTGGGTGGTGTAGTGGTTAGCATACCCGGGCGTTTTCTGGAAGACGCGGCTTCGAGTCCCGCTCCAGGACGATGAAAATTTTCAAGTTTTCGGATATTATCTGACTTACCATCCTTGTCACATTTACGCCAAAAATCGGATTGTCATCTTCAAAATTTCATTACGTTATGTTTTCAGGGAATAATTAGCTACGGATATTAATTAATTAACTGCAACTGCAAATTAATTAAAACACTACAAAGCGTTTCAGGAGATGCGTGATTTCACGCGTAGCATATTTTTTACAGTTACTTTAAGTCCAAATTTATTTCGCAGAATCTCGTATTATGGTTTTACTACCAAACAGTCGTTTCAATGAGAACAAGATGTTCGCAGGTTTTCGAAACTACTACTACAGCGATCAAAAATGAAACTTTTCTGCTGCGTACGTTCACACGAGTATCATCTTATGAAAATGAAGTCGGATGGTGAAAACACTTGGGTTTAACATGAACGGGCTGGAAGTGCTAAAAGCAGATACTTAAGGTGGTTCCACCTAAAAATTCTTCCCTATGTTTTCGAAGGTAAAATCTTCTGTAGACATTTTTCTTCGCAATTAATGTATTTCCAATGATGAAAATTTGCACATCTGTAAAAATAACTTTAAAATATATCACGGCGTACTTAATATTTGTTAAAGCTTTACCATAGTTATATTAAAAATAAATCATTTTTCTTTGAGTTATGTTGAGACCTGCTAATAGATGGCACAATCTGTACATTGATGACGTCAGTGGACAAACAGATGTTTGATGGCTTAGTTCGGAATTAGAAATCAGCAGTACTGTGGCTATTGCTGATTTTTTTTTCAATAATTTTAATAATTTACTGAATGGAATCAAAATTTGAGTCTATTCATGCTCTAGTCTGGAATGTTTAGCATGATTTCAGCCACTTAGATAAAATTTTCTGACAATAATTTAGCTGTGAATGTCAACAAAACTGTAGGCACTGCTGATGTCTAAATCCGAAATAAGCCATCAAAAATTTCTTTGTCTACTGAGTCATAAATGCGTAGGTCGCGCCATCTATTATCTGGTCTCAGCATTGCCCAAGAAAAAAATTATTGATTTCAAATATAACTATGGTTAAGTTTCAGCAAATATTAAGTATGCTGAGCTGTAATTTAAAGTTATTCTTATCGATGTGTAAATTTTCATCCCTGGGAATGTATTAATTGCTAAGAAAATGTCTACAGAAATTTTTCCCGTTGGAAACATAGGGCAGAGCTTTTAGGTGGAACCACCTTGACTGGGTAAAAAAAAAAAGAAGTTCATCAAGGTGGCAACGCATTACTTGGAGAAACAACACCCCCAAATTTTCTTTATCGGTAGGGGACGAGGGGGTGGGGGAGGATAGCGCGGTCGGGCAAGTGCAGTTCTCGTTCATTTTTCGAGACCAGCCCTGGTATTCAACCACACTCTACCAAACACATCTGTTAAAATCATGAATATGTATAAAATACGAAAATAAGGAATGCAAACGTTATGGAATGACCACATACATTTGCAGAAAAAGCGCTTGCGTGGAGAAAGTATCAGAGGCTGTACACTCAGGTATAAATGAATGACCATTTACAGAAACAGCGCTTACCTTCATGGGAAATGTGTCGGAGATTGTTGTACACTTGAGCATTATCGAATGACCATTTGACGCTATGGGGAAACTATCGGAGGTTGTTCTACACTCAGGTAGTATTGACTGACCATTACCGAAATATACTCAATGAACAAAACAATGGAAATACCAACGCAACAGGGTGTTGGTCCACCTCTAGCGCGAATAACAGCCTGCTCAAGCTTGCGGCCTGGTGGGACGGCGCATTGTCCTGCTGGAATAGACCATCGGTCGCACGATGCGCGAAGGTCATGAAAGTGTGCAGTTAATCAGCCAGCACATGCTAGTAGCGGGCAGCGGTTAAGGGCCTCTACAGAGACACTAAGGGACCTAATGTGTCTCATGAGAAGGATCCCCAAGCCATCACAGAGCCACCACCACCTTGAAGAGAGCCGACCTGGCACGACGGTGCCATGGCCTCATGCTGTCGACGTCACACCCGCCCGTCCTTTCGGTAGAGCTAAAAACTGGATTCGTATGACCACACGAGGCAGCACCACTCTGCACAGGTCCAGTTTTGATGTTCTCGGCACAAGGCGAGGAGTAATCTCCAATGACGAGCAGTCAACAGTGGCACAAGGGGAGGGCGTCGGCTCCCGTAGTCCAGGGTATGTAGCGTGCACCGTAATGTTCACTCACTGACCGTGCTTGGGCCTTAGACATTTAACCTGGATGCGATGTACTCCGCCCTTGCCAACCGGTCGGTCTGTATCAGCCTGGATAGTCTACACTGTTAAAAAGTGGTACTTAGAAGTAAGCAAAATCTAATCGTTTTTGAGTACATTCTGGGCTTATAATAGCTCCGAGTACTTGTGTCTCATTTTTGGAAAAGACAGGTACTCATTTTTGGAAAAGACAGGTACTCATTTTTGAGTACATACAGGGAACCAATTGTGAGTACATCTGGTATTTCTAATTTGAAATGTGTACTATATTGACAAAAGTCACCGGACACCCCTTCAAAAGCAAATGAACGGCTCCGCTGCGTTGTTAAGATGCGCGGTACAGCTGCAAACGGTATAAAAACAAGCCTGCAGCTGATCGCGATCACATCGCACTGTGAGGTTGAGTGAAAATATCGCGGCGGGAGAGAACTGACTTTGAGAAAGGAAAGATTGTTGGGTGTTATATCAGTGGGTTGTCCATAAGAGAAACCGAGGGGCGTTTAAATATACCCAAGTCAACTGTTTTGGATGTACTGAATAAGTGGAAGACACATGACGTGCCTGAAGCAGCAAAACGTACCGGCATACCAAAGAAAATCAGTGATAGAGGACGTCGAAGCCACAGGACAGTCGTTACAGCTAATCGACGGAGTACTGCACAAGACCTCAGTGTACAGGTGAGTAAAAATGCTGGAACCTCGGTATGTACATGTACCATTCTCAGAGAATTTCATTCTATGGGTTACCGTGGTCGTGCGGCTGCTCATAAACCTTTCATCTCCACTCGGAATGCTACTCGTCGTTTAGCATGGTTTAAAGAACATTTATCGTGGAACGTAGATCACCGGAAACGGGTCCTATGGACTGATGAATCCAAATACACGATCCATCAGTTTGATGGCAGTGTGTGGGTATGGTGGCAGCCGGTGGAACGCTATTTACCACAGTGTACTGTTCCTACGGTCAAGTTTGGAGCTGGCAGTGTACTCGTGTGGGAGTGTTTTTCGGGGTATGGTCCCGGCCCATTGGTTATCGTGGACAAACCTGTTAACCAGCGCGTCTACCTCGATATTCTAGACCATTATGCCCTGCCAACCCTGTGGCAATACTACGGAACCGAGCCTTGTTGGTACCAGCAGATAATGCACCGAGACATAAAGCAAGAACTCTTACGCCGTGGTTTGACGATAATTCCGTATCGTGTGTGGACTGGCCAGCACAGAGCTCTGATCTGAATCCCATAGAGCACCTATGGGATGAATTAGAGCGCCGCATAAGAAGTTTGGAACCAGGGCCTACTACTAAGCAACAGTTAGCGGCAGCATTATGTACTGAATGGAAGCGCATACCTATCGCTGTGTTCCAAAACCTTGTCGAAAGCATGTCTCGAAGGGTCAGTGCATACATTAAGGCCAAGGGTGGACCGACAACGCACTAATGTATGTCAATAAAGGCTATGTTGTGTTTCTCTTCTACATGTCTGATGACTTTTGTCAATATAGTGTATGTACTGATTTTTGAGTACATATATTTCAAATATATGTACTAAAAAATCCATATATTTCAAATACATGTATTCAAAGAAATCCATATATTTCAAATATATGTGCTGTAACTTCATTCAGTTTGTGTGTCCTTTCGGGCAGGGCACAGAAACTGAAGGACGTTAGAGCGAATCTAGCGATTATGACAGGATAGTTTGTAAGTGAGAGAGAGCACACTAGATGGCGCCACCGTACGATTTTGCACATAGAAGGCAGAGAGAAATTAGGGGGGCCTAGGAATGAACACCTTTACATGTAACCGGGGGATTCCTACCCGGGGGCTGTCACTACACGTGCTCGTCCGAAGCACGGCGGATATTCAGCGATTGTTAAATATTCACACCACCACGGTGAGCCTCCAGGTTCAAGCATATCAGGCTAGGCTTGAACCTGGGGTCCCTCCATCAGTAGTCTGAATTCCTAACCACTAAGCCATCCTCGGCTAGATTTAAAATTTGGAATACGTGTACTCCATACGTACTCATTTATTCATACAATCAACGGGAAGTATATTATTCGATGGCACATCTGGGATAATAGATATACTCGTTGTCACATGCTGGGCAAATGGACCGCACAATTTTAAGACAAATATAGTGATGAAGCGACAATATATTATTTATGAGATTGACACAAATACAGTTAATGTAAAAACGTACACAAAGATACTTTATGCATAATTAAATTACTTGTGATCAGTGACTTTGTTGTACTTATTATTTATGTGTGTAACTTTACACATTTACTAAACAATTTCTCTTGAAATCTATAATATCTAAAATAAAGTAATACGAGATTATATTTATATTTATTGACGCAGTTATCCGTAAGTACGTTATGGTTACTTATATTCGACCATGTCATGTACTCGTTTACGATACGATTGTACTTAAAAAAAAACGAGTAGGTTCAGGTTCTCATTTTTAAGTAGATTTTTCTTAACAGTGTACGTCGACCCCGGTCATCAATGGCGTGTGGTCGGCCACCACTTGCTCTCTGGAACCCTAGCGTTTTTTACCTTTTTGGGCGATAGAAATGACCCGTCTGTCTTGCGCCGACAATACGTCCACGATCAAAGTCGCTCAGTTCATGCACGGTTAGAAAGCGCTGCTTTCCACCTATTTATCCCCTACGTTCGGTTTTGGTCTGTTTCACTCTGTGCGGGAATGCCCATGTTAATTGCCCATCACCCCTATCTCTAATACTTTGTCTAGTGAGACTAGAGCTTGCCGTGATGTAAAGTTATGGTACACTCAAGTATTGCTGAATGACCATTTATGGAAATAACACTTGCGGTGATGAGGAATGTGTCGGAGGTTGTTGTACCCTCGGATATTATTGAATGACCATGGCCGCGGGTGGCCTAGTGGGCAACGTTCGTGACTGCCACAGAAAGGGCCTCAGTTCGATCCCAGGCAGATACGAACGCTCGATCCACTAAATATCCGCCGTGCGTCGAATGGGCACGTTAAGCCGTCGGACCCTGGGTTCTGTCCCCCCCCCGGTAATAAATAAGGGCGTCTTCCTACCCATTTCTACTTCGCTTCTGTGTCACTTTCCTATCTGGCGCTCTAGCGAAAATTTCCTAATTTCCTATTTTCTAAGGGTTGTTTAAGACCTGGGGTCAGACACTCCCTTCCTAAAATCTTCTGCATTTGATCATTTTTTGAATGACCATTTACCGAGACAGAGCCTGCCGTGATGGAGGAGTTACTGAAGGTCATTATATACTCAAATATTTTATTCTCTATTTTCATACGAATTCCGTGGAAAATGAGCGGCTTCTTTTTCAGTGCATATGTGAATCAGCCAGGTGCATCGAGGCCATGGGTTGAAGCCTTTAAATAAACTTTGATAGGTATCGTATTTGAAGATTCCACAGATATATGCAGATTACGATGCACATAATTTCCATAATGTATACATATTAAGACCAGTATAAATACACAAAGGGCAACGCGGCAAACAAAGAAGCGTTTCCTGAAAACTGACTATATACTGATTTACACCAACAAGCCCTGCCTAATATGATTTTGGTCTGCCTAATATGATTTTGGTCCTCCACGTGCCACCAAAACAGCTCTTATCCGGCGAGACATAGAAGCTACAAGATTTCTGAAAGAGGTGGTCTTGTGGTATCTGATACCAGCTCGTTACCAGATGATCCTTTAACTCTTGTAAGTTACTTGGTTGAGATGCCGCAGATCGGATTTCCTGTTCCAACACAAACAACAGAATCTTAATTAGATTGATGTCTGGGGATTTTGGAGGCCAGGGCAATATCTGTGGGCCTTCCTCATGTTCCGCGAACCACTCTCAAACAATCTGGGCAGTGTGTGGCACGGCGCATTATCCTGCTGAAAGAAGGCACATATTAGACGGGAATACTGTTGCTATGAAAGGTTATATCTGATCTGCAATGATGTTTCGGTATATGGCAGACATCATACTTTTCTGCAATGAACGACTGCACCCAAGGTTTCCCAGCAGAACATTGCCGAAGCATTACACTACCTCCACCGACTTGTTTCCGTCCCACGACGCATTCTGGTGTCAACATTTTCCCAGGTGAACGACGCAAACGGAAACGGCCGTTAACATGATTCAACAAGAAACCAGATTCATCGGACCAGACGATTTTGTTCCAATCATTTTAGGTCCAATTATGATGCTCGTATACCCATTGTAGGCGCTTTCGACCGTGAACCGAGGTTAGCATGGGCACTCGGAGAGGCCTGCGGCTACGCAGCTTCAGTTTTAGCAGGGTTCGATGTACTGTGTGTTATGACACATTACTCCGGTCACCAGCATTCCAATTACCGCCGAGCTGCGCCACAGTATCCCATCTGTTGTCTCGTACCATACGGGATAGCCATCGCTCATTTCTGGCATCGATGGGCAGTGGTCGACGCACACCTTGCCAGCGGTACCTGGTTATCTCTCCTCGGACCACTTTTTGAAGGTACTAATCTTGGCTGACCGTGAGCAGCCCATAAGCTTGCCGTCTCGGAAATGCTCCAACCCAGTCGTCTGGCTATTACAATATGGCCTTTCTCAAACCCGCTTAATCTAGCTGCCTTTCACATCTGAAGAACAAGAAAATCACTGATTAACAGAGCTCAGTACAGATGTTATTTATACCATTTTATGACCTTCACACAATCCATCGTTTACCTGCAATTGTTTCGATTTACACAAAGACACGCTGATAAAAATGTTCTGGCTCTTCGATGTATATACACTGCTGGCCACCCAAAATGCAACCCCAAGAAGGAAGCATCCGATGGTCCTGCAATTCGCAGCATCCGTCGCCCGCGAGAGGACATGCAAACGATTAGCATTGCAGGGCATATGCAAATCATGTGCGCCCGGCACGCCACCGAGAAGCACTATAAGAAGGGTTCACAGAAGGCAGGGTGTAAGTAGTGGAAGTGTGTTGTGCTGCCGGACCTGTGCGTAGGAAGCTTCCTGATGCCTCGTCGCAGAATACGGCAGTCATTTCAGCACGTTTCGGAGTTCGACAGAGGACGAATAGTGGCTTATCGCGACAGCGGTTTATCGTATCGAGACATCGGCGCCCGTGTGGGACGACATCCAGCCACAGTCAGGCGAGTATGGATTCGGTGAGTGCAGGAGGGACGAACGGACCGACGTTAGCGATTGCCGCCGCCGCGGCACACCACCGAACGAGAGGAACGGCATGTTGTGCGGCGGGCACTGACGGCTTGCAACACCACATCACGAACGTTAGCGCAGGAATTAGGGTGTGTTGCGCAACAACCTGTGTCATCACGTACCGTTCGACGTCGTCTGCAAGAGCGGGGACTTGTCGCACGGCACCCATTGCTCCAATTACCATTGACGTTACACCACCGGCGAGTGCGGCGGCAGTGGGCCGTTGAACGCCGCACCTGGACTACGGAATGGCACGACATTGTCTTCTCCGACGAATCCCACTTCTGCCTGCAACACCACGATGGTCGGATCCGCGTGTGGCGGCACCGCGGCGAGAGACTATATGACGCCTGCATTATGCATCACCATACCGGTCCGTCGCCTGGCGTTATGGTTTGGGGCGCAATTGGATACGACACCCGCACCCCTCTGGTACGCATTGCCGGTACACTCAACAGGCACCGCACCATCTCCGACGTTTGGGAGCCTGTAGTCCTCCCTTACCTGCAGGACCTGCCAGCGGCCACTTTCAACAGGACAATGCGCGCCCGCACGTGTCATGCATCGTGCAACAATTCTTCACGACCCACCAGGTGTCACTGCTGCAGTGGCCCGCCTGTTCTCCCGCTACGTCGCCCATCGAACACGTCTGGTCGCTGATCGGCAACCGAGTGGCCCGGCAAGCATCACCCGCGGCTACGCCTGATGAACTGTGGCAACGTGTGGAAGCAGCCTGGACCGACATACCCCAAATCCACATCCAAAGCCACTTTCGTTCGATGCCGCGGCGTGTAGCGGCCGTTATTGCCAGCCATGGGGGCCACACGAACTATTGATGTCTGAGTGTTCCGCAAGTCGCACGGGCCTGTAAGCTCAATCGTTTCATCTTTGTATCTGTTGTTATGTGTCCAGTAAATCTGGCTTTGCTATCTCGTGTCCTTCTTGGTGTTGCATTTTGGGTGGCCATCAGTGTACATACATCGATGAGCCATTACATTATGACCACCTACCTAATAAGCTGTAGGATCCCCTTTATCCCGCAAACTAGCGGCCACTCGACAAAGCATCAATTCGATGAGGTGACGACAGGTATCCTGGGGTATCTGGTACCATAATGTCAACAGCAGGTCCTCCAGTTCCTGCACATTTCGGTGTGGTGGTGATTTAGCGCGAACCCGCTTTTCCAAGTCGAACCACAAATATTCGATTGGGCTAATGTCAGGTGAATTTGGAGGCCAGGGCATTAACAGAAAGTCACCAGCATGTTCCTAGAACCAATCGTTGACGATTCCGGCAGTGTGGCAAGGCGCATTATCCTGTTGGTAATGGCCATCACCAGCAGGGAACACAGTTGCCATGAATGGGTGAACTTAGTCCGCAACGATGTTCAGGTATCTTATAGTTATCAGGGATTGTGCTATTGGGATATTGGGGCCTAAAGTGTCCCAAGAAAACATCGCCCACAGCATAACACCGCCGGCCTGTTTTTGCTCAACAGTGCATCCAGGTGCTATAGCCTTCGTTTGTAATCGACATATCCGCGCTCGGCTCTCTACATGATGCACCAGGAATCTTGATTCCTCAGACCAGGCCACTTTCTTCCAATCATCCACGGTCCAATCTCGATTATCTTGGGCCCATTTAATGCGTTGTTGGCGATGACGTGCAGTGAGCATAAGGACCCGGCTGGGTTTTAGGCTACGCAGGCCCATGCGAAGAAGGCTGCGATGAACTGTGTGCTGTTACACACTGCCCTGATCACCACTGTTGTAGCTGCGGGTAATTTGCCGCACTGTGGCCCTGCGGCCGCTGTGAACAATGCGTGACAGTCTCCGCTCCCTTTTGGCATAACTGAGCTGCGGATGACACACGACTGAACGACGGTTCGTCGTTTGGTTATCTGTGCACCACTTTTGATACGTACTCACTACAGCGGCACGTGAACAACCCACAAGCAGCGCTGTTTCTGAGGTCGTAGTTCCGAGGCACCGTGTCACCACAATTTGTCCTTTATCAAACTCCGATAAATCCATTCTGACTCCAAACACTCTACTAACCGAAAGCCTGTCCTCGAGTTGTATATACACTGCTCTGTGAACTTCACCTGCGCCACCGTTCGGTCTCCAGCCGCGTTCTTTCTTTAGGCTGGGAGTGGTCATAATTTATTGGCTCATCGGTGTAGATTTATTCTTCATACGCTACGGTCATCCGTGATGCGTCGTGACCTCTGGTAAAATTTATTAAGCAGTAGGAGGCCTGATACTCGTATTTCTGTCAAGTCTCATGAAAGATGATTCATAAAAATCTCACTTTCGCTGAAAGAGTTGCTTAAAAACAGAAACAAGGTGCACTCAGCTGCCAAAGCAGCCCATTCATTGAGCAAACAATAAAATCTGAATAAGCCGGACACAAACAACAAAAGGGCTTACTTGTTGAACCAATGGAACGTAAGGAAGGAAAAGAATGGTAGTTCGTCAAACAATACTGCATCCTGAAATAATAACACAGCTTTAGCAGGAAATCCGCAACATAAAGGAAACAGAGTTCATTTTGTCTCAAAGAAATTTAAAAAGCACGCAATATGGATAACAAACAATGTAACACACAGTCATGAGTAAAGAAAATATAAAAAGACAGTGCCGGCAGAAATGCTACTTTTTCCAAAATTTATTTTAACCCAAAAAAGAAATATAACACATAATTCTAGGGTATAATTCTTTGAATGAAAAAAAATGTGTAGCAATACAGAACGAGATAATCGTCGAACATTTATTGGCATAAGAAATCTTATAAATAAGAAAAGAAATACAGAAATCTCATAAGAAATCTTTTCATTATAACAAACAGTCTGGTCTAGTGATGGCATACGTCCTTCATTCTTGGGAGTTCATTCATCATGTACACATAAGCGTCTATAACGAAGTAAATTTTTCCGTCATTTTTATCCACGCCGGGGCTCGAACCCGGGTCCCCTCATTCCGGAATAAGTCACTCTACCAATTGAGCTACGCGGACGTTCGTCTGCCTGCTATCTGCCTTTATGTCGTGTGCGTCCTGCTGGCAGGTACGTCACACGTCTTTCACGAATGTTCATTCTAATGAATAGCCATTTACGTTGCATCCACTCCCTGCCGGCTGTCTCACTATACTCATTCAGTAAACCATTTTTCGCTCTAAAGGGCCTGCGAGCCCAAGCGGAAATCTGCAAACCGCTCAGAAGAACTATTCACCATTCAAGATGAATGACTCCACTATTCTCCATTCACGATGAATGACTCATGGAGAACAAGCTTAATCACGGCTCTTTTTGATAAACTGCCCAAAAGAGCACAAGCTTCAGAGACCCATTCACTGTTTGTTCACGAATGCCCATGACACACGATCCACGCACGCCATTCAAATGAATAGCATTCACGTATCATTCCCATTCTTCAGTTTCACCCATTATTTCCTAGCCGACTGATGATTGCTCATTCACATAACGGTTGACACTTATTAATTCCCGATATTACTTCTTTTTTTGTTATTGGAGGTTTAACGGCCACCGTGAGCAACTCAATGGGCTATAAGCAATCGTCCGTCCCTAATTTAGGGTCACTGGTTCTAGGGAAGGGAGAGAGCCAGTGCTGTAAGACAAACACAACATTCATGCCTCACCGGGATTTGAACCCGGACCCCTTTCGGACGAAGGATCAGAGGCCATCGCTTAGACCACTGCGCCAAGGTGGCGGTTATTTATTTATTTATTTTTTAACGAGAATTCGTTTCTGAACTCATACGGTCTGAACAAAGTTAAACGTGCTGCGATTTCATTGTGTGTCGTAGTAATGGCGGATTGAATGGTCATTCACAGAGGTGGTAGCTAACCATTCACCATGAAGAGTTATTCGTTGTCACCGAATTGTTCACGAATCGTCCGTCACTATTATGTTCGTCATACATATGCAGTCCGAATAAAAAAAAAGTTTTCAGATGGCCTCCTAGAAGAAGAGAAATGGTTGCAAATAAAAATATCTTATCTGCGTTCCCACCAGAAAGCAAAAAGTTTCCATCCAGAAAACCGAATTTGGATTTCAGAAAATTCACGGAAAATGTTATTCAGCAAGAAATCTATCTGAAGCAAAAAAAAAAAAAAAAAAAAAAACGTCATTCGGACTGAAAGAAAATGAAAGAAAATATCCATGATCTCCGTAACTGGGGTCATGGACATCAATGAAAAATCAAAGCGTACGGTCACCTGGTGTATTTAGGAATACAGAAAATAACAGCAAAATGAGAAAAAGCGAATGAAAGCAGCTAACACAAAGCAGTGAGAGGTACAGATCGAACTGTTGAAAATACCGAAGCTGTAGAATTCCTACAGTTCGACATTTGGCGACACGAATACTAGGTGCTTTGATACATTATTCTGACAAGAACCGTGCGCAGTTTGGGAACCGGGCATTCGACAGACTTTACTCTCTCCACACAACCGTCCAGAGTGAATACGATGGTGAAAGCAACGGCAGAAGATGGCAATGTAGATAAATGGAACCATATCATGTGGTCTGATAAAGTGTGCAACGAATGGGTGATGTATTGAGTAGAGGGTAACCCCCAGGAAGTTGTGGACTCCACCAACTCTTCCTCAAGGCGCTCATTACAGTATGGTTGTCTATGATGCATTTGCATGACGTATACTTTGGATTATTACCTCACCTTACGGCAGTACGATTGCCACATCGACATTTCTAAACACGAATTCTTATTTTTGCTGTATCCTCAAATATCCGAAAGTTTGCACTTGCATTTTCATTTATGTTATTAATAATGCTAATGTATGCATCTTCAATACCGCAGGATTTAAAATCCATTGTTACTGCTTTGAAATCCTTAGCATTATTAATAACAAGTGCAAAGGTTCGGATATTTGAGGATACAGCAAAAATAAGAATTGGAAAGGAGTGAGACAAGGTGACACCATATCTCCTAAGCTTTTTAATGCCACATTGCAAAATGTCTTTCAAGCATTGAACTGGGAAAACAAAGGGATAAAGTTTAATGTAGATTACTTAACTGACCTTCGTTTTGCTGATGACGTAATCATCTTTGCAACTACCCCTTCAGACTTGCAGAGTATGATCCAAGAACTTGCTGACAAGAGTAAAGAAGTGGGATTAAAAATGAATTTTCAGAAGACAAAAGTGATGTACAATGCTTTTACAAGAAACGAAAAATTATCGATTGATGGAAAAAAGCTGGAGACAACCAATACCTACATTTATCTTGGGCAGCAGATATAAAGTGAGGGCCATATTGATGAAGAAATTAATCGGCGTATAAAACTTGGATGGAGAGCTTTTGGGAGAAACGGTACAATTTTTAAGAGCAGTATGCCATTATGTCTTAAAAGAAAAGTGTTTAACCAATGCATCCTGCCAGTGCTTACGTATGGAGCAAAGACATTGACCTTAACTAAAAAAGACATACAAAGACTGCAGACAACTCAAAGAAGCATGGAGAGGTGCATGCTTGGTGTAACCAGGAGAGATAAGAAGAGGAACTCGTGGATCCAAAAAATGACAAGAGTGGAAGACATCATGATTAGAGTTAAATCCCTGAAATGGCAATGGGCTGGACATGTTGCCAGAAGAACGGACCACCGATGGACAACCGAAATTTTAGACTGGATTCCGAGGGACAAGAAAAAGACCCAGAAGGACACCCCATGGGAGATGGATGGATGAAATTCGAAAGTATGCTGGAGTGACGTGGAGGAGACAGGCTCAAGACAGACAATTGTTGAAGAAACTTGGGGAGACCTTCATCCAGCAGTGGATTGATAATGGTTGTTGTTGTTGATGATGATGATTATATAGAGAGAGAGTCTCCATCAGTGGCGATTTCAATGAGATTGTTCCCCATCTCAGTGTGGGAAGCTTGTTCTCTGAACTCTCACAACAGTGCTTTTCGTAAGAACAATGAAACGGAACGCCGCTTAAGCTAGCTTGCAAAATCCTGACTTACAATTGGATATGGATACACGAATCTAGGTTGGTGTTGCATCAAAGTTCTGTCTGGACTCAGTCACTATACTTACTGCCTATGATGAAAAAACAAAGATACTTTATCAGGAAGGTCAAAAGCCAATTGATTTCTTCCAAATTTTGACCTCAAAATACTCACATCAGATAAAAATGCATGTCACACATATTGATCTCATCAATAAATAGTCTTCTGATGTAAAGCAGTAAAAACTCTGAAGGACTTTTTGAAACTTTCCGAAATAACATTCTCTCTTCTTCAACACGGTACCATTTTGAGACGTCACAGAAGTTCCAAAACATTTAGAAAGGTAAGTAACTGGAAATGGCATAGCGCATCCAGCATTACAATACTGAATTTTTAATTTTCCAGTATACATGTAGTAAACTTTCATCTAAGCAAGTTTTGGACACTTAACTTTCCTAGTTAGAGTACTCTCTAAACCTTTAGACTTCCTATAATGAATAAAATTCTCCGGCTGGACGTGTAGTGCAGGAAAGCTTACGTTAAGTCACGTTAGGGTTATTGATAGGTTACTTGACGTAGCTAAAGTGTTTTTAATCTTCAAAGTGCTAGAGTTTGTTTAGGTAAGACACGCACGTGCAATAAATTCCAAGAATATGGAATTTATTTTTACTCAGCGTTCCTCATTATCTTGAATATCAGTAATATAACTTCGGTTTTAGTACATTAGTACCTTGAAGGCTCCTTATTAGAGCGGTAAACACAATATACCCTGAACTTAACGTAAACACTCAATGAAATAGACTTAACGGCCAGACAGAGGTCTGACAATAAAATGAACTAAGTGAACGTACTCACTTTTAACCTTTTATTGGGGAGCTCCTGGTATTACTCAAATACACACTCCAAAATAACACAACTACTAATAGACCAAACTTTCGTACTATCGTAGAAACGTAGGTAAATCGCATATCAATAATCAGGAAGAACCTATCACATATAAAACGAAGCTCCTCGGTATACTTGAGCGCGCCTATATATAATATATACTGCATACCACCGCGTCATGACTTACACTCGTTGCCACATATAATTCAGCGGGAGAAACAACATCTCGTTAAGTGAGAAGATAATTTGCATAGGAAAATAAAATAACAAGAGATAGTAAAATCCAAAAAGAAACTGAAGCTACAGTATACGTTACATTCCAATTGATAATATTTGGCCGTATTAAGTTTCTTTCTTTTTACACCACTTACGGCGTAAAAGAGAAATAATATCAGTAAACATTAATACAATCTAAAACGAGCAAAAAAATTATGGTTAAATACTTTTCTTTTTTATAAAGGAAAAACCACGAGCTATCTTACCTTTACTTTCCGGTAATCCTTGGTATCGTCGCATAGAGACAAAATAAACTGAGAAAATATGAGAGGATAGTAAAACATATCCAAGATGAATTTCAGCTCTGATGTCAGCAGGATATTCTGAAAGAAGAAGAACATAGTTAACTTTTTTTTTTTGTTAAGCTAAGAGAAAAATGGCTTAACTCATAAGTTGTTATGGGAACCTGGGTAAATATCTGTGCCTTAAACCAACGTTATTTTCATGCTGGTCACCACGTCAATTAGCATATACGCATGCGCGTCAACGCAGGGGTGTTAACTTCTTGTCCTCACGCCTAGAAATCTCATGGGGGAAAAGTCATTTTTGCAAAGTATACATGTGAGCAAAGCCACATTTTCTCTATACTCGTATTTTACACAGTTTCGGAAACATAGCCAGTGTCTGACGGAAGTATTGCATCATCGTCCAGTAACACTCATTGTCATAAAAACCCGCGCACCACGAAAAAACTGTGCGATTAACGCGAAACTCAACGAATAACTACGGGGAGGGCAGACATGCAAATGATTAAAGTTTCGTGCGATTTCGCATGCCCACACGTCCAAGACCGGCGCTGCAATCGCGATCCTTGTGACTCATAAGGCGCCGCGCAGGGGACTCCACATTCGTGCCAAAGTGCAGGGTAAGAGTCAGGTGAGATCTCTGAGCGATAGACATGCCGAAGAGCCGACGTCCTTGTCCAATATCCAGAGACATGTGGCGGCTGTACAAGGGACTCCTGTGTCCGCCACAGCCATTTCCAGACGCCTGGCAGAGACGAATCTGCACTTCCGATGGCCCTTACGTTTTCTGCCATTAACACCTTGTTCTTACTTTTCGCGTTTCAGTTCAATTTAGGTAATTAGAGGTAGTGAAATTTGACTTCTTACCTCTTCCGTGAGTCCGTGCGATGGCTCTTCAGCATCTTCTTTTGCCCCTGTTCACAGGGTCGGATACACAATAAAATTCACTTATTCCAATGAGGGTCGCACACATCGAAGGTGCTTGATGAGCATAATTTATTACCAATAATTTTATGTGGAATTAGAAACCAACACACACACACACACACACACACACACACACACACACACACACACACACACACACACACACACACACACACACACAGAAATTTCATTATTCTGTCTTTCGTCATAAGTCTTCACACCAGTTCTCTCATTAGTTCTCATATCAGCTCTGCCATCAGTTCTCACACGTCTTCACATGCCCACACTTTCCTCACGTCTCGCATTGGCCTCCTCCGCTGCGCGCCTTATCGGCGTAGTCCCAACACATCTGACCATCATCGGCGTCGAATGCAGTGGTGTCTGCAGCGAGCAACGTGGAATGGTACGAACTGGCGACGTATAGTGTTCAGCGACGAATCCCGCTTCTGTATGGGAACGGGCGACCACCGTGTCAGAGTGTAGAGGACCAAAGGTGAGCGCTACAATCCCAACCTCAATGTACAGCAGCACACGTCCCAGACTGCAGGCGTGATGGTCTGGGGAGCCATCGCGTATGACAACCGGACTTCCCTCGCAGTGATCCGAGGGGAGGTTGACAGCCCAGCACTACGTACAGGAGATCCTGCGGCCCCATGTGCTGCCTTTCCTGGTGGGGCGGCCCGGCGCCATTTTCCAACAAAATAACCGCACACGACTCGGGTTTCCCCACGATTGTCTACGTCATGCTTCGACGCTTCTGCGGCCAGCCAGATCGCCTCATCTCTCGCCCATCGAGCACGTGTTGGGACCAGATGGGACGCCAGCTTTCTCCATTGCCCAGTGTTCGTGATTTAGAGCGTCAGTTGCAAGATGTGTGGGGCAAATCTGTCGTAGGATAACATACAGCGTCTCTTTGGCTCCATGCCGGACCGTATCACCGCATGTATGCGATCACGAGGCAGTCCGACATGGTTCTAACGCTGACACGGAATGTGTACCGTATGTCCGCGGGAAATCGTCCTGCTGCTATAATATTGTAATCACTTCTGTCCTTCGTATGTACCATCTGACTACTAAAATCTCATTTCAATCCGACGCCTCCTTCTTGCTGGGCGGATTTTTATGACAATGAGTGTACATATCAACCACGCCACGTCACGGTGTCAACATTTGAGAGGGCGTCACAGTGCATTGAAGTCTACACTGAAGAGCAATTGAATTAGAGACAGCTGGCGTTATGCAAATGTGGCGCTGTGGACGACCCTGTAAACGGAAACGACATGACGTATGCAGCGATCCAACAATATAAGGAGTGATGCGACGGCAATCAGTAAGAGTCAGACGCAGTATGAGTAAGACGAAGGATCTCAGCGCATTTGATCGTGGGCAAATTGTCTGGGCCCGATGAATGGGTCACTACATCTCGGAAGTCATGCAGGCACTGGGATTTTCACGAGCCACTGTGTCACGGGTACACCGTGAGTACATCGAATCCAGTAAAACCACCCCTGCAAGGGCCAACTGCCGTGGACAACAGCGTGTGGATAAGCGGGGTCATCGTCGGCTAGCTCGCATTGTAACAGCGGATAGACGGGCCACAGTGCACGAAATCACTAGACAATTTAACGCTGGTGCACAAAAACGTGTAAGCAGCCACACCATCCAGAACCATCTCCTCGCTATGGAGTACAGAAGCCATCGTCCCACGAGGGTACCGCTGCTGACCGCACATTACAGAGTGCAAAGATTAGCATGGGCGCGGGAACATCGCCACTGGACGCTAGACACGTGGGAAAATGTTGGCTGGACTGATGAGTCGAGATTCATTTTGGTACATGCGGATGACAGGATAGGAGTACGGCGCAAACCACATGAAGCGATGGATCCTTCTTGCCAGCAGGGTACTCTTCAAGCTGGTGGGGGTGGCATTCTCGTCTGAGGACTGTTTACGTGGACTGAAATGGGACCCCTGGTACGTGTGACATTGTCCCTCACAGGTCAACGTTACCGGGATATCCTGGACGACCATTTGCTCCCGTTTGTGCGTCTTCAACATCCCGCTGGGGACCTCATCCTGCAACAAGACAATGCACCGTGCCATCGCTCCCGAATTGTATCCGAATGGTTGGATGAACACTCCACCGACGTGACCTTGCTTCCTTGGCCAGCTAAGTCACCTGACCTCAATCCCATCGAGCACATCTGGGATGCCATCGAGAGAGAGATGTTCGAAGCTCTGATCCCCTCCATCATATCTTCGTGAACTGTTGAAGCTTGTTCAGAGGTCGTGGATCCGTATGGCTTCCCAACGCTTCCGGTGTCTTGTCGAGTCCATGCCGAGACGAATCGCCGCCGTCATCAGGGCGAGAGGTGGTGCTACACGTTTCTAGACAGGTATTTGTAATTCAATTGCTCTTCAGTGTATTTTCCCCCTTAACACTGTCTCCACTTCAAAAAAATTACTCTCAATTTTTATGGAACGGCCTTTGTATAATCATATTTTTGCTGCTTGTAGAAGAAAATCGAGTTATGCTGACCAGGAAAAGTTTGTTTCCCACTCTGACGGCTTGGCCAAACATAGCTTTTCATTGAATCCATCTCGCCCTTCCACCCGCGTTTCGAATTCTCAAATTTAAGCTCCGTCCGTTTCGGTTGATTTCCTGTGCATCATCGGCTTTTGCTGACTGCAGTTGCATAATCAATATAACCAAATGCACACTTTACGCACACATTTAAGGAATCGTACCAAAAATTAAAAATGACATTAAAAATATATTGTTAAAAGGAATTACAACAATGAAGTCAAATTAGACGTGACATACTTCCTGTTATTATGAAGTGTTTCATTCAGTTTCTTTATTCATATAAAAATAGTATGGTATTTATTGCAACAAGTGCATCTGAATTTTATTTATGCTTCTAATAACGTTATCGAAGATGAAAGTTATTTAACCCTTCCTTTTCAATAACTTTCATTTTGATACCACGTGGGAGAAAACGCCCAGTGGGTCCACAAGCACGCGTTCAAAAGCTCATTCCCCTGCTTCACTCTACGCCACACTTCGCCCAGGGCGCCAACATCACGAACACACACTTTTTAACGAAACTCCAGGCGTGACATTCAAACCGGCACTCAAACGTGTGTGTCTGTAGGGGACTTAGGACAGACACACCGCCATTTCTACATCAGGGGCTAGGGTTCGGGCCCACACGGTCGAATGGTCGGAGGCCAGCGTTTAGACCACTGCGCCACCGGGACGATAACGTTACGTCGGACGTTTCTATTTCCTTTAGCGATTTTGCTACAACTGGCAACAAGTCAATAGTAAACAAAAAGATTCTTTCTGAATGAAGTACGAAAGAGGTAACGGGATATCCGTCAAACAATTCTTAAATAAGATTTGGTAGTGAGTGAGGCAAGATTAGCAGTGAGCATGGGGTGAGATTTTAGTACTACACTGCTGGCCACCAAAAATGCAACAACAAGAAGGAAGCATCCGATTGGCCTGAAATTCGCAGCATGCGTCGCCTGCGAGAGGACATGCAAACGATTAGCATTGCAGGGCATATGCAAATCATGTGCACCCGGCACGCCACCAAGAAGCACTATAAGAAGGGTGCACAGAAGGCGGGGTGTAAGTAGTGGAAGTGTGTTGTGCTGCCGGGCCTGTGCGTGGGAAGCTTCCTGATGCCTCGTCGCAGAATACGGCAGTCATTTCAGCACGTTTCGGAGTTCGACAGAGGACGAATAGTGGTTCATCGCGACAGCGGTTTATCGTACCGAGACATCTGCGCCTGTGAGGGACGACATCCAGCCACAGTGAGGCGAGTATGGATTCGGTGGGTGCAAAAGGGACGGACGGACCGACGTGAGCGATTGCCGCAGCCGCGGCACACCTCGAACGAGAGAACCGGCATGTTGTGCGGCTGGCATTGACAGCTCGCACCGCCACATCACGAACGTTAGCGCAGGAATTAGGGTGTGTTGCGCAACAACTTGTGTCAGCACGTACCGTTCGACGTTGTCTGCAGGAGCGGGGACTTGTCGCACGGCACCCATTGCTCCGATTACCATTGACGTTACACCACCGCCGAGTGCTGCGGCAGTGGGCCGTTGAACGCCGCACCTGGACTACGGAATGGCACGACATTATTTTCTCCGACGAATCCCGCTTCTGCCTGCAACACCACGATGGTCGGATCCGCGTGTGGCCGCACCGCGGCGAGAGACTGTATGAAGCCTGCATTATTCATTGCCATACCGGTCCATTACGGTTTGGGGCGCAATTGGATATGACACCTGCACCCCTCTGGTACGCATCGCCGGTACACTCAACAGCCACCGCTACATCTCCAGGACCTGCCAGCGGCCACGTTTGAACAGGACAATGCGCGCCCGCACGTGGCACACATCGTGCAACAATTTTTCACGGCCCACCAGGTGTCACTGCTGCCGTGGCCCGCCTGTTCTCCCGATAAGTCGCCCATCGAACACGTCTGGTCGCTGATCGTCAACCGAGTGGCCCGGCAAGCAGCACCCGCGGCTACGCCTGATGAACTGTGGTAACGTGTGGAACCAGCCTGGACCGACATACCCCAAGCCCACATCCAAAGCCTCTTTCGTTCGATGCCGCGGCGTGTAGCGGCCGTTATTGCCAGCCATGTGGGGCCACACGAACTATTGATGTCTGCGTGTTCCGCAAGTCGCACGGGCCTGTAAGCTCAATCGTTTCATCTTTATATCTGTTGTTATGTGTCCAGTAAATCTGGCTTTGCTATCTCGTGTCCTTCTTGGTGTTACATTTTGGGTGGCCAGCAGTGTAGATAAAATTTGGCGTCAACCCAAGTACTAAGTAAGATTTAGCTTATACTGAGTATCAGTTAAAGGGTAAAATTTACCCGAAGATTCACAGAGCGTAAAATTTGCACAGCATTTTCTAAAAAAGAGTAATACCTTGAAGCAACATTTTACCTTGTAGTAGAGTTTAACAAATGATGATCTGTACATAATCACTCCACAAATGCTTAAAACCAGCCAGAATATCGACAGAATGGATGATGTCGTAATCCCTGATTTCTTATGTTTCAACATCATCAACATAATAAATATCTGTGGGAAAAAAATTATAATATCACTGAACATATACATATTATATAACGCATCAATATAAAATCGGAATATTTCATAATTAACACTGATTTTTTTTCAATAAGTAGCAATACGAATACGAGAACGAGAAAACACCCCTCCTTCCAAACAACAACAAAAAAGCCTTTCCTTTTTTTTTTTTTTTTTTATTGGAGGTTTAACGAGCCCTTCCTTTAAAGGTTAAGAAAGGTTTCTGAACCTAAGATATCTTGTTTGTGCCTTAGGACACTCTTCTAAACTATTTACTTTGCCACCCAGATGGCGAAGTGGTCTAAGCGCTGGCTTCTGATCATTCGTCCGAGATGGGCCCGGTTCTTGGGACAATCTTCTTAACTACTTACTTTGCCGCCCCGGTGGCGCAGTGGTCTAAGCGCTGGCTTCTGATCATTCGTCCGAGATGGGCCCGGTTCTTGGGACAATCTTCTTAACTACTTACTTTGCCGCCCCGGTGGCGCAGTGGTCTAAGCGCTGGCTTCTGATCATTCGTCCGAGACGGGCCCGGTTCTTGGGCAATCTTCTTAACTACTTACTTTGCCACCCCGGTGGCGCAGTGGTCTAAGCGCTGGCTTCTGATCATTCGTCCGAGATGGGTCCGGGTTTGAATCCCGGTGAGGTATGGATGTTGTGTTTGTCTCTTCCTTCCCTGGAACCAATAGCCCTAATAAGGAAAGGGCGACTGGTTATAGCACATCGAACTGCTCACGGTGGCCGTTAAACCCTCGTTGACAAAGATTAGCCTCGGCGGCTGAGTTTAGCAATCCATGCAGCCACGAAGAAAATTTCAACACCCACCTCAGGGCAGCAAGAGTTCTACATGGACTCCTTGTGTTGACTTTACTGATTGCCTGTGAATTCCCAAAGTAATAAATTCTTGGGAATTCTGATGTAACATTCTTTTAAGAACACTGTAAGGACTTTCAACAGATGCTTTAGAAGTTATCATGCACAGGAAAATTCTTAACGCAGTGTTCTGGTTAGGAAAGAGTTAACAGCTTCTCACAAAGTACTTTTTAGGAATTCGCGCGGCTACCACAGCCTGGCGGCCCTGGGCTACTATGTACGTTGGCCTAGTCGTAAACCCGCCCCTGGCTCGGACGATTAGCCAGAAGCATGCGTCCCTCGGCCAACGGAAACGGCTATATCATGATGCAACTGCTTCAGTGGTATTAATAAAATGTGTGACGTGTAATACATATTTAACTTTCTGTTTCTGCTTATTGTGTCTTACATAAATTTTGTTTAACTCCTGTTAAACTTTCCGAGCTTAGTGTCACGTCGGAAATTCCAAGTTCGTATTCCTCGCGGCAACATCTGTAGACAGTCAACCTTACTTAGACATAAATAGATACGGAACCGTTGGTAGACGTTGAGTGTGTTGTGTTGTGTTAGGTTAGGCTTTAGCTGTGAGAGATGTCTAGACCGTTGTAGTCGACATGATACACTCACGGACAAGGAAATTTGCGCACCTAGAAGAAAACATGCTACAACGGCGAAACTTTGCAAATAGCTAGAGTGCGTGATGGTATGCAAATGATCCACGTTTGGTGCGAGTGTGCATGACCGCACACCCTGTGGTGGCTCTGCAATCGATGACCCATAAAAGCGAAAAGCACCGGCAGGCGCAAGCAAGAGTACAGAGTGACATGAATGCCGGGTAGATGCCAGAGACGTCGATTTACGCAACTTACGGACTTTGAGAGAGGCCTGATCATCGGGATGAAAACCGCAGGGTGGTCGGCATGCCATATGGTCCGCCACGTGGATCGTTCTGACCATACCGTCCGACTGTGTTGGGAGCAGTGGACACGTGACGGCCCTGCCACACGGCGCAGCGGCTACAGACGGACCACCGGTAGAGGGGATCGACGGTTCGTGCGTCAGGCACGAGCGGATCCCACGAGAACCCGGTCCACTATACAGGCAGGTGTAGCGCTTCCTGTGTGCCCACGAACCATTTCCCGACGCCTCGGGGAAGCGAATCTGCGACCCCAGCGCCCCTTACGTGTGCTGCTATTAACACCGGAACATCGCCGGCTCCGTGTGCAGTGGTGCCAGGCCAGGGCGACGTGTGGTGTTTAGCGATGAGTGCCGCTTCGTTTGCTGTGTCATGAGTGGAAACAAATGATTGCAAAGGATCCAAACTTTTTTAACACAGTAATAACTTCCGATGAAACATGGGTCCACTATTTTGATCCCCTCACGAAGCGGGCAACGAGTGTCTGAAAATTCACATCTAGCTTCCTCCGAAAAAAATCCGCCAAACCAAATCAGCTGGGAAGAAGATGATGATAATTTTCTTTGATCATAAAGGTGTAGTCTACCAGCAAGACGTTCCTCCACAAATTACTGTCAACGCTGAGCATTACATTTCAGTCTTGAAGCGTCAGGGACGACACATAACGATTAAGCGACCAGAACTGATGGGCAAATGGACCCTACACCATGATAACGCCCGCCCACATGTGGCTGCTTGTGTTCAACAGTTTCTTACGAAATGCAGTACGAAAATCATGCCACAGTCTTCATACAGTCCTGACCTCGCCTCGTGCGATTTCTGGTTGTTTCCAACGATGAAGGAGAAGTTCCGTGGCGCAATATTCAACACAGATGCTGACGTTATTCAAGCTGTACAAGGGTCGCTAAAGCAGCTTCCACAAAATATCTTCGCCGCATGCCTAGAAAGGTGGACTGAACGATGGGACCGTTGCATATCATCCGAGGAAAGATACTTTGAGAAAGAATAACATATATTTTGCTGTACCTATATTTCTTCATTTTGTGTGATTTTATTATCAGTTTTTATGGAACGGCCGTTGTACATTTGAGTTCAACTATACTGGCCCTTTTCTTTGAGACGTTTTACTTCGTGACGTCATATGTAACAGATGTGTTGCCATTAAGTGAAACATGCGAACAAAACTATTGATCATATCATTAACGTATCATATAGATTTCATCAAATGTTACAGGACGGATAGTCTGGGACGTATCTACCTCAGAGGTGACGCACATGTCAACACGGCAAATTTGCAGCGATAAGCTTCGTCGGTGTAGTTTAGTTGAGAGAACAACTGACTCTGGAGCGAGGAGGCGTAGCTTCGAATCCCACTACCGCCAAATGGATTGTTTCGCTATAAGTGATACAGTGACGACTTACTGTGCTTCCAAATTTATCTGCATATCATATTTCCATAACACACGGTCCGTCAAAAGTTTAGAACGAAACACAAAATCATGAATAACGAACAACGCAGTAAAGACTCCAGCAAAATTTTCACTGTGCTGCCTTGTAGGGATTCGTGTAAGAAGCAGTATGCAAATCAGAAAGCTCAATGAAAAGACTGCTTTCCTTTTTCTTTGTTTCGGCGTTTAACGACCACCGTGAGCATCTCGAAGTGCTATAAGAGACGCCCATCCCTAATTTGGGGACACTGATTCCAGGGAAGGGACAGAAATATCAGACAAGCACACCACCTATGCCGCATACGGGAGTCGATCCCGGTCCATCTCGGACAAATGGTCGAACCAGCGCCTCGGATCACTCATCCACCGAAGGAGTTCTTTCCATAGGATTCTATCAGCGCATCGTGGAACGTTCCGACGTAAATAGGGAATAGCTATCCGGTCTTCGGGTCGCAAAGTAGGCGTCTAGAAGATTCAGAACGATGGAGATCTGTTGGTCTGTTGGGAGGTTACAAACATCAAGGTACACTGACGAGCCATATTCATTATACCCATTCATTATGACCACTCCCAGCCTAGAGAAATGAGCGCGTCTGAAGACAGAACGGTGGCGCAGGTGAAGTTCACCGAGTAGTATATACACAACCCGAGGATCAATTTTCAGTTACTAGAGTGTTGTGAGTCAGAATGGGAAAAGCTGCCGATTTATCGGAGTCTGATAAAAGACAAATTGTGATGGCATGGCGCCTCGGAACTACGACCTCGGAAACTGCGCGACTTGTGGGTTGTTCACGTGCCGCTGTAGTGAGTACGTATCAAAAGTGGTGCACAGATGGCCAAACGACGGACCGTCGTCCAGCTGTGTGTCGTCCTCAGCTCACTGATGCCAGAGGGAAGCGGAGACTGTCACGCATTGTTCACAGCGACCGCAGGGACACAGTGCGACAAATCCCCCGCAGCTACAACACTGGTGATCAGGGCAATGTGTCAGAGCACACAGTTCATCACAGCTTTCTGCGCATGGGCCTGCGTAGCCGAAGACCCATATGGGTGCCCATGTCCACTGCACGTCATCGCCAAAAACGCATGAAATGGGCCCAAGATCATCGAGATTGGACCGTGGATGATTGGAAACAACTAGCCTGGTCTGACGAATCAAAATTCCTGGTGCATCACGTAGACGGCCGATAGTGGATACGCCGATTACTAACGGAGGCTATGGCACCTGGATGCACTGTTGGGCGGAAACAGGCCGGTGGCGGCTGTGTTATGTTGTGGGCGATGTTTTCTTGGGACACTTTGGCCCCCATTATCGAAATAGTACAATCTCTGACAGCTGTCAGGTATCTGAACATCGTTGCGGACCAAGTTCACTCATTCATGGCAACTGTGTTCTCTGCTGGTGATGGCCATTCCCAACAGGATAATGCGCCATGCCACACTGCCAGAATCGTCAAGGAGTGGTTCGAGGAACATGCTGGGGACTTTCTGTTAATGTTCTGGCCTTCAAATTCACCTGACATGAACCCAATCGAACATTTGTCGTTCGACTTGGAAACGCGGGTTCGCGCTAAATTACCATCGCCCCGAAATGTACGGGAACTGGAGGGCCTGCTGTTAACATTATGATACCCCAGAATACCTATCGCCATCTCACTGGAATCGATATTTCGCCGACTGTTTTGTGGGCTAAAGGGGGTCCTACAGTGTAGGTAGGTGGTCATAATGTAATGGCTCATCGGTGTACATCACAAGACTAAAATTCCCTGCCTGGTTACCTCTACCCAATCCGTCCTAGCAGGTATGTGTAGGTATGTGTCTCTACTCTCACCAAAAACCTGCGCGACTCTATGCCCAGAAACCTACTGTGATGTGTGCCGTTACATGCCAACTACAGGCACGCCAAATTCAGATGGTATCACGATCATGTCACCTGGACTCTAGAACAGAAGCGAAATGATTTGTTTCATGGATGACTCGCGCTTCTTGTTTTCTGACGACAGACAGGAATCGACTACACGTCTGGCAATATGATCGAACCAAGTGCTTTTCGTAGTAGAAGTGTGACTGTGAGGGCTGGTCTTTCATTGAGGGTTCGTAAACACCTTCAAGTTTTTTTTTAGTAAAGGCCCTGTAATTGCCGTAATGTACAGCGCGATGAGATTCTCGCTTCCTATGTAAGACCGCATCTTCTCCAGACCTCAGTCGCATTGAACACTTGCGGAATGCCCTGTGGTGGAGTACTATGTGGTTCTCCAGTTCTCTCCCCATACCTTCCAGGACCTCAAGATAGCTTTCATTCGCCAGTGGCAAACATTGCCTTTCCAGTCACTGAGTGTTGCGGGTACGACAACACTCAGTGACTGGAAAGGCAAACCCCACATTGCTTTCAGAGGAGGGCCACATTGCATGTTGATTACCCTTTTGTACACCCAGTGCTCGAAATGTGCCAGTATACGCCAGTATGGCATACTGACACTTATTTTTTCCTAGTATTTCATACCGGGACTTTTTCTACCAGGAATTTACACACCAGCAGCAGTGGCGGCTTTTCAGGTGAAGTAGGTGAAGTGCCTCTTCACCTATTTCATTTAAAATAAAATTTTATTCAGTAATTTTGTGTATATATTCTTCTTTGCCTTTATTGAGTGCCAAAATGCTCAAAATTCTTATTAGATCAATTCACAATGGGCGTTCAATACGGAAACCAAGTCTCTCTACGCAAAACAGTTCAAGTGAAGAGCCAAAATGAGAATGCTTGGAAGTCTGCAGTTATCGGCCGAGTTACCATGGTAACCGTGACGTCACCCTCTCCTATCTGCCGGGCAAGTGAAGAGTTTTAGCTTGAGACACTCAGGCTCTGCGCCTGGAGTCGTGACCTTCGGAAGAGATCGCGGAGGAACGGGACGGATTGCCCATGGTACCTTGCAATCCACTAGGGTTTTCTCGTTGCGGTACATGCTTTCCGAAAGAGATTTGTTTTTTCGTGCTTTGTGATTGTTTATCAAAAACTTCACCTGATACTTAAATTTCGTGAACAGTTTAACTGATAGTTTAAGTTTTTAGTATGTATTCTGTGAACGGCATTGTCTGTAATTTATTGCAAACTCCATTTGATCGATGGAAAGATGAAGATAAAAGGGACAGTTTACTTCAAGGAAAAATGTCTCTTTTATCTTCACGGATTCACTGACAATTGTCGCCAAGAAAGAAATCAGGAAGAGCGGTAAATCTTACAATTTTAATTGTAAAAACTGTCGGTTTACTGAATATCTCTTCTTTCTCATGACAGAAAATGGCTTTGTAGAACTTCTGTGTTACAAAAAAATGATTTTCTTGGCCGTGTTACATTATAGTAAAAAACATTCGGCGTGGAATAAAGACGGTTTCTCAGATTTATTAAATATAACACGATCACTTCATAAACATTTGGTCATTTCATAAACATTTGGTCATTTCATAAACATGGTGATTCTAGCGAACACCTGAAATGCGAATAAAAGTTAAGGAATTTTCAAAAAAATCAGAACATAAGGGAGAGTGCTAGGCTTTTGAAAAGGCATTTCAACGGAAACGTTCGTTTAAATAGACTTTTCCTGCAGACAGTGATTAATTCAGTATTGTATTTAAGCAAACAAGAACTAGCATTCCGTGAATATGACGAAAGCATCGACTCGATAAATCATGGAAATTTCACGGAATTACTTTCATTGTTGATATCAAGAATTCCTTTAGAAATTCAAAATCAATACGAAAAGATAAAAAATGTCTTCACAAGTGACTCAAAAACTATTCAAAATGAATTAATTGAATGTATTTCTGAATATATAAACGATCACGTTAAAAATGAAATAAATGAAGTTGAATGCTTTTCTATTCAAGTAGATGACACCACAGACATAAATTAGACTTCTCAGTGCCGCCCCGGTGGCGCAGTGGTCTAAGGCGTTTTTCAAGTGTCAGATCATTCGTCCGAAGGGGTCCGGGTTCGAATCCCGGTGAGGCATAGATGTTGTGTTTGTCTTACGGCACTGGCTCTCTCCCTTCCCTGGAACCAGTGACCCTAAATTAGGGACGGGCGATTGCTTATAGCCCATTGAGTTGCTCACGGTGGTCGTTAAACCTCCAATCAAAAAAAAAAAAAAAAAGACTTCTCAGTGCTCTTTAATAATAAGATTTGTTGTTCGGAAGGTGTATTGGCTGAGCGATTTTTTGGTTTCCACGAAATTTTGGAACAGTTTGATTATCAACACAAATTAATAGGACAATGTAACGATGGGGCAAGTGTAATGTCTGGACACTTGAATGGACTCCAGAAAAAATTCAAGGATAAAGCTTCTCAAGCTGTTTTTGTTCATTGCTTAGCGCATCGTTTGAAACTTGTATTACAGCAGAGTTTTTCTAAAATTTCTAAGTGTCGAATATTTTATGCAAGTCTCAGGGGAATTCCTTCGTTTTTTCACCACTCAGCGAAGCGATCTTATACATTCGCATCAACAACCGCAGGATGCATATTAACCATAACAGAAACTCTACAGTCCTCCACTTCGAAGTTAGTAAGTGTAATTGTTGAAGACTGGCATAAATTGGAGGAAGCATTAGAATTTCTCACAAACAGTGAACAATCAGACAAGAAATCAATTCAACTTGCCGAGGGGTTTTTAAATGGTATGAACACTTTTGAATTTACATTTTTGGTAACAGTATTTAATGAAATTTTTGGTTCCACCGATCTATAATTCAAAATTTTGCAAAAACATCACTAGACATAAAGTACTGATGTGTAACTCAAATTAAAACAACTCGTGAAATTTTGAGCCATAAAAGGAACGATGAGCAAGGCAACTCACTTTGTGCAAATAAAATTTAAGAGGATTTAGTACTTAATTTGAATAAGTAATATACATATACAGTATATATGTTTCCTCATCATTGATGAGGAAATATATATACTTTTATATATATTACTTATTCGAATTAAGTACTAAATCCTCTTAAATTTTGTTTGCAAAAAGTAATTGCCTTAACGATGAGGTATTTGAAACACTGTTTGGAAAAGCTAGCAAAATCACAGAAATAAGCAGATCTATACGGGAATATACTGCTCTTACAGAAGAAACACTTTTTCAAAATTATATTGTATTTTGAAATTTCGGACCACATTCTTATGGAAATGAATATAAGATTTGAAGACTGTGAGAAACTTCAATTTGTCTGTCTTGCTGACACAACCAAGTTTGACCAATTTAATTCATGTTTTCCCTCCGACTCTTTTGAAAATCTACAACATTTTAACGGGAAAATATTTACTAAACTCCAGCGCCTTAAAAATGAACTGAGTTTTGTATATGCCGATGAAAAATTAAGGAATATATCGACTCATGAACTTCTTCGAGTGCTTCATGGAGATAACGACATTTTTGCAGAAGCTTGTAAATTGGTTTCCCTCATTTTAACAATTTTATCTACAAATGTGTCAGTGGAAAGAAGTTTTTCTTGCCTTTAAAGAATACAAACTTACTCAAGAAACACTATTTCTCAAGATAGACTTGCTTCTTTGGCAAATATTTCTATTCAGAAAGATATTTTATTGATGCTCACGAAGAAACAACCATTCTATGACGACATAATCGACAAATCTGAAGCTTTAAAAGAAAGAAGAATTGACCTAATATACATAAAATAGGTCAGTCCTCATATAGTGATTTTCATTGAAACAGTAGATATCTTTTCATATTGCTCTTGTAGCTCTTCACCTATTTTTCCAACCACGAGCCGCCACTGACCGGCAGTAATTTTAGTAGTGGGAACTGCAGAAATAAATTTCTTTTTCCCAGTTCGTGATTTACGAGCGCGCATTCTTAAACATAGAAACTTTATGTTCCTCGTGCCCTTGAGAAATAACTGTGTGGAAACCGTAATGGGTAGGGGTGTGTGTGTGTGTGTGTGTGTGTACACATGAGCTATAAATAAGTTCAGTCCTTCAAGGGATGGAAATGAAGTTACCCATACATCATGATTCCATTTTGCCCAAGCCCCAGATCATCCCACTAAAAATGTCTGTAAGTTTTATTATATCATTCATTTAATTTGAAGTGCTTCTTCATAGGATGAAGAATTGGGAGTAATAGATTAAACAAAAATTTTGGTTTTGCAGCGATGAGTATAAACTTTTTCCACTTCGGACTTTTTTTTCTTTTTTTGAGGTTGGTGAGATTGCTATTATTTTAAGAATGAAAATTCATTCTGATTGCGGAGATTCTAATTGCCCGACTTTCTACTTCATGAGAGTCCCTATTAGACGGAGACTGCTTTCTCGGCTTGGGACCTTGAAGTTCTGGGTTCAAGTCCAGCTGAATCATTAATGATTAACCAAGGTTCGGAAGTCTCATCAATCCGTTGGTCCCGGAGAAGAGACTCCTCGTTATAAACAAGTCTAACCCCAGTCCTCGGTGTAATATAAGCAGTGCCCAATTGATCCACAAACCAACCAACTGAAATCGACCATCATTTCTGACTTAATGTAAAATAGTATTCCACGGAACTGTCAATCACATTTTCAAACAAAGGAGTTTTTGTCCCAGGGACTTTTTTTTTTACTTTTTCAGTTTTGGGGATTTCCTGGCGAAGGTATTTTTCCCGGATAATTTTTTGGCAAAATACCGTGTGAGCATATGCCGGCACTTCAACATTTTCATTTCGAGCACTGCATAAACCAAATGCACACAATACCGAGGGGATGTACAGGAATTTATTAAAATAATGGAAACACCGACTTTGACTAAAGTACACGCAATGCGTTGTATGCAAATCACAGGGACGACGTCACCCACAACGTGCTGTACATAAAGAGGTGAAGTACGGTGTCGGCTATCACGTAGCAGTGCCACAGTCGTAGGTGAAACAGCTGCTATGGAGTAATTATCGACAATGTCAGATATCAGTGACTTCAAAAGAAAGCATGATCATTGGTGCTCGTCTTCCAGGAGCTTCAGTAGCTAGTACGGCAGAAAGAGTAGGTGTAACATGTATCAAAGATTTGTGACGTACCTGCCAGCAGGACGCACACGACATAAAGGCACATAGCAATGAGAACAAAAGTCTGCGTAGCTCAGTTGGTAGAGCGACTTGTTCCGGAATAAGCGGCCTCGGGTTCGAATCCCGGCGTAGACCAAAAATGACCGAGAAATTTACTTCGTTATAATGGCGCCCGAACTATCCGGATGACCAGGCCGTTCAAAATCTCGCATTGGTGTGATGTTATTTCCACACCGCGAGACAGGAAAAATCAGAGAATTCCTTCTCCAGCGCTTCGAAAAATAAAAATGTGTGATGTTGCATTCCACACAGCAGATGTTCTCAAGTGCACGTTCTACAGTAGATGGCTGCCTGCAACGATTCATGGTCACGGCTGACCCGTGGACCTTGCCCCCCGGCCCTCTTTCGGGGGGGGGGGAGAGATGTGACGTACCTGCCAGCAGGACGCACACGACATAAAGGCACATAGCAATCAGAACAAATGTCTGCGTAGCTCAGTTGGTAGAACGACTTGTTCCGGAATAAGCGGCCTCGGGTTCGAATCCCGGCGTAGACCAAAAATGACGGAGAAATTTACTTCGTTATAGATTATGATAACCTATCAAAAGGAACAAGGCGTTGCCTCCAAACGTGAAAAATGGGGACGCATTACGAAGATGCCAGAAAGGGATAGGCAAACGTTGGCAAGGATTGTACAATGGAAGCACAGGACCCCGGTACCGCAAATAGCAGCAGAGTTTAACACCAGTTGGAACGTTCCGTTTCCTTCACAACAGCTCGTCGGGAACTCTATCGTACCAGGATTTATGGCCGTGCTGCAATTCACAAACCTCCGATTACCAACATCAGTACCTCAAAATTTGTAAGATGGCGCAAGCCACATAAAAACTGGGATGCTAAAGATTGGCAACGTGCCATCTGGTCTGATGAATCGCACCTCACACTGTTGCCGACCCCTATACTCGGGGCAAACTTAAACTGTCATTGGAAGGAAGGCTACAGAGTGTATACTTCCACTGCATAAAATAGTTCCAGTCTAAAAGCTCGTACTCCAGCTTCAACTGGCACTTAAAAAGGACACAAATGTTCAATACGTTGTGTGTGTGTGTGTGTGTGTGTGTGTGTGTGTGTGTGTGTGCATTTAAAAAATTCAGATCTCAGTTTCAGCGGCATTTCTAAAAAATACAGATATTCGTGTTTTGGTGACGTCACTGATGGTTCTCTGTCACAGCATTCTTGTTTGGGTCAGAGTTAAGCTGTCAACCGAGGGGATATTTATTGCTGTGGGGGGTCGGGGGCCATTAGAAGAAGGATGAGGGCGAGAAAAATGTTTCCGAGGGCATTTCGCGTTTCTCCCCCTGGTTTCTCCTTCTTGATTGTTGTTTTAAAACACTCTTCTGTCGTTTCGGTTTTTTCGAATGGCATCTGCCGGTCACTCGAGTGTATTTCAGCCGCATAAAACTGGGAAACCATTACGAAGCTCTGCTAAGGTGATCGTTATGAATGTTTTCACTAAATTGATGGAAAAACATTCGCCGAATAAATCAAATGAAATAACAGTTCTTACGGCAGAACTCACTGGTGTTTCAAGTCGCACCATTGCGGTTAGGCACTTCGGAAAATTGCCACACATAATTCGGAAACTTGGAAAACTGCCACACATTCAAAGTGTTCCTCGGAAGAACAGCAATTTGTGTCCGGCCCATCAATGAAAAACATGTGGCAATTTTCCAATATGTGGCAATTTTCCAATGTGTGGCAATTTTCCAAGTGGCTGAAAGATGTGTGGCAGTTTACAGTGAACCCTAAAATATCATTAATCACAGAGACCGGCTCTTGTCCAGTACTTATGGCAACACAAAGTAGTTAAAAATGCATACACCTTTAACGGGTAACTGTTATAAAAAAAATCTAATCAATGCAAAATTTTGGGAAGAACGAAATTTTACGCATAACTGATGACATGGTAAAAATACTTTTAATTAAATCCCACAGTTGGTAATCTTCAAGCAGTAAGTATAAATAAATGAAATATATATAAAAAAAAATAGAAAAATATGTGAAAACAAAATTAGGCCACTTAAGACTTTTTCCCGTGTTTAGCAAAGTTAATTTCATTTTAAAAAGAAAAAAAAGTTACACGTTCTGTAACATTTCAAAGAAAAAAAAAAAAAAAAAAAAGAAAAGAAAAAAAGGAAAGATAAATAGAGAGAGAGAGAAATAAACTGCTTGTCTACCGGTCTGCAACGCGCGCGGGGGTTGGGGGTTGGAACTACTGGGGACATGGTGTTAAAATAGAGGGCTTCGGTATCCGATCACGGTGACAGACAGACAGCCTTGAGGGCTTGTGGGAGAAGTTTTCCGAGTGAAGGTTAATTACACACCATTAGTGCGGAGTAATACCGGGAGTGAAAAGGTCACCGTAGCTTTGGCCTCATTGCCAGGATAGCTTTGCCCCGTGTATACGTGTATAGTAGAGTGCACGTCGGGCGAAAAGCTGCAGATGTGTACCACCCCGACTATTTGGTTCCGATTGTGAAGCATGTAGGTGGATCATGCTGTTGGTTGCCCTATCGTGGAATTCCTTAGGGCCATTGCTTATTCTGCAACGTACGAATCCATTCTTCGGGACCACCTGCACCCCAATGTTGCAGGCATTTTTACCTAACGACCGTTCCTGGTTTCATGCAGATAATTCATCCGTGAATTGTGTGAAAGCGTATTCACGTTGTGGTTTGCAGAGCATGAGATTAAGGTATAGCACCTACCTTGACCACCTCATTTTCCAAACCTTAATATTATTGAATATTTGTGGGAATATCTGGAGCGAAAGGTCTCCAACATCACTGGCACAATTGGGACATATTTTACAGAAAATTGTTAGGTACTACATGGATGAAGCACACGTTAGAACGGCAGAGTTTCAGCGATGAATTCCGTCGGCGTAGCTTAATTGTGAAAGTGTTCGGCTCCAGAACAGGATAATGCGGTTTCGATCCTCGTCACACTCAAATTTGTGTTTGCACGTTGGCGCTTGATTGTAGAAATGGATCTACTGGCCGTTGGGTTCTTCGAAAAATGTGGGACGTTCATCGTCTGGAATTTGTAGAATTCCTTCTTTTATAGAGAGTTACTTCAAGTATGGTTTGCGGCTGACCCGAAACCTGCAATTTCATGCTTTCGCCTTTCTCAAAGGGTAATATATATGTGACGTATTACAGATGTGAAGCACATGTCAAGACGGAAGAGTTGCAGCGACAAATTCCATCGGTGTAGCTTAATTGGGAAAGCATTCGGCTCCGGAGCAGAAAGATGCGTGGTTCAATCTGTGCCACCGGCAAATTTGTGTTTTCACGAAGTATGGTCCCAAATTCCATTATCGTGTGTGCAGGACCTTATGTATAAGTCTATTCCAAGTCGAATTGCTTCTGTTCTGAAAGCCCGAGGTGGGCCTACAACTTATTAATAAAAAGTTATCCACACACAGTAAGTGTTTCCATTATTTTGATAAACCCCTGCATATTTCAGGCATGTGTTAGTTGGTTCATGGGTGTCCGTGTTGCCTCCTATACTTGTATACCCTACAAATCATTGCAGCTGATATTCGACGTATGAAGTTAGACATAAACTGATGCAGCACTTACTGAAGCTACGCCCATTTTCTTGATTCGCTCTCAACTTTGATGGGAAATGTTTAACCATTGAAATCAAAATAAGGTTAAAATGTTCTATAGAAGCAAACTTAAAATGCATAAAGCATACCATGATAGTTTGTTTCTTAATTTTTTCTATCACTATTATTAATCTCAATAGATATCACTGCTGCTTCAGCTTAAAATACACCGAGTGATCACTGAATTATGACCACCCCTATCAAAAGTGGATGAGGCCTGTTGACCACATTATTTCCGAAAAGGCGCGATTAGTCGACCGATGTAGCATACACTGAAGAGCAATTGAATTAGAGATACCTGTCTAGTAACGTGTAGCACCACATTTCGCCCTGATGACGGCGGCGATTCGTCACGGCATGGACTCGACAAGACACCGGAAGCGTTGGGAAGCCATACGGATCCACGACCCCTGAACAAGCTCCCATAGTTCACGAAGATTTGATGGAGGAGGGTCAGAGCCTCGAACATCTCTCTCTCGATAGCATCCCAGTTGTGCTCGATGGGATTGAGGTCAGGTGACCTAGCTGGCCAAGGAAGCGAGGTCACGTCGGTGGAGTGTTCATCCAACTATTCGGACACAATTCGGGAGCGATAGCACGGTGCAGGAAGAGGTTCAGGAAGATGTTCCCAGCGCCTTGTTGCAGGAAGAGGTTCCCAGTGGGGTGTTGAAGACGCACAAACGGGAGCAAATGGTCGTCCAGGATATCCCGGTAACGCTGACCTGTGAGGGACGATGTCACACGTACCAGGGGTCCTATTTCAGTCTACGTAAACAGTCCCCAGACGAGAATGCCACCCCCACCAGCTTGAAGAATACCCTGCTGGCAAGAAGGATCCGCACAAACATGTGGTTTGCGCCGTACTCATATCCTTCCATCCCCATGTATAACAACGTGAATCTCGACTCATCAGTCCAGGCAACATTTTCCCACATGTCTAGGGTCCAGTGGCGATGTTCCCGCGCCCATGCTAATCTTTGCACCCTGTGATGTGCGGTCAGCAGCGGTACCCTCGTGGGACGATGGCTTCTGTACCCCATAGCGAGGAGATGATTCTGGATGATGTGGCTGCTTACACGTTTTTGTGCACCAGCGTTAAATTGCCGAGTGATTTCTTGCACTGTGGCCCGTCTATCCGCTGTTACAATGCGAGCTAGCCGACGATGACCCCGCTCTTCCACACGCTGTTGTCCACGGCAGTTGGCCCTTGCAGGGATGGTTTTACCGGATTCGATGTACTCACGCTGCACCCGTGACACAGTGGCTCGTGAAAATCCTAATGCCTGCACGACTTCCGAGATGGTGTGGCCCATTCATCGGGCCCGACAATTTGCCCACGATCAAATGCGTTTAGATCTCTCGTATACTGCGTCCGACTCTTACTGATTCCCATCGCATCACTCCTTATATTGTCGGATTGCTGCATACGTCATGTCGTTTCCGTTTACACGGCCGCCCACAGCGCGAATTTGCATAACGCCAGCTGTCTCTAATTCTATTGCTCTTCAGTGTATATAAGATATGAGTGGAGCAGTAGGTAGTAAAATTCGAAGCGTGGCGTGTAAACGGAAGGATTTGTCGGACTTTGAGAAAGGACATGTTGTGGAAGCTCGAAGAACGGGTGACTCGATTTCCCAAACGTCTAAACTGGTTGGTTGTTCGCGAGCCGCCGTAGTTAAAGCGTACCAGGTCTGGCGTGAAAATGGTCTAATAACGATCCAGAGGCAAAACTGCACAGGACAGCGAAAGGTTGGTGTGACAGGTGAGCGCGGAGTCCAATGACTCGTACAGGCCAACAGACGGAATACTGTTCAACAGTTTGCTACCCAATACAACAGAGGTTAACTCAGAACAGTATCTGTCATGACCATGCGTCGCAAGCTCGCACGTATGGGCTATAACATCAGACGAACCCGACGACATGCTCTCATAATCACGGTTCATTGGCGCAAAAGACTCGCCTGGTACAAAGATCATGCAAGTTGGACGTCGGATGACTGGGAAAAAAGTTGTGCTGGTCTGACGAGTCCTGTTTTTTACTCCACTCCGTGAATGGTCGTGTATGTATTTGGCGCAAACAACATGAGGCACTGAATCCATCCTGCATGGTCTCCACAGTGCAAGCCAGAAGAAGCGGTTGTATAATGTGGGGCACGTTTACCTGGCAGGAACTTGGACCCCTGGTGCATATGGAACAAAGTGTGACTGGTGCCAACTATCGTGAATTGCTTGCTGACTCTGTACACCTAGCAATGTTGTACTTTTTCCCGAATGGCGACCGTGTCTTCCAAGATGTCAATGTGTTGAGCCACAGGTCCAATGTTGTTCAGGAATGGTTTGGGGAACACAGTTCAGACTTCAAGCATATCGATTGACCTCCGCACTCCCCGATATCCATCCCATATAGCACTTGTGGGGACACTTTGGAACGGCATATCAGGCGTCTGGATACACCCATCACCTCCATACCTGCATTGAACACAGATATGGAGGTGATTGGTGTGTCTTATGGCCAACCAATCTTGCATTACACACAGCTTGGTTGGCCATAAATCCCAATTGCTTCCGGCATCTAATTCAATCGATGTCACGTCGGATAGTTGCTGTACTGAGGCGAAAGCAGGACCTACGAAGTATTAGGTAGTGATCATAATTCAGCGATCACTCAGTGTAGTTGATCTCTCTCAGTTAAGACACATTGTAAACACTTAGAAAAGTATTAATATTTAAAAGTAGTACTCACAAAAGTAACAGTCTTTACACATGTGGCACATAGGTGAGCATCACTGACGCTGTTCCCGGAATAAATTGAGTAAACACAGGAAAATAATTCTATGAAGCAGATGAACGTCAAAACTAGTGAGAAACCCTGGAAATTAAATAACAAAAAGTGAACATTACATTTACTCAGTCTGTTTTATTGAGTTTGGTAAGTTACCGGGAATTAAGATCGGACGCAAAAGTTTAAGCACAAAAAAATATCGATGCTAAAATGTAAAAATTATAAAGCAAAGGAACACAAACAGTGAACTGAATGTAAAAAAATTGAAACTGCGCCACACTACGCAGTGGAAAACTAATACACTAATCGTCAAAAAAATAGTTGCACCCAGACGGGCGTGTTGGATTGCAATGCTATTCGGGAGGAAGGTAAAGGTTACCAGGAACAATAAATGATTAAACACTGAGACTGATATGGGCAATATTTATTGAGCTACACGCCAATAAGTAGTGTCTCTTAGTATGGAGTTGGGCCGCCATGTTTTCTCACACAGCATGCCAGACGTCTCGGCATGGAGTTGTACAGGTTTATAATGGTGTCCTGCGATAAGCCATCCCATGCAGCTTGAATCTTCTGACGCAGTTCCTGCAGATTGTGCGGTAGCGGTTAAGTGTGGATGGTGCGTCCAATCGCATACCACACATTTTCAATCGGCGATAGGTCTGGCGATGCGGCTGGTCAGACAAATAGGTCTGGCGTAGCGGCAGGCCAGACAAATAGGTCTGGCGATGCGGGAGAGTGTCAGTGCCTTGAACGCAAGCTCTTGAGACAAAAGCAGTATGCGGACGAGCGTTATCCTATTAGAAAATCGCACCTGAGTGAGCGTTCAGAAAAGGTAGGGGCCACTGGTTGCAGTAATGTTGGGCTGTCAAAGTGCCTGTAATGAACACCAAACGTAATCTGGTTTCGTAGGCAGTTGCACCCTACACCATGCCACCAGGCCTTCCGGACGTGTGACGCTCGACAACCAACCGTTCATCTTGGCGCTGACCACGGTGCCTCCACACACGGATTCGTTGGTGGTCTCCTCCAAGACAAAAGCGGGACTCATCACTGAAGATTACCCACTGCCATTCTGCGTGGCTCCATGACAGTCTGGCACGACACCATTGCAGTCTTTGGCGACGATGCACTGGTGTTAAGGGCAGTCGTCGTAACGGTCTGCGTGCGTGTAGTCCTGCGTCGTGCAACCGTCTGTCAATGGTGCTTGCACTAATCGAACGATGCATGGAGGGCACCACTGCTCGCTGAATATCCGCAGTCGTGGCTGTTGATTCACTCCGCGCATGTCGGACAACCCATCGGTCCTCTCTCTCCGTGGTTCGTCTAGGTCTCCCCGAACCTACCTGTCGCTGCTGCGTGTCTTGTTCTATCCACGGCCAGCCAACAGCGTGTTATAGTGATATCCGCACCACCGGTATGGCGCGCAATACGGCGATAAGACCATCCCGCTTCCCAGAACCCGACGATGCGGCCTCTCTCGAACTTCTCCAACTGCTCGAATTGCTTCCGAACTTTTTTCCGGGGCATACTTCACTTGCAAAGGATGCAACCAACACAACAGCACGAGTCAGAATCGCAAGCTCGCGCAACGGGACGACCTTATGTAGCCGGTCAGGCACAGAGCTACGACCTCTCCTTGCTTGCGTCACATGCGCGGCCGAGTGTGATACCTGAATCATTTGTATGTCTCACGATGTCAAATCTACCCCCAAGTTTTATTCTTGTCGGTTGCTTTGTTCTGGGTGCAACTATTTTTTGACGATGAGTGTACATGCAATGGATATAAATATACATAGTTATAACGTGAAAGAAGGAGAATCTACATGTCTCAAAAGTAGATTTTTTTTTTTTTTTTTTTTTTTTTTGATTGGAGGTTTAACGACCACCGTGAGCAACTCAATGGGCTATAAGCAGTCGCCCGTCCCTAATTTAGGGTCACTGGTTCCAGGGAAGGGAGAGAGCCAGTGCCGTAAGACAAACACAACATCCATGCCTGACCGGGATCCGAACCCCAAAAGTAGATTGCACAGATCGTTCGCAATCGCTCAGTATAAAAATATTGCTGTCTTTTTTTTTTTTTTTTTTTTTTATGATTGGAGGTTTAACGACCACCGTGAGCAACTCAATGGGCTATAAGCAGTCGCCCGTCCCTAATTTAGGGTCACTGGTTCCAGGGAAGGGAGAGAGCCAGTGCCGTAAGACAAACACAACATCCATGCCTCACCGGGATTCGAACCCGGACCCCTCACGGACGAATGATCAGACGCCATCGCCACCGGGGCAGCAATATTGCTGTCTGCGAATCATGTTTATTGCTGGTTTGTTCGACGCCGAAAGCCATGCCCTAGGAAGTCGCGTCAGCGTATAAGCTTATCACCGAAATAGCTACAGCACTGAATTGTTCCACACGGGAAACAAACATATCGATTAGTTGCAAAACATGGCGATTATAAGGCAAAACACCGATCCAGATGACCGAAATGAACTTCAAGTCGTGATGACAGAAAGATCGAGGGACTGGCTTCGACACAAAGGCTGCCTGTGCGGCAGATACAAAGGAATGTGGACTGACAACATCGAAGGATTCCATCCACATGCGTCTCAAGGCCAATAGAACGTTTGTGTGCCGGAAGATGTCACGCAAGCAGTTTCTAACAGCAATTTACAAAACTAAAAGATCACGACGGGCAAAGAGAACGCATGCCTTATATACACTGAAGAGCAATTGAATTAGAGACAGCTGGCGTTATGCAAATGTGGCGCTGTGGGCGGCCCTGTAAACGGAAACGACATGACGTATGCAGCGATCCGACAATATAAGGAGTGATGTGACGGGAATCAGTAAGAGTCGGACGCAGTATGGGTAAGACGAAGGATCTAAGCGCATTTGATCGTGGGCAAATTGTCTGGACCCGACGAATGGGTCACTCCATCTCGGAAGTCGTGCAGGCACTGGGATTTTCACGAGCCACTGTGTCACCGGTGCACCGTGAGTACATGAAATCCGGTAAAACCATCCCTGCAAGGGCCAACTGCCGAGGACAACAGCTTGTGGATGAGCGGGGTCATCGTCGGCTAGCTTGCATTGTAACAGCGGATAGACGGGCCACAGTGCAAGAAATCACTCGGCAATTTAACGCTGGTGCACAAAAATGTGTAAGCAGCCACACCATCCAGAACCATCTCGCTATGGGGTACAGAAGCCATCGTCCCACGAGGGTACCGCTGCTTACCGCACATCACAGGGTGCAAAGATCAGCATGGGCGCGGAAACATCGCCACTGGACCCTAGACATGTGGAGAAATGTTGCCTGGACTGATGAGTCGAGATTCACGTTGGTACATGCGGATGGCAGGATACGAGTGCGGCGCAAACCACATGAAGCGATGGATCCTTCTAGCCAGCAGGATACTCTTCAAGCTGGTGGGAGTGGCATTCTCGTCTGGGGACTGTTTACGTGGACTGAAATGGGACCCCTGGTACGTGTGACATCGGTCCCTCACAGGTCAACGTTACCGGGATATCCTGGACGACCATTTGCTCCCGTTTGTGCGTCTACAACATCCCACTTGGGACCTCATCCTGCAACAAGACAATGCAGCTCCCGAATTGTATCCGAATGGTTGGATGAACACTCCACCTACGTGACCTCGCTTCCTTGGCCAGCTAGGTCACCTGACCTCAGTCCCATCGAGCACATCTGGGATGCCATCGAGAGAGATGACCTCCCTCCATCAAATCTTCGTGAACTGTGGGAGCTTGTTCAGAGGTCGTGGATCCGTATGGCTTCCCAACGCTTCCGGTGTCTTGTCGAGTCCATGCCGAAACGAATCGCCGCCTTCATCAGGGCGAAAGGTGGTGCTACACGTTACTAGACAGGTATCTGTAATTCAGTTGCTCTTCAGTGTAGACCAATGACTGTCAGTCATATTCAGTTCAGAAAAAAGAGTGGAATTTGGAGGGTCTAGAGCACTCGTTCTCAATAGGCAACCCAATGCTGTCCACGAAGGGTGTCAGTCTGTCCATCGGTAAAAAAATTTCAACCAAAAAGAAATGTATAAAATCCACAAGCAGAAAAAAAAAATGTTTATCAATATTTATAATATAAAACCGTATATATATTTTTGTTTGATTTAGTTCTGTGACTGTGTTTAAAGGTTTCAGAGTGTGCATAAAAGGTTTCAGAGTGTACACGTGACAAATAAATAAACGTAATTCGGTAGTTTTCTGCGGGATTCTCTGACGCTGCTATGCAACCCTATGCTAGACGTCACGGGAGAGAGGACTCGCATATCAGTGTGTTCGGTTCTCCACTCGACGCCACATGTATGAATTCTCGCTGGCAGCGTTTGGAACTAACTCTTCCCGCGGTTTATTCCGTACCGTGCTTCGTGAAGAGCCGAGTACACAACAGGTCTGACTATTGCGGTCGTCTGAAACGTCGTTCTCAACGCTAAAGAAAAGTTGACAGTGAAAATCGTAAGTTCAACAGTGACTGTACAGAAAATTATTTGTTTATTTTACCACAGAGAAAAGGACTATTTTATAATTTTCACATTCCTTTAATAGATCTTAAAATACAAATAATGTTTATAAGAGTATTACTGTGATATATGTATAACTTACATTTACCAAATTAAGTGTTCAGACACTCTGGCCTGGTTCCATGAAAATAAAAATATGGCCCCTGGTGAAAAGTAAATAAGAACCAATGGTCTAGAGGCTGCGTTCATTACTGGTAGACCTAAGGAAAGAACCTCGATCTTTCTTTAGCGGACAAGGTTGTGGTTTTTTTATGGAATGGGCAAGCTTTGGCTTTAATGTTTAAATCATTCTGGCATTTCTGAATCGGAAACAAAATTCTCAGGTCTATCCCTACAGACCTTACAGCACAGTTTATTGCCCTTCGATGAGCTTGTTGGGTTTTCAGCACGACGATGAATCTGTCCACGTGTCACTATCTACTACGTAGAATGCAGCTAAACCAGTGCAACATCACTGTATTACAGTGGCCTTCGTATAATCGGGACCTCAACCTTGACTATAACAAGTCCTCATCAGTACAGAAGCATATGCTGGTGAAAGGCAACATGCAAAAGTCGCACAACTGAAGGCAACATTTGAAGAAGCTTGGTATTCCACTGCACCAGAAACTCTACAGAACTTAATTTAGTCCATGGAGAATCATATTTTCGAACTATTACCGGTGTCTCTACATACCATGTCTAATAATGGTATGTTTTGTATTACTTTTCTTTTATCAACTTTACAGACTCCTTCTTTCATGCCGTAACTACACTGACGGGAAAAAAATCCCAACACCACGAAAAAAATAATTGTAGAGGAACGAAATGGCGGCAATACATTTGTATAGGTAACATATTTAATCGATTAATGTTTCAAGATCACAGCTTATTGTAAGCGCGAAAAGAGCCATTTTAAATGTGAAATTCTGGTAGATTAATAACCGGTGTAACCGCCAGAATGTTGAATGCAAACACGCAAACGTTCATGCATTGTGTCGTACAGGTGCTGGATGTCAGTTTGTGGGATGGAGTTCCATGCCTATTGCTCTTGGTCGGTCAATACAGGGACGGTTAATGCTGGTTGGGGGTGACGCTGGAGTTGTCGTCCAATGATGTCCCATACGTGCTCGATTGGTGAAAGATCTGGTGATCTAGCAGGCCACGGCAACATGTCGACACTCTGTAGAGCATGTTGGGTTACAACAGCGGTATGCGGGCGAGCGTTATCCTGTTGGAAAACACCCCCATGAATGTTGTTCATGAATGGCAGCACAACAGGTTGAATCACCAGACCGACGTACAACTGTGCCGTCAGGGTGCGTGGGATAACCACGAGAGTGCTCCTGCTGTCATAGGAAATTGCTCCCCAGACCATAACTCCAGGGGTAGGTCCAGTGTGTCTCGGCCGCAGACAGGTTGGTTGCAGGCGCTCACCTGGCCTCCTTCTAACCAACACACTGCCATCACTGGCACCCAGGCAGAACCGGCTTTCATCAGAAAACACAACAGATCTCCACTCCGTCCTCCAATGAGCTCTAGCTTGACACCACTGACGTCGCAAATGGCAGTGGTTTGGAGTAAGTGGAATGCACGCTACAGGGCGTCTGGCTCGGAGCTGTCCTTCAAGTAACCGATTTGTAACAGTTCGTTGTGTTACTGTGGTGGCAACTGCAGCTCGAATTGCTGCCGCAGACGCGGTACGATACGCCGTACACGGCGGTCTTCTCTCTCAGTAGTGCCACGTGGCCAGCCGGAACCCGGTCTTCTTGAGGCACTACCTTCCCTTGACCACCGCTGTCAACAATCATGCACAGTGGCTACATTCCTGCCAAGTCGTTCTGCAATATTACGGAAAGAAAATCCACCTTCTCGTAGCCCTATTACACGACCTCGTTCAAACTCCGTGAGCTGTTGATAATGGCTTTTTCGTCTTCTTAAAGGCATTCTTGACTAACATCAACACCCTACGTCGAATCTCAACAATAACTAACGCTCACGAACGTTACAGCGCGTATTTACAGCAAACCTGCTTTGCATGTTCCGAGGGACGCTCCTAGCGCCACACGTATGCGCCGAGCGCGAAATTTGCATAGACGTCATCTTACAGATGTACTCTCACCACCTACCAACTGTCGTTTATCTAACACAACCCCTTCTTGGTGTTGGGATTTTTTTTCCGTCAGTGTATGTATAACTGTGTATATGTGACGCAGTTCGAAGAATTTCACTTGTTTTTCAACGTTTGTGTTCCTTTGCTACGTGTTCTTACGTTTTAGCGTCGATATTTGTTTGTGTGCCAAACTTTTACGACGGAGTTAGACTAAATAGGTAGTTTCCAACAACAAAGTCAAGGGGTTTATCACACACAATGTTGAAACAATTCGAATATGATTTTCTTTTTTCTTTTTTTACCGATAATGGTTTGATAGATTAAGACATTTCTGCGTTATTTCTGCTCAAAAAATGAATGTAACTCAGTAGTTATTTGTTTTTACCACGAGTTTTTTACGGTTTCCAACCGTAGGTTGAAGAAGCGTATATGCTCCAGCTTTGTCCGTCCGTCCGTACGATAACTGGAGTAAAAATGGTTCGATTTCGATGAAATTTTAGTATGTGGTAGGGGACCACCTAGGGACAAACCCTATTGAAAATGGGAAAAATGGGGTCAAAGGTCACGACGTAGGAGCGGGATCCATTCCATTGCACTTATGCGTCATAACTTGCGTAAATATGGTTCGATTTCAATGAAATTTTTCTATGTGGTAGGGGACCGCCTGGGGACGAACCCTATTAAAAATGGGGGAATTGGGGTCAAAGGTCAGGACATAAGAGCGGGATGCATTCCATTGCCCTTGTGCGTCATAACGTGCGTAAAAATGATTCGATTTCGATGAAATTTCAGTATGTGGTAGGGGACCACCTGGGGACAAACCCTATCGAAAATGGATGAAATGGGGTCAAAAGTCAGGACATAGGATTGCGATCCATTCCATCGCCCTTATCCCATATTATTAAGGTGGACGTCAAGTAATTTTGCTTCCTATACTTCCAATGGAAAAACTCTTGTACACATTTCCTTCGCAATTAATGTGTTCCCAAGGATGAAAATTTGAACATCGATTAAAATAACTTCATATTATAACTTGGAATACTTAATATTTTCTAAAACATAACCATAATTTTATTAAAAATCAATAACTTTTCCTTTGGTGATGTTGAAACCAGAAAAAGCCTAGCGCGACCTGTACTTTGATGACGTCAGTAGACAAACAAATGTTGGATTGCATAATTATGGTTATGTTTTAGAAAATACTAGGTATTCCAAGATATAAAATGAAGCTATTTTAATCGATGTTCAAATTTTCATCCTTGTGAACGCATTAATTGTCCAGAAAAAAGATGACGCGACCTGTATTTTCATGACGTCAGTAGACAAACAAATGTTGGATTGCATAATTATGGTTATGTTTTAGAAAATATTAAGTATTGCAAGTTATAAAATGAAGATATTTTAATCGATGTTAAAATTTTCATCCTTGGGAACGCATCAATTGGGAAGAAAATGTGTACACAAATTTTTCCAGAGAGAGGAAGCAAAATTACTTGATGTTTACCTAAAGGAGCAATTCTTGTACGTATGTAAATTTTATTTTGAAAACGGCTCTAAGGATTTTGATGAAAGTCGTTAACCTACCGTTTTCTGGTACTACAAATCGATTTAGCTTGATCTCGACTTTAGGAAAATTCGTTTAGTGGGTTAAATAACCACCCCGAATTACCACGTTTTTAGTGTAGTGTCATGGCGTCGAGCCATTAGATGTTAGCGCGCGGTCACGCCATCTGTCTCATTACGTCACGCGTTGTGTGTGGATCCTATTAAAGTTTTATGACGTCACACACTTGCGAGAAGATGGTCGCGATTCCCATCTGCTTCATTACGTCACGCGTTTTGTGCGTGTGTTCGTCCTCAAGATAACTCGCGTAAAAATCGTTCGAGTTCGATGAAATATTAGTATGTGGTAGGGGAAAACCTGGGAAGGAACGCTATTGAAAGTGAAAGAAATTGGATAAAAGGTCAGGACATAGGAGCGGGATCCATTCCACTGCTCTTATGCGTCATAACTAACGTAAAAAAGGTTCGATTTCGATTAAATTTTAGTATGTGGTAGGGGACCACCTGGGGACAAACCCTATTCAAAATTGGCGAAATGGGGGTCAAAGGTCAGGACATAGGAGCGGAATCACTTCCATCGCCATTATGCATCATAACTTGCGTAAAAATGTTTCGATTTGGATGAAATGTTAGTATGTTGTAGGGACCTGCCTGGGGACCAATCCTGTTGAAAATGGGCGAAATGGGGTCAAAGGTAAGGGACACAGAAGCGGGATCTATTTCATAGCCCTTATGCATCATAACTTAAGTAAAATTGCTTCGATTGCGACAAAACTGTATCATGTTATTTCGGAGGTATACTGAACCAGTTCTGTTGAATATTATCGAAATGGGATCAAAGGTCAGGGCACAGGAGTGAGATTTATTCCATAGCCATTTTCCTCATAACTTGAGTAATGATTTCTAGTATGTTGGAAAGCGTATCATAATCAATGCATTGCATGATTTTACTAACTTGTTACTTTAGAAATAGATCTCAGTAAAATATAAACAACTTAGCACATAAACGTTTTTTAATTAGAAACTATTGTATTAAATAGACTAACAATTTAATGTGATTTCCACTAGTTAAAGTCCATTTAATTTTCCAACTCATTAAAGAACAGATAAATAAAAAATCTAACCTTTACAGTCATTGATTACCGCAGTTCTGTGATCTTAGTACAATTCAAGTGTTGTTCATATCAGACAAAAATCGATTAGCGTCAGTTAATGTTTTTAGAAACACCATAAAAAAGTTAGCGCACTTTTTTCCCACTGGCGAAAATCTCATTAAAGCCACTTAGAAAGATGTGCAAGTCTGTGCGACCATTTGTAATGATGTCTTCCTAGACAAGAAAAGCACCGCATGAAAACTGTACCTTCCACTTATATCTGAGGGACTGTCGCATGTCCCTGGTTTTCGCAAGATGAGAGTACGTCGGGAATCAGAATTTAAACTATATCCTGACTCGTATGTGACAAGCACATGTGCTCCACAGGCAACGTTGGAGACTCCGTCTTAAACACGCCCTCTGGAGGAGACAGTAAGGAGAAGACAATTCATAAGTCTCCATGCATAGAGATTTCTCTCATGCAACCCATGGTAATTGTAAATCGAGTTATTCTCGTGCCAGTGGTTGCTTGTCAGTTATCTGCCGAAGTCTTCTTGCTCTTTGAGCCATACAGCGGTCTTCGGCAGTAGTGGTAGCCGTGGGATGGCCTTGTCTTTGTTGACGACGAACCTCTTCTGTACTAAGGAACTGCATCCATAGTCTTGAGATGACATTTTGTGGTCTATTTAACCAAGGCTGAACTGGATCCTATCTAGCTGTAACATTACCGTTGAAGACAACCGACTTTTGGTGATTGGCCAGTGGGCGTTAGGGACGATTTCAGCCGTTAGATGGCACTGCGTCCCAAGGTATAAACACCTCAGTTTCTGCGTTGTTTGAATTGCGGGATTGTGTATGTTCGTCGTTTTTTCTTGTTTCTTTTAAAAAAACCTTCTAGTTTTAAAACCAAACTGTTGTTTTCACAACAAAATCCAACCCATTGTCAAAATGGTTTACTGCTGTGTGCCGATGTGCACATCTTCTAAGAAGAAAAACGTGGGATTTTCATTCCACGAGTTTCCCTCAAATCAGAACCTAAAGCAACTGTTGCTGAAAGAAATATCTCGTCAGGATTTTACTCCAAATGACAAGTTACCTTCAACTGTTGTTTGTGGTAAGCATTTTCATTCTGATTATTACGTACCTAATTCAATTTTAGAAAAAAACCTCAGCTATATAAACTCATATTAAGTAAAATAGTAGGTAAATGTATAGTAGATTTGCGTTTTAAATTATTTCGTCGGAAAAATATTAGTACTTTGGAAAAGTGCGACGTACAGGTTTTAGATTGTGAAAATTAATGGCAAATGGTGCAGAAATTTTCTGTTTCAAATGTCTTTTAAAGATTTTTATCGTAACATTTACCAGTACGTTCGATACGTTAGGCCTACTCTTCACAGCATCGAACTTGCAGGTAAATGTTACGATAAAAATCTTTAAAAGACATTTAAAATACGAAATTTTTGCACCATTTGCCATTAATTTCCATACTCTAAAATCTGTACGTCGCACTTTTTCCAGGTTCCGACGAAATAATTTAAGACGCTAATCTACACATTTACCAAAATCTCGGCCCTAGATCGTTAAAGAATAAAGGAGGAATGAGATTTACAAATCAATTACACCAGTTCCTACAGAAAAATTCTCTTGCCCAAGTACTACGAATTCAGAATACAAATATCCATCTGTTAATGTGAAAGTGAATATAAATAAAATCTCAAATGTAAATAATGATACGGAATCAGTTTGTTAATGCGGACAACGTCAATAGATGGCGCTGTGTCCCAATTCATCTTTTCTGTCCTCGCTGTTTTTGCTTAATATTACAGCCTGATAGGATCCAGTTCAGCCTTGATTTAACGCTCTAGACACCTCCGACGAGGGACTGACCTGCTACCATCCTACAAATCCCTCACCACTGCAGTGAATTGCCCAAGTGATGTACTCGAGACATTTTCAACAGGATCTAACACCGCAATACTGTCCAACCTACTTCGGGAAAGGTGAGACAAAAAAAAAAACGAGCCGATCTAAAATCTTTATAACGCGGTCCGGATTTGTATATTCTGCGCTAAAAGAGACGCACGTGCACATGGTTTCTTCTTCGGTATCCCTATATTTGCATATTCATTCGCTTTCATTGCATTTTCGTCCATGCGTCGCATGTTTAGTGCGATTTTCTCAATTATGCTTTAATTTTGCATTGTTTGGCCAATTTATTGTAAGCAGCAGACAGAACAGGAAAGCCCTTGTTGGCACAGTGCGTACTCGTACTCAAATAGAATAGCAGAACAGAAACTGTACGTGGAAATGCGCAGAGTTCAGCGGTAAGTGCAACTTGAGGAGAACAGCCGAATGTCGGATTTTAACGATATTTCAGCTTTAGGGCTCGGCCGGTTTCATCTCCTGAAAGGAAAGTCATGGTACTCAAGTGAAATCTACTGTACAATATCCCTGGTAGAAAAATGAGACAAATGAAAACAATTACAGCAAAACTGCTGCACTTTTTCTTATTAGAGGTTTAACGACTACCGTGAGCAACTCAATAGGCTATAATCATCGCCAGTCCCTAATTTAGGGTCACTGGTTCCAGGGAAGGGAGAGAGCCAGTGCCGTAAGACAAACACAACATCCATGCCTCACCGGGATTCGAACCCGGACCCCTTTTGGAAAAAGAATCAGAGGCCATGCTTAGACCACTGCGCCACCGGGGCGGCGCTGCATTTATGGAATAGGGAAATCAACAGTAATAAGAATATACAGAGTAACTGAAGCTGTAAGAAACCGGTAGTGAACGCATAGCCTGTGATCCAAAACGGCTAGAGAATGCCCGAGGTGAACGGAGGGTAACCACATTTGTACGTCCAGCAGACACGTAACAATGAGTCACATGAAAGAAGATTTAAATCAGGGATAAAACAAAACGACATTCCAGCATGTATTCGACCATCTGCATTTTAACAGCAGAAGACCTATTCATACACCACTGCTGTCTGAAGAAAACAAGACGTCTCAAGGTACGGGAGGTGGATCCCAAATGAATTGGAAAAGGGTATGGTGAGTCGCGTTTTCAACTATGCATGGTGTCAATAGTGTGGTAAGAATTTGGAGACAACAACACGAAAATATGGACCTAACTGCAATGGAATGGTATGGGCTATGTTTTCACAGACTCCCAAGTCTCTTTATTGGAGTGGATCCACGCCTAAATGCTCAAACGTATTTAAACATCGAATCGATACTAATCGAGTTCATCCAATCATGGCCACCCTCAACCCACGTGATGATGGATACTTCGAGCAGGACAAAGTACTATGCCACATTGTCTCGCAGTGGTTTCAGGAACATGGAGACTTTTCCCTGCTTCGTTGATCACCTTAGTACCCAGACCTCTGTCCTACGTATGAATCACTTGTGGCATGAAGTCGAACCGGGCACGAGGCATCTGGATCCACCGCCATATAATCTGCATGAATTGGAAGATGCTATTCGACATGAGTGGGTCAAAATTGCACCAAAATTTAACTAAAACTTAGTCGAATTAATGCTTGGGCAAATTGCTGATGTTCTGAAGGCCAAAGTTGGTCCAACATATTATTAGGCAGTGTGACGTACCTACCTCGGATGTCAAAACGGCAAGTTGCAGCGATAAGCATTCGTCGGTTTAGTTCAAGAGGTAGAATATCCGACTCCGGAGAAGGAAGACGTGGTTTCGAATGACAGCATCGGCAAATTTGGGCTTTTACGCTACAGTAGGTGTTGCTAATAAACTTTCCACTAAGTTTATATTTTAACAGCTCCTGCCATCCACGGGTAAAATTCAGCAGTCTATTTTGACATGTCATCGTCATCATAATTCTCAATCCACTGCTAGATGAAGGTCTCCCAAATATCTTCCTTGTCACCCTGGTATGCTTTCATCCACCTATCTCTCACATGGTCTTCTGGGTTTTCCCCCTGTCACTTCGTATCCAATCTGGTATTTCAGTTGTCCAACATTGATCAGTTCTAGCAGTATGTCCAGCCTATTGCCACTTGCGGGTTTTTATTTCGACCATGATATCATGTCATTTTCTTGGTCCATGAGTTCCTTTTTCTATTTTTCTTGGTTACACCAAACAAGCTTCTTTGAGTGATTCGCAGTCTCTGTATGTCTGTTTTAATTCAGGTACATTCCTGTAATCCATAAGTAAAAAATGCATTGATTAAACACCTTTCTTTTAAAACACGACGAATTGCTCTTGAAAATTGAACTGTTCCTTCCAAATGCACTACAGCCAAGTTTTATCCGCCTATTGATTTCTTCTTCGATGCGACACTCGCTTCATATCTTTTGATATGTATATTAAGATATTAATCTCAGAACGAAACATTGTATAGAAACATATAATAAGAAATGATTGCTTCCTTACAAAGTTAACACTTCCTCTTTCTCAGAAGAAATAAATCTAATATGTTCGGGAGAATACTTACAAATTTCACACTAAGTAATAGCGTCCATGGTAGAGGAGGTCTTGAAACAAGCTTGGACGTGTGCCATATGTTTATAAATGCGACAAGCCAGAAACAGATGCAAGGTATCAGTTCCAAGACTATGTTTTGGAAGCATTGCGTGAAATCTGGAATTTCTGTATTCCATGTTATATTGAGATCCTATAAATAGAAAAAGAATATAGAAAATTAATTACTACGTTGTGAATGAAATCAAAAGTGCTTGTCTGGTTTGCACCGTAAAAAACTTCTTAACAAACAAGTCAGACAACTACTCACTAATGAAGAATAAGACATAAATTGATATTAGGATGCCCTAAAGATACAGTCTGTACATTTTCTGCTACTAATTTTATTTGTTCTGCTTTCATTTGTATTACTAAATTGTAGCAACGCTTTGCCCGATCACGGCGTTACTACCTCCTCCGTGTTTAGCGTATTTGCATGTTCCAAGCTCTACAGCCTTTCAGCAAGTCTTTTGAAAACAAATACCCGCTTATAATATCATTTTCACGTCTATCTGTATGCACCATATCTCTGCACTTATTAGTTCCATTTCAGAAACACTTCTTACTTCTTTCCAGTGTCCATGCAACTTTGCATGGACACTGGAGGGATTCTGAAAGGCGTATCGCTACGAAAATTCTGAAACGCTTGGTGGTACTCTAATTGGTGAATACTCCGTAACTCTGAATGCATACATTTTTACGGTCTTGCACTCTTGGAAAAGGCTGCATAGCAGGTTCTTTTTCTGCAAGTCTTTTGTACAAGAAGTACGTGCTTATGGTATCACTTTGCCCGTCTGTGGACACCATATACCTGTAACTATTAGTCAGATTTGAAAAATTAGTTTTGCATTGGGAAGCTTGAAATGTGAAGACGATGATCCCTGCTTTCTGTTTTTTTACAGTGTATAACTTCGCCGACAGAAGGCGTAAATGCAGCTTCTATTGAATTCAAAATGTATTTTATCCCATACCATTGCTTCTAAATATCCGATTGAAAAAAATTCTTTCTTTCCTTCGATACCATTTACAAAAAAGACCATTTAGGGTACAGTTTCTTTTTCCAAGTAAAGCACAGTTTTTTCGCTAGGAGGCGTAAAGGCAAATTGCGATTTCCCCGATGTTTCTGCTTCTAAAAGTCCGATTTGAAAAATTCTCTTTGCATCAGACATCGGATAGAGCTCTTGGTGGAAAATGTTTCTCATTTAAAATTCTTCTCAAAGAATGGCTTTGCCACTTTGGGGCGCAAGTGTATATTTTCATTTCTGATGTATTTGCAGCAATATCTGCGCTTCTGAAAACTCGATTTAAAAAATTCTTTCGCGGCCAGATACCGTTCACCACGTTAAACCTTTTGAGAATACCTTCTGCTTAAACTAGTGCATAATTCTCCCTCCAGGTGCGTACATGTATATCTTATTTTTGTCGATATCTCTGCTTCTAACAGTCCGATTTAAGAACTTCTTTCTTTTCCGGTGCGAAATGTTTTGCATATAATTTCAAAATTTTCTTAACGCACAAGTGTGTGGCTCGAGAGCATAAGATCATGTTTTCGTTTACAGCATATTTACAGCAATATCTACGGGTCCAAAAACCCTATTGAAAAAAGTCCTTTTTCGGTTAGATACTACTAACTGGCAAATCATTTTGTGCACATTTCCTAATAGAAAAAATAAACAATTTCTTCTCTAGGGGGCACAAACGTTTAATGGGTTCTCATCTTTCATCAAACACTTATCGCACAAACATTTTCATGGGCTCCAAACTTTCTTCAATGTCTACGTTGCTGATAATTTTTATATCGTGACGATTTTTAATTTGAAATAATATTGATAATATATCCGCAGCACTTACAAATGCGGTCGATGGATTCTAAATATGTAGCTGGAATTATATATTATTATTTTTTTTTCTGTAACACAGATCGCATTTGATACTGCAAGGCCTGCCTGTGTACACAGTTCGCCTGTGGCCTTGAGAAGCGCTAAACCCGTACTAACACATCTTCCCACTGCTGCCATCGGGCAGCAACCGTTTTCTTAACACGGTGCAACTAAAAAAAAAAAAGAAATCACTGATGGCAATTTGCCAAATGATGAACGAAAGATTTCTTGCTGTAGTAAAGAATGTTCAAAGCGAACATTTTACTTCAGTAACATCTGCTTTTTAAATTAGAACTTTTATTATGTCTTTTTTTTTATGCTGTCCGTTCATTTTTTTTTTGCACATTTTTTTTATTTTGTTTCTAAATTACATTTCCGTCCGATGAGAGTTAAAAGAGCACTGATTTCGCGACTTTTAAACTTTCCACTAATTCCCGAATTGCTGCCTGACCAATATGTAAGCCCATCTCTAAACTTAGAGCGAAAGATAAGCACGTAGAACAGCTTACAACTTCACGCACTTAAAAACGGGAAACCGTATACTCCTCAAACTATTTTTTTCTGTACTTTCCGGAGTTGCTTTACTTTCAGCACATTCTAGAAGCTTCCGCTTCTTTCTTTATTCCCCCTCTCAAAAGGCTCGTCGAGTCGTCAGTGTGTAGTCTAAATCTTTTTTCACGCGTCACATCGATTGGACGAAACGAACGCCAGGCGAAGCCTCCGAATGAAGAGTTATAACACTGCATGCAAAATCCTACTGTGCCTTCTTGTTGTCTAACCTTTTTACTACAATCTCAACACATGGATTTAATTGGAAACCAGAGGACCCAAAAACTACAAAAAAACAGATGGATAACTGAAATTAGACAGCATGTTAGGACAATAAAGAAATTTTTTTGTTGTTCTTTTGATCCTTTTACCCACTTGTGTCACATACGTCACGAAACCGGAGAAATCACTTAATTGGTCATCAAGAAGGAAAAAAGTACCCTCACGACAAATTTCTTGGAAACATTGCGAGAGATCTTTGTCCAGCAGTGAATAGCTGCTGCAAAGAATGATATACACATTTTTTAATTTCTTCGCCTTTCATAATTTTTCCAACGTGCAATGGGAAATTTCAATATTGCCTTCAATTGTAAACTATAGACGAAACCCATCGGAATCGACGATTAGGTTTTTTTTTTTTTTTTGAAAAGAATAAACTCGTATGAAACAACAAATGTAAACTTTATTTGATTGACAAATTCATTCAACCACTTCAGTAAAGACAATAGTCCGGGTTCGTGATTTTTTTTTTTTTTTTTTTGACTGAAGGTTTAACGATCACCGTGAGCAACTCAATAGGCTATAAGCAGTCGCCCGTCCCTAATTTAGGGTCACTGGTTCCAGGGAAGGGAGAGAGCCAGTGCCGTAAGACAAACACAACATCCATGCCTCATCGGGATTCGAACTCAGACCCTTCACGAACGAATCATCATAAGCCAGCGCTTAGACCACTGCGCCACCGGGGCGGCCAGGTTCGTGATGAGCATCACGACTGCGCCCTTTCTGTCGTAAAATGTGAGGCGGAATTCCACTCATCTCGATCGTGTGCAAAAATTCAACTGGATAGCGCACTGTTTCATTCTCATCTTCAGTCACAACTGTGTTTGTAAATGTCGTTGGAATGAGATTCGTGTTGCGAATACTCTTCATTCTCTCTTGTCTTAGACATATAGTTGCGACCCATTGATCGCTCACGCCTTTCAGTAAGGCTCTTATGTTTCCTTTTGTGTGTGTGTGTGTGCGTCGGGAGAGACATTCTGTTAAGGGTAAGTATGCAATAAAGTATTTACTTACTTTAGGGATGATCATAGAACACCATGCACACACCAAGTCTGACACTGAATACAGGCGCAGCTAAAGAGAGGGTGCCAAAAGCTCTGCTTGCAATCTGATTAGAGTTCAGTTTGATTAGAGTTGGATTTCAAACCTTTGCACCAGTTCCTGGTACAGATATTTCCTAGTACAGCTTTTTCGCGCTGTACCTTGTCATTTGCCCATTTATAGAAATTGCTGGTAATATGATTCGGTAGCCTTGCCAGCTGAAAATTCGCATTTCTTCTTTAAAATATTCACAGTTGTTAGTTGCTCACATTCAGAAACGAAGGCGAGATTGTTCAAGCATTGCAAGATAAGGATATCGTTCACGTTTTTGAAGATTTTCGGTGGGCTGTTCTATCATTATTGCGGCTACGAGCCACGGCAAGCTGCATTCGGGGAGTTTGGTGTGGTGTCGATGGTCCGAACTATTTGGAAAAAGCTGCACAAACAGTCGAAGTTTGATTTATTCTTATGTTTAGGAGTGATGGCAACAGTGAGCAACTCACTCAATAGTCGCCTGTCACTAATTTAGAGCCATTTGCTCCAATAAAGGGAATTGTATATAAACATCACACAGTCCAACGGCATAACGCAATCAGGTCTTCGAGAGTGTTCGCTGTTCCGATGAGAAGAACTATGATACGAATGCCTGCTAGCGTTGCTTTCCGCAACGGTTCGCTCATAAAAGAGAAGACTTCGGACTTTGGACTATCTCAGTCCCTCCATACCTCCGCCTTCAACAGCACGTGAGTCAACCGCAAACTTCTCCCATAGACTTTACATGGGAACTTTGCCGCCCCACAACGCCCGAACCGTTGCCCTAATCTCATTTTTCTCTTCGACTGGCACATCTACATGGTAAGACCTTTATTTTGATACCTCAACCATATCTTAACGTTCAGCCGTTCTCTCAAAATAGGACTCACAGTAAAAAACCTTATAAAATTAATATACATAATTCCATTTTTTCCACAGGGAATTCCTAACGTTTTTTCTTATTTTTACGGCATACATACGCATAAAGAAGTTCTAAAGAAAAATCAGGAATAAAAATTAGTGTTTTCGCGAAAATATCTGTAGCACCTTCCAAGAACATAACGAGTTAAAGGTCTGATTTCCAGAGAAGGCTAAATTTTCCCTCTTGCCCCCTATAAGGGAGCTCATGCCCGTGAGGTGTCCCTTGGTTCTTCGTTATTGGATGCTTATTTTTAATTGTATTTGTACATTTTTTTAAATACATGTTTCTCGAATACTTGGAAACGCATTTTGTGTGGAAGAGAAATATTTTGGGAGATGTTTTCTCTGGAGTATTTTTTATTGAATCTTCGATATTTTGGGCCACCCCATAAAAAAATCCTGGGTGCGCCATTGACTCCAGTAATACTTCTCTAGAGTTCCCCTCTTGTGATCGGGACCTTTTGAAATGAAGAAAACAGACTCCAACGCGTACAGTAACTGCAGGTTAGTGAGTCTTTTGTGCAGCAGACGTGACGCTGCGGGTGCCGAACTTTTCTTTGAGCCCCTCTTTGCCCCCTCCACCCCATCGAAATACAGTATTTAAGCAGTTGGAACACATGGCGAGTTCGAAATATTAGATTTTAGGGAACTTGGATAAACGTGTGAGAATTTTTCGAATTCAAGATTTTGTTATACAAAATGAATTATGTGTTAACTTTAATGGCTTTACCTTTTCTGTAAAATGGAGGAAGTTGCCTCAATAATTATCTAGGAGCAGTGGCACAGCCAGAAATTTCTTAAGTGTGTGTGTGTGTGTGGGGAGGGGAGTCCATGGATTTAGTTCATTGGTGAAAGCCTCATATATACATGTACATCGTTTTAAATTCGTGCTCAATCCTCCGTTAAGAGGGATCCGGACCCGAGCCCCCCTCCTCCCCCACTTGACTACACCTCTGTCTAGTAAAGTTATCGAAATACATTATTTCCGTTATTAGAGTTTAAAAAAATTAGACAGAGAGAGAGTAACTCTTTGTCAGGTTACAAGCTAAAATTCATAAACAGCCTTATGACAACACATTAAAAAATTGACGTAAGCTAAAATTGCGAATAAATAGTAACTTGTTTAAGGCCATGGATGTTGGTAATCCATAGTTTCCAGTACCACATACATTGAATAAATACTACATACAGTATGTAGGCCTACTTGTACTTGAAAGTTGTAAATGTCTTTTTTTTTTTTTTACTCGGGGATAGCATCATCAGTTTCGGATAAAATCTTCATGAACGGAATTTTTGGGCGAAATTTCTGCCAAGCACTTCAAAATTTATGATCTCCTGTTGTGAAATCTCAAATTTGTCGGTGACTGTGATCGAAAACACATCCCTCTGCCCCAGAGCTGAATATTTTACCATTAAGTAACACCGGAGGAATGTATCGCTGTAGTACGTCACATCACCTCCCTTTTATTATCATTTTTTTTTTGAAGCGAAGAAGGATTTTTTTATTAATTCCAGACGATGTGTGGAACAAACATCACACATTTTCCGAAGAACCCAACGGCCAATAGATCCATTTACCACCACCGGGCGCCAATCTGCTCCCAGGAGAAAAAAATAAATAAATTAGGATTTGATCCCTACTTTATTTTTTCAGGTTTTCATAGTTCTCCACATGGATTGCAGTTTATAAAGTCATGAACATGCCTAATAATAACGCTGTAAAATGTTTAAATTTTCAAAACATTAAAAATTGCATTAATAAAAAAATTGCTACTTACCCAAAAATCATTATCGCAGATCTCACGAAAGGTGATGTTGCTCATGACCTTCAAATCTTTGCTGTTTTTCTGAATGAAAGAAACTATTAGGCAGGCTGCCACATCACCTGCATTTCAAGTCGGCATGATGAGCAGAGCAGAACTGTTAGCGTGAAAGTATTTCTCAGCTGTTATATGAAGTATTCACACATCGCGCCTCTTTTCGTGCCGTTGTGCAATCACAGCTTGGAAGGAACGGGTTTACGGAGATGCACAACGTTGGTGTAAGAATCCACGCCGCTACACGCATGCGGAGAAACGGAAAACACACAAGAAACTGTTTGCACAATCTGTCGCAAATCAGATAAAACTTCAAGCATCTTTTAAACGGGACAATTCACCTTTCTTTTGTTTGGCTGCTGCTCTTACTGATACCGTTTTTAACGCTGACTCAAACAGCAGAAAATATTGATAAACGCATTGCGACCATGCTGACGACTACACTCTGTTACCATGGCAACAAAATCAAGGAGCCAGTGGAAAGCTGATGTCATTCAGAGTTCGCGGAATAGTCGGGCCTCCGCTTTCTTTTAAAACGAAGTAAATAAATGGAATACGGCACAGAAAGTTCTTCAGCTTGACCTTGACGTTAATATGAAAATTATAGGAGCATATTAACGATCTTCAATTCTTTTGATAATTCTAATAAAAAAAGTTTAGTATTGTGCTAGGCGTCTTAATAACTGAAAGGAAAAAAAAAATTGGAAGTCCACGACCCGTCCTTGCCGATCACCGTAGACTCGGCTTTTGGCGACGTTCACCGCTTATTTCCTTCCTTCATATTGCGATGTTTGTAAGAGCCTGTACTGTACGGTTTTTACTTTACCTGAATATTTAAAATGAAAAATTAAAACTTTCAGGTGGGATTTTTCCTAAAACGGAAATATTATAATAATATTCATACAGTACAAACGTATTTTTCTCGTATTTGTTTAAATTGTGAATCACTTCAAAATGAATTAAACATTTACGAACATTAATAACATTAAAATTTCTCGAGCTTAGGTTAAGTTCGTAAAATAAGAGAAACTTCGCCGCAGATCACGAATGTTTCCGTCCGGACGTTCAAAACATATATAGTAAGATCTCGAACGCACTCACGTACAGTAGCGGATCCAGAGGAGGCGGACTGGGCGATCGTCCCCTCCCCCGAACAGACTTTTTCTTTTTATATGTCCAAGATCGTAAGTAATTAATGTATAGATTTTCGTAAGAGTTCTTATAACAATTAACATTTACTGTGAATTTCTAGATTAAATGTTCTGTTCTAGCTTCAGAGAGAGAGACAGACAGACAGATGAGAGAGATAAAGAGAGAGAGAGAGAGAGGCAGACAGACAGAGAGAGGCAGACAGACAGAGAGAGATAAAGAGAGAGAGAGCTACAGACAGAGAGAGAGAGAGAGAGAGAGAGAGAGAGAGACAGACAGACAGAGAGAGACAGACAGAAATTAAAAAAATAGAGTTTCAGAAAGAGAGGAAACTGATAGCGTAAGGGGAAAAGAAATTTTGGCTGATACGAAAACCAATGGGTGAGATTTGTTTAATGTAATATTTCCACGAACTTCTGAGAAAAAACGCCAGTAAGACAATAATAAATGGCGCAGGAATGACTATATGAAGTGAAGTAAATGGAAGTTCCTTTCAAAAGAAGTGGAAATCTTGCATAGCGAAAGAATAAGCGAATATTTTGAAGAGGAATTACTGGTGATATTGCTTAGGAATGATTCGATGATACAAACTGGAAATGATTCTATTAAATTAAGCCACCCGAATAGAAGGGCTCAAATTTATTTTGAAAGGTTCTATACAGACTTGATATTTAAAAAGCACGAAGCTCGTTTCTTCGCAAAGCAGGCAATTCAACGCCACGAAAATAGTGCTGATTTTTCAGTTGTTTTTCCCACTTTGTGATTTAAAAATTTAGCAGAATTTTTTTGATGGAAAAAGTTTTTAAAAAGTCTTGCATGCCAGGAAGGGCCAGCCAGCCCTACTCATGTATATGGGTTTCAGGTCTCTCTTGCATCCCACTTGTACATCTTTCATTTTTTTATCGATCCCCTTGAAATCTATATCCAGGTTTTATTTTATTGTTTTTTAATTATCCATGGGCTATTGCAGGGGTGCAGTCGAGGCCTGGCGTCGTCAGGCCACTTTTTACCTAACTGAATCGGACTTTTTAAAACTTATTTATTCAGTCGTCTCCCATCGAAAACGATATATCTTTAACGTAATTAATCTTAACCGAGTTTTTTTCTATTTCTTCTTCTTCTTAGATCTCTCTCTCCATTTATTTATTTATTTATTTGTTTATTTCATGGTGGCTAGGCACAAATCCGTAGAACTGTTGTTTACCGAATCCACCTCAGAAACATCCAGTGAAGTAGGTACCAGACAGTATACACTATATTGACAAAAGTCATCAGACACCTAGAAGAGAAACACAATATAGCATTTATTCACATACATTATTAGTACGGTGTCAGTCCCCCTTTGGCCTTAATGCATGCACTGACCCTTCGAAACATGCTTTCGACAATGTTTTGGAACAGAGCGATAGGTATGCGCTTTCATTCAGTACATAATGCTGCCGCTAACTGTTGCTTAGTAGTAGGCCTGGTTCCAAACTTCTTATGCGGCGCTCTAATTCATCCCATAGGTGCTCTGTGGGATTAAGATCATGGCTCTGTGCTGGCCAGTCCACGCACGATACGGAATTATCGTCAAACTACGCCGTAACAGTCCTTGCTTTATGACTTGGTGCATTATGCTGCTGGTAACAACAAGATTCAGTTCCATAGTATTGCCACGGAGTTGGTAGGGCATAATTGTCCAGCATATCGAGGTAGACGTGCTGGTTAACAGGTTTGTCCACGATAACCAATGGGCCGGGACCATACCACGAAAAACACCCCTACAAGAGTACACTGCCAGCTCCAAACTTGACCGTAGAAATAGTACACATTGGTAAATAGCTTTCTCCAGGCTGCCGCCATACCCACACACCGCCATCAGACTAATGGATCGTGTATCTGGTTTCTTCAGTCCATAGGACCCGTTACGATTGATCTACGGTCCATGATTAATGTTTTTTACACCATGCTAAACGATGAGTAGCATTCCGAGTGGAGATGAAGTGCTTATGAGCAGCCGCACGACCACGGTAACCCATGGAATGAATTTCTCTGCGAATGGTACGTATACATACCGAGGTTCCAGCATTTTTACTCTCCTGAACACTGAGATCTTGTGCAGTATTCCGTCGTTTAGCTGTAACGACTCCCCTAAGATTCGACGTCCTCTTTCACTGATTTTCTATGGTCTGCCGGTACGTTTTGCTGCTTCAGGCACGCCACGTGTCTTCCACTTATTCAGTACATCAAAAACAGTTGACTTGGGTGTGTTTAAACGCCTCTCGGTTTCTCTTCTGGACAACCCACTAATATAAAACCCAACAATCTTTCCTTTCTCAAAGTCAGTTCTCTTCCGCCGCGACATTTTCCCTCAACCTCACAGTGCGATGTGATGGCGGTCAGCTGCAGGCTTGTTTTTATACCGTTTGCAGCTGTACCGCGCATCTTAACAACGCAGAGGATCCGTTCATTTACTTTTGAAGGGGTGTCCGGTGACTTGTCAATATAGTATATATATATATATATATATATATATATATATATATATATATATATAAAATTGGAAAAGGAGTGAGACAAGGTGACACCATATCTCCGAAGCTCTTTAATGCCACATTGGAAAATGTCTTTCAATCACTGAACTGGGAAAACAAAGGGATAAAGATTAATGGAGATTATCTAACCCACCTTCGTTCTGCTGATGACATAGTCATTTTTGCAACTGCCCCATCAGAGCTACAGAGTATGATCCAGGAACTTGCTGACAAGAGTAAAGAAGTGGGATTAAAAATGAACTTTCAGAAGACAAAAGTGATGTACAATGCTTTTACAAGAAATGAAGATTTATCGATTGATGGAGAAAAGCTGGAGATAACAGACACGTACGTTTATCTTGGACAGCAGATATCAAGTGAGGGTCACATTGATGAAGAAATTAATCGGCGTACAAAACTTGCCTGGAGAGCTTTTGGAAGAAACAGCATAATTTTCAAGAGCAATATGCCATTATGTCTTAAAAGAAAAGTGTTTGATCAATGCATCCTTCCAGTGCTTACGTATGGTGCAGAGACGTGGACTTTAGCTAAAAGAGACATACAAAGGCTGCAGACAACTCAAAGCAGCATGGAGAGGTGCATGCTTAGTGTAACCAGGAGAGATAAGAAGAGGAACACGTGGATCCGAAAAATGACAAGAGTGGTAGACATCATGATCAGAGTTAAATCCCTGAAATGGCAATGGGCTGGACATACTGCCAGAAGGACAGACCATCGATGGACAGCCGAAATTTTAGATTGGATTCCAAGGGACAGGAAAAGACCCAGAAGAAGACCACATGGAAGATGGGTGGATGAAATTCGAAAGTATGCGGGAGTGACTTGGAGGAGACTGGCACAAGACAGACCGTTGTGGAGGAAACTTGGGGAGACCTTCGTCCAGCAGTGGATCGATAATGGTTGACAATGATGATGATGATATATATACACACTGCTGGACAATTGCTAAGGACGGATCATAAACGGCTATATAGCACATAAAAAAGTAAGTGTGGTTGGATGCCAAGTTAAATAAAATAATGTCAGAATGTCAGGACATTACAAGAAAGACAATTTATTGTGCTCTGCAATCCAGAAGGCTTTGGAACGTGTTCAAGGGACAAACAGGCCATTTTGTGCAGAATACGTAAACGTGAAAAAAATGCAATTATCGTCCGCAGGCGTTCCGGCGTAAGATGTCAATACGGGATATGGCCACCATGGAGGGCGATGCAAGATTCCAGACGTCGTGTCATGCTTTGCACAACATTATCAAGCAGCTGTTGGGGTAATTTATACCATTCCTCTGCCAGTGGACGGATGAGTGCGTCCTTGTTTATTGGAGGGCATTGGCGACCAGCAAGACTCCTCCCCAAAGCATCCCACACATTTTCAATGGGATTCAGATCTGGAGAACCTGCTGGCCATACGAGGCGTTGAATATCCTCGCTCTCAAGACACTCCTGGACAGCGACTGTTCGATGACATGTTGCGTTGTCGTCCATGAAAATGAATATATCACCGACAGCACCACGGAACATGCGAACATGAGGTAGCAGAACATCATTAATGTATCGTTGGCCAGTCATAGTCCCAGTTGGAAGCACATAGAGGGACGTACGGCCATTGATCATGATGCCAGCCCATACCATGACACTACATGTCGGATATCGGTCCCTTTCCTGTATGTTTGCTGGACAATATGCAGTACCACTATCACGCCAGATCAGTTGTCGTCGACAATCAGACGATAGACTGTATCTACTCTCATCTGAGAAGAGGACAGCAGACCAGTCGTTATCAGTCCAATTGCGATGTTGATGGCACCATTGCAAACGGGCGGTGCGGTGACGTCTGGACAATGGGATGCACACAACAGGACGGCGGGCGTATAGTCCTTCATGCAAACGTCTGGCGACAGTTTTTCAGGAGATCCGCTTGCCAGTATAGCAGCCATAAACTGATTTGTTAGCTCACTAGCTGTGCTGCGCCGGTGTCTTTTTGTTGATAGCACTATGTACCGATCTTCTGCAGGTGTCGTACTGCGAACACGACCTCCCCCGTGACGTTTGCTACACTCTCCATTTGTTTGAAATGATTTCCAAATCCTTGAAACAACACTGGAGCTGACGTCGAACTCCCTGGTAACATCTGTTATTTTTCGCCCTTCTTCAATCTTGCCAATAATATGGCCACGCGTAAAATCATCTAGGTGATGTCGGGAAGACATACTGAAAATTGCAAGTTCGTCAATTGATTCTTTCCCTTTCAACTTTGCGTTTGGACAACAACGGTCAATACGCGTCAAATCCTTCATATCTCTTATCAGAGCTATGACGTCACGAACAAGTTCGGCAATACAAAATTTGCATACGCACAACACGTCTTACTGTATCACGCACTTATGCTAATTTCCACATTTTTCTGCCTTCCATTTTATGGTTGCTATCGTTGCTATTGTCATCCGTCCTTAGCAATTGTCCGGCAGTGTATATATATATTCGATTTCAACGGCTTCTTGCCCGTCGCCCTCCCCCATACTTGCTGGAGTCGATAACGCCTGAGTGCCGGTCTTCGGAGCACCAGGCCACTACTTTACCACTGAGTTATTGTCGAGGCCACAGACTCACTACACGAGCCAACTACGAGTATAACCACTTGTTGATGGATGGCCAGAGCTTTAGATGATTTTTAAGCCCGGGATATACGCAGCTGAGGCAGTAAGTTCCTTTTCGGGGAAAGGGACGGCACGAACACGCCTTTCACGTTTTACTTGGCCTTTAAACCCAGCGCCAACTGGTACAAGTGATTAGCAGCCAGACGGTTACATCTGAAGAATAGAAAATGGTATACATGAGTAGTATGGGGAGGGGAGGGGGCTCTCTGGCGGTGAAGTGGCGTCACGGGTGAACGTGGGCAACTTCTGGAAGTTGCCACGTCCACCCCTAATCATAAATAACAGGGGCCATCCAGTGGTGTAGTGGGGCCGAAACATCGCGGAACGGCGTTCCGGCCCTTTTTTTTTCTAGCCATCACGCGTTCCAGTAAACTCGAATAGTTTGTTTTCTTTTAGAAATGCGAATGTCCTATAATTATTTTCCAATAAAAAAAATGCAACAGAAAAACTGCCCAGTTAGTGGAATTAATGTCCCATGTTTGTTTGAAGGTAGAGTTAGTCTCTAAATCTATTCTCACTTGGCAGTCTCAAATGGTGAAACCTTGTTCCCTGAATGCTAAAATGTGTAAAACCGGAAGTGTGATTTCGACCGTTCATTGTACTTTCTTATACTATAAATATAAGAAAGTAAAAATGGGAGAGGCGGAATGGGAGTGGAGGGTGGTAGATAACAACGGAAAGGTATTGAAGACGTAAAGGCACCGCGCATTCATGTATACTTTTTCACTTACCACTACACCACTGGGGCCATCTCTTCAGCGATTTATACACACTTCCAACACCTTTCACAAACACCCTGTCTATAAAAAATCTCAGCACCCTCCACTTGAAGGCATACAACACACACACGCGCACACACACACAGATATATGCATATATATAAATGATATTAACATGACTGAATTTAATATGAAACCATAGCCACAACTACGGTAACGACTATTTGTTCAGGGAAACTTATAAAACACTGGTCTTTTACAGTTTACTTTTAATTTATAAGCATTAGTTTTTTTTTTTTATCTGTTGTCAACCGGGACGAACTGGCCTGGGATGCTATGGTGCGCTCGCACCTCGGGCCTTTACGCCCACGGGCCGTAGAAAACACCCCCCCCCCCCCAAACGCGCCTGAACTACGTATTCGGAAAGTTTACATATTAAATTTTTTTGAAAATTGGCAAAATGCAGAGAGACTCAAATTAGCCAAAATACTTGGCCTATTTTTGTCTCCTCCCCTGCTAGGTGCGTATGTAGTACGTATGAGTCCATCTTCCTCGCATTTCGTGTCCGTCCATCTATCTCCCTTGCATCTCGTCATCTCTCTCGCATCTCGTGTGCGAAATGTAACTCCTCTCAATATCGACCAACCCTCTTTCTCCTTGCTTTCCCCATTCTTACCTCCGTATCAACAAAGATTATAGTCCAATATGTTCGAAAACTGGAAAAGCCCGCTGAGAAAACATTCCTACCATAGCTTAGAAGATCATTTAATCCCCAATGCAACATCAAAGAGGAATTCATAAAGCCCGAGTAAAATTAAATGACGAATATGCTAGTAACAGATGGAATGGCAGAATCGCTGGTAAGTTGGATTATGGAGACTTGTTGAAAGATGACATTGAAGTTGCGCACAGGATGAGTGTTCAGGGGGACAGCGTGTTCCATCCATCATTGTACAGTTCAAAACGAGAAAGGTGAGAGGCATTTTTTTTACAGAAGGGTCGGAAGACTCTGAAATTGAAGGACGTTGATCCTAACTGCCAGGAAGGGACCAGGGTATATGTTAATGAAAACTTGACTGCTTATAATCGGGACCTGTTTTGTAATGCTAGAAAGTTTTTCAGAGAAAATAACATTAGATTCCGTTGGTAGATAAATGGACGTATATTTTGCCGCAAAGAGGAGGGCAAGGGTATGGTTATACACTGAAAAGCAATTGAATTAGACATACCTGTCTAGTAACGTATAGCACCACCTTTCGTCTTGATGACGGCGGCGATTCGTTTCGGCATGGACTCGACAGGACACCGGAAGAGTTGGGAAGCCATACGGATCCACGACCCCTGAACAAGCTCCCACAGTTCACGAAGATTTGATGGAGGGGGGTCAGAGCCTAGAACATCTCTTTCGATGGCATCCCAGGTGTGCTCGATGGGATTGAGGTCAGGTGACCTAACTGGCCAAGGAAGCGAGGTCACGTCGGTGGAGTGTTCATCCAACCATTCGGATACGATTCGGGAGCGATGGCACGGTGCATTGTCTTGTTGCAGGATGAGGTCCCCAGTGGGATCTTGAAGACGCACAAATGGGAGCAAATGGTTGTCTAGGATATCCCGGTAACGTTGACCTGTGAGGGACGATGTCTCACGTACCAGGGGTCCCATTTCAGTCCACGTAAACAGTCACCAGACGAGAATGCCACCCCCACCAGCTTGAAGAGAACCCTGCTGGCAAGAAGGATCCATCGCTTCATGTGGTTTGCGCCGAACTCGTATCCTGCCATCCGCATGTACCAACGTGAATCTCGACTCATCAGTCCAGGCAACATTTTTCGACATGTATAGGGTCCAGAGGTGATGTTCCCGCGCCCATGCTAATCTTTGCACCCTGTGATGTGCGGTCAGCAGCGGTACCCTCGTGGGACGATGGCTTCTGTACCCCACAGCGAGGAGATGGTTCTGGATGGTGTGGCTGCTTACTCGTTTTTGTGCACCAGCGTTCAATTGCCGAGTGATTTCTTGCACTGTGGCCCGTCTATCCGCTGTTACAATGCGAGCTAGCCGACGATGGCCCCGCTCATCCACACGCTGTTGTCCACGGCAGTTGGCCTTTGCAGGGATGGTTTTACCGGATTCGATGTTCTCAGGGTACACCCGTGGCACAGTGGCTCCTGAAAATCCCAGTGCCTGCACGACTTCCGAGATGGAGTGACCCATTCGTCGGGCCCCGACAATTTGCCCACGATCAAATGCGCTCAGATCCTTCGTCTTACCAATACTGCATCCGACTCTTACTGATTCCCGTCGCATCACTCCTTATGTTGTCGGATCGCTGCATACGTCATGTCGTTTCCGTTTACAGGGCCGCCCACAGCGCCACACTTGCATAACGCCAGCTGTCTCTAATTCAATTGCTCTTCAGTGTAATTGGGAGTAAAAATGACTTGGATTTGAGTCGCTTCTAATATTCACCTTTATTTTTAGAACGTCTTTTGTAAAAAAAGATCGTGCTCGTGTTACCGGTTTGTTTGTCCGTCTGTACCCACGATATCTCTGCAACTATTAGTCCGATTTTAAAAATTCTTTTTGCATTGGGAAGCTTGAAATATGCGAATGATGATCCTTTATCTCGTTTTTTTTTAAGATGTACAATTTCGCTGCTAGAGGGCGTGAATGCAGATGATGTCGAATTCAAAAATACGTTTTATTCAACATATTTGCTTCTAACCATCCGATTGAAAAAATCTTTTATCTTTCGATTCCATTTATGTCGAAGAGTATTTTAGATATAGTTACTTTTTCAAATTACGCATAGATTTTCCGCTAGGGGGCGTAAAAGTAAATTACATTTTCCCCGATAACTATTCTTCTAAAACTCCGATTTGATCATTTTTTTCTTCAGCGGATACACCTCCTGATGGAAAATCTTTTGCATATAATTTCAACTTTTTGGTAAATAATATTTTGGCCACCAGGGGGCGTAAGAGTTAATTTTTGCTTCTGATGTATTTGCCATAAAATCTGAGCTTCTAAAATATCGATTGAAAAAATTCTTTCGTGGACTGACGCCACTCACATCGATAAACCTTTTCGGAATAGTTTCTCCGCCAGGGGGCGTAGATGTATATCTTATTTTTGTCAATATCTCTACTTCTAGGAATCCGATTTGAAAAAATCCTTCTTTGTTGGATAGTGTTTCCAGTGTGACATGTTTTTCATATAATTTCAGAATTTTCAAGTAATTCGTATACTTTCCGCTAAGGGGCGTAAAGGTAAATTGCTTTCCCCCCTATATCTCTGCTTCTAAATCTCCGATTTGAAAAATTCTTTCTGCACCGGATGCAGCTCCTGATGGGAAATCCTTTGCAGGTAATTTCTAATTTTTGTAAAAATGGTTTGGCCACCAGGTGGCGTAAGTTTTAATTTTCACTTCTGATGTATTTGCAGCAAAATATGAGCTAAAATCTCGAGTGCAAAATAAGTCGTTTGTTGACCGATACTACTCATGTCGACAGACCTTTTAGGAACATTTTCTTCTTGAAATAATGCATGGTTTCTACGCCAGGGGGCGTAGATGTATATTTTATTTTTGTCAATATCTCTACTTCTAGGAGTCCCAATTTAAAAATTTCTTTTTTGTTGGATAGTGTTTCTGATGCGAAATGTTTTTCCTATAAATTTAAAATTTTCAAGTAAATAATAGATTTTTCGCTAGGAGGCACAAAGGTAAGCTACGTTTTCTGCGTTATTTCTGTTTGTAAAACTCCGATTTGAAAAATTCTCCGTGTATCGCACACAAGACCTGATGGAAAATATTTTTCACATAATTTCTAATGTTTGGTAAAGAATGGTTTAGCCACCATGGGGGCATAAGTGTTAATTTCTGCTACTGATGTATTTGTAGCAAAATCTGGGCTCCTGAAAACTCGACTAAATTTTTTTTTTTCTTGTACCGATACCGCTCACATGGAAAAACCTCTTGGGAATACTTTCTTCCTAAAATAATGCACGGTTTTCCCACCAGGAGACGTAAAGTCACATCTTATTTTTGTCGACATCTCTGTTTCTAAGAGTCCGATTTGAAAAATTCTTTGTGTTGGAGAGCGTTTCCGGTGCGAAACGTTTCTCATATAAATTCATGTTTTTCTTAACGCACAAGTCTGCAACCAGAGGGCGTACGCTGACGATTCCGTTTACAGCAATATCTGAGGGATTAAAAATCCGATTAAAAAACTTCTTTCTTCCTTCAGATACTATTGTTTTCCATACCGGTTCCATTGACTTTGAATAGCTTTGATAAATTTAATTTGCGTCAGAACGGATTCAAAAGACGTGCTTATCACACCCGAAAATTCTGTGTCATCTTTCTTGTTTTCTGATGTTATTAATCATGATGGATATTATTGTTATTTGTTATGTACTGTAACCCAGATTTTCTCACTATTAATGATTTTCATGAATTACTGGTCTCACATCTTTTGATTAAGACTATTGCACATAAATGCACATAGTTTATATAGTAAATTTGATTTGTTTTTGGAGTTTTTGGGGTCTCTCGACTTCCTTGTTGACATTGTCTGTGTCTCAGAGACATGGTTCGATGTGGGGATTCCGCACATGTGCAGGGTTTTCAGATTATTTCTGCTTCTCGAACGCGGGCAAGGGGTGGGGGAGGGTCGCAATTTTTGTAAAATGTCACATTGCTATTACATAGTGTGAGCGATTTTTGGTTATTGATGATAACTATGAAATTGTTACCTCGGAGACAGATAGCACTATTATTATTGGTGCTGTTTATCGTCCGCTTGGTGGAATTCATTCTGTTTTTTTCTTTCTATTTCTTTTCCAGTTACTTGGATGAAGTTCACAGGTGTGGGGAAATGTTATACTGCTTGGGTGATTTTAACAATGACATGACTCCAACAAATAACATCTCATTTTCTTTTGATGATATAATTACCTCCTCAGGATTCATCAATGCTGTTACTATCCCGACGAGAATTACTACTACCACCTCAACCATACTTGATCTTTGTATAACAAATGATTACGACTGTTCTACGGGTGCGTTATCATATACACTGAAGAGCAATTGAATTAGAGACAGCTGGCGTTATGCAAATGTGGCGCTGTGGGCGGCCCTGTAAACGGAAACGACATGACGTATGCAGCGATCCGACAATATAAGGAGTGATGTGACGGGAATCAGTAAGAGTCGGACGCAGTATGGGTAAGACGAAGGATCTAAGCGCATTTGATCGTGGGCAAATTGTCTGGACCCGACGAATGGGTCACTCCATCTCGGAAGTCGTGCAGGCACTGGGATTTTCACGAGCCACTGTGTCACCGGTGCACCGTGAGTACATGAAATCCGGTAAAACCATCCCTGCAAGGGCCAACTGCCGTGGACAACAGCGTGTGGATGAGCGGGGTCATCGTCGGCTAGCTTGCATTGTAACAGCGGATAGACGGGCCACAGTGCAAGAAATCACTCGGCAATTTAACACTGGTGCACAAAAACGTGTAAGCAGCCACATATCCAGAACCATCTCCTCGCTATGGGGTACAGAAGCCGTCGCCCCACGAGGATACCGCTGCTGACCGCACATCACAGGGTGCAAAAATTAGCATGGGCGCGGGAACACCGCCACTGGACCCTAGACATGTGGAAAAATGTTGCCTGGACTGATGAGTCGAGATTCACGTTGGTACATGCGGATGGCAGGATACGAGTACGGCGCAAACCACATGAAGAGATGGATCCTTCTTGCCAGCAGGGTACTCTTCAAGCTGGTGTGGGTGGCATTCTCGTCTGGGGACTGTTTACGTGGACTGAAATGGGACTCCTGGTACGTGTGACATCGTCCCTCACAGGTCAACGTTACCGGGATATCCTGGACAACCATTTGCTCCCGTTTGTGCGTCTTCAAGATCCCACTGGGGACCTCATCCTGCAACAAGACAATGCACCGTGCCATCGCTCCCGAATTGTATCCGAATGGTTGGATGAACCATTCGGATACAATTCGGAGGCCAAGGAAGCGACGTGACCTCGCTTCCTTGGCCAGCTAGGTCACCTGACCTCAATCCCATCGAGCACACCTGGGATGCCATCGAGAGAGATGTTCGTGGCTTTGACCCCCCCTCCATCAAATCTTCGTGAACCGTGGGAGCTTGTTCAGGGGTCGTGGATCCGTATGGTTTCCCAAAGCTTCCGGTGTATTGTAGAGTCCACGCCGAGAGGGATCGCCGCCGTCATCAGAAAGAAAGGTGGTGCTACACGTTACTAGACAGGTATCTCTAATTCAATAGCTCTTCAGTGTATATTCATACAGCATTGCAAATGTCAAAAAAGTCACATAGCTGCTTAATTATTAACGTGCTATTTTTAGACAATCTACACGTAATTTTCAGTAGTCACATCGTGGTTCAAGGCCCAAAAAACGCACATCACACTCACACAAAACTCGTTTTTTTTCCCCAATAACTAAATGCCGATTCAGAATAATCAACTACAATGACACATAATTCAACTCCCTAAAAATGCCTATCTAATTATAAACATCAATAAAAAAACACCTTATATTACACATTTCCTAAAACATCTAAGTTAATGAGGTTAGTGGTTGTGTCATGTTTGGTTTGTTTCAATTAAATACCGGTGTGCAGTTGTAAATAATTATGGGTTGCAGTTTTACCTTAGATGTTTTAGGAAATGTATAATATAGTTTTTTTGTTTTTGTTTTTCTTTTTGAGGTTTTTAATTAGATAGGCGTTTTTAGGGAGTTGAATCATGTGTCATTGTAGTTGATTATTTTGAATCGGCACTTAGTTATTGGGGGAAAAAAAACAACAACAAAAAAACGAAGTTTTGTGTGAGTGTGATGTGCGTTTTTTTTTGGGGGGGGGGGGGGCCTTGAACCACGATGTGACTACTGAAAATTACGTGTTGGAAATGTGTGTAAGAGTAATGAATGGAGAATAGTTCTTGATTTCTGACTAAAGCTGCAGCAACTCTAATCTGTGCCGCTCATTCAAGAAACATGTTTCTTTTGGTCAACTGTTGTGTTTCTGCTAATGCACTTTCATTATGTCTGGGTGAAAGGAGAGGTATTACCACATTTCATCCAATGGGGCTGTATGTGCATGTATGCAAGGTAATAAGTCACTACAACAGCCATGCAAATTTCTAAAACTTGGCAGTGCGTAAAAGTGTTTCTTTCCCAGCCTCACTCTCTATCATCATACATTATCAATCCACTCCTGGATGAAGGTCTCCCCAAGTTTAATGTCACACTCTCTCCTCACACATATGAAGAGGTGGAAATTTTAGTCTTTTACTATGACACAATCTCTTTGCCACTCCAAGCACACTCAAGGATTCTCCAGTTTGATTATGCTACCATTATCCACTATACTCTGTTGCAGCATGCCGATACACCAATTAAATAACCAAATAAACTTTACACCAAGCATTCTTTCATCATTGGACGGTCCAAGCAGTAGTTCACAGGGATATGTAAAGCCCAGTTGGGTATGCCAATGGTACAAGGAGTAGCTTTGAAGAATGAATAGCACTGATATCAACAGCATTTGCTGTCTCATAATTACACTATCTACCAACAAGTAATTGGACACCCCTGCAATGGACGATATCTGCAGTCCTGATACACGTCACGGCCGCCGCCGTTAAATATCGTGTGGGAAACAACAACGCAACCAGTCGCATGCAAGATGCCACGCAGTTCGGAGCTCTCTGATTTCGAGAAACGTGTAATCGTCGGGTAACACAGAAATGGCTGATCCATACGTGACATATCCAGCGAGTTGAAGTACCCAAAATCGACAGTGGCCTACGTGATTGGCAAGTGGAAGATGAGAGGTGACTGTCTGAATGTGCCCCGACCCGGTAGACCCACAAAACTGGGAGTTAGAGACCGACGGGTGCTGGCCAGAGAAATTCGAAAGAACCGCACCAAATCGATGGGCCACATCCGCGAGGAGTTTCAACGGGCATCCGGGAGTGTTTTTTCGATGAATATCATCCGTAAGGAAGCCCATCTGCTCGGTTAACATGGACGTGCTGCCGCCCACAAGCCTTTGATCACCAAGTCCTATAGCGCTGCTCGGCTAACGTGGTGCAAAGAACGTCGACAGTGGACCGTTGAACAGTGGAAACAGGTTTTCTGGAGCGACGAATCAAGGTTCACCCTCTACCGTTCGGATGGCAGGGTCTGGGTTTGGCGTCTGCCTGGAGAACGCCTCCTGCTGGAATGTATTGTGCCAACTGTGAAGTTCGGCGATGGTGGAATTCTCCTGGTATGGCACGGGACCCTTGGTCGCAAATCCTGGTAGACTCAACGCCGAGACCTACTGCACCATTTTGGATGACCATGCGCTTCCTACGTTGTGGCAGTTTTACGGGGTGGACCCATGTTACTTTCAGGATGACAATGCCACCTATCATGTTGCGAGGTCCACCATGGCTTGGTATGGTGAAAATGGGGTTAATCGAATGGACTGGCCTGCGCAGAGCCCGAACCTTAACGCTATTGAGCACCTCTGGGACGAGTTGGAGCGTCGACTTAACCCTTTAAGCGGCCGATATACTTGAACTAAACGATGCCCAAAACTTTTGCTATCTCCAAACAGAAATGTTGATATAGGTATGGCCTTTTACAAAATCTATGACAAAACAATTTATCTTACCCCCCCCCGCCCCGATCTCCGTACCACCGAGAATGAACCTGTCGCAGATGATAAGATCTCCCTCCTTGCCTTACATTTCTTTTTCATGACTCAAAGGACTAGTTCTCCTGACACAAACATCATGCAAGAGGGTAAACATAAGTGATTCAAACATCTCTCTCCTTTTTCAAATTTCTCTCCATTGCCACAGCCCTTTTTTAGCTAATTAGTGAGAGAAGATTCGTGTCAATCACAGGCTTGAATGACCAGTCTGAATAACAAATCTAACGAAGAAAGAAACTTTTTTATGCTCTAGTTTTTAAGGTAACACGTGAGCAGCGCTTTGCCAACACTAAACATACCCTAAACGAATTCGTCCGAGTCGCATTCGGCCCACTTTTGTCAGAGCGAATATATTCGTTCGAACTGATTTCAGCCCACTTTTTCAACCCCGAGTTAATTCGTTCCAGCCGTTTAAAGGGTTAAGGGGTGATCCCACCGTCCGAAATCGGTGAAGGAACTGACCTGTCTTCTCCAAGCCGAGTGGAAGAAAATACCGTTAGCCGTCGTACAACGCCTGGTTGAGAGTATGCCCCGGAGGGTCGCAGCTGTAATCGCCACTCGTGGAGACTCCACCAACTATTGAAGGTGAATAAACTTCGTTTTCCTTTGGTATCAGAGGTGTCTAATTACTTGTTGGTAGATAGTGTATTACCTCCCCTACTATAAATGTTCCTTCCACATTCCTTTGAACTAGAAAACTTAGAAAAACAAATATAAATGTCGGAGGTGGTCAACAATTTGCACACATATTTTGCAAGTCATGATGCTAGATTTAGCACACAAGGTCTCACAACCACAAAGCAAATCAATGCAGACCATTTACACTTGTGTTCATAGAATGCAAGAAGTATATGAGACATCCTGTGCTTTACTTTAAGTGCACAAAAGTGATGTCAGTTCAGGAGTAACAAGAATATGCATAATACTATTTTAAGATCAGGATTCATATACACTAACAGAAAATGAACTCCAGGACTTTTCCAGGAGTTCAAAAATTCCAGGAGCATAAAATTTTGCTAGAATCATAGAGCTTTGTTTTATATCTTGTAAATTGGGGTGAAATTCATTAAGCATTTAGAATTATCATGAAGTCCTAGGGATTCTGCTGTTGTATAGAGTGATCTTGAGTGTGTGTTACATTTTCAATGAAGTGGCAAAATTTCTTCATATACACTGCTGGCCACCCAAAATGCAACACCAAGAAGGACACGTGATAGCAAAGCCAGATTTACAGGACACATAACAACAGATACAAAGATGAATTGAGCTTACAGACCCGTGCGACTTGCGGAACACGCAGACATCAATAGTTCGTGTGGCCCCCACGGCTGCCAATAACTGCCGCTACATCGAACGAAAGAGGCTTTAGATGTGGGCTTGGGGTATGTCGGTCCAGGCCGCTTTCACACGTTGCCACAGTTCATGAGGCGTAGACGCGGGTGGTGCTTGCCGGGCCACTCGGTTGCCGATCAGCGACCAGACGTGTTCGATGGGCGACATATCGGGAGAACAGGCGGGCCACGGGCAGTGACACCTGGTGGGCCGTGAAAAATTGTTGCACGATGCGTGCCACGTGCGGGCGCGCAATGTCCTGTTGAAAAATGGCCGCTGGCAGGTCCTGCAGGTAAGGGAGGACTACAGGCTCCAAAACGTCGGAGATGTAGCGCTGGCTGTTGAGTGAACCGGCGATGCGTACCAGAGGGGTGCGGGTGTCATATCCAATTGCGCCCCAAACCATAACGCCAGGCGACGGACCGGTATGGCGATGCATAATGCAGGCATCATACAGTCTCTCGCCGCGGTACCGCCACACGCGGATCCGACCATTGTGGTGTTGCAGGCAGAAGCGGGATTCGCCGGAGAAGACAATGTCGTGCAATTCCGTAGTCCAGGTGCGGCGTTCAAAGGCCCACCGCCGTCGCACTCGCCGGTTGTGTAACGTCAATGGTAATCGGAGAAATGGGCGCCGTGCGACAAGTCCCCGCTCCTGCAGACGACGTCGAATGGTACGTGCTGACACAGGTTGTTGCGCAACACACCCTAATTCCTGCGCTAACGTTTGTGATGTGGCGGTGCGAGCCGTCAATGCCCGCCGCATAACATGCCGGTCCTCTCGTTTGGTGGTGTGCCGCGGCTGCCGCAATCGCTCACGTCGGTCCGTCCGTCCCTCCTGCACCCACCGAATCCATACTCGCCTCACTGTGGCTGGATGTCGTCCCACACGAGCGCCGATGTCTCGGTACGATAAACCGCTGTCGCGATAAGCTACTCTTCGTCCTCTGTCGAACTCCGAAATGTGCGGCAATGACTGCTGTATTCTGCGACGAGGCATCAGGAAACTTCCGACGTACAGGTCCGGCAGCACCCTTCTTATAGTGCTTCTCGGTGGCGTGCCGGGCGCACATGATTTGCATTTGCCCTGCAATGCTAATCGTTTGCATGTCCTCTCGCGGGCGACGCATGCTGCTAATTTCAGGCCAATCGGATGCTTCCTTATTGGTGTTGCATTTTGGGTGTCCAGCACGGTAAAACTTGCTTTGTATAAAACTTATATAAAGCAATCTGGAACTTAGCACAATGTTAATAATACAAAACAATTTTGCCATGGAACTGAAGATTCCCTATTCCAGAGTCATCTGTTCCCAAGCATATTGGAGACAGGGTGCCCAGCATTTTTTTTTTCATTGGAGGTTTAACGACCACCGTGAGCAACTCAATGGGCTATAAGCAGCCACCCGTCCCTAATTTAGAGTAACTGGTTCCAGGGAAGGGAGAGAGCCAGTGCCGTAAGACAAAAACAACATCCATGCCTCACCGGGATTCGAACCCGGACCCCGTTCGGACGAATGATCAGAGGCCATCGCTTAGACCACTGCGCCCTTCAAAGAGTAAAGCGTGTGTTAGAAGGACAGCAATTTCGGATTCACGACAAGGTTTCCACACACTGTTGAGACTTCAACTGCACACAACTGCTATGTCAGAAACCAAAGTGCCGCCCCTGTGGCGCAGTGGTCTAAGGCGCTGGCCTCTGATCATTCGTCCGTAAGGAGTCCGGGTTCGAATCCCGGTCAGGCATGGATGTTGTGTTTGTCTTACGGCACTGGCTCTCTCCTTTCCCTGGAACCAGTGACCCTAAATTAGGGACGGGCGACTGCTTATAGCCCATTGAGTTGCTCACGGTGGTCGTTAAACCTCCAATCAAAAAAAAAAAAAAAAAAAAGAAGAAACCAAAGTGTTTGGAAATATGGCCCTCAAACTTTTTTTTTTTTTGGTTGGAGGTTTAACGACCACCGTGAGCAACTCAGTTGGCTATAAGCAGTCGCCCGTCCCTAATTTAGGGCCACTGGTTCCAGGGAAGGGAGAGAGCCCGGTCGTAAGACAAACACAACATCTATGCCACACTGGGATTCGAACCCGGGCCCCTTTCGGACAAATGATCAGAGGCCATCGCTTAGACCACTGGGCCACCGGGGCGGCCCAAGCAACTTGCACTGCAGTATGACGAGATGAAAGAAATGACTGCACAATAAGCACAGCCCACCTGTAGTTTTTCATACAAAGAAATGTCTTCTATCCACAAAGAATGATTGAGAAGCAAACATGTTTTCCATGTTACAGTGATGCTCACCAGAGTTAATACATCAATAATTCTGCAATTTTTTTATTTGCACTTTCATATGAAAAATGCCTTATTTACTATCTACGATATGAATATTCATTTTCAGCATACAACCCTATACAGCACCAGGCAAGTTTGCCATTTTACCTAATTGTGTATTGTATTTCGTTATTAAGAGTATTTTTAGCATTATGATGTGGGACATCAGGGGTGAATAGGAAGAACACAGTAACATAGCTTATGTAACATAACAGAAAGGAATTTTTTGCTACATCATGATGCAATCCCTGATGCAAATTTCATTTTCGGAGATGCACATTTCTGGAGGTCAATGCCAGAAACCAAAATGACTTTGATAGCCAACATAGAAACATGAAAAACCCATTCTGATTGCCATCTCTGCTAACATTTCACGATTTTCATTGTTAAGAGGGTCACCAACTTTTCGATTGGATTCCCCAATATGCGGATTATATTTTTTGTAAGTTCGTAAAGAAATAAAAATTCAAGCAGTTCTGAATAATACAAAAATAAATAAATAAAAGCAATATACGGGCCTATGTGAGCTAACTTACTTCACCTCTGACCTTAATGTGGGATCAAAACGTCTATTTCAAAAATACTGGAAATGATCTATCTGTCACTCTCTCCCCTGTGTGATCAAATGTCACTCTCTAAAAACAGAGGCCCACATCCTCTGTTTTTAGTATGCAGTCATGTGTTTTTTTTTTTTTTTTGAGGTTTAACGACCACCGTGAGCAACTCAATGGGCTATAAGTAGTCGCCCGTCCCTAATTTGGGGTCACTGGTTCCAGGGAAGGGAGAGAGCCAGTGCCGTAAGACAAACACAACATCCATGCCTCACCGGAATTCGAACCCGGACCCCGTTCGGACGAATGATCACAGGCCATCGCTTAGACCACTGCGCCACCGGGGCGGCGGTTTTGGTGTAGCTCTACAAATTTTGACATTCTTGACACCAGATTAAGTCTTTGCCATTGGCGAGTGGGAAAATTCTTAGCACCACTGACTTAGCATGTTCATAATCATTTGGGCTGGTGACTGAAAGGGAGAGAGAATACGTTGGCAAATTTATTGGCATGACTTTGGTCCTATGTAACCTGTTAATTAACCGGTTACATGGCATTTATATTCAACCCGGTGCAAATGGCAGAGAAAAGGAGAGAAATCTACACCAAAGAGCCAAAACATTATGACTACCTGCCTAATATGATGTTGGTCCTTCACATGGCCCCAAAAGCAGCTCTTACCCTGCAAGGCATCGATACTACAAGATTTCTAAAGGTGTCTTGTGGTATCTGGTACCAAAATGTTACCAGCAGATCCTTTAAACTCTTGTAAGTTATGTTGTTGGGCCGCCGCAAATCGGATTTGCTGTTCCAACACAAACCACAGATGCTATACTGGATTGATGTCTGGAGAATCTGGAGGACAGGGCAATACCTGGAAGTCTTCCTCATGTTCGGCAAACCATTCTTGAACAACCCAGGTAGTGTGGAATAGCGCATTATCCTTCTGAAAGAAGGCACTACTAGAGGGGAATTCTGTAGCTATAAAAGGATGTACATAGTCTGGAATGATTGTTAGATAGGTGGTAGATGTTATAGTTCCCTGCACATGAATGACTGGATTCAGAGTTTTCTAGCAGAACATTGATTAAGCTTTGCACTTCCTCCACTGGCTTGTTTTCGTTCTATCGTGCACCCTGGTGTCAACACTTCTCCAAGTACAATAAGCACATGTACCCGGCCGTCTACATGGTGCAACAGGAAATGAGATTCATCAGACCAGCCTACCTTCTTCCAATCATTCAAGGTCCAGTTCTAATGCTTGTGTGCCCGTTGTAGGTGCTTCAGATGGTGAATTGAGGTTACCATGGTGCTTCAGAGTGGCCTGCAGCTACACAGATCCATTTTCACAGCAGTGTTCAATGCACTGTGTGTTGTAACACATTACTCCTGTCACCAGAATTCAAATTACTGGCAAGTTGCGCCACAGTATTACTTCATGATAATTAACATAGCAATCGGACATCGCCGAATTGACTGTAATTACTGTTTCACACGTGAATTAAATGACATCAGAAAACTTGAAAAATTCATCGCCGTGCAGCGGGAATCGAACTTGCACCTCTTGATTTCCCCGCCAGTCGTGGGTGGTGCAACGGATAGCACGCTCGAACGGAAATCGGTAGATGTGGGGCTCGATTCCCGCTCCACGGCAATGAAATTTAAGTTTCCTGATGTGATTTAATTCACGTGTGAAACAGCAATTACAGTCAATTCGGTGATGTCCGATTGCGCCGCCCGGTGGCGCAGTGGTCTAAGCGATGGCCTCTGATCATTCGTCCGAACGGGGTCCGGGTTCGAATCCCGGTGAGGCATGGATGTTGTGTTTGTCTTACGGCACTGGCTCTCTCCCTTCCCTGGAACCAGTGACCCTAAATTAGGGACGGGCGACTGCTTATAGCCCATTGAGTTGCTCACGGTGGTCGTTAAACCTCAAAAAAAAAAAAAAAAAAAAAAAATGCCCGATTGCTGTGTTAATCATCATGACGTATTTACCACGTATTATGAGAAGAATATTTCTTCAACTCTGAGTATTACTTCAGTTGGCTCATATCATATGGGACAGCCTTTGCTTACCCCTAGCATCCATGAGCCATGGTCTGCCAGCAATTTGTGTGTGTGGTTTCCCCTCTCCTTGGACCACTTTTTGAACCATGGCTGACCATAATCACCCCACAAGATATGCGGACTCAGAAATGCTCTGATCCAGTCATCTATTCATTACAATTTGGCTTTTGTCAAACTTACTTTAAGTCAACTAACTGCCTTTCTCATCTGAAGAACAAGAATAACACTAATTAATAGAGCGCAGTATCAAGTAAATACTGCTTCATTACCTTCACACCCTCTGTCATTTACCTGCAGTTAAGACAACTGCAGGTAAATGACAGAGGGTGTGATTTTCATAAAGACATGTTGGTCATAATGTTTTGGCTCTTCGGTGTATTAGGTCTATGCACAATAGTCTGGTGCTATATGTAGCAGGCTGAAAAATGAAACAGTTTAATTTTTGCCAGAATTTCATGCTGTGGGAGTAAGGTGGACACACTGTTCAAATGGGTTCACTGTAAACCGCCACACAGGAAAACTGCCACACCGGAAGATTGCCACACAGGAAAACTGCCACACGCTTTTCATTAAGAGGCAGGCTACAAATTGCTATTCCTCCGAGGAACACTTTGAATGTGTGGCAGTTTTCTGGTGTGGCAGTTTTCAAAGTTTCTGAATTATGTGTGGCAGTTTCCCAAGGTGCCTAACTATGGGAAGCAGCTCTTTTGTTTGCCTGAATATTTTCATGTCGGTTCATACTTAGGGCAACTGGCCACAGAAGAAGTTCGAGAGGAGGGGGGTATAAAGATTGCAGTTTCCTGGCCTATATTGAGAAGTGATTTGGGAACTCCAAACAAATTTCAAGAAAACGTTCTTTGTAAGTCAAACGCGAAAATAGCTGTGTTCAGGAAAGGACAATAAGGGGGGATTTTTTAATAACGCTGCACTTTTACTTAGGCACTAAATATTTACATAACATGTCAAATTTGTAATATTTTTCTTTTACTTAATTCATAGGCCCTACACCTCGGCCTTTTTAACAGTTTTTAATCCACCGACTTCATATTCATAATGCTTACGTATCAAATCAAGTTAATAGCATTGCACTTTTACTTAGGCACTAAATATTAAAGTCATAGACCACAGGCATAGTCCTTTTTAACAGTTTTTATTCTACCAGTGTCATATTCACAAACACATCAAATCAAGTTAATAATATTGCGCTTTTATTTAAGCACGAAATATTTATTCACAGGCCCTAGGCCTAGGCTCTTTTACCAGTTTTTATTCTACCAATGCCATATTCACAACGTTTACACAGAAAATCAAGTTAATAATATTGGCCATTTTCTTAGGCACGAAATATTAATTCATAGGGCCTAGGCCTTGCTAATAGTTTTTACTCTATCGATGCCATTTTTACAACGTTTACACAAAAAAAAACAATGTAATATTGCTCTTTTACTTAGGCACGAAATATTCATTCATAGGCCCTAGGTCTGGGCCTATGAATTAATATTTCGTGCCCAAGTAAAAGGGCAATATTATTAACTTGATTTGCTGTGTAAACGTTGTGAATATGGCATTGATAGAGTAAAAACTATTAACAAGGGCTAGGCCTAGGGCCAATGAATTATTATTTCGTGCCCAAGTAAGCGCAATATTATTACATTTATTTGTTGTGTAAACGTTGTGAATATGGCATTGATAAAGTAAAAACTACTAAAAAGGCCTAGGCCTAGGGCCTATGAATTAATATTTCGTGCCTAAGTAAACGCCTAATATTATTAACATGATTCACTGTGTAAACATTGTGAATATGACATTGGTAGAATAAAAACTGGTAAAAGGGCCTAGGGCCTGTGAATAAATATTTCGTGCCTAAATAAAACAGCAATGTTATTAAACTTAATTAGATGTGTAAATGTTGTGAATATGGCATTGGTAGAATAAAAAGTGTCAAAAAGGCCTAGAACCTATGAATTAATATTTCCTGCCTAAGTAAAACTGCAACATTATTACATTTTTTTGTTGTGTAAACATTGTGAATATGGCAATGGTAAAGTAAAAACTATTAAAAAGGCCTAGGCCTAGGGCTTATGAATTAATATTTTGTGCCTAAGTAAATGCCCAATGTTATTAACTTGATTTTCTGTGTAAACGTTGTGAATATGGCATTGGTAGAATAAAAACTGGTAAAAGGGCCTAAGCCTAGGGCCTGTGAATAAATATTTCCTGCCTAAATAAAAGCGCAATATTATTAACTTGATTTGATGTGTAAACGTTGTGAACATGACACTGGTAGAATAAAAACTGTTAAAAAGGCTTATTGCCTGTGTCCTATGACTAATATTTAGTGTCTAAGTAAAAGCGCAATGCTATTGACTTGATTTGATACGTAAGCATTATGAATATGAAGTCGGCGGATTAAAAGCTGTTAAAAAGGCCGAGGTGTAGGGCCTATGAATTAAGTAAAAGAAAAATATTACAAATTTGAAATGTTATGTAAATATTTAGTGCCGAAGTAGAAGTGCAGCATTATTAAAAAAATCCCACCTTATTGTTCTTTTCTGAACACAGGAATTTTCGCTTGGCATAGCAACGAACATGTTAACACTTACATAGAATATTTTCTCGAAATTTGTTTGGAGTTCCCAATTCAATTCTCAATATAGGCCAGGAAACTGCAATCTTTATACCCCCCCCTCAAACTTCTGTGGCCAGTTGAAAATTCAGACAAACAAAAGAGCTTCTTCCCATCGTTAGGCACCTTGGAAAACTGCCACACATAATTCGGAAACTTTGAAAACTGCCACACCAGAAAACTGCCACACATTCAAAGTGTTCCTTGGAGGAATAGCAGTTTGTGCCCGGCCCCTTAATGAAAAGCGTGTGGCAGTATTCCTGTGTGGCAGTTTTCCGACGTGTGGTGGTTTTCTGATGTGTGGCAGTTTTCTAAGTTGCTGAAAGATGTGTGGCAGTTTTCCTGTATAGCAGTCTTCCTGTGTGGCGGTCTTCTGCCAACCCTCAAATGATATGTGTTGGCAGACAGTCCATGTGTGCAGTTAGTTGAGCTAGAACATGGCTACCAACAAGGGGCATATTCGTCAGTGTCTGGTGCTCATGTTTAATCTCTGAAAAAACTGCTGCAGAAGCACGAGAGTAAATTTGTTCAGCATACAGCGAGAAAACTGTTGGTGTGAGCATGAGTAGTGAGTGGCTGCAGCATTGAAGATAGCGAAAGAAATGCACAGTGCAAATTAGTTAACTTTTCTGGACGAAGATGCTGCCCAATTGACCATAGAATTGTCAATACAGTTAAGCATGAATCAGTCAATCATGGTTCAACAGTTGTGTGCCATGGGAAAGATTAAAAAATTAGGAAAACAGGCCCCACACAAATTCGCCAAACACAATATTAGTCAAAGGATGAATAAGTGTTTCATTGCTTTCCAGACATCCAAAAAAGAACTTCCTGAAGAAAATCATCATGGGTGATCAAAAATGGGTTCACTATGAAAACCCACAATGCAAAAGTCATAGTTAGACACCCATGGCAGCCAATAGCATGAATATCAAAGTCCAAAATCTGAGGTAAGGAATTTCTTCTCTGTATCTGGTGGGACATGCAAGGTGTGATTTATCATGAGCTCATTCCACCAGGTCCAACAGTGACAGCAGATATATATTGCTTTTGAATGAGGAACTGCAATGTAAATGACCATTTTTGGGACAAGAGCACTGGAAGGTCATTTTATTGCATGACACAGCACTGCTTGAAGAAATCATCATGCAACTGGAGTGAGAGGTTCTCTCTTGTGGCTTCCACCCCAGACATAGCCCAGTCAGACTTCTGCTTGTTTCACTAAATGCAAGATTTCTTGGCCTCCCAGTGGTTTGCCAAACTTGAGGATCTTCTAATTGTATTGCAATTTCATTACTTGCATTCTAATTACTGTTACACACGTTCTACAACACATGTAGGCATGTTCTCAATGTTACACAAAGATTCTTAAAATTGACTTACTTCAATGCAAGTTAAGTTTGCAGTCATCCTTGGTTCAAGGTCAGACTTCAAAGGCTGTCAGACATGTCCTTGGTTGTTGCAGTACGCATCGTTGCTTGCAGCTGTGTCCAGATAATTCGTAAAAGATATATACAGGGTGATTGTAATTAAAGTATCCCTAGTCAACACTCTGTGGAGAGATATCTAGCAGTCCAAACGCAACCAAATTTGGTATGCTGACAATTCAGGACGTGTGGAAGAGATTTCCGGAATTTTTTTTTTCCTAAAGTCGCCACTAGAGGACTTCTTGCGCTGCAAGCTGCGATAATATAGACAATTTTCGGCTCTACCAGAGAAACAACACAAAAATTGAAGCAGAAACCAACACACGTGTTGCGCTCGTTTCTGCTTAAAACAGGTTTACAAGAAGAGGGCGTTCCGGCAAGGTTGATACCCATTGCGGTTGATGGAATACGAATGGCATTCACCATGCCTAGGACAGTTTTATACCCAGAAGTTGCCTGTAGCATGAATGCATTATGTAAATTATACGCTTTCTTGTCGCTCGTACCGCCACAAGGACTCATTTCTCTCGTAGTGCCAAAAATTATCTATATTATTGCAGCTTGCCGCGCTAGAGGTCCCCTGGTGGTGACTTTTGGAACTTTTTTTTTTTTTTTTTTTTGCGGAAATCTCTTCTGCATGTCCTGAATTGTCAGCATACCTAATTTGGTTGCTTTTGGACTGCTAGATTTCTCTCCAGAGATCGTTAAATAGGGATACTTTAATTATGATCATCCGGTACTTCGTTATATGATAAAAATAATGTAGATATACTAAAAGAGAATAAAACATATACTTGAAGCTAAATAACAAACCAGGTGTGTAAACGAATTGGAAAATGAGAACAATACCTAAAAATGATAATGTCAGCAGCCAGGCTGAATGAAACTAGTGCCAAACTAGTTTCATTCAGCCTGGCTGCCAACATCATCAGTGGCGATATCCTCTTTCAGCAAATGAAGCCAGCAGTCATATAAGTGAGAATCACCGAGTGCATCGGCATTTGCTGAAAGAGGATATTGCCACCGATGATGTCGGCAGCCAGGCCAAATGAAACTAGTTTGGCACCCATGGTTTTAGGTATTGTTCTCATTTTCAAATTCATTTTCACACCTGGCATGCTATTTAACTTCAAGTATATGTTTCATTCTCATTTAGTATCTCTACAATATTTTTATCCTATAACGAAGTATATATCTTTTACGAATCATCTGGACACAGCGGCAAGCAATGATACATACTGCAACAACAAAGGACACGTCTGACAATCTTGAAGTCTGACCTTTAGCCAAGGACTGCAAACTCAACTTGCATTGAAGTAAGTCGATTTTAAGAATCTTTGTGTAATGTTGAGAACATGCCTACATGTGTAGTAGAACGTGTGTAACAGTTATTAGAATGCAATTAGTGAAATTGCAATACATTTAGTTTGAACTACCATGTAATTAATTCAACTTAGGTTGATTGTATATATATTGAGGATCTTCAAAAATGAATCAATGACTTCATTGCCTCAAAACTGGTGGTCTTTTGCAGTGACATTTTCAAGCTACTGGATAGACTACACAAGGTTATATTCATGGTTCACATACTTTGATGATGATTAAATGCAACCTGCTTGTGTAAGTATAATATCTATTCAACCATAAAACACTGGAAACGTGCACAGAGATCTACTACAGTATATTCTCATTTTCCATAAAATCAATTACTACAGTGGTAGCAAAATCTTTTCAGCTTTCGTGATTGAGTTTCAAAATTCACATACAACTACAAAAAATCTCATTCCCCAACTTGACATTGGTGACAGACATTTGCAAAGGTTGGCTTTGCTGTCTTGTTACCACTTGCAAAAATTGCTAAGTTGCTTTTATATCATATAAGCATATGGAACTGATGGGTGCTACCCATTATTCCACACACAATTACAAGAACTATTTGGCATTATAATACATCTTACAACATACGACAAGCCTTAATTGTCAAGTAGATCTGTTTATACTCCAACATTCTCATGACAGATGATAATTCTATGCCATTCTCAGACACATTTTCCAGATTATTTACAGAATAACTTAATTAAAAGCAAGTCTTATTACTTGTTTATAGGCATCAGTAGTAGTAGTGCAATCTTCTTTACGATGTGTCAAACATAATTATCACACATGAACAGGTCTGGACATCAAAGCCGCCAGCTAACTGGAGTGGGTAGTGCTAGAAAGTCATGGTGATCCAACAATCCCAGAGAAACAATTCTAGTTCTTGGCTTATTTTTTTGTCTTGCCTGTTGTGAAGAGTTTATGCTCCTATTGCAGAAGGTTTTTTTTTTTTTGGGGGGGGGGGGGGGATGGATGGATTCGAGCAACAATTTTTCTAACTACAATTCATTCTTGGAGCTACAGTTCATTAACTTCTACTTACAATTCTTGGAAGTATTAATGTAGCTAGAAGTAATTATGCACTTTTCCATTGTCTTATCTGTTTTTACATATAAAATTATTCAATGGAATAATTATTTGCATTATACATGGTTCTGCTACCAGAAGACTAAATTAAATGTTGCATACAGTTTTGCATGGGGTAAAAAGATATTGCAGCCACCCTGTAACATTTGATTATTTGACCTTACATGATCATAGATCTAATCAGTAAAACATATCATTCCCCACAGAGAGGATGGGGGAGAGTTTTAATTTTCCCTAGATGCAAACGTTTTCAATAGTGCATGAAGTCAAAAACAGAAAAAAACAAAAACAAAAAAAAACCTGGGTAAGTAATCACACTCTTGAACTAAGCTTTGTAACTTAAGGCTAGGAAACAAATACTGGTTATTAAAACAAACTTTCTATGTAGCTGATAGTCACTCTGATTGTAAACTACCACTGTGTCAACAAGAAATAATCCCGGACCTATACTTCCACTCAGTACGGCATTGTCAGGCATTACAGATATTATCTAAAGATCCAACTCTATATATTGTAGATAAGCTTTTTTTCTTCTGTTTTTCAGTTATATAGATCACTCAGCCCAGGTCAGTTCATAAAGTTTATCCTCCGCTGTAATGACGAGAATGGAGAAAAACGAATTACTATAATAGCATTTCAGTTATTCCTTAGGATCAAGAAAAATAATTTTAAGTTGCAACTGAAATTCTTTCAGCATGCAACAAAGCTTGCATTTATGTATGTAGTACTGGTGAATCATTAAGTAAATAAAAATGGCATCTGGTTTACTTATACTTTTTTATTGTGAAATTACTAATGCAAAGGAGATCCTCTTCTGTTTCTGTAAACACACCTCACACGTGGAATCCACTCAACACAAAAGACTCATAAAATCAAAAGGAATCATAGTCAGGAAATATAATATCTTTTTATTAAAGACTATGAACACAATTTTTAAAATAATAGCACTAGTCTGCTAAAATTTCTGGAAAATTTAAATTCTGCGTGAAAAAATAAAATAGGATCACAACCTCTCATGAAAGTTTAAACTTGAACCACTTTAAAACAAGGCAAATCTATTGGAAAAATACACTATGTGTGAGTGTGATATAATAAAAGATCAGTCAAAGCTTTCATTCTACTTTTTGAATTTTACACATTATGTATTCACACATCTTTCATGACCAGATATGCTTTAACATTTTATACATATTATATACACATCATAAAATATACCCACAACAAGAGGCACTGTTGCAAGAAACCTTGCAATCCATTAGTAAAATTGCCCACATACCATGGGCAAAACAAGGCGATAACAGAAAAACAGGGACATAAAAATACCTCTTTATGTCTCGAGTATAATAGCTGTCACTGACACTTTTGTCAGAAAGGGGAAAAAACACACATGACTTGGGACAGAGTAAGTAGATGTTCCAAATGAAGTGTTGGAGAGTTTTCAATGACCATATTTCTTGCCAAGATTATTTCTTCATTGGACTTCATAAATCATAATAGTTGGCAGTGGCTGTTTTTAATAGAGTGAAAGAAAAATGAAACATCTTCAAACTAATGTAGCTTCTGATAGATAGAAACATACTTACAATAGTCTTTTCAGAAACTTGGAAATGTATTTCTTCCTTTTTCACAGATGAGAAAAAGTGACAACCTTTGAAATGGATAACTTTATCAACATACAAAATACAAATTTCAAAATGCTGGAAAATTGGCCATTCTCTCTTCCCCCCCCTTTAATATTAGAATTCAATTTGTGATCAGGAATTACTTGACATACCTGAGACTCAAAATCAAAAGGAATCATAGTCAGGAAATATAATATCTTTTTATTAAAGACTATGAACACAATTTTTAAAATAATAGTTCCCCCCACATTTCTAAAAAGTAATTCTCTCCCCCTTCCAAGCAAAAGACAACTTTTGAGAAAATATTACTCATTGTAAAATACCATGATTACTGGCATTTCTGCATCTGTAGTTTACTTTTCAGTATCATCAAAGTAGACTTTCTGATTCAAAGAGTCTGAATATATAACCAAAATGCCCACATGCATTCAGAGGAAAAGAGCCAAAATTCTGGAAACTACCATTTTTCCAATGGTAGTACACTAATTTCCCACCCATTTTTTGAACCTAAACATCATGACTCCCTTTTCAAAGGTAGAATGAAAGGAGATCTGTGTTTGAATATCTTTTTAATTGCTGGAACAAAGTTTCCGTTTCACAAAAAAGGAAATGCCAAGAATTACCACAAAAAATTTCCAGACATGACCAATAAACTCCATTTTAAATGGAACACAAAATAATGAAAAAATTGTACAATGGAACAGAAGAACTAAATTTCACAATAATGCATTCAATGGCACAGGGTTTGTTCAAAATATAAAAAGCTTTTTCAGCGTGAGGGCAAAAAATCTTGTTTTGCAAAAAGAAAATGTATCACTCCTATTATCCCTATATAGATACACAGCTACAATAATATTTGTAATTCTCTCTTCCATAGCAAAACCATTTAACCATAATGATCGACAAAGCATTCCACAAACGAGTCCTTGTCTGTACCTCCACCTTCGGAAAAGGAAGAAACACATTTCCATTTTCAAGGGAAATGATTTGAGAAATCAGTGAAATTAACAAGATTTCTAATTACTTTGTGAGAAATGGGGGTGAGGGTGGGGGGAGCGGATATATATATATATATATATATTTATTTATTTAATTATTTATATATACGATATAAACACTGCTTAATATATTTTTAGTGGATAAATCTATAGTTCCACCATGCTAGATTGGCTGCTTGAAAATTCTTATCTCAGCAAAGATTTGTCATTAGATGTCTGCAATGATACTGTTAACAGTGTCCTGAAACTTCATTTTCTTCAGTCTTTGGTGTTTTGATTTGAGCTAAGAATTGTGGCACTAAAATGAGGAGATAAAAATGTCTCCTATGCCATGCACTGGCAATAAAGTTCTGCATGTTTTTATTTTGAATGTCCAGGTAGATTTCCTTAATGTCCATACTGGCACTTTGTTCAAAATCAGAAGAATATATAAGAATCGATCAAACTGTTCTGGACTGGATATGGCAGGAAAGCAGACAGCTTCGGGAGTGTCCCCATGGTGTAATTGTCCAACTGCAGTTCACATGTTGAAAAGAAGCAATTAGGATGAGTTGAGGGAAGGTGTGGCAGGGCCAAAAACCTTGAGGTGCCAGCTGGCTTGGGCCACTGGAACCTAAAACAACAACATTTCAAATGAAAAATTAACAAACCCTTCATAATATAAAAATTACAGAAACTATGTTTAATGCAGCAAGATTTCACTATGATATGGAAAAACATACCTTCTGGTATCACTGATAAATTTCTGTGTATTACATTAAATATTACTTTAAATGTATTTTTTTTTATGTAACACAACATACCCAGCATACTGCAATTTTGATTAAGAGATAAGGCTTTCTCATTATGAAGGAATCAATACCTTTATCCTAATTATCTGTGTAACAGTTCATCACCACATTTATTTATATTTCAAAAACCAAAAAACTTGGGTGCTTAAACATATCAGAAATGAAATGTGAATTCATTTTTTTTTTTATGAAATACAATTCAACTTTTAACATGCCTTTATGCTACAGTAAGTCTTTTAACAGACTCCATTGTTGCTCAAAGGTGACTATTATTCTTTTGGAAGAGATTTTTCTTTTAACAAAAATTCTTTTTAGTTATCGTGCTTTTCTGCATTAAACTTTTATTTAAATTAAGATTAATTCAAAAAGCAATAAAACTTTATAAAAACAGCAAAATCCACAGATTAGAGCACTACCCTGCCACTCTTGTTCAAGTTTTCCATCCACTCAAAATGACAAATGTCACTCAGTTTCAGCACTTGTATAATATCTTCAGTAGCTTTCACATCTACAATGAGGGTATTCCCATTGGCTGCCATTTTACTCAAGAATTCTCTGCAAACATGGCATGAAACCAATGTCTGAAAATACCCTTCAAATTTATAACCAACAGTGTTAAGGAAATAAGATACAATGAAGTTATTTAAATTGAAAAGAACAAATTTTCAAATTGCAATAAAGAAAGAGATGAGAGGCAGTGTCACAGAGAATGATTAGTAAGGTAAAGGGTGAAAACCGAGGCAGTTAACTAGGAGATCCTTCTTTCAGTAATTTTCACTACTGAAGAAAACAGACAAGGGCTGAAATGTTGCTGCATGATCCATTTAGAGTAAATGGAAAATGAGAATGACTAAGAAGTGTTTTAAGTTGTGAACTTAGTTGTTTTTACATAGTTTTTATTGCTTTTAGCATTCATTTTAAAAAGTTCTATTAAAAAAATAGCATACAAAGTGGATTACCGAGAAAAATGAAATATAAGCATAGAAACTTCTCACAAAAGAGCATTAGTTACCTTGCAGAACTGATAAGAGTTGAACAATGCCTAAGTAAATCAATATTTCCTTAAAGGAAACCAAAAAAACTAGTAAACATTTATCACTAACAATTTAAATAGTTATATTTATTAAAATGATATGCTGTTTGACATACTTTTTTTGTATCTTTAAAATTTTAACCATGATGTTACTTAGATATTTGCTTGCTTTTATATGTGAACAGTGTACTGGATTTCTGTGAATTATTCATCATATTACAGGAGAATAACCTACTGAAATAGCATCAATATCATTATGATATCAAATGTCAGCCCAAGAGCACAAAACACAAATTTCACTGAATTTATGGAAATTATGAGGACTATCTTATTAACAAAGGCTTGCAGAAGATTAATCCCATGAACAGTGATATGAAAAATAACCCCAATGTGCACTGTCTCAACAAATGTGACATTTCAAAAGAAATCACTATAACAGGGTGATGAAAACCGGTCATGAACCCTAACTTTGTTAACCTGACATTACTGGTTTATCCCCACAAGCTTCTCTGTTATAAAGAATTGTCCAATCATAATTTCAGCTAATGATTCAATACTATGATTTCTTTCAACTAAATCATTAGTGAAAGCACAGTGTATCTTATTTTTTTTTAAAGAAAAATCAGACAAATTACCTAAAAAATCCCCCATTTAATAGAATATCATAGTAATTAACAAACCGGTAAGTGCAGTGCATAAATCTTGAAGTGGCTAGAAAATTGTGCATTCAGTGTCCTAAATCTGAGCAAGCAGTACATCAGGATTTCATTAATGTTAATACACTGAAATCAGAGTGCTCATATCCTCTCAATTTGGACTACCACAACAATCTTACCAAAGAGCAACATGCAAGAGTCACACCACCAAAAACAAGGCAATTTAGTTGTCAGCTTAGGCAATGGGCACAACAGCCAATGAACTAGCACCTTTGATGACTGTGCAGAAAGCTTGTTTAGATCAACTCTCTCTGTAACACTGCCACAAATCAGCAAGCCTATATCTGGGTCCTTGAATGAATCATGATTAATAAGTGAAGCCTACACTATCATTTACTATGTCACTTAGTTCATTCTTCATATGGTACTGCAGTAACTATTGACATTAGGGAAGCAGATAGTGGATGTAGTATGAAAAAGCAGATACAGCTTTAAACAAGATTACATGACTAGTTTTAAACAAAATTAATACAAGCAAAAGCTTGCAATAACAGTGCTTAGTTATATTCATACTACCGTATTCAACAGATCTTACGAATGATCATCAATTCATTGGATGGGGTTGGAACCAAATAAACTGGATAACAGGTGTTTCAAAGATACACAGCTGCCAACACAGTGTTCTGTGGTTCTAAGACCACAGTCCAAGTGAGGTGCAATATTAAAATAACTTCTTTTAGCTTGACTCAGAGCAAGCATTTATTATTCAAACAGTTATAAAACTGAAGAACATCAGTTTATTTTCTCTGTGGTCAGAGTTAACACAATTTCTTTCAGATACCTCTGGGGCTCTTCATGCTAAATGTAATGCTTTGTTGTGGTTCATATTATTTCATGAAAGTAATTTAATAAAAGGAACTCACCTTTCCATCTTTAACTTAGTTTCAACAAGAAGTTAAATATAACAAAATGGTTAATGAGGTAATGATTTTTTTCTAACAGAATAGTTTTTTTTCATAAGGGAAAGGGGGGGAAGAAAGAAAAGGTCACAAAGGAAAAAATAAATTGAAACTAACTATATTATGTTAATAAATGATAAATTAAACAACAGATTAAATAAGCTACTAAATAAATCAATTAAATTAAACTACAGCAAACCAATAAAAAAAGAAGAAGAACCCCAAGAAAGTTGTTAGATCCTGATGAAACTCAGCATGCAAGCACCTCAGGGCCAAATATGCAAATGATTAAAAAAATAACTACCAATAATGAAACAGTGAAATAGTGGCCTGCCACAGGGCATGGAAACCCCACATTGGAGAAAGTATATCAAGAGCAAAGCTCACACGCAGGGACAATTGCGACAGCAGAGTGTGGTTGCATTAACCTACATGCACTGTGAGAACGCCTTGACGTTGGATCCATGCACACTATGAGCAGTTGAGTGAGTTTGCGAGAGGATGTGTAATTGGGCTGAGAAAGGCAAGTTGGTCAAGTCGCCGTATCACTAGGCATTTGGGTCAGAGCAACGTGGCAATCGGACAATGTTGGTGCCAATGGGTCAAGGAGGGTACAACCCAGAGGCACGCGGGCAGGGGACGACTGAGGCTAATACAGAATACGAGGATTGAGCAATTCTGAGAGCCACACGAACGGAACTGAATTCGTTGGTCTCAACCATCTGTGGCCATGTTGCGTCGTCTACAGATACGGAAGTGGCCATCCGAACCTTTGCCAGATGACTTGCGGCACGAGGACTACATTTGAGGAGGTCACTCCGCTGCCTACCCCTGACCAGCGAGCGTAGCTGGCACCTGTTGCAGTGCTGTCAGGCCTGATCAATGTGCGATAGTGTCCAGTGGCATCGTGTTGTCTTAAGTGATGAGTCACGATTTGCACTTGGTGCTGATGACCAGCACATACATACCTGGAGACGAGCCGGTCAGCACACGGATCCTTCCTTTACCATGGAATGGCATACGGCTCACACATCAGGAGTGACTGTCTGTGGAGTCATTTCCTACAATAGCCAGACACCTTTGGTAGTCCTCCGCACCATGTTCACAGCTCAACGGTATGTTGACAACATTCTACAACCCGTTGTGTTGCCATTCCTGTTGCAGCACCACAGAGAAACTTTTGAACAGGATAATGCGTGGCCGCAGATGGCATGGCTCTTCCAGGCCTGCCTACGCAGTGTCGACACCGTTTTATGGCCAGCCCAATTGCCCGACCTCTCACCGATCGGACATCATGGGACGCCACCTACGCTCACCCTGGAACGTCGGCTGACTTGCCCCCAATTTGGCCACCATCTGACATGCTGCACCTCAGGAAAGTATCTGTGAACTGTATACGTTTATGCCACGCCAGGTAAATGCTTGTATCTGAGCTGGAGGTGGTGCTACGATGTACTGACTTGTTCCTCTTTCTTGTGTAGCTGTTTTATCCAAATAAATGGCCAAACTGCTCTGGAATCGCAATAATTTGCTTTCTTATACATGTACATTGGACATACAATTTTCATCTCAATTGGATGATTTCTTCTCGGTGTTTCGTTTTTTTATAAAGAGTATTTGAGAGCAAAATAAGCCAAGCAGAAATAATTCAAAACAGCTACAGGATATACTGGGAAAAACCAAATTCATTTGACATGCAAGAAACACTGCTTCGAACAAACAACTTAAAAATTAAGAATTAAACAGCATTCTAGAACTTAAGGAGAGAAAGTGCTGGTCAATTATTTATGACTGCAGCTCACACGGAGTCAGGTGGATGTGTTATGGGACATACTTGCATTAAAAAAATAATGTTATTTTGAATAGAAAATTAAAACCTACAGCCACTGTAACAGATGGCAATCTTTGTGAGGCCAAGCATAAAATACTAAATTTAACCTCATAAACAAGCTCTTAACACACACACACACACACACACACACACACACACACACACACACACACACACACACACACACACACACACACACACACACACAAAAAGAAGAAAAACTTTTAAATTATATTGGGGGAGGGGGACTTTTAAACCCTATTTTCAAATATTTATAGAATGCTCCTACTAACTAAGAAATGTTAAGTTTATAAAAACTGGAGACAGTGACCTTGGTTCCTGCTCCACAATCTGGATTAACCAAGCTTCTGCAAATTTTGTTGGACTTTCATCTCTAAAGTAGACAGTTTGAACCTGACATCAGAACTTATAATATTAAGACAACTAAATTCCTGAAAGAAATATAATTCTCAGGCAAATAAAGAAAACAGGCTTTCACTTCAAAGTTTTACAGAACTTTTCAGAATGAGCAGCAAATCACCACCCTTACTACTCAGTTTAACATATGTAAAAGTCCACCCACTCAAATGTACGCAGCCATTGCACCTCATAAATAAGCAACATATGCTGCTTTTTCTTTCACTAATTGCCGTTCAAGTATTTCTAAGTATAACAAAGTAACATAAAAACTTAATTAAATCTTATGGCTAATTTTTTGGGAAGATACATTCAATGACATTGAAAATTTAATGAATTACATATATTGAGACCACATAAATCTTTCCATTGTGATATCTACCAACTCCCAAATGAAGCTGCATAGTACCCTACATTATAAAAAAATCATTCAGATTTAGAATGCATGTAATCATTAAGAAAGCTGCAAGGAAAAAAAATCCTGCATACATGAGGGACCAATGTATATGTCACCGATTATTTTTTTTTACATTGCTGTTTGCTTATCGGAATTTTTTAGCACAATCTCTTGTTAGGCTACAAATTGACAGAAACAAAACTATCACAAAGTCAACTCAGACTGTGAAGACACCAACCCCTAATAAACTGGAATACCAGCTGACCTTGTGTGGTTACAATACTTTTTTTATTACAGTTTAACTACATTTAATATTTAGAAGTGTAAAATAAACAGCAGCACCTCTGCACAATCTCTTAATGAATTGCTAAATCTGGGCTTCAAATTTCTCTCAGAACTGGGGCAACCTTTCTACTTGAGGTAATACTCAACTTTACTATATCTCACACCCTTTTGGACACTACTACTCCTAAACAACAAAAGTATCTGGTTCCACATGGAACAGGAAACCCTTTCCAACACATCTGCAATACTTGATGTCTCCCTAGAAATGCCCCAAAACCATGAATTACCTCCTTCCAGAGGGGAACTTAACAGTGATGATGGTGACAGTTCCGCAGCTGTGACAAAAATGCCATTTATGACAGAGCTGTAAAGAAGTTGGAACAGCTAATCATCTTACTTGTAACAGTGACAAAGCCACTGTTTGCTAGGAATATGATACAAAGCAGGAACAGAGTTGACAATCACTGTGAAAGAAGCTGAGAACTAAATGGAAGAAAAAAAAAAGTAAAAAGGTACTGTTGTTCCCCTATTCATCAAAACTAGACTAGTGTGTTTCACCTCTCCATCATTTATCCTGACGGGATTAGTGAGATACTCATCTCGCTGAGCTAATCTTGAGTGGTCAACTGCCCTTAGTGTAAAATTTCCTATGCAGAGAGATTTATCTTAAAATGTGATGGTCACCAAGGCCAAAACTATGACACCTTAACAATGATTTTTCAGCAATGGTGACAAAGCAACAGGGATTTGATTTTCAACCGATCTCTATCTTCTTCGTGGTCCCCTTTAATTTAGGCTTGTTTTCTCCAACTGACATAAGAACTAGCTCCTCACCTCATGTTGCAAACTGTCCTTCATGGCAGTCACAATTTTTTTACCATCTTGAAACATGACGGCATACAGAACAAGCCATAGCTTTATGTGCCAGTTTAGTGCATGCGCACTCACACTCACACACACACACACAATAAATGAATAAATAGATAGATAAATAGATAGATAAATAAATAAAACTAAAACTGGGCACCTCTTTTTTCACACAGAACTTCTCAAACACAAACCCCCAGATATCTAAGAATGTGAAAACTTTGGCACACAGTTATTCTCCTCCACTGGTCTCACATCTCTACAGGCCACACAGAATGCCGGAAAATTTACCAGTAGTCCACTTCTATGAGAATGGACATCTCTACAGGTCACACAGAATGCTGAAAAAATTACCAGTAGTCCACTTCTATGAGAATGGAAAGAACTTCACCACTTTGGGTGTTAACACAAACTTTGACCAGCAATATCTGAACAAATTTCTCATGTGTGAATGTATGATAAAAATTATCCTCATTCTTTCACTGCATGAAATACAACGCATTATGACGATCTATTACTTCAATAATTGTCCTTCATCACTGCCTCACAGCTGAGTTCACATACAAAACTTGAACTGATCTTGTGTTTCTAACTGCATTAACTGCTATGCAGTGGCTTTACATGCTCCACTGCTCAGCATCTATTACAAGTTCTTTCCTTCTTTTCTTTATTTGAAATGATACAGTTCATTACTGGTATCTAGTAAAAAAGTTCTGGCAAAAAAAAAATTATCTTGCCTGCATACCTTCAAAAATAATTTTCCCAGTATTTCTCTTAGAAACAAATATAAGTAAGTGTGTGTATGTGTGTGTGAGATATATATATATAGATAGATAGATCCAAGGCCTAGCAATCTAGCAATGCAGCCTGTCAACCCTGCCTTCTCATGGTGCACCCTGGTTGCTGAAGAGGCTCTCATGAGACTGACCAATAGTGGTATAACTATACTATTGGGATCAGAGGAAATGCTATTCCACACTCACTGGCTTGCTTGGCCAGAGCATGGTGTGACCAATTATCTATCAGGAGAAGCTGGAACATTTTGGCTACTCCTATCTCACTCTGATACATAATGGCATTAATATAGGCATGTCATGTTCTGACATGCACAACAACATCAAACGTTATATTAAGAATAAAGCAACAAAAGTGCTCAAGAAAGTTAACAGATTTGCAAAATAGTTGCATTTTAAAACTTTCAGCAACATGAAATTTATCAAGTCAGATTCATTGAGCTGAAAAATTTCATTACTAACTTGAAACACACAGACAAGCCTGAAGATTAAAAGCACAAAAATAAGCAAGCCTATTGCTTAACAATCCTTAAATGAAAATCAAGCATTAAACAAAGGAGATAGTTAACTACGCATAACAGATGAACTAGGAAATGTAGCAATAGTCGCACCCAAAAATGGCAGGTTGAAGGAAAATTCACTAGAAATAACTGGTTTCAAGTTGAAAATCTTAACTGGTAGGAAAATTATTTTGACACAAAGGAAATTGTAAATTAAGGAATTCAGCACTACCATTAAAATTCTTTTAAGGGTAACATTGAGTGCTTTTATTTACATTTTACCCTTTGTTAATTAAAAAAAAAACTTTTTGCTATGGAGTTCAGATGATGAGTATAACATGTAGCATATTATAAACTCCCACTGAAAATTGAAGTAAACCATTAATGGAGGTACAGTTAAACATCAGAGTCTACCTAGAACACCAAGGATAATAAAAAATAATGAACTTTTACACCAAAAATTTAAGTGACCCACAACAGTCCAACAGATGTTTATTGAAGATAAAAACTATTGTTGAAAAAATACATGCAAATTTTAAAGTAACCTCATACATATCTAAAACAACTTGGCTGCAAAATACACACTGAAACTTTTGGAAGCAAGAGCAGTGAATCTAGAAAAAGACTAAAAGCCATGAAAATAATGGATCAAGTTTCTGTACATTCTTATGCTTAACACCAATGAAATGGGAAATCCAGTATTTTAGAAGTTGAACTAATCACATGGATTTTAATACTGACCAAAGAGAGAAATTTAGCCTACACCATAGTAACAAAGCAGTCGCAATGCTTACAATGTTAATATTAATACTGCATTAGATGATAAAAAATCATGCTACTGAAGTAACTGAAAATCAAAGGAAGCAATACTTACATTGTGGTGCTCCTCTTTTTACTAGGAACCATGCTAAACTTATGCTAGATTCTGGTTAAAATTGTATAACAAAACTTACTTCTAAACTCAAAAATCAAAGAAAATTATCTTACCTTGAAGTTGTGCTATAGAGTACTGTAATTATAAAAAGCTATCATATGAGGATTTATCTGCCACAGGAAAATTATAGGTAGATTAGAAGTGTAACTCAAATGTTTCTATCTCTTTTCTGTTTTTTCAGTTGAAAATGTTGCTACACTTATTTATGAATATACAACTGCATTTCATGGCACTGAAGCAAGTGTATAGTGATGTCAAAACCTGAATATTTTAAAAACTGGGGTTCAGATTGCAAAATATCCAAAATAGTATGAAACCAAACAGTGGACTGCAGCATGAACATCCAGATATTTGGACTCTGAATGTCAGGATATCTGAATTGGATATTTGGCTAATCTGTTTTCCTTTAGACTACTTTTAATTTTCCTTCTGTTCTTTCTTTTATTGTTTTTCCTGTGCACCTTTTTGTCATGTCTGCATAACTACTTTGAAATTTACATGCACTTTTATTGGCACTTCCAGTGTCTACTGTGTGAACAGAGAAGCACTTTTCTTATAAGTCAGCAAGGCAAGTGTACCACTCCTCTCTACACAATGGAAAGTTCACCTAGTGTGTTTAACCAATCTGTAGCACAGTGTTCAGCAGAGTCTTATAAGGTACAACAGCCAACTAATACTTTTTTTTATTTTGATTTGTTCTCTCTGTCAAACTTGTTTTCACCTTCAAATTGAAAGACACCAGTTTGCAAAACAAATTTTAAGCACTGGATCGTGCGAGAGATAGATAAACTGGTTTCTGCCCATTCCCGATTTAATTTCTGTGGAAGCACAAGAAACTAGTAAATATTCTTAGCGCAACAATATCGGGACAATTGCATCTTTGTATTTCTATAAATTATTACATATCCGATAATAAAAACAAAATATTCCTATTTTCTTAATCCGACAATCAATGCCTCCTAGATCTTGTCTTGAATTAATTGGCAATACCTAATTTGCCATGGTCATTCAGAATCAGTTTAATTTTTTGAGAGAAAAGAGAGAAGAAAAAAAACATTTCTTCACTTAATAAATTTGAATTCCTCATTTATTCCTGTAATGTGGTTCAATGATTCTTTCCATAATAGAGAAATGAATTTTCTTCGCTTAGAGGGACGGAAAATAGTCTGGGAAACAAATATATCTGTACTTACATTTTACCAAAAATTTGTCCTAAGTTATTTTTGACCTAACGCAGCAGTTTTTCTAAGTTCAGTCAATTTATTTTATTTATTCTATGGAACTGGCTCAATTTGCAAATGTTTGTACCTAAATAAAATCTTCTGCAACTCTATTTGCTATCCCTGCACTGACCACAATAAAAATGCCACAGAGATCACTTTGGATATTTAATGGACATCCCATAGAAACAAATGCAATATTTTCTCCTTAACCTTGCTTTTAACCAGGCTTTTCACAAACACTAGACTGTTGTCAGTTGCAGTTGATGCTAGACACAGCAGTGAGCATCAGGCAATTTGGAACAAAACGTCCAATAGTGAATTTCATGAACCATTCTGGCACATTGGATGCATCCATAATGTCTTTTCCACAGACACTGTACTTTGCCACATATGGTCGCTTTTTCCCCATCTCTAGTAAAGTGTAATACCCTTAAAGAAGAAGAATGGAGTACATATGGTTCTGTCAACTTTAGAACATGTTTTTCTTTTCACTGATATGTCTCTCACAGATAACAGACCAACAGGCACGATGGTCTTGAAAACCCTTTTTTATTTACTATGTGCATAACATCTGATCACACTGTTTGCAAGGGTACAGACAGGTAACTTCTGATTTTCACATTTGGTATTGAAATAATACTTTTTCCTTTTTATTTTGAAATCTAAATATCAGTTTGGTATTACACCTGAATTTTGGATATCTGGTATTTGAATTACAGATATCTGGATACTTAGATTTTTTAATTTGGATATTTAGTTTTGAAATCCAGATACTAAGATTCTGAGCAAGATAGTGAAAATACAGATATCCAAAATATGCACACGCTAAAAATTCAGATATCCAAAATATTCGGATACTGGAAATGTGGATTTTGGATAGTGAAATGTCAGGATTTCGAAAAATCACAGTTGTGTGCAGCACTTTTCAGTAATGGTAATTTATACTGATTAGAATAGACAACATAATCCCTCGATGTGTAAACTAATATATACACATATTTTTATGGCAGAGGATGAAGTTCAGTAAATTATGGCATTCAAAGATCAAGCTTGGAGCACTTTAATGTACTATGGGAAGATTAAAATTAGCCATAAAAACTGAGGATAAATTTATCAATTTAATGCTATTACTTTTGTCTGCATCATACATATCAAGCTAATTTTATCATTAAATCACCAACAAAATGTGCCCGAAACTGATTTTCATGAGGGAAAATTTTAGATCTTACCGCATAGCATATAAAATCCACTATTATTCTGGAAGGAATGTATAGTGTAAACATAATTCATTACCAACATTGCACAAAACCTGGGAATATTAAAATAACACATTCAAAATGGAATAGAAACTGTGGGGAAACTCAGTGCTCAGAAATCTCTGTCAAATGCCTTATTTTAGTAAATGCAAATGTTTCCCTTTAAAAACTATGCACAACTCATTTATGTTATTGTAGGAAGCTTCACTGCTACATACATTGTTAGTCAAAAAGCATATACATTGTTCTATGCTTGATAATATTGATACGTTATCATACGAATGTGCTAAAGTATGCTTTCTACTTGTTGCCATGTTGTTGCTAGCAGACCTTTTTGCTGCTAAAAACTTCATTTTGTATGTGTGTATATGCATTGGCTGGAAAAAAAAATAAACAGAAAAGAAAACGAAAACCGATTATGTAGGATTGGCTGTTTTTCATACTGGGACATTACTAACTGCTATTTCTCTCCAACTATTAGGTTGATATTTTTCTTCAAGTTTCTTCTTTGTTGAGTTCTCGACCTCGGATGTGACAATGCCATTGGTAGCACTTCGGCTATTCGGAACTTCAGCCATCAAAAATGGAGGAATGGATAGAAAAGATGTCCTGGGATGAAGAAAACTAATACCCCCCCCCAAGTCCTTCTCATCCCTTCATTCTTATTGCACAGCAACAAAATTCAATGTAACAGTGTCAAGGACTGTCATGAAGAAAACAAAGACAAACCAACTAAATTACAGGATAAAACGCCAAGCCCACTAAAATCAACAATTATCACACAAAACAACAAACAGGTTTTTATGGAGGATAAATCAATAGCAATTATCAATAAGGGAAACCACCTTGGTGAAAATATTCCAAATACGTGGCGACAGTTAACACACAGCAATTTTTCGGTTGCTGTGTGTTTCTGGAACGTGGAAAGAGTGATGTGAGTATTATTATTAGGGAAACCACCTGCTACAGCATTCTTGAAATAACAGCTACAGATTCTTCTGTTTCTTATTACATACAGTAACAGCCCTGCAAGTTTATACAGTGTCTTTTTTACAACTGTTGATGAACCAAACGTATTTTCACAGCAGGAAATCTTGTGATTCTATTCTGATCATGGGCATGCTTATAGCTTAGTTTCAAGGAGGGGGCAAACAGAAATTGTAACAACAAATAACATATACAAATACCATAAGCAAATTTCCCTGTGCCTTCTTGTTATCTAACCGTTTTTACCACTCTCAACACATAAATGCAGTTCAAAAGCAAAAGACTCAAAAAACTACATTAAAAAAAAAAAAAGAGAGATGATAAATGAAATTAAGTGACAGTAAAATGTTAGGACAATAAGGAAATTTCTTTGTCATCCTTTTGATCATTTTGGCCACAAGTGTCACAAGTTCCACGAAACCCCAGAGACTAATCAATTGGTCATCAAGAATGAAAAAATACCCTCAAGACGAATTTCTGGGGGAAATTTTTGGAGATCTTTGTCTAGTAGCTGCTGCAGAGGATGATATATTTTCATTTCTTTGTTTTTCATATTTTCTCATGCTGTTCTCCAACATGCAATGGAAGATTTCATTACTATTTTCTACTGTAAATTTCCAAGTTTTTCCTAATTGTTTCTACATAAGCGTGCATCCAGAAATTCTACAGAAGACATTAGCAATCAGAAAAAGTGCTATCATGAAAATCTCTATAGTACCTTCCAACGACAGGAAGGGCATGGTTCAATTTCCAGGGGAGGGCAAATGCTTCCTCTTGCCCCCCTATATGGGTGTTCATGATTCTGATGTGGAAACTAAAGGCAGCTCAAATGCAACAGCACGCAATTTCTACAATGGATATAATCCTTCACACTCTTACAACCGAGTTGGTTACTTTGGGGCTATGACACCTATGGCCTAAAGTCTAGGATGCATGGATCCTTGAAAACTGCCACCATACAAGATTTTCAAATCACATATGACCGTGTCTAGTGCCTTCAAAAACTGTACTGACAGAAGGACCATACCAGAGATGATAAAACTGGAAATAATAATATGCATCTGTAGTTTTAAAAATAGAATTATGAGCTCTGGCTGTAAACTAGATCATTAAGATATCAAAACAGCCTACCAATTTGAAGGTGAAAAAAAGCCAGAAATTACTTTTTCACAAAATTTTGTAGGTCTAAGTATATAATACTGCAAATTACCTCTGATAACTATAATCACATACAAAGTTTTGGCTAAATGCAAAATGTTTTGTCACATCCCAGAACACAAACTCTGCTTAGAAGTGCAGCATTCCATAAAATATGGAATACAGCATAAAAAACATTTTTTGTCAAAAGACAATTAAAACAAAACACTACTATAATTATACTGATATTTACGGAGTGAATACGCATGGCAAAGAGAAAAGAGAATACCACAGAGAAGCAAAATACAAAGCAAGTCAGCAACATAAAATGAATCATAAATATAGCTATTTCTGATTAAGCATTAAGCTGATGTCAAATAAGTTCACTAGATAGTAATACACAATACAAAACTACAGGTTAAGCACAATAATTTTGTATTTACATCTGAAAAAAAATGTTCAGCATTATACTGTCCATCAGCACATGGAAACAGCAATAACATGATGGCTTTAGAAAACCCATGCATTGCACAGTGAAACTAGAAGATGAAGGACATGCTACAATAAATGCTGAAAATGGTCAACAACAGTGGGTGATAAAATGCTGTATTTCTTTTCAAACAAATTTCATGGTTAAGTTACATTTTAATGGATTTTTTTGTTTGTTTGCAATTGATCCATGAAATCTGTTTTGTTTTCACGTAATAAATCATCTGGGATTTGTGAAAGAATATATGGGTGTACAATATTGCTAATGGCTCTTTCTGATGACATTCTCACCATTGCAGCAGCAGTTGAGTTATTACATACATCAAACTTATTTCCACAGTTACTTTTGAGAGAGAGAATAAAGGCCTTCCCCTAATATCATATAGATATGACCTAAACAAATATACAGAGTGCTGAGAAAAAGGGTAATTTTATGAAGACAAAGTCCAACATGGGACTGTATTCACTCTATATTATAACATGAAGAAAATTTTTACACCTTAGATAGCTTAGAATCTCCCCCCCCCCTGAAAAAAATTATATATACTGTATATATATATATATATATCCCTTATTCCAAAACCACTTAAAAATAGTGTAGTTTATTTTTTAAACTTTTTCATGTCACACACACTATATTGAAAAAAGTCACTGGACACCTAGAAGAGAAGCACAACATAGCATTTATTGACATACATTAGTACGGTGTCAGTCCCCCTTTGGCCTTAATGCATGCACTGACCCTTCGAAACATGCTTTCGACAAGGTTTTGGAACACAGCGATAGGTATGCGCTTCCATTCGGTACATAATGCTGCTGCTAACTGTTGCTTAGTAGTAGGCCTCGGTTCTAAACTTCTTATGCAACACTCTAATTCATCCCATAGGTGCTCTACGGGATTAAGATCACTGCTCTGTGCTGGCCAGTCCATACACGATAGGGAATTATCGTCAAACCATGCCCTAACAGTCCTTGCTTTATGGCTCGGTGCATTATCCTGCTGGTGCCAACAAGGCTTGGTTCCATAGTATTGCCACGGAGTTGGTAGGGCATAATTGCCCAGAATATTGAGGTAGATGTGCTGATTAACAGGTTTGTCCATGATAACCAATGGGCCAGGACCATACCACGAAAAACACCCCCACATGAGCATACTGCCAGCTCCAAACTTGACCGCAGGAACAGTACGCTATGGTAAATAGCGTTCCCCCAGCTGCTGCCATACCCACACACGCCTATCAGACTGATGGATTGTGTATCTGGATTCATCAGTCCATCGAATCTGTTTCCATTGATCTACCGTCCACGATAAATGTTCTTTACACCATGCTAAATGATGAGTAATATTCTGAGTGGTTGGTTGGTTGATGGGATTTTTGGCGCAAGGGCCAAATTTGGCCAAAGAGCGCCAGACAGAAGACCAACAAATCAAAGACGTTAAAAAGCATGGTAGGAAAATTTTTAAAAGCTAGATGAGTTTTAAAAAGTCAATATGTTTAAAAAACGAAAAGACAGCAAACGTATCGCATCGGTCCTTCAAAATCTTCTGCAGCGTAGCTGCGCTGTCATCCAACAGATGAGTACAGAAATGTTAAAAACAATGTAACCGAAAACGAACACATAAAACATGAATGAGAGTAAATCGGCAGTTGCTCGTCTCACACATAGGGGCAGTGTCGCCACACAGCAAATAGCGGTGGGTGAAGCAACAATGCCCAATGCGGAGACGCGCCAAGATAACTTCCTCACGACGATGAACACGAAGACTTGATTTCCATAAACCAAACTCTGGCTCCAATTTAAAAAGTTTGTTCTTTTGTTTGTTGATTCCACCGATTCTGTCACTGAAGGCGAACATAGTGTATAATGGTAGACTTCAAATCCTTGTGAAACAGTGGCAGAGTAGTTATGGGCAAAGAAGACACTGATTTAGTGGAAATATCCACCAATTCATTTTCCCTGATGCCAACATGACCGGGAATCCAGCAAAACCGAACACAGAAGCCACTCGCGTTTAAAGTCCGCAAAACCCATCTCACATGATAGACGCTCGGGCGGTCGCAAACAGACACAGACGAAAGCGTCTGTAGAACGTTCAGGGAATCCGTATAGAAAACAACTCGGCGACGGGATTTCGCCTGAATGTGACAAAGACACAGGAAAATAGCATGCAACTCTGCTGAAAACACAGTCGCCTCCGATGGGATACGTTCAGTGTATACCTCGTCAATGCACATGAAGGCAGAACCCACTACTTTATCAGATTTTGAACTGTCTGTGTAAATCGGAACAAAATCCGGATGACGAGAACGGTGTTCAGCAAATCGTTGAGCATATTCAGTAGCGGAGCAAGAAGATTTTGGACAAGTACTAATGGACAAATCAACATCACCCACCATAGGAGCCCAGGGCGGCTGGCCAGTTGTCCTGGTCTCGCCAATTAAGGAAACAATAATCCCTGCATCCTGCATACGGATTCCGAAAGTGGGTACACAGGAAGGCCGGTGTTCAAAGAGACGGACAAATTGTGGTTGAAAGACAGATTCTCGCAAAGGATGGTCCCGGAGGGCACCCAGTTTTGCATAAAAGTGGAGGGACAGCTGAAGGCGACGCAAACACAAAGGTGGATCATTAGACTCGACATACAAACTCTCGACAGGGAATGTTCGGAATGCTCCCATGCAGAGATGCAAAGCCTGGTGATGCACAGGGTCGAGTAGTTTTAAGACAGATTCCAGTCCAGTTTTGATCGAATGACAACATGATAGATTATGAGCATTGTGCTTCTATCGGCACCTTACGTTGTGCCAGAGAGCATCTTCAGGATACGCAATGCTTTAGTGCATTTAACTTTTAACATTTGCACATGTGAGCGGAAAGTCAGAGCACAGTCGAATTTAATGCCTAAGAATGTGGTCTCTGGGAGAACAGGAATCTCCGCAGAATCCAACCGCAGAACAGGGTCTGGGTGGAAGCCATGCTTCTGGCAAAAGTGCACACATGCGGTTTTATTCTGGGAGATGAGAAAGCCATTTTTGTTTGCCCAAGAGAAGATGCTGGTAATGCCACACTGCAACTGCCGTTGTATCATACGCATACTGGAAGAAGCACAAAAGATCTGCAAGTTATCTACATACATCGTTCTAGAGACTGTCGAAGGCAGTTCTCGAAAAGCCTGGTTAATGCATAAAATGAAAAGGGATGTAGACAAAATGGAACCCTGAGGTACGCCTTGCTCTTGTCGAAAAGGAGCAGAGAGAGTCGTACCGAGTCCCACACGAAACACACGTTCGTGGAGAAAACCAGCAATGAAAATAGGGAGATTTCCCCATAACCCACACTGATGCAGTTCACGGAGAATGCCATAATGCCATGCACGTTCATACGCCTTTTCGAGATCAAAAAAGACCAAAACAAAGTGCTGTCTCTTAACGAATGCCTCACAAATTGACGTTTCAAGGTTAAGCAAATGATCATTGGTACAGCGATGACGTCGAAGACCGCTTTGAGATGAGGACAAAGTCTTGTTGCTTTCTAAAAAGAAATGGAAGCGTGCATTTACCATTCATTCCAGGACTTTGCACAGACAGCTTGTGAGTGCAATAGCCCTGTAGGTAGACAGGAGTTTGGGGTCTTTACCCGGCTTTGGGAAAAGAATGACAAGTGCCAAACGCCAAAAGTCAGGAAAACACTGCTCACACCAGATTCTATTAAAAAGCGTTAACAGATTTTCGAGCGATGACGGTGACAGGCGCCGTAGCATTTCATAGTGGATCTCATCATGGCCAACGGAAGAGTTCCCAGATTGAGTGAGGACACTCCTCAGTTCTGTGATACTGAAAGGTCTGTTATAATCAGACTGCTGGTGACACGCAAAATTTAGTTTTTGTCTTTCGGCATGCTCTTTCACACCACAGAACGAGGCTGGGTATGCAAGATTGCTGGAAACTGAAGCAAACGTTCCCCACAAACAGTTCATGACATCAGGTACGTCGGCAACGACTTTGCCATCGCGCTCAAGAAATGATATCTGGCTAGAGCTAAAACTTCCCCTAACTTTACGTATACGGTCCCAGAGAACCTTCAGACTAATACCTGCATGAACGGTGGAAATATAATTCCGCCAAGAATCCCTCTTACTGCGCCGCCGAACCAAACGGGCATAAGACTCTGCACGTTTAAAGGCCAGAAGGTTTGTCTGGGTAGGGCAACTGCGAAATTTACCCCACACCTTATGTTGCATTTTCCGAGTCTCGACATTCATCGTTCCACTAAGGTTTTGGTATCTTAGGAAGTTTACCCAAGGTCTTAAGGATGGCAAGTTCAGCTGCATGTACAATACATTCCGTAACCACTGTTACTGCAGTTTCGATCGATTCCTGGTTCACCATGTCCTCGGTTATAATGGCTGAAGCGATGAAAACCTCCCACTCGGCACGATCAATCTGCCATCGGGTAAGACGAGAAAGGTGACAGTACTCATCTCGGCACAGGGAAAGAAAAATGGGGAAATGATTACTGCCAAGGGGGTACTACGACACTCTCCAGTTTCAATCGGCAGACACTGATGGAGATCCCAGGGCAAGATCAATAGCAGAGAACGTTCTGCTAGGTTCGTGAAAGTATGTATGGTCTCACATAGAGAACTGGAGGACAATAAACTCTCCACTCTATGACCTCTACTATCAGTCCGGTCACTGCCCCACAATGGACTGTGGGCATTAAAATCCCCCACAAAAAGAACGAGAGAAAGTAGTTGGGCAACAAGGCTTTCGAAATCTGCAACGCCAAATAAATCGTGCGGTGGTAAGTAAAGGCAGCAAACAGTGAGTAGAGTGTTAACAGAAAGACGAACCACTACAGCCCGCAGGGGCATATCGATGTGAAATTGTGAGGCTGGAACAGTATGTGGAACAAGAATCGCCACTCCTCCACACGCAATGTTACCACTGGAATTATCTTTCCGGAAGCAGCTGTAGTTCTTGACCGACAGCAAATCGTTGGGTCGAAGCTTCGTTTCCTGTAAGCACAGACACACAGGCAAAGAAGAAGAGAGCAGATGCTTAATGTCATCAAAATTGGAGCGGGAATCCAGACAGTTCCATTGGATGATACACGCAGCCATGAAAAGAGAGCAACAAAGAAAAAAGGACAGCAACAAAGAATAATTTAAAACTCTGTCACTCTGCACATCCGACATCTGATAGCGGTCAGGAGATTGTGACAAGGACTGTGAAGTATCACTTTCCTCGCCCAAGTTTTTCCCCACTATAGTGGCTGAGGGTGGAGATCTCGACACGTCGAGCAAGTTGTCAGGACTTGTGACTGGGACCTCAAGTGTAGGGTAAAGCCTACAGGTCTTTACAGATTTTGGCCCAACTTTCCCACATGTACAGGCATTCCCCTCCCAGAACTGGAGGAGCTGCTCCTCTGTTGAGAGCATGTTGCATTTTCAGCTTGAATATCCATTGGAATGTCTGAAAAATCGACCTGCGTGCCCTGCTCTGCCGTTGTCCGTTTGACAGGTTGACTAGGTAGCTGGAGAAGCAAAGGACGTGGTACCAATGTTTGTGCAGTGGTAGTTGGAGATTTCACAATGGCAGCAAAGGTGTGCTGCCGATCATTGGGAATGCATAACTTGTTTTTAGTGGCAAGGTACGAGAGGCCCTCCAGAGTCTTGACGCGCTGGATCGCAATCGCGTCCTTCAACTTCGAACAGGTCCGGGAATAAGCAGCGTGGTTGTCAACACAGTTAACACAGCAGGGCTCTGAAGTGCATCCAGCCCCTTTGTGGTCTCGGGATCCACAATTTGTGCACCTCGCAGCACTGTTACAGGACCGCTGGGTATGCCCATACCTCTGGCACTTAAAACAGTGCAGAGGGTTTGGTATATATGGATGAACTGCACATAACAAGTAACCAGACTTTATTTCAGTAGGTACCTTTGGTCTGTTAAAAGTCAAAATAACGTTTTGTGATTTGATCAGTGCGCCATCGCGCCTGAAAGTCATGCGTCTTGCAGCTATGGCACCCTGATCAGCAAGTTCACACACAAGTTCATCCTCATCGCACTCCAACAAGTCGACCTCAGAAATGAATCCCCTGGAGGTATTGAGATACGGATGTGCCGTCCCTCGAACGGGAATATCCTGAAGTCTGGTCAACTGCATGAGAGATTTGCTCTGAGAGAGAGAGAGAGAGTGCAAGTTTACACAAGCAGGTCTCCAGAGCGTAGCTTCTTTACTGACTTCAAAGAGCCAGCAACACCGTCAAGTGCTTTCGAGATGAAAAAAGGAGACTTTGAGGAAAGTCTCAAAGTCTGGTCAGTAGAATCAATGACGAGAAAAGTAGCCTGAATTGTCGAATCTGCTAGTGTAATGCGACGTTTCTGAGCTGACGGCTCAGCACCTGGATCCAAAGTTCTGTCGCGGTGATGTCATTCTTCCACTAAAGTTCTCTTCAGTGTGTTATGCTTGGGAGGTGCTTGAGACAAATCAGGTGCCTGATCAATCACCATATCCTCTTGTTTTTTTCAGTTTTGAGAAGGGTTTATGTTTTCCCATGGGAGTAAGAAGGAATTCGTCCGCAGCATACTCCACCCACAATCGACCCCAACAGGGGAGAACTGGAGGTACGCAAGCTAAAAACATGATGCAAGACACAGTTCTAGAGCTTAGCCGCAGATATAGTCCAATGTTTGTGTTCACATGCACTCCGCGGACACTTTGGCATGATCCCACAAACCCCAGGCTCACCCTATCGTGCTATACGACAAAAGCCGTTAAAATTCTGCACACAACTCGGCAGAGAATTTACTGACTAGAGGTGGGCTAGTCTCCAGCCACCCATTTACAGCGAAGCTGGGGTCAAAGAGAAGTGTTGGTGCAGAGGTGGCACTCGTTCACCAACTGTGACGTCAGCCACCAGACAGCCCATTTCCGCTTTATGGGTTACACACACGACAAACATGCAGGTAAGCCTAGTACCCCAAACTCAGGAAAAGAAGAAATGAAACACAAAACAAGAACAAAACCCTGATAATGGGACACCAACAAAAAGCTCAGCAACCTACAACTGAGAGGCTAGGGTTATGGTTGAGTACATTAGAAAAAAACATCAAGAAATGGAGTTAGTAAAAAATTTATTAGTACAGGAATGGGTGTGCAATACAGGGTGAGGCCTGGTACGAAGATACAAAAAAACAGAACTATGATGTCAGTCACATCATCAGCTAGCGAAACGTGGGGGCGCAACTTCCCAACAAGCGGACGAATAGCCGCCCCGGCAAAGTCCACGTTGTCGAACTCGAAACTCAAGATTGAAAAACAAAATCATTCTCTGCCATAAGATGTTGACCGGTCACAAGGTTAGCTCGGGCCGCGGGGCACCACTCCCCAAATAATTGGAAGACCAGTTATCCCCGTGCGGGGCATTCTGAGTGGAGATGAAAGGCTTATGAGCAGCCACACGACCACTGTAACCCATGGAATGAAGTTCTTTGAGAATGGTACATGTACATACTGAGGTTCCAGCATTTTTACTCATACATGTACACTGAGGTCTTGTGCAGTACTTCATTGATTAGCAGTAATGACTCTCCTGAGGCTTCGACATCCTCTATCACTGATTTTCTTTGGTCTGCCGATACGTTTTGCTGCTTCAGGCACGCCATGTGTCTTCTACTTATTCAGTACATCCAAAACAGTTGACTTGGGTATGTTTAAACGCCTCTCAGTTTTTCTTATGGACAACCCACTAATATAACACCCAACAATCTTTCCTTTCTCAAAGTCAGTTCTCTCCCGCAGCAACATTTTCACTCAACCTCACAGTGCGATATAATGGCGGTCAGCTGCAGGCTTGTTTTTATACTGTTTGCAGCTGTACCACACATCTTAGCAACACAGTGGATCCGTTCATTTGCTTTTGAAGGGGTGTCTGGTGACTTTTGTCAATACAGTGTATATCACTCCTCTGCCTTACATAATTAAATCTAAATATAAAAAGATTTTCTTTTTGGCTATTAGTAATACCAGTGGAAAGTTTTAAGTGAAGAGTTGAGTATCCTGTAGTTTAAAACCACCTGGGACAATGATTTCTTTTTCTGTAGACATTGGGCTGTACATAAATAAACTATAGAAATTTATGTATGTGCATGCAGTGTCTTCATGCAGATTTTCACAAGTTTGTAAGGAATGAAACAATGAAATACAACTGAATTGGTACACACATTCTGACCATTATTTCTTAATTGTTAACTAATGTATTAGGCCAAATAATTGGTACAAATATGATGAATACATGTTAATTTTACATACATAATTAACTTTTAGGTCAAATGAAACTAATCCAACTCTGTAATGATTCAGCAAAAATATATAAACACTTGTATGAAACTGACAGTCTTTCAGAATGGGGGTGTGGTATAGCTTGGAAGACCATTGGAGTTTTGTACATGTGTTTATATGTTCCAGTTGAATCATTACAGAGATAGGCATTTCATTTTATCAAATTTATGATAATTACTTACTTAATTTGATGTATTCAATACATAAATTTCATGTTCAGATTCAATAAAGACCACATAGAGGTTATGGAAAACTGCAAATTTTGAAACCACTAGTAACACATTTCTGGCCTAAGTTTGAGAGCTCACAGATCTAAACCAGTTAAAGGAAAAAACAAATGAAACACACACATTTCATTTGATCAAATTTATGATAACACACACACACACACACACACACACACAGATTTTTTATTGTGTAATGGTAATATAAACATTCTGTTAAAATTTAGATGTATTTTTTGTTCAGCCCCCCACCTTTATTTTTTTACAGTACCTCAAAATTCTGAAAATTAAAAAAATCATCTTGAAGTTTAAGAACATTTTCCAATAAGAAGGGACTAAATATTTACCTTTGAACTACTCTTTCAAGACCAATGAAATACAAAATGTTTTAATCCCTTTGGAAGATAAAGAGCACATTAAAAATAGGAGAATCATCAACAACAAATGGGATATTTAGTTTAAAACAACTTAACTTTAACTTATATGACACACATGATAGATGTGTTTTTAGATAGCTGAAAACATCCTCTTTTGAATGAGAACCTGCTTGTTTTTCCATCTTAAAAAGCTGAAGAGTTATTCAAATAATTGTAAATGACTGAAATTAACATTTTCCCACTGCTTCAGTGGCCATATTGGACAATAAATCCAATATGATTGCCATTAAATGTTTTTTCTACTATAGATTTTTACGATGAGAATATGTATCCTTTCAGTTAGAAAAACATAATTAAAAAATTGGTCCACAACCAATAATTTTTACATTGGTTGATATTTTTCATGGAATAACCATCCAGTAATGAATGATTTCATGGCTACTCTGGTGTTTCAAACATTCATGATTGCACAAAATTTTAATATGGGTTTTTACAATAGTTTTTTAAAATTAAATTTGGACAAATTTTGGAAACTGATATTTATGGAATAAATAGGCATGGCAAAGAAAAACAGCAATACCATATACCATACAAAAGCAAACTACAAGGCATGTATCATGAAATGAATCCATCATATCTATACAGTATAACATTAGGATGGCTGTTTGAACAACAAAGAAGAGCTGATGAAGAAGTGGTTGTCCACTTTGAAAAAGAATATAAATTAAATTTTAAAAACTTCAATAAAAACCCTTATTAGAGCTTTGTGTAACAAAATTTGGTTTTGTAATTTAAAATTTCACTGTAATTCCAGTGAGACATAGTCCAAAGTTTTATTGCAGTGTTGAAAAGAAATAAAAATCCAGTTCTAAATATTTTTAGAAAGCTTTTGGTACCTTAAAATGATGCTATATAGGCATTTTGTAAGCCTTCATGCTAATTGGCATCACTTTTTTCCAGTTGAGTGATCACTGACATTGCAGAGATAGTAGAAAAGCAACATTCCATTCTTGTCCTGCACGCATAAAAACATGCTTTTTAAAGTGCTAAAGCCATATCAAAGATATTCTGGCCTTTCAAGCAGAGCATGCAGAGAAAAAATATGTATATATATAAATTTACTCCTCAGTACTTGCAGAAGCACATCTCATCTGATAAATTCCAAATGAAAGTATTGCTTTCATTAAGGTGTAGAAAAAGAATCTTTCGCTGATGTTTTCTTCTTGGGTGACCTCTTGAGAAATGATGGTCGCTGGAAGAACTAATGATTAAAGAAGAGTTCAAAAATATATACCTCCAAATTTTGCTTTAACCATTGTAACAAAGGTCGATATGAAAACTAAAACAACTTTTACATACATATAAATACCATTATACAAAATAGGAAATGGCATGAACTTGTCAGCTAACTAAAAATAATGCAATAAATTTGTTGTAAGCAAACAAAATATAAGCATTTCTTTACTTAGAAATTAATATTACACTGAAAAACAGGATATGAGAAGTAATCTGAAACATGACGTATGTGAGTGACACATACTGAAATGTCTCCTTATCTACACACACATATAAATCAAATGAAATCTTGAATTCCTGAAATAACTTAGAATTGAGTAATGTCAATAGCAAATTTATATTTTACTGAACAGATAAAAATGCTAGATGTATTGTGTATTTTATTCTTTTTTTCAAAACATTATTTTGAAAAACACATTTTCAAGATAAGTGCATATTAAATTAATTTTAGGATCCATGCATATACCAAATAAGATGACCAATTCTAAAATTAATGGAAAGTGTGAAGAATTAGGAACTGTACTGAAAAGGGGAAGGGGTGCAAATGCTCCCCACCCAAGAAGGGTGGATATAGGTACTCAAATCTGGACGTGCTGAACTTTGGGGAAGATACATGAAACTTGGATAGACCTTTTGCTCAGTGTTCTACCCTGCCTCCTCACGATGTACAGAAGAAGCACTCAGTGAACAGCAGTGAAACTGAAAGGGAAGGCTACCAAACTAGCAGGCTGACTGGCCTGGGATATATGCTGGCTAAGACATAGATGCAGTCACATGCTTCGACTAAGGTGTATAGCATGCATCTGAGAGATCAACAGCAGCATTTGGGTCAAATACAGTACTGTGAATAGTCTCTTGGGGTACCTGACAAAATCCCATCATAATCAGTTTTACACCTACTTGGTGGGTGAGTGAATGGTGACATTTACATTCACCCCCCAGGCACTCGTGGCAGAAATCTATTCTAAACACACAGTCACATGCCTCAAGTGTGGAGCACCCAACTACACTGCTGGCCACACAAAATGCAACACTGAGAAGAACACGAGATAGTAAAGCCAGATTTACTGGACACATAACAACAGATACAAAGATGAAACGATTGAGCTTACAGGCCCATGCGACTTGCAGAACACGCAGACATCAATAGTTCGTGTGGCCTCCATGGCTGGCAATAATGGCCGCTACACGCCGCAGCATCGAACGAAAGAGGCTTTGGATGTGGGCTTGGGGTATGTCGGTTCAGGCTGCTTCCACACGTTGCCACAGTTCATCAGGCGTAGCCGCGGGTGGTGGTTGCCGATCAGCGACCAGACGTGTTCGATGGGCGACATATCGGGAGAACAGGCGGGCCACGGCAGCAGTGACACCTGGTGGGCCGTGAAGAATTGTTGCACGATGCGTGCCACGTGCAGGCGCGCATTGTTTTGTTGAAATGTGGCCGCTGGCAGGTCCTGCAGGTAAGGGAGGACTACAGGCTACAAAACGTCGGAGATGTAGCGCTGGCTGTTGAGTGTACTGGCGATGCGTACCAGAGGGGTGCGGGTGTAATATCCAATTGCGCCCCAAACCACAATGCCAGGCGGCGAGCCGGTATGGTGATGCATAATGCAGGCGTCATATAGTCTCTCGCCATAGTGCCGCCACACGCGGATCCGACCATCGTGGTGTTGCAGGCAGAAGCGGGATTCGTCGGAGAAGACAATGTCGTGCCAATCCGTAGTCCAGGTGTGGCGTTCAACCACACACTACCACCGCACTCGCCGGTGGCGTAACGTCAATGGTAATCGGAGTAATGGCCACCGTGCGACAAGTCCCTGCTCCTGCAAACGACGTCGAACGGTACGTGCTGACACAGGTTGTTGCGCAACACATCCTAATTCCTGCGCTAACGTTCATGATGTGGCGGTGCGAGCTGCCAATGCCCGCCGCATAACATGCCGGTCCTCTAGTTTGGTGGTATGCCGCGGCTGCGGCAATCGCTCACGTCGGTCCGTCCGTCCGTCCCTTTTGCACCCACCAAATCCATACTCACCTCACTGTGGCTGGATGTCGTCCCACACGAGTGCCGATGTCTCGGTACGATAAACCGCTGTTGCGATAAGCCACTATTCGTCCTCTGTCGAACTCCAAAACGTACTGGAATGACTGCCGTATTCTGCGACGAGGCATCATGAAGCTTCCCACGCACAGGTCCGGCAGCACAACACACTTCCACTACTTACACCCCGCCTTCTGTGCACTCTTCTTACAGTGCTTCTCGGTGGTGTGCCGGGCGCACATGATTTGCATATGCCCTGCAATGTTAATTGTTTGCATGTCCTCTCGCAGGCGATGCATACTGCGAATTTCAGGCCGATCGGATGCTTCCTTCTTGGTGTTGCATTTTGGGTGGCCAGCAGTGTAGAAGGCTCTAGTTCAAAATTGGACTTCTTTTATGTAGGGCTGAAAGTGTTTGACAGTTTTAACTGTCACGTCAAAATACTTAATAGCCTTTTAAGATAGCATGTATGTAATATTTGATATTAACATGGGAGTAATATAATGTCAGGGTTATAAATAGCAGAACTTTCTATTACATTTCAAAAATATTTTATCGAGATGCAACCGGAATTACTACGTACTGGAATGACTGCCGTATTCTGCAATTGCAAAACCCCTTGTGTCACGGGTGAATATGAAACGGAGACTATAGTGGTGCCAGGAATATAAAACATGGACTGCGGATCAATGGAAACATGTCTTGTTTTCCGAGGAATCAAGTTTCTCACTACTCCCCACCACAAGACGGGTTTATGTGTGGAGAACCCCCGCAGAAGCCTACAACCCAGACTGTCTCCTTCCTACAGTGAAGCATGGGGGCGGTTCCATAATGGTTTGGGCCATGATCTCGTGGTTTGTAGCAGGTCCCATTATCACCTTACACGGACTGATCACTAGCGGTGACTATGTCACTCTTTTGACTGACCACGTGCATTCAATGGCGCAGACATTGTTTCCGTCAGGGGATTGCACCTTTCAAGATGATAATGCCCCAATTCACAGAAGTCTAACTGTTCAATCATGGTTTGAGGAACATGAGAATGAAGTTGCACACCTTCCCTGGCCTGCACAATCACCGGACTTAAACACTGAGCCACTGTGGGCTGTGTTGGAAAACAGAGTGCAATCCCGTTATTCTCCTCTGGCATCTCTCAAGCAATTGTAGCAGTTTCTGCAGAAAGAATGGTTACAACATACCACTTACCACCATCCAAGACTTGTATGCATCCATTCCAAGGAGGATTCAAGCAGTTTTAAATGCCAAGGGTGCTCTCACACCATATTAGGTGCATAACACCTATTGTTTCAAGGTGTTTCCATTATTTTGGACAACGCTTAGAAGATTGAATTTGAAACTTTTAATAAAACTATTAATGCCAATAATTTGTTTAAAAGCAGTAGGCAAGGCCATTTTGTTTTGTTTCATAGTTTTTGATAGCTGTGCCCAGTTTTATACCTTTGTCATGTCAAAAACTCAACCCTGCTGTTATGAAAACTTAGACATGACTTAATATTAACACAGCCCCGCCCCCTAAAAAAACAACAACAACAGGTTATTCTCCTTGGGGATTTGAATAATACAGTTGTAAAGAACAACAGAGGGAATCAAGTATACAACAAGCAGATATAGAGAAAACTGTTAAACTGTTTGATAAATGTGAATGGGGACAAGGGCGGATTTACAGGGAAGCCCACAAAGCCTAGGTGCAGGGGCGTCGTGAACCTGGGTGGGCGGTAAAAATAACAATCTTTATTTATTTTTCCCCCATTTTATTCCCCCTCCCCCCACAAAAAACTTACAGAAAGGGATAAATTTGTTGTTCTGGGTTGGTTTTGGGAGCATGCTTTTGCCCAAATTCCAACTATGTCATTGACAAGTACAAATTTACCAGCTGAAATGCAAGCTGACTAAAATCAGTTTGAGGGTAATGTTATACTTAAACCTACACAACAACTTAGCTCAGAGATAAGGGTGTTATTTCCAACCAATTTGCGTAGAATGAAATGAACATATTGCCCTTTAATTCTGTATTTAATATGATCACACATCTTTCCCCAAAAGTTTCTTTTACCTCATTCAGTCCAATTCAAGAGGCAATCACATGATTTTTACCATACAAGTAAAATTAAATTGTTAAAGTTAATTTTCAAGACACAATAACTGATTTCCTTCATGTTTGAGCTCTTCAGAGGAACTGTCAGTCAGGTGGAACCTGATGATATGCGACATCAAATCCCACACCACATGCAACATAAATGTCAATTAAAGCAGTGCCATAAACTAACGGTAAGTAACAAGTTACATATCAGTACTGTGCTTCAGAGACCATTATTATAAGAGTTCCGACTTTTCTTTCTTAAAGACTTTCCAACTTGTAATTTCCACTGTTTCTTTCCCATTATGGAATCATACGACCCCAAGATATTAAATTTTGCCTTGACAGCTATAATAGTTTTTGAGTTATTGTGGCAACAAACCACATACATACACCACCGTGAAAATGGTGTTAGAGGGGGAACCCAAAATGTGTATTTCTCTTGAAATCTCAAAAGATTTTTTTTCGATTACATTCTTAGACTGATGTACGAGAAAGTAGAAATTAGAGAGGGCAGGGGAGTATGCAGCAACAAAAACTGTTAAGTTTCAAGGAGGGTGGACAAAGAGTGTGCAGGGCCCCAGTAAATCTAAATCCACTACTGAACGGGGAAAACCTCATTAACTTGTGTTTAGACAATGAACTCACAATCATCAGTATTATTTTTAAAAGGTGCAAGAGCATTCTCAAGTTTATTTGGTGGGAACAGGCTAGAAATACAAAAGGAAAACTATATATTACAATGGGAAGGCCTCCACAGAGCATAATTAAGGACGAGTTCTCAGATATTTTGAAATAAGCAGTAATAAGTTTTAAGTAGCATCTTTTCTTAAAGTTAGATTCTAAGTCCAGGCAAAATGAGCATATATGAATCATTTTTAGCAAGTCTTTCATAAAAAAGGTATGTGCTTATAAGTATCACTTTGTCTGTTCATCTGTCCATCTGTGGACACCATATTTCTGCAACTATTCATTTGATTTAAAACATTCTTTTTGTATTGGGAAGCTGAAAATGCAAGAATGATGATCCTTGTTTTCCAGTCCTTTTCTGATGCATAACTTCATTGCTAGAGCCAGTAAATGCAGATGATATGGAATTCAAAATACATTTTATTCAATCTTTGCTTCAAAATATCTGACTGACCCCCCCCCCCCCGATCCTACTTATTATAAAGTAATGCACATTTTTTCAACTAGGGGGCATAATGGTAAATTGTGATTTCTCACATATGTTTCTAAAAGTCTGATTTGAAAAACATTTTTTTCTCTAATCCTGTTTTGCTGAAAATATAGTTCAAATAAAACAGGATTAGATAGGCACATATAACAAACTGGCCACAAAATGGACTGGGACTCCTTATAAGTTATCAAACCTCAATCCCACTTCATTATACAGAAATCAGAAGAATCCCTGGAAATTTACAAGACACAAGGTGGCAACATCCACACCCATGCTGGATGGCAAATTGAACATACTTGGTCACCAGACCTGCAGAAGTAGTAAGACGCAGGAACTTTTGACAATGATCTAGTGCATAGATCAAAAATTTGAGACAATGTACCTTAATAAATTTATCTTCCATAATTACCATGAAGTTGTTTTGGTACTTACAGTAATTAGAGGAAGCCATGAAGTCATTAATTACTAAATATTTTTCATGTCAAATAGAGCTGATGTGAAATGTTCTGCACATAGTTTCTAATTTTGGTGAATAATTGTTTCGCCACTATAGAGCCTTAAGTGTATATTTAAGTTTCAAATGTATTTGCAGAAATATCTGTGCTTCTGAAAACTCAATCAAAAAAATTCTTTTGCGATCAGATACTGCTCACTACAAAAAAACTTTTGCTTATATTTTCTGTTAAAAATAATGCAGAATTTTTCCACCAGAGGCATAGATGTATATCTTATTTTTCTTGATATCTCAGCTTCTAACAATCCAATATATAAAATTCTTCATTGGACAGCATATCTCATGCGAAATGTTTTGCATATATTTTCAAATATTTTTGACACACAGGTTTGCCACTAAAGGCCATAAATCACTTTTCCATTTAAAACTTATTTACAGCAATATCTATGAATCTAAAAACCAAATCAGAAAAATTTATTTCTGATCGGGTACTACTAACTACGAAAACATTTTATGATCATTTCCTGTCCAAAATAATACACAATTTTCAAGCTAGGAGGTGTGAGAGTTAAATGTTTTTTTTTTCTTGATATCTCTGCTCATTCAATTCAAAATATTCTTTCAACATAGGATACCATTAACTTATGGGACATTTTGAATGTACTCATGGGTTGTTTGTTCTTCACAGTTCTGGCGCTAGGTGGAGTTAGTGTGCATTTCTGTTTGCAACTGTATTTACGCTTAAAAGAATACTGTTGAAAAAATTCTATTTATAATGCATGCCATTTGCTACATTGAAAATTAGAAATACTATCCTTTTTAAATAATGTGTAGTTTTCTCACCAGGGGACATAAATGTCAAAACTTTTTTCTCACTATCTCTGCTTTGAGCAGAAGTATTTGAAAAATTCTTTTTTCTTAGCAAAGCTTTTGCCATGAAGAATAATTTTTGCAAATTTTCTATTTTTTCATTATTACATATTCTGCAGCCAGGGGAAGTTAGCATATATTTCTACATGAAAGATTATTTGATTCCAAAAAATCCTTTTTGGGTAGGATACTCTTCATTATGAGGAGCATTTTGCACCTATTTTGTTCTTTGATTAACGTACAGCTTTTCCGATAAAGCTCGTATAGTTATATCATGTTATGTACTCATATCTCTTCTGCTAATTGTTCAATTTGAAAATCCATTTTGCCTATGATATCTTTTGCTATGACAAACTTTTTTGTGCACAATTTGTTAATTTTTGTAACACACTTTTTAGCTGCTAGTGGGACTAGGCAGACATTTCTATCTGTGGATGTTTTATTGATTGCAGAAATGCAATTAATTTTTTGTAACACATTTAATTCACTATGAATAACCCCAGTCACACTGCATGTTTTAAATTATGCAAGTTTTTTTTCCTGCATGGTGTAAGTGTATTTTTTTAGCTGAATTTTTTAGGATATATAAAAATCTGCTTTGAAATATTTTTTTCGTGTCGGAAAGGATTAAAAAGAGGCGCTCATTATAACCGAATATTTGGTGTCATCTTTCTTGTTTTAACTTGTTTGCAACATCTTCTAAACTAACAACCTCAATCCCAATTTGTGCTGAAGATGCACAGGAAAGGTTGTTTCATGAGTACTTCAATAACATAATCCATAGATGAAGAATATTTCACAATACACTGCTGGCTGCAAAAGGTGGTTAATGAAATGATAACAACAGAGAGGTGCATAAAAGATACTGCTTGACTTTTATTTTGGGCAGACCACAGAATCTTGCCACTCATAATTTCACATTCAAACATACTGGCTGAACTAGATCTGGATCTCATTCAAGCCTGCCAGATCTCATCCAGCCAATGTGTTATAAATGGGCTACTGGTGATTCACTGAACTGTGCCCCTATTTGAGTGTCAGAAGAAACAGGAGAGTTTTGAGAATGCTTCGTGAATGAAGCAAAAGTCCTAAACAGTCTTGAGGTTCAGCTGATACGAGTTGGGACCGGGGTGAAGTACAAAACTGATTTAATCGTTCGATTTTAACATATTTGTGTTTTAAATTGATAATGAATTTCTTGCTTTTAACGTTTTAGTATGATAATAAAGGTATTTGTACAAATGTACATACTTTAAAACTGTAGTTTTTAAGTGTTAGAACACTGTAAACTTTTTAAAATTGATTTAATATAAAAAGATTAACACTTTAATTGAAGTTTTTCAACAGTTCAAAGGAATCGGGATATTATTATGTTCTTCACTCAGGCCCTTGATGAACGTCAGTGAAAATACATGTGTTAGGTATGTAGCGTAATTGAAAAAACTGAGTTCAGAATTTACTTTAGTGACTAGAAAATTTATAAGCATGCTAGCACGTGAAACACAAATAACTACTTGTAGCGTTGCACATAAACGTTTTCAAGAAGTATGTTAATGATAATTTTTGTTCCCATTTATGTCACATACTTAGGGTTCCATTATACAATCACAGCACTTACTTTGTTGACTAAATTTATTGCTTTTCCTCTAAGAATGGTTCCAATAAGAAAATACTACAAGACCAGGATTGGGGGGGGGGGGCATTTAATGTTAAGTTATAAAACTAGACATTTTCCAGAGTGGACACGTAGCAGTTAATCAGTTACATGACAAAAAGCACACAGTTACCAGAGTAACAAGTTTTACTACGTTATTAGCAAAAAGTATTACCTTCCGAAGAGCCTGTCGTCCACCAAAGCCCCTGATTTCCAGCATCAATTCTTCCCTGGGATCTTTTGATTCCCTGATCTTTGGCTGTTTTGTGCTCTCTCGTTTCACAGTAGCTGTGCTTTTGCCTGTTTGCCCATCACCAGCTGGCTCGAAACAGGGATAGGTGCAGCAGGAGGAATCACAGGCATAGCAGATGTAGGCGGGGGTGGAGGTGGTGGAGGAGGCACTGATCCATTCACAGAAGCACTAGAAGACTCAGCCTCCCCTGTTTGACTTTTGCGATTTGCCTCCTCCTTCTCGGCAGACTTTTGAGCTAAAACACTTTTCAACTCTGCCATTGTTCTTAATTTGGACTCCTCTCCCTCATATTTTAAAGAGCCATATAACATCTTGGGAGTTCGTGGAGATTTTACTTCAGGTGGAGTTGTGCCCTGAGCATTTTCAGTATTGTGTATGCTTACTGTAGTAATATGAAGCTTTGTGGGTCGTACAGCAGGTGCACCTTTGCTGCTGCTGCTGCTTTGGGACGTACTCGGCTCACTTCGAGGTAATGATTCAGATTTTGAGCAACTCTCAATGCCTTTTGGGTCAGATGGTATAGTTTCACTTTTTGATTGTCTCAAGTCTGATTCCTTATACTTCTTTTGAGTCCAGCCTGGTTCACTTTTGGATGAGACCCTTCGTAAGTCTGCTTCTTTGTGCATTGGATGAGTATCGGATGAAACTTTACCATCTTTCTTTGAATGATGTCTCAAATCCACTTCCGCCCTATGTATCTTTTCTCGTACTACACCAGATGGAGCTTTGGCACTTATTTTAAGTTCATCCCTTAGAATATCTATTCCTGTACTTTCTTTTTGATTCATTTCACCAAGAGGCCACTTATGACATGTTCTTAATGACGACGATGATGGAAGGTGAAAATCATCTTTCATACTAGTCAACTTAATAAGAGGTTTTGGATATCGGCTCTGAGATAATGATTCAGTTTTAGAAAGTTTTTCAGTTTTTGGTGCGTGTCTGGTAAGGCCAGCTTTCTGAATAGATTTGGGATGTTTCTCTTTATCTACAGGCTGAAAAGTTTTGATATTTACATCAGCTCCTTTGTCAGGAACTGGTGGTTTAGATGCAGGACTTTTCTTCTCTGAAGCAACAACAGAGGTAGATGTTTTAGTAGTTTCTTGAGTAACAGAAGCACTACTTTTAGAAGTTCCCTGCGGGATGTTTTCCAAGCTCTGAAACTTGGACCTTACTGAAGCCACACTTGAGGAATCGATGTCTTTCACTGACTCATTACGTTGCTGCCACGAACCAATAGTGATAGAGACAACCTGAGACTTTGGTCGAGTGTGCCGATTCAGTGTCATTGTTTGCGATTCTGTGAAGGCACCATTTGTTTGAGGTTTAGGTTTGGGTCTGGGTAATGTCTGTGATTTCACCTCTTCATAAATCACATCTGGTGAAATCCTATCATCTGACTCTGAGCTGTTAGGAAGCTTACACAAGTCATCTTTAGTCAGCTTAGGTGACTCATCTTGAACTGAGGTCCTTTGAAATTCTCCACTTTTACCCAAGGATATCTTATTTTTTGCCACAGGTGGTGCTTCATGAATATCAGCTACCACACACCTTTCAGAAATCTCAACAAGACTTGGTGGTGGTGTAACAGAACGCACACGTGGAAGTTCTTTTAAAGAGAGGGGCGGGGCTTTGGTCGTGGAAGTGATCTAGTTTTAAGTTCTTCCACATTATTTTTCTCTCTCACTCTATGAGGTACAGCTGACTTAACTTCATTTTCCTGCTCTTCCTGTTCTACACCTTGTGCATCATGTAAATTATTTTCGATATCATTGAATGTTGGGAAAACTATTTTAGGCATAATTTGCTCATTTTGTAAAAGAGATTGATTATTCATCAACTGTTTCTGCCATGTTATAAACTGAGCTTGCAATTTTTGGTATTCCTCATAGAGACGTTTCTGCTCTTGCATAAAAGCTGCTTGCTTTTCATCAACTTCAGAGTTCTCCTGGGCAACATTCTGATCTGACTGAGTTCGATACAAGGCACTAACAGATTCAACATCATCTTCACTAGACATAATTTCCCTCACTATTTTTTTCTTGGGGGTCAAATTATGCAGTGAAGCTGATCTTCCTCCAAGTGACTGTGTACCTAACCCAGTAAACTGGGCACGCTTTTCTTGAACCTGACCTTTGGTAACTAGCTGATGCGGATTTTCCTTTTCACGTTCTTTAAATGACATAATCTTGACATCCAAGGCTTTCCTTTTTTGTGCATATATTATTTCGGGTCTTCCTAAACTATTTGAATCTAACATTACATCATTTTTATTGACAACATTTGCATCACCACTTTTGATACTTTGAGGTTGTCCATTATACTCCTTAGTTAGATGAATATCAGTAACATGTTTTTCTGAAGTTTCTGAATCATAAATATCCTCATTAATAGTTTGGTAACAACCCAGAGTAAAATTTGGTAATTTTGTTAGATTTGGTGACGAAGCAGGCTTATTTTCATCCAAAGGAACATCGGTTGACTGCAGATGGTCAGTCTCAACTACAACAACGAGAGAGTTCTGGTCAAAGCACTTGACATCTTCTTCTTGTGTAGACTGACTGGAAAATGGAATAGGCACTTCAGATGCATCATGCGAACTTTCTGCTTTTCCTTCAGATGTATCATGGGAAATTTCTGCTTTTTCTTCAGATGTATTCAACTCACTTTTCTCTGATTTAACTTGACAGTCCACTGCACTAAGCTGCTGGCTTTCTAACTGCTCATCTATTACAACATCAAGAACTGCCATGGTTGTCTCAATTTCTGAGTGGGATGATGGAGGTATATTATCCAAAGCTGAAAAACAAAACTATCAATTAGTAGAATAGTAGCAAGGCTTTAAACTCATATCAACTGTTGTAACAGAAACATACATTTACAACACAGCACAGATTCTGGAGTGCTTTTGGAACTTCCCTTCAAGCCTGCCTTATTTTTTAAGACAGTAAAAACATTTTAATTCCCAGAAGTGTCAGTACCACAGTAAAACACAACATGTACATTGATAAGATCCCAAAATTCTTTTTCTGTAGCATTCAAATTATGTTTTTTACAGGGACTTTTGCTTTTAATACATTACTAAAATTGATCATGAATGAATATGCTGATGATATAGCATAAGAAACTCCATTTAACTTCAAAAATTTCATGATAAACAGTGTTTATCACATCATAATTTTATGAAGTATGTGGGGTGACAGTGGAAAGACCAAATTTCACACACTACTACTGAGTTTGAGGAGAGTTTCAAGTTTTTATTAATACTTCTACAACATTTTACTTTCATAAGTTTTCTTGTGATACAGATGTAATGAAACAGATGTTAGTTGAGTCATAAGTTGCAGTTCTCTCAATATACACAAGACCACAAGGACAACAATGTTTAAGCCATAGGTCCTATTAAAGTTTTAACAAATCTTATGCCTTCCTGTGTATTAATCTATGCCTTATGAAAAATTTGAGTGTGACTGCAGCCACTGTACAACTGTTGTTAAAACTTAATTGCTATATGACATGCTCACTTTATCTCAACCTTTACTTAATCTGCAATCAACTTTCTTACAAATTCCATGTTTCTGTTGAACTTTGGCATGAACAGTAACATGATTCCAACTGAAGTAATGAAATTTTTAACTCTATGAATAATACAATACAGTTACTACTGCTTCTGCTAGTTATCTCTTAACAAACATTTCCATAAAAACGGAATTTACTGGTCCGCCCCCAGCCAACGAGATTCACACCAAGGCGCTACCACAACATTGAATCAAAGTCAAGCCTATAAAGAGGAGAGGCATCAACTATGTGAATTACAAAAAAACACTAACTTGGCTATCATATCCGATGATAAATCGAATAAGATTGTAATCTTGGACCGTGATGCATACCACTTAAAGATGCAAGAAACTATAGAAGCAATTCCACATAAAATTTTGAGATTTGATCCTGTCGCAACAACCGTTGCGTCCGTCGCAAAGTTGAAGAATCATGGCCACTTACCTAAAGAAATTTCCGATAATATGAACCCTCCTAAGGGCCCCAGAGTCCCTGAAATCTTCAGGAAGATCAAGCTCCATAAACAAAATCACCCCCTCCGCCCCTTAGTTTCTTCGTATGAGTCTCCTATCCGCCCACTTAAAAAAGCCCTTGCAAAATTTCTCTCCCCCATCCTAAATCATTCTCAGTTTTCAATTAACAGCCCTCTACAAGCTATTAATCTTATAAAATCCTTCAGTTCGCAAGGCAGGCCGTTTATAATGGCCTCCTTGGACGTTGTGTCGCTATACCCCAGTATCCCCCTTCAAGAGGCACACAACATCATTTGTCAAAAATTATATACTCATAATCCACCTCTCCCACCTTTGAAAATAGAGGCTGTCCTTTCAGCTTTAAAGCTCGTTGCATCCAGGTCATATTTTAAATTCAACGATGTTATTTTCTAGCAGAAAGAAGGCACCACTATGGGCTCACCCCTCTCAGCGATTCTCGCCGAAGTTGTCATGCAAACCCTGGAGAATGAGGTACTTGGCATATGCACGCTCAAACCCCTCCTCTACACCCGCTATGTGGATGACGTTCTTGTCTTTTGGCCACATCTGCATTCCGACCTGCTGCATTTTCTCAGTATGTTAAACTCCAAATATCGCTCCATAAACCTCACTTTGGAATTGGAAAATAACTTAAAACTCCTGTTCTTAGACTTGTTCATAGAACGGGACCCCCAAAACTTCACTTTAAAATACTCAGTGTACCGTAAACCCACATCCCACCCAATTATAGCCCCATACAACTCAGCGCAGCCTTCATCTGCTAAGCTGGCTTCTATGCGCTACCTGGTACGACGGGCATTTACGCATTCGTCTTCTGTACGCCTACGGTGCATCTAACTTCAACAAATCTTTGTCATTGCTAGTGAATTCGGGTACCCGAAAGACTTGGTACACACCATTCTCCGCAGGCATCGACGACTTGCATTTACCGCATTAGAAAAAACCTGGACCCTTACCAGGTACGTAGGATCCATGAGCTATTTTCCCGGCTGCACCAGCGTTTTAAAACATGCATGAACCAGGTTTAATATAAACTTTGGTTTACAAGCACGCAATTTGTATACTCTAATTAAACGTGACAGGGATCCCGTTGAAACCAAACACAGGTACGGCATCTACCTTATCCCCTGAGAGTTTTAAACCATAATGAAATAGATCAAGTGTACATAGGCTCAACCCTACGTAATTTAAAAACCCGTTTGCTTGAACACTCACACGATGTCAGAACAGGCTCACATTCGACAGCCCTAGCCCGATTGGTAGCTAGCGGCACACATAGACCATTATGGGATGAATGTAAAATCCTCATTACACACAGCACCAAAAGCATGACCCTCTTTGCAGAAAGCTTGTATATTCACCATTATAGAGGTATTTGCTGTAATGACGATGTACCTTCTCTCCTCCCATGAACATGGACTGCTCTACTTGAACAATGCGGAAATAATAATTACAGCTGAATTATTAATACTTGTGTAACATCATTTTGACTCTCCTCGTTCGCAGTCCTGTTACCTGTCTCTCTCTCTCTCTCTGTTCACAACAACTTTCGTGAGCATGCGCTCTACCCATTATTTGGGTCATCAAAAATTCCTATATATTGCGTGTCGATGTACCCTGATGCCATTAGGTGGGTGACCTGATGAAGATCTATAGTGTGATCGAAAGATTTAGTGTTTTTATCTATCATATGTTTTAACTTGTAAATACCATTTCCAATTTGATTAAATGTAGAAGTGGTCTTCATCATTTCGTCAAAGGTGGTTAATGAACAAGTTGCATATCGTGTTATGTATGACGGATGTCTACTTCCATACGAATATCACTTGTAACACAAAGTTTGTCTACAGTCTGTTGGACCCTGAGGAATTTACTTCATTGCAATTTTTTTTTAAATTTTAAAATTACATTTGTAAATACATAAATTTAAACCACACTTCAAATGTAGTAATAGTAACATTTTCAGTTGTCTTAAAAAAACTCCTAACCCAAGAAGGAATTAAACCACTTACTAAGGCTTTACTCAGATTAATATATCTTCTATCTTGAACAACTTTTCTTTATGTCTTCACTTCCTCTTTTGTTTTGATAGACATTTCTGGCCTCTAGATTTTTATCAAGGCCTGTTTGCAACATGTAGAAACTGTATATAAAGAATTGTTTACACTGGAAGAATTTAAATATAGTTGCCAGTTTCCTCTGCTGTTGCCAGTTATTAAATCAAAAACTTTTCATTATGTGTTTAGTAATTCTATTCCTTTTGAATTAGGTTGTTGAAAATCCTGTTTATTTGTTTTGTAGGTTCATTGAGGGAAGTTGTTTTTTTTTTTTTGGATGTAAAAACTTTATTTAATTAGCCTCTTGTTTTCATCAGGTTCATAGTCCAATACAACTTTTTGCCATAAAGGTTCATATTTGTGATTTGCCAAAACTCTATTTTGTTCTTTGTTATTAATAGCTTTTTCATGTTCTTATTCGGAGCACCAGTTTTTGAGACGTTTGACCTATATAACTACTGTTAGAGTCCAGTGGAATTTGATATATGGCATTTTTCCTTTCCATTTTGTCTTATGTATCACTATACGGTTCTTTATTTGCTAAATATGCTACCTTGTTTTGTGCTGTAGTTACTACTTTTACATTATTCTTTACTAAATGTTTATTTAATTATGCTATTTAATTTTCCATAATTTGCCATTGGTATGTACTTGACCTTTTTATGTTGTTTTTTCAACCTTTGTGATGTTCTTTTCAGATTGTCTCTGACTTGTTGCATAATATTGATGATAGTTTTCTTGGAAAAATTCATTATCCATTAACTTCAATGCCATTTTTGTCATAGCTTCCTTCTGATTTTTTCTTGCAAGGAATTTAATAACTAGAGCTAAGTTACTTTTATCAAGAAAAAATCAAAAGGAAGCTATGACAAAAATGGCATTGAAGTTAATAGATAATAATTTTCAGTACCATAAATACTTAACGGGAATTATAGAAGATAAATTTATTAAGGTACATTACCTCTCAAATTTTCAATCTATACACTAGATCATCATCAGGAGTTCCCGCGTCTTACTACTTCCACATGCTTAATAAATTTATCCTCTACAATTTCCATTAAGTATTTATGGTACTGAAAGTAATTCGAGAAAGCCATAAAGTCATTAATTATTAGATAATGATTTTCCCAAGAAATCTATCATCAATATTATGCAACAAGTCAAACAGGGACAATCCGAAAAGAACAGCACAAAAGTTGAAAAAACTGATAAAAAGATCAAGTACATACCAATAGCAAATAATGGAAAATTAAATAGCAAAATTAATAAACATTTAGTAAAGAATAAGGTAAAAGTAGCAACTACAGCACAAAACAAGGTAGCATATTTAGTAAATAAAGAACCTTACCGTGATACACAAGACAAGATGTGTCACATATGAAATTCTGCTGGTAACAGTAGTTATATAGCTCAAACACCTCAAAAACTGGGAATCAGAATTAAGGAACACAGAAAAGCTATTAATAATAAAGAACAAAATAGTGTTTTGGCAATCCACATACATTTATGCAAATATGAACCTTTATGGCAAAAAATTAAAATATTGGATTATGAACCTCATAAAAACAAGAGACTAATTACAGAAAGTTTTTACATAAAAAGAAAGTTCCATCAATAAACCTACAAAACAAAAACAGAATTTTCAACAACCTAGTTCAAAAATAATTTAATTACTAAACACATAATGAAAAGTTTTTAATTTAATAACTGGCAAGAGAAAACCAGCAACTATATTTAAATTCTTCCAGTGTAAACAAATCTTTATATACAGTTTCTAAACACTAAGAACAGGCCTTGACAAAAATCTAGAGGCCAGAAACATTTGAGAAAAGAAAAGAACTCAGAGGAAGTGAAGACATAAAAGGACAGTTCTTCAAAATAAGGACTATTTCAGTATTCACCATGATACAAAATGAAATTTAACATTTTTTTTAATTTGTCTACATGCAGAACAGGGTTATATTAAAAAGCACTGCACCTATCAGTACTGAATTTAGATGAAAAGTACCATAAAAATGGACAGTGATAAATACAGATAAGGATAAAGGCACTACAATTCATAGGACTCATAGCAATATACACTATATTGACAAAAGTCACTGGACACCTAGAAGAGAAATGCAACATAGCATTTATTGGTATACATTAGTACGGTGTCGGTCCACCTTTGGCCTTAAAAGCATGCACTGACCCTTCGAAACATGCTTTTGACAAGGTTTTGGAACACAGCGATAGGTATGTGCTTCCATTCAGTACATAAATGCTGCTGCTAACTGTTGCCTAGTAGTAGGCCTAGGTTCCAAACTTCTTATGTGGTGGTCTAATTCATCCCATAGGTGCTCTATGAGATTAAGATCAGGGTTCCGTGCTGGCCAGTCCACACACGATACGGAATTATCGTCAAACCACGCCATAACAGTCCTTGCTTGATTGGCTCGGTGCATTATCCTGCTAGTACCAACAAGGCTCAGTTCCATAGCATTGCCACAGAGTTGGTAGGGCACAATTGTCCAGAATATCGAGATAGTCGTGCTGGTTAACAGGTTTGTCCACGATAACCAATGGCAAGGGTCCATACCATGAAAAACACCCCCACATGAGTACACTGCCAGCTCCAAACTTGACTGTAGGAATAGTACACTGTGGTAAATAGCATTCCCCCAACTGCCGCCATACCCACACACGGCCATCAGACTGGTGGATCGTGTATCTGGATTCATCAGCCCACAGGACCCATTTCCATTGATCTACTGTCCATGATAAATGTTCTTTACAACATGCTAAATGACGAGTAGCATTCTGAATGGAGATGAAAGGCTTATGAGCAGCCCCATGACAACAGTAACACATGAAAAGAAGTTCTCTGCAAATGGTACGCGTGCATACCGAGGTTCCAGCATTTTTACTCACCTGTACACTGAGGTCTTGTGCAGTACTTCGTCGATTAGCTGTAACAACTCTCCTGTGGCTTCGACATCCTCTATCGCTGATTGCTGCTTCAGGCATGCCATGTGTCTTCCACTTATTCAGTACATCCAAGACAGTTGACTTGGATATGTTTAAACACCTCTCAGTTTTTCTTATGAACAACTTACTAATATAACACCCAACAATCTTTCCTTTCTCAAAGTCAGTTCTCTCCCGCTGTGACACTTTCACTCAATCTCATAGTGCAATATGATCGCCATCAGTTGCAGGCTTGTTTTTATACCGTTTGCAGCTGTATTGCACATCTTAACAATGCAGCGGATCTGTTCATTTGCTTTTGAAGGGGTGTTCGGCGACTTTTGTCAATATAGTGTATATCTCAGCCTTAATATCTAGGTTCACAAAGAAGCTTTTACATAAAAACATTTTTCAAAATTTAATATCCTGCACTTACAAAATGTGTAATGAATTTCATTGCATTCTCATTTAAGTAAATGGTACAACCTAACAGCATTGGATGTTTTTTGGTAAAATGATTTCAACTGCAGATACTTTTTTAAAAATGAAATTTGTATTGGTTTTCCTTACTTTACTTTTAAATAAATACAACAGAATTTGGCTATATAACCTTGCTTTAGATGATAAATTAGTTGTAACCAGTAATAACAGCCTATGGATGGAATAAAGGGTATTCAGAAGTTTAGAATGCAAATATCACATGCTAGTTTTAATTAAAAATACAGAATGCATAAAAGGAGAGGGGCAAAAAAATGTGATACAAGTTTTCTAGGTGCCATTTGTTCTTCATGCAAAGCATGGAAACATATAATGAAAAAAATAACAGTCAATAATAGTTTTCATCATGCAGTGTATGTTTCTTTGGAGCAGGAGAAAACAGATGCACCTGACAATGAAAATGGCCAATGACTCAGCAAGTGGCTTAACAGATTGCATCAAAGTTGTGTGAACCTTTACACGAATATGAAAATGCAGATTAATATTTGCTAACTACAGAGGGCAAATTCACTGTTAGTGAAGATGAAACCAAAAATAATAATGGTACCCCTAGTTCAAAAAATACTTCAGAAGCTCTAAAAGTACATACATACATGCATGCATATATCACTAAATGTTCTTTGAGTTTTAGAAGTTAGCTTCTCAAAGAAAGATCATATCATAAGCCAAATCATAGTTACTGATGCTGTTAGATTTTACTTACTGTTGATGTATCAAACATCTCCATTTACAGCGATCTTGACACACAACTTGAGCTTCACTGATATCAGTCACATATCTCAGACCACACCTTTTCTGCTTCATACTCATTATCTTTTTCTCTTGCAGGCATTTCTGAATCTGGTCTTCCCACGATTTCCTTGGCCTTCCACTACTTTTCTTTCCTGCCACTACCACAGAATAAATTCTCTTATTGCCTCATCACTCATTCTTTTGGAACGACAAAACTACCTTGGAATAAACCAATAATGAAGAAAATTTCATGCATGATTTGTTACGTACTAAACTTTAGGAATAGTCAGATTTATAAAATCTTTTGGCTGCAGCATCAGCCTTGTTCACACTAAAAGCAAGTACTCACGTGGTTCACATCGTTTCTTTAGCTGTTGCCAGTAGAGATTTTCAAATTATCAGAATACTGAAGGGTGTGTCCGAATTGCAAGTTTTTATTGAAGCGAATTTCAATGCTTTCTCTGTAGTGTAATGAAAATTTGTTTGAGAAAGGGGCAATTCTTTTGGTACAATTCCAATTTGGAGAGGCAGAGGTATCATCTTCAATAGTCCGAACAGAAAGCGCAGAAGTCTGAAGACTTTTTCTGACATCTCTTTTATGTTACATAATTCTGCAGTTTATTGTACGAAAGGTACTACCAATATAACAGTTTTCACCTGAGGAAGTAGACATAGGGATGAGGTATACCCCAGGACGGTCTAAAGGATCAAGAGGATTTCTGTCTTTAGATATTGATTGGATAGTAGTGAGAGGAGGATTGATTGCAAGCCTGTAACCAAAACTTTTGAAAATTGACAAGTTTGTAAGTAAAAGAATGATGGTAGGTGATTGAACCAATAAAGGAAAGGGACAGTTTCTGCAGAGGAGAAAGGTGACAGATAAATTGATTGGCATCAAACTTTTTGAAAAGTTTTTTGACAATTCCGAGGGGAAACTGATGGTTTCTGACAATTTCTTGGATGATTGCAATTCTTTTTGTAATGAGTGGAGTTCATTGCAAATGACATTGGCGTGGTGAATGAGTGATTTTAGAGCAGCAAGCTTATAGGAAAGAGCAGTATTAGAGTAAAATGGGATGATGTTTGTGAAAGAGGTGGGTTTTCTGTAGACAGATGTATGGAGTTTTTTATTGATTCTAGTTATTTTTGTACATCCAAGAAATTAATACAGTTATTGTTTTCATGATTGAAAGTGAAATTAATGGTGGGGAATTTTCTAGAGATAGAAGAGGTGAGATTGTGCAAGTCTTTTAGGTCATGAGGCCAGATTATAAGGATATCGTCCACATAACGAATCCAAAGTTTGGGTTGGAAGGAAGAGGGTTTTACAATGCTATTTTCAATGTTTTGCATGGATATTTCTGCAAAAAAAGGAGAAAGAGGTGATCCCATAGGTACTCCTTGAAATTGGCGGTAAAACTGTTTGTTGTAAGTGAAACAATTATTTTCTTGTAAGGTGTGAAGGCAGTCGTAGAGGTCTTTAATGAGTACTCCAGGTAAACCCAGGTTTTCCATCAAGTTTTTAATGAGGATTATAAATGCATCAAAAAAAGGGACAGAAGAAAAAAGGGAAACAGCATTGAGGGTTAGTAAAATGTCTTGGTTTTCAATGGAGGTGGGAAGTTTTTGTAAAAACTCTTTGGTGGACTTTATGGACAGAGTAGTTGGCTGTAAGAAATTTGCATTTTTGAACTAATTTCTTTTCAAGAGTGATTGCTGGGGAGTGAGTGTATTCAACCAGAGGTCTAATAGGGAAACCTTCTTTGTGCAATAAAAGAGATGTCACAAAAAGCACTTTCTCTTCTGACTATTGAAGATACCTCTGCTGCTCCAAACTGGAATAGCACCAAAAGGATTGCACCCTTCTGAAACAAATTTTCATTACGCTACAGAGAAAGCATTGAAATTCTCCAATAAAAACTCTTGCAACTCGGACGCACCCTTCAATATTCCCATAATTTGGAAATCCCTACTGGCAACAACTAAAGAAACAATGTCAGCCACATGGCTTCAGGTGAATTCATCGAAAGAGAAATCACCGAAAGATACAATATTATAAAGTAAGCTTTTGCCAAAAACTTTGACTATAATTGAAATATGGCTAATTGGCCACAAAAGCATTTCAGGAACATATAAAAATTGCATTTTTTTATTTCTTAGATTACACTTTCATGTAGGATGACCGCAAAACCATTAGGGAATCTAAAGAGAATCAGACTTTTGATTTCATCGTGTCTACTATTGCCAGACAGTATTATTGCGCCTATACTTATACATTAAATATTAATGCCTTCGCCTAGGCCTTTATAACAGTTTTACTTCCATCGTGTTCATACTCATAAGGTTTAGACACCAAACCAAGTTAGTATCATTGCGCTTTTACTTAGGCATTAAATATTAATACCTAGACCTTTTAAACAGGTTTTATTCCATTGTTTTCATATTCATAAGGTTTAGACACCAGGTCAAGATAGCATTATTGCCCTTTTACTTAGGCATTAAATATTAATGCCTTGGCCTACGCATTTTTAACAGTTTTTATTCCATCGTGTTCATACTCACAAGGTTTGGACACCAAGTCAAGCTAGTATTATTGCACTTTTACTTAGGCATTAAATATTAATACCTTGGCCTATGCCTTTTTAAGTTTTTATTCCATCATGTTCATACTCACAAGGTTTAGACACCAAATCAAGCTAGTATTATTGTGCTTTTACTTAAGACATTAAATATATAATACTTAAAACACTTGACTTTGACCTAAGCCTAGGCCCTTTTAACAGTTTTTATTCCATCATGTTCATATTCATAAGGTTAATAACAGACACCCGACGTGGACTAGGAACATCAAACAGAGGTCATCGCTCTTTCCACGTTTTTAAGTAAGTCAAGGAAAATTCTCATAGGCCGCCACCGGGAATCGAACCTGTGCGAGTCTGGAGGAATACGAGGCCGCTGTGGTGCAGTGGAAGCATATTCGGCGCGTAACTGGAAGACCCTGGGTTCAATTCCTGGTGGCGGCCAATGAGAATTTTTCCGTGACTCACTTAAAAACGTGAAAAGAGCAATGACCTCTGTTTGATATTCATAAGGTTTAGAAACCATGTCAAGTTTGTATTATTGCACTTTTACTTAAGCATTGAAAATTAATACCTTGGTCTCGACCTAGGCTTTTTTAACAGTTTTTATTCCACCGTGCTCATATTCATAAGGTTTAGACACCCAGTCAAGTTAGTATTATGTTGCCTTTACTTAGGCATTAAATATTAAAACTTTGGCCTATGCCTAGGCATTAATATTTAATGCCAAAGTAAAAGCGAAATAGAATAAAAACTGTTAAAAAGGCCTAATCGTAGGCTTATGTATTAATATTTAATGCCTAAGTAAAAGCGCAATAATACTAACTTGGCTTGGTGTCTAAACCTTATATATATGAACACGATGGAATAAAAACTGTTAAAAAGGCCTAGGGTAAGGCATTAAGTAATGCCTAAGTAAAAGCACAATAATACTAACTAGACTTAGCGTCTAGACGTTATGAATATGAACACGAAAAAAAATGGTGAATAAGGTCCTAGGCCTGTTTATTAATATTTGATGCTTAAGTAAAAGCGCAGCATTATTATTTTGATTTATTACGTAAACGTTATTAATATATTGCGTTGTGCTCAGATTCATAATAGTCCAAGAGCCAGGAAGTATTTATTTACCCCAGCGACAGCAAAAGCTTTGTGAATATTTTTTTTTTATATGACGTGAGTGTCTCAGAAAAGTGAGTCTTGCAAAATTTCAGGGGTAGGTTGCTGCGTGATAACGTCATCAATATGGCTGTCGGCTATTATGTAATTGCCACATTTAAATATGCATAACTTCTCACCCGTTTATGTCACAGGGACAAATTTTTTTTTCTGAAATGTTTCAAATTTAATGACAAGTATTTTTTGTAACTACACATTTTTGTTTACCCCATTAGTTTTTGAGATAATTGCATTTGAACGTATAAAATCAGTGCTCATATTGGCTATGTGTGACATTTAACCATGATTTACTCAAAAACTATACGACTTTCGAAAAAATACTCCGCAACCAAAAAAGTTGCCTTTTTTAATGAGGATTCCGAAAATGTATAAAAATCATGGGGTTTGCTTCCAACGCTTAGGGAATTAAGAGTGATAACTCGTTATAAGTCCACTTTCTCATCAATATGGAACCTGCGCTATTATGTAGTTGCCCCATTTAAATATGCAAATCTTCTCACCAATTTTATGCTACAGAGATGATATTTTTTAACGAAATGTTTCAGATTTAATGACAAATACTTTCTGTAATTACAAATTTTTTTCTGTTTTGTTTCCAGTTAGCGTATTTGTAGTTGAAATTCAAAATGACTGCGGGGAAAAAAAGTTTTGTATCATCCACACAGGAAATATTCAAGGACCCATTCTTGGATTAACTAATCTGACATGGAAGAAAATATTAGATGCACCTTTTGCAAGATTAAGAACTTATATAGACTCCAAGTCAGCTGCGTCGCACGCAAAAGAGTGTGAGGGCAAAACATCATATTTGCCCCCTCAGTTTTCTTCCTTTTCAAATTACATATGCTCGTGATTGGAGATCTCAAACATTCGTTTTTTTTTTTAAGTTCATTTTGATAAAAATTTAGTATTGCTCTTCGTTTTTTTTACCAAGAACTATCTAGAAATCTGAATTTTTTTTTAATGTCACTCACTCCTGAGACGCTAAGAAATGCTAGCCCCATTAAACAGTCCAGAGGGCTGGTTCCTGTTTGAAGACCAGCAATGATTTGTCTCATTAGGTGTAAAAACTGAGTCTTCCTCTGAAAAAATGAGTAAACATAAATAGGGAAATGGAAGTAAGGTGAGGAATGAGATATAAGTTCCTTCAATGTTTAATTATAGCGTCTATGGCTACAATTCCTATGGAATTTGTACCAATCCAGAAGTATCAAGATCTATAGTTTAATGCTGTTCATGTGTACAGTTAGTTTACATTGAGAAACTAGTATATGGATATGAAAAGTGTTTTTTTTTTTTATAGATGAATGTTTAATCGAAAAAAAAAAAATTCAGGAAATTTTCGTAATGAAGTCAGCACAGAGCAAGTCTTCTTTTACAGTAGCACGATAAATTTTATGCCAGGGTGAAATATTTTGTTCTCTGACATCTTGCCCCCACTGTCAAAAAAGAGTTCCGATGCCACTACTCCAAGTACAATAAAATTTGTAAATTCCTCCCGAAAGAGTTTGACGTAAGCAAACATGGCTATCACCAACCTTACTACAAAAATTTACCCGCAGTCCAGTAGACAGGAGACACTGAAACTCCCCAAGCAAAAACTTCAGGCTACCTTTTGCAATCAAACAATTCAGCTGACATTTCTGTGAAAATAGCAACAAACACAGGTGTTGTTGAAAAAATTTGTATTTTTTGTGGAATTAAAAGGAAAAAAAGTTAAAGGGAAAGAAGAAGTGCTGGGCAAATGTGAAACCAAGGACGCCTAGAAGGGTACCAAAGACGCAGCAAAATTTCTTCAAGATCAAAATTTATTGTTAAAACTTGGTGACGAAATTTTCATAGCAAAGGAGGCATGGTACCCACCACTCATGCCACAGACAGTACCTTAAGACTTCATCGTCTTGAGAGACAGAGAATAAAAGAGAAACAACCACTGAAATATCTAGAAAAATTAATCAAGTAAAACATGACAGAGCATTTAGTAAAATAGTAGACTATGTCAATGAATACATAATTGTATCTAATAAGGTCCAAAAACTGACTTCGGTTCATTTCCGACATTGTGTTTACCTTTCTGAAGAAGGAATTGAGGGTTGTATGTATTCAACTCAAAAGTTAGTCGACAAACTGATGAGTCACTTTGGTCCTGACTTAAAAACAACAAAATCGAGCAACAAACAGGGAATAATACTATATTTGAACCATATTTTATCAATTGAAGCTGAAACAATAGCCAATGATTATGCATTTTAAATTGAGGCACAGATTGAAGAAGTGGCTTTATATTTGCAGACAGATTTTTAAACATTCAGTGTGTCTGTAATTTGATCACTTTCTCAATGCTCACGATATTATTTCAGGAGAAAATAAAATCCCGAACCCTCTTGAAGTATTTTTTAGAACTTTATACAGTGTCACTTCTAAGCCAACACGTGGAAAACTACAGTGTCGAGTTTCTTCATCTTCACAAGGTGCAATATTTGTTGCAAGCAACGGAAGACTGAAACCAAGAAAACATCTGTTGAGTTTAGGCATGAAAAGTATGACAGGAAGCAGAAAGGTACTAGAAATTCTCAACCACTTGGGTCACTGTATTGGTTACCACACCATTGAGGAGCTTGAGACAGATTTAGCTATGTCTCTAATGAAGCAAGCAGGAGTCACACCAGATAGCATATGTAGAAGGCCTAGGCTTTTCACTAGGGTAGCCTGGGACACTCTTCGACTCCAACTACGAGACATTGTTAGGAAAAGGGATTTTACATAACACTCTTAGCATTTGCTACCAAAACTTGGAAACTGAACAGCCTGGAAATAAAACTATGAAAGCAGAAAGTGAGATAAAATTTGCTGATAGCTGAGAAGAATCCGATATTCTCATAGATAATCCCCACACGATCTTGTAAGCTACTTAAAAAGATGAGATCACTTCAGATTGATTCCAAGGATCTTGAGCCATGTCCAAAGAAACCAAAGTTATTCAAAGCCATTGCATTCTTTGGTGAGTAATTGTTCTGTTACAAAACATTTCAAAGACTCCATGCTGACAGATTTTATCTGGGCGGTTTTTGAAAAATGGGCTGAAACAATAACAATGTGGGCTGGGTGGAATCCCAAAGCTGTAGAAGACACATCTGTGAAACAGAAGATTGGTTACATGAGGAATATCATTTAGCCCCCTACACAGAATGATGTGGTGCTGGAAACTATGAAGGTATCACAGTAAGTAGCTGCTGAGTGTAGAGAGTCTTCAATTTTGGTTCATTATCATCTTGCTCTGGCTAAACCTGCAATAATGATCCAAAATCAAGAAAGCCCTCGCTTTGACAATCTCTTCATTTGCTTTGGATCATTCCACATAGTTAGCCTACTTGGAAGCTCTTGGATACTATCTCGACAGTTCAGAGATTGAACATATTCTTTCAGAGAGCAAAGTTCTAGCATTTGGTCCAATATATGGATTTCTCGGAGGGAAGGATTTCAGCAGATGTACGCGAGTGTACATCTTACTTTCTCTGTCTCTCGAAAGCTGCCTTTTCCAGAAGTTTATAGAACAACTACAAAACAGTACAATATTAGAAGAACTTCAACATCAGGTGAAAAAACTAAATGATGATCTTTCTCAAGATACTTTGGACAAGTTTATTGAGAGCTCAAATATAAAGCAAGTGTATGATGAGTTCAACAAATTCAAAGCAAAAACAGGATTTCACGTAAAAACAGCTCAGTTCTATCAACAGTACACTGATCTTGTTAACATCTACAAATTCTTAAGCAGAGCCTACAGGACAAGTAACCTTGAAATGTATACGAATGCCCTAGAGAAAATGATTCTAGCTTTTTTCTCAGGCATGTGACTGAACTATGTGTGATGGATGACTGTGTACCTCCTAAAATTTCTGAACCTAGGAACCGAATGCCCTGAAGTCATGTATGCACAAATGCAAGGTGGTCTAGGTATAAAGCACCCTAGTAACTCCTTCTCTAGTGTACCAGTTGACATGGCACTAGAGCTGACTGTAAATGCTGATGCTTCTTCAAGGTTCACAGGCATCATGGCATTTTCAAACTCAGAATCTGCTAGAGCTTGATGGGTGATCACAAGGTTATTGAAAAGTGAGCATCTTACTTGAAATCAGTGGAATTACAAAAGCTCCAGTTATGAAGCATGATTTTCAAAAAGGATGCATTGAAAAAGATAACAGAGATATTGAAAAAAATAATTTCAACCTTAAATGGTTTTCCAAACCCATTTCAAGACTTGGATCCTCAGTCACCTCTAAGGAACATTTCAACTGGACAGACAATCAATGAGAAGGTCATACTGGATCTTCTTTCATTTTCTTCTAAATGGCAAGAAGCTGCTGAAAAGTTCAAAAAAATGTACTTGCTAGATCCAAAGAATGCTAAAAAGCCTATACCCCGAAATTTGGTAGCTAACTGTGCATCTTTTGTTGCACCAAGTAACCTGTAAACAGAACAAAAGAAACTAGAGCTGGAATCATTTTCTCTAGGGCATCCGTGCCAACTGCACTTTAGATGCTTTCGGTAAAGTAATTCATATGGCTGCAGTCCAAAAATATGACTTGAAAAAAGTCATGGAGTATCCTTGAACGTCTGTGCCATTCTCTCTTGTTTTTGCCATGTACGGACACTCTTGATACTCCTTTGAGTGAAGTAAGATACAGTCTATTTATGAAGAAAACAACACCTAAGATCCAGTCTAAGACATTATCCAAAGTAAAAAGGATTGATCGAACAATGCTGCCACCATCTAAACCTACTCTGATCAAACAGATTAAAAGAAGCAATTCAGTGGCATGGCTGTGGAAACAAGCCCATTGCAAAAAACCTGACGACGGGCTGGATCCTACTGAACACTGATGGTACTTGGAAATCGGCAGGTACCACATAAAATGGTACAATGGCCCAACACTCCCAGAAAACCTTGAAACCCCCACAGAAGAGGACAGTGAAGAAGAAGACAAGGAAAGTGATTTTAACAGTGATGATAGCAGTTTCAATGAAAGTGAAGAGGACATCCAATGAAATTTATTTGTTAACCCTTCTCACAGAACATTATGTTTTGCAAATTGTACATTTTTGCTTACTATTTTAATAAGATTTCTTAAAAGTAATTCAACCGAAAAAAAAAATATTTTTTCAATATTTCATCATACTCGTCCTGCTTGAAATTTTGTAAAAATCACAGTTAAACGTGTTCATGATCTGTGCATCTGATTGAGAGATATTTAGGGCGAATACTTTTGAAATGAAAAAGCCCTGTGTGATAAACTGTAAAATCATACAATCTTGAGAAAGTGGAGGTATAATGAGATATCACTCATAATTCTCTAAGCATTGGAGTAAACCTCATGTTTTGATAGATTTTCTGAATTCTCATAAAAAAAAAAAAGCAACTTTTTCGTTTGAGAATTTTTTTCGAAAGTCGGAAATCATGGTAAAATGACACACATAGCCAATGTGAACACTGATTTCACATGTTCAAAGGAAATTATCTCAAAAACTAATGGAGCTAACAAAAATGTGTAATTACAAAAATATTTGTCATTAAATTTGATACATTTCAGTAAAAAAAAAACATCTCTGTAGCATAAATGGATGAGAAGATTTGCATATTTAAATGGGGCAACTACATAATAGCACGAGAGCCGTATTGATGAGAAAGTGGACTTATAATGAGTTATCACTCATAATTCTCTAAGCATTGGGGTAAACCCCATGTTTTTTATACATTTTCGGAATCCTCATTAAAAAATGCAACTTTTTTGTTGTGGAGTATTTTTCGAAAGTTGCTATGCGTGATATTTAATCATTATTTTTTAATTAATCATGGTTAAATATCACACATAGCCAATATGAACACTGATTTTATACGTTCAAATGCAATTATCTCAAAAACTAATGGAGTAAACAAAAATGTGTAATTACAAAAAATACTTGTCATTAAATTTGAAACATTTCAGAAAAAAATTTGTTCCTGTGACATAAACGGGTGAGAAGTTATGCATATTTAAATGTGACAATTACGTAATAGCCGGCAGCCATATTGATGTCATCATGCAGCAACCCACAACTGGAATTCTGTAATACTCACTTTTCTGAGACACTTATGTCACATATAAACAAAAAAATATTTACAAAGCTTTTGCACTCTTCGAGTAAATAATCCTGGTCTAGCTCTTGGACTATAAAGTTTAGACACAAAGACTAGTATTATTGCCCTTTTACTAAGGCATTAAATACTAATCCCTAGGCCTTTGCGCATGTCCGAAACCCAAAACTGCAATTTTTATACGGCCCGTAAAGTGGGTGTATGCATTAGTCTGTTTGGCTAAGTGTTTAGTGGCCAGTTGTCTTAAACTCCATTTCAATGAATCCATTTCATTTTCCCCCGAAAATGTCGCCTTTTGGTAAATTGCTCGTTCGATAAATTTGTTTCCGATGAATTCTCATTCGACGAATTAGTCTTCGAGGAATTAAGTCTTCAATGAAATAATTTTCAATGAATTTGTTTGCCCCCAACCACATGAGTGCTTGCTTTTAGTGTGAACAAGGCTGATGCTGCAGCAGGAAGATCTTACAAATCTGACTATTCCTAAAGTTTAGTACATAATAAATTATGCGTGAATTTTCTTCATTATTGGTTTCTTCATATTACGTGAAATGGTCTTTCTACCGATACCTTGGAATATTTGTCTACACCCTATTAATGTTTTGCTTCACATTACACATATACAGTACAACACATCTCCATTACTCACATGATCAGAATTTGTGTTTGCCCCCCCTAGTGACACATCCCCTCCAGCACACAAACAACTGCATTTCTTCTGCAGTACCCAGGTTTCACTGCCACACATCAGCTTAGGAGAAATGAAACTTCCACAAACAACCATTTTGAGAAGCCATTAGTTCTGAAGTTTCAGGTCTGAATTCTCTTGCCTACTGATTTCATCATCTATTTTTTCTGTTCAAATATATATATATATATATATATATTGATTGAAGGTTTAACAACCACTGTGAGCAACTCAATGGGCTGTAAGCAGTCGCCCGTCCCTAATTTAGGTTTACTGGTTCCACAGAATGGAGAGAGTCAGTGCCGTAAGACAAACACAACATCCATGCTTCACCAGAATTCGAACCCGGACCCTTCCCGGACGAATGATCATAAGCCAGCGCTTAGATCACTGTGCCACCGGGGCAGCCTGCTCAAATATGCACTCCACATACACAAATTCATTCACATAGTCTAAATCTGCACCATTTCCAAATGATCTTGCACTCTGTACTACCAGTAACTTTCTAAAAAAAAAAAACGACAACAGAACTTTGGATTTATTTTTATTTATACTAAGCTTGAATTTCACACAAACTTTGTACATTTTGGGCAACATACTTTGCAACTCACTTTTGTATTTACCAACAGGACTGAGTCATCAACATACAGTAATTTGAATACACAGAAATTACCAAGACATAAACCAGTATTATGACTTTCAAGACTCAAAGAAAGAAGCTCTAAAGATAGTACTGAAATTACAGGAAACACAAAAGAAAATTAACAAATATCACAGAAAATCTATAATGTATCTGACAACCTTTAATGTGTATATTAGACCTCAGAAGAGAAAAAAAAACAAAGAAAACTATTTCTTTGCATTGTTATAAAGAAGGCAAACTGTATCATAGATATGATTGGCCAAGGAAATTAGTTTAAATATATAATTTACTTCCGATATTGAAGGTTATTTTTTTAACGTGCATTAATGCATTTGCATTTTTGAACTTCCCTTTTTGTTGGTAAAGTTTGATTAACACTTACCGCACGTGGGGCTTGGCTTTCAATTCTTATTTCCGTTATGTGGATGCGGCATGGGGGTTTTTCATTTAGTTGTGGGTCCACTTCATTTTTTTCCCCGTTGGTATTTAACTGGCCTCGTCACTAAATGAGTTTTTTCCTTTGCCGCCTCCTCATTTACTTCAATAATTTTTCATAACCCGAGTACTTTCGGTAATAATCCATTACCGTCATCTAGGGGACGTTTTGCTCCGACTAGCACGGACCGTGTCAGCTGGGCATTTCGGTGGTTCTCGCAGGCTGCTTCTGTTATCGGCTATCGCTTCTTCTTGGGTGTTGTGGCGCCATCTCTTGTTGGTCACTGATCTCATTTTTTGAACTTTTTCATTTTTTTTGCTCAATTTTAATTAAATTTCTCCAGCTGTTTCTCAATATATTAGGGTCATTATGGTTGCAAACTTTTGCCCTATTTTTTTCAATCATTACCGATTCTGCTATTTTGAGGTGTTTTTCGGATTTACAGCTTTTAATGATTTTTATATTTTCGAATTTAGGATATTTTTGGTTAGCCAGACAGTATTGAATAAGTACTGTTTTTCTTCTTTTTTCTGCCAATTTTTTACGTGTTGTTTTAATCTGTGTTTAAGCTTATTTTTGGTACTTCCTATATATGCCATTGGAGGATTTTCAGTAATAGGAATTGAGTAAATACCTGCTTTTTCTAACATTTTTATTTTTTCATTATTTTTGATTACCATATTTTTGATGGTATTTACTTTTCCTCCAATTTGAATGTTATGCTTTTTACAAATATTATTAATTTCATTGGTAGTACCTTTAATGTAAGGAAAACCATTTAGATATTAGACTTCTTTTTATTAACTACAGCATTATTTTTTATTTTCTTTATTACTTCTGTGTTCCATTTTTTTATTAAATGGTTAGGACAACCAAAGCTACCTGCAATTTTTTTCATGAATTTGATTTCTTCATTGATGAACTGACTATTTTCAGAATGCATATATGCTCTTTTAATTAAGGTTTTTAGACTATTGCATTTTTGAGGATAAGGATGTGCCGAATTGTATGGGATTAGAACAGGAACAAAAGAACTTTTCTGATAAACCCTGTATAGTAACTTATCTGTGGATTTGATAACTTGTACCTCCAAAAAGGCTATTGCATTATTTTTTTCTATTTCAACTGTGAGTTCTATAGTTGGGTATAAAGAGCTGTAACATTTGGTTAGTTTTCTTAATTCTTCTTCGTTCAGTTTTGATAAAATGAAAATATCATCCACGTATCGACAATACACTTCTGGTTTTTCTTCCATACGATGCAGGACATTTTCTTCAATCTCGTTCATCACAACCTCAGCATATAAAGTTGATAATGGTGAGCCCATTGGGCCTCCTGAATTTTATATGAACAAAATATTCAAGCAAAATTCAGGAGGCCCAATGGGCTCACCATTATCAACTTTACATGCTGAGGTTGTGATGAACGAGATTGAAGAAAATGTCCTGCATCATATGGAAGAAAAACCAGAAGTGTATTGTCGATACGTGGATGATATTTTCATTTTATCAAAATTGAACGAAGAAGAATTAAGAAAACTAACCAAATGTTACAGCTCTTTATACCCAACTATAGAACTCACAGTTGAAATAGAAAAAAATAATGCAATAACCTTTTTGGACGTACAAGTTATCAAATCCACAGATAAGTTACTATACAGGGTTTATCGGAAAAGTTCTTTTGTTCCTGTTCTAATCCCATACAATTCGGCACATCCTTATCCTCAAAAAATGCAATAGTCTAAAAACCTTAATTAAAAGAGCATATACGCATTCTGAAAATAGTCAGTTCATCAATGAAGAAATCAAATTCATGAAAAAAATTGCAGGTAGCTTTGGTTATCCTAACCATTTAATAAAAAAATGGAACACAGAAGTAATAAAGAAAATAAAAAATAATGCTGTAGTTAATAAAAAAGAAGTCAAATATCTAAATGGTTTTCCTTACATTAAAGGTACTACCAATGAAATTAATAATATTTGTAAAAAGCATAACATTCAAATTGGAGGAAAAGTAAATACCATCAAATATATGGTAATCAAAAATAATGAAAAAATAAAAATGTTAGAAAAAGCAGGTATTTACTCAATTCCTATTACTGAAAATTCTCCAATGGCATATATAGGAAGCACCAAAAATAACCTTAAACACAGATTAAAACAACACGTAAAAAATTGGCAGAAAAAAGAAGAAAAAACAGCACTTATTCAATACTGTCTGGCTAACCAAAAATATCCTAAATTCGAAAATATAAAAATCATTAAAAGCGTAAATCTGAAAAACACCTCAAAATAGCAGAATTGGTAATGATTGAAAAAATAGGGCAAAAGTTTGCAACCATAATGACCCTAATATATTGAGAAACAGCTGGAGAAATTTAATTAAAATTGAGCAAAAAAAATGAAAAAGTTCAAAAAATGAGATCAGTGACCAACAAGAGATGGCGCCACAACGCCCAAGAAGAAGCGATAGCCGATAACAGAAGCAGCCAGCGAGAACCACCGAAATGCCCAGCTGACACGGTCCGTACTAGTCGGAGCAAAACGTCCCCTAGATGACGGTAACGGATTATTACCGAAAGTACTCCGGTTATGAAAAATTATTGAAGTAAATGAGGAGGCGGCAAAGGAAAAAAACTCATTTAGTGACGAGGCCAGTTAAATACCAATGGAAAAAAAAAATGAAGTGGACCCACAACTAAATGAAAAACCCCCATGCCGCATCCACATAACGGAAATAAGAATTGAAAGCCAAGCCCCACGTGCGGTAAGTGTTAATGGAACTTTACCAACAAAAGGGAAGTTCAAAAATGCAAAAGTATAAATATACTTTTTGTTTTTTAGGAAATTATTAGTATCATATAACACATTTTTAAAATAAAAAATAATTCAGTTCTGCATTACTTTAGGTAAAAAAGATATTCAGTAGATTCTGGTTAATTGGGACATTCAGGGCTCAAACACTTCGGCCCAATTAAGTGGTAAATCCCAAAGAGCTAATTTGCAGTGTTCTTCAAGAACTGTCACCAAATAAATGGCTGCCCTTTTTTAAAATGGCCAAATCACCACGGTATATCTGTCTCTACTTTATAAACAATGTTTTCCCTCACAACAGCACTATAAAATCGTAGTCGGTCACTTCCACAGGTATGACCTTAGTGTTAACAGCCTTCAACAAAGGTGCCATAATGAGGGAAAACTTCATGTCAGGTGTCAATGCAAGGTCTGAAAAAATCAGATAATAGCAGCTGGTTGACAAACTTCATGCACAAAAGTAAGATCATTTTTACACTTGGTTGCACTTTATGTTCATCACTTTAACACATTTTCACTAGACACACTAGAAGAATGTCAGACATTAACAGATTTTGGTTGTGACTGTCTACATGGTGAATCCAGGAAAAATAAGAAAACAGGTCTTTTACTGTGCTGATGCCACTGCAGTTCTGAGAGCTATTGATCCCTTATTGAGTAAAAAACAAACAAACTAAGACTGATGAAATGGATTCTTTAACAGAAGTATTTACAAGGCCAACCAATTACACACATGCTTTTCCTATGTGTACACTTTGTATTGTATGAAGTTTAACAGATGTTTTTAGAATTCAAACAATATTTAAGCAAGATGATTGTTATTAAATCTCATGTGTAATGTGCACATCTTTTGACAACAGAGTTTAAAGTAGAATGCTCCACCACATTTCAAAATCCTGTGAAACCTTACTGAAACATCAACAAGAGCAGAGATACTGTGTTCATGGGCAGATAATGTTAAGTCATGCCCATCTTTTAACTAGACTACACATCACAACTTAGATAGAAATTTTAAGCTTAAAAAAGTGTGCATATATTATTAGTGATGCATATCTCTATATAAGGATTTTTTCCAATCTGCTACTAGAGAGAGATAAACACAAATGCACACTAGATGAACTCTATGGACCTAAACTCTTAATTATATGAAGAATGTCAGACACATTCACTACAATCCAATTTCAGAGGGGTTTGTTTGTGTCTGAGTTGCAAATAAAACAGATTTCACAACAAACAAATACATATTTACACTTTAATGATTGTATCTATTTTATACAAAACAAATTTGTGCACTATGGACATGTATTTCCAGAGATGCACCACATGACGCAATGCCAATATTATCTTTTGCAAGTATACCTATATATATATACATACAGGTATGTCAAAAAAAAAAACTAACAAGAGATACTGACAGTTAGTTCTCTACTTGAAGAACTTTTGCCGTTGCAGTTTTCATAATACTATCAGCTAGTTTGCAGGCCGAAAGAAACCCTGCAATTAGCAATACCATATATAATTAAGTTATTCAACATTCCAACAACCGTCAAAACTATTTGATGGCACTACCACAACAAAACTAAGCAAAAATAAAATCAGAAAACACAAAAACTAAATACAAAACTAAATACAAAACTAAATACCTTCTTCACTGAAAACTAAACTACCTTCTAAAACACAAAAGCTAAATACCTTCTTCACTGCTATACTGTAGTTGTTCTTGCTCAACAAAAACAGCATCCTCTTCAGCAAGTTCTTTCAAGGAAGGCTGGACAACGTCATCTGTGTTTTCCTGGCTTCCTGAATCAGGCTCTTTCGAAGAGCACAGTTCTAGAATTTTAAAAATCAACATATTAAATGATGAAATATTTTACTTCAGAATGGGGGGGGTGAAAATATAAAATTCTTAATACTAATGCAAGTACGCAAGAAATCAATTTCAATATTTTTATTCATTTTGAATGCTGCAACAATATTTCCACAAGATTACTTAAAGGAAAATGAGTTGTTAGGTCTTGTGCTATATCTCTCTCAACAGTCTACAAGAGCAGGGCGTGATCCATAGGTCACCGTTATAATGGTAAGATGTTGATCTAAGGGTTTTCATGTATCAAATTACAGGTGTGGTTAAAGAGTACTGCATATAAAGCAATTCAGAAAATAGTTAAAAAAGATAGTAACTAGTGAAGAAGGCAGCCTGGAGCAAAAGACGCCCCCAATCCTCAAACCAAAAAAAAAAAAAAAAAAAAAAAAAAGAATATACATATATATATATATCTACTGTTCTAGGGTGGGTTTGGAAAAATAGGAGAAAAGCAAGAGACATGACATCTCTTCACAGAGAAAGTGCATCTAAAAAGTGCAGGAATGTAAGTCAGTTAAATTAATGATGTTCACAATAATGCATCCATCTCACAAACTTGGATTAATCTCTGTATCGGACATATATAACTTTAGAATTACAGCATTCAGTATGTTAATTTTTCCTATGCCTATGAAAGTTAATGACAAGACTTAATTTTAAGCAAACACAATGATGCAGTTCTTTCTTTCCCCTCGAAATAAAAATACTTTTTAAATATTTTTCCATTCAATCACTACTCTAATGAATGTTGAAAAGCTAATAAAAATTGATACATAATAAATACATATTTTAAACATAAAAAAACATCATGAACATCAGCAAATTTGATAAAAGTACATTATGTATTAAACTTTTGCTTCCAAACCACCTGTAACTCAAGGGAAAATGCATGCAATGAAGCAAAAACCATGCAAAGAGATTCAGCAATGCATTGAAAGGCATGAAATGGATTGTAGCAATTTGTTTTTTTAAATTTTGAGTCAGGCTCTAACTCCAGGGACACAACAAGGTTGCATGGGAACCATGGTAGACTTTTTAACAAGGGCCTTACATAGTCCTCAGTAGTTTTCCCAAAATTTTTGAAGTGTTCAAGATATCACAGATGGTTTAAATACCTTATTAAAAGGAAATAATTTACTTTGAGGCAGTTTAATAACTTCAAATCATTAGCACTTTGAACTCTTTTTCAGTGAGAAGACATTGCTCATGCCTCAACAATAAAATTTATTGAGCTTACTTAATCTCAATGCTTAAAACAAACAAATCACTCATCATATCCTTCAACACTGCTGATCATGAGTAATTCTTGACCAGCTTCATTGAGCTGAAGATTCTATCAGCGTAGGCAATATAAACAAAAATGCAGTGAAGAATCCTCAGAAAAATGGCAACACTTATAAATATTTCACAAAGAATATTTTCTGCAATTTAGTTCAACAAGTCTCGTGGTTTGAGTTATCATTTTAAAACTTTGCTTCGTCGCATGTTTCTAAAGTTTTAACCACCCACAGTCCTTGTAAATACCACTGATTACCTTACACCATATAGTCTCTGACTGGTTGCAAAACTCAGGATGGCTTTCCCCTCTGTTGGATCACATACCAGTGACCCAATGAACCTTATCAAAACACAAATATAGGTGAACTCCCTTTATGACAAAAGACTGAAGAACTTTGCAATTAAACAAAATGTATTAAAACTCTCTCTCTCTCACTAAAACAAGATGATAGTGACATACTACAGGGAAATGATAGTGATATACTACAGTGAAATCTCCATTAACGGACACCTCCAAACAGCAGTAACCTCCAAGCAACAGCAAGTTTTGATTGGTACCAAACAACTGCCATAGGATTAACATTAAAGATAACCTCTGAAAGATGGAACCTCTTAACAGCAGTCAATGGACACCCCAGTGAGTCCAGAAGAAAACCTAATGGACACCTCGTCCCATAGGATTTTATATTTTTCTTTCTGTATTTCAGTAAGAGGGATAAGACGGAGGCAAAGAATATTACTAAAGGAACTGTGCCCCATGCAGGATTGGTTAGATAGCACAGTCATGTCCGTAAGTAAAAAGAAAGGAGTTAAAATTTATTTTTATGTGAGGTGAACACCTGGGTACGAACCAGTAGCCCTCCAGGAGTGGTTGCTGGTGACTGGAAAGTTGTCCGTTGGCAGCAGTATCTTTTGGTTTGGTTCATGTGGGTTGTTTGTTTTCCGGAGTGCGGCCAGTTGACTGTGCAGTTACATTTCACTGTTCACCATTTTTCTTTCCTATATTATACATATACTGTTATTAAGGGTTGCACAATACCAGCCGTCAGAAACTGCTTTCCTAAAATTCTCTATGCCATGATTTACTTACTTATTTATTATACTGAGTTTTATTCAGCATTTGGCTGAAGTACTACATCCATATTCATTGTACATAAGCTTCATGCACTTATTCTACTTTTGTATAGACAAAACGGACAATCTTAACTTACTCCTAACCTCTGAACAACAGCGAACTCCAAACAACGGTCACTTTTTTCTGGTCCGAGCACAGTAACCATTATTCAGAGGTTTCACTGTATTACAATATGGAACATTTTCAGTTTTTACAGAAACTTAGGGATCCATTCAACATGTAATGGCTCTGGAAATTATCCTCAAAAACCAACTTGAACTGCAGCTCTGTCTAATTCTAAACAATTCTGCCATGCATGACAGCATGCATACAGATAATTTGTATAATGCAAAAATTAATACTTTAATGAATTATATTTAAAATTTAGTTAACTATGATTTTTTAATGCTGAACTGGCAAACTAAATAATTTCACAGACGCCTAAAATATTTTTTAGTAATACATAATTATAAAAGAAGATTTGTTTATAACTGGGGCAAAGGTAGGGGATTTTTATGCAGCACAGTGAAATTGAATGTTAAATAATTCTTGCTTCCCCTTTTTTTCTGTGGTATAAACTTTCTAATGTCATTTGATTTGTATCTACTTTGTACTTATCCCTCATATTTATGTCCACAAGTTTTATAAATCATCATACAAAACAACTGAAAAAGTTATACACACACTTGGCACAAAATGAACCAGTGAGAATGCTGCAAGAAAAATGAATTAGAACACTGTGGGGGGAAATGTACAGTTCTTGGTATCGTACACGAATAAAAAAGTTATTTAACTGTGAATTTAAAAGAAACTTTAAGCATAATAATTCTAATAGTCTTTCGGAACAGTCTACTGCTCTATTTGGATGAACTGCACAATTATGCACATTTAACTGATGACATATTGCGAAAATTCAGTGCATTGCCTCCACTGTACAATAGGTATAACTGAGTAAAATAGGATGAAACCTTATTTAATGCTTAAAATCTAAATTCAGCACACTGTCTACACACTGTATGACTAATAAAACTGGGTAATATGATCAAACCCAGGACCGGCCCTATGTAATGTGGCATCCCGGGGCGAGAGTGAATTTTGGCACCCCATATCAGGGCCCAGCTCCCCACCCCCAAATAAATATTCTGGGAAGGGCTTTGGTTTTTGGTTTGGAACAATTCAACTAAAGAGATACAGGTTAAAAAATTTCATTGATAAAACATTTATCAAAACATTTCATTGATATTCAACACTTTTACAAAACCTCCTTCAATTACAGATTTAAGATAATTTCCTTGCTTTCATTTCAGTGAAAGTTGTCACTGATTTTGATAGGTCAATCTGAGAAATGCGGTTTTCTATTGACAACACAGCTAATGAAGACAGCCTATTGTCAGTCATTGTAGACCTCAGATAATATTTGATTAGTTTCAGCGTAGAGAAAGTTTGCTCCGCACTTGCCACAGTTACTGGAACTGTCAGAAGGATTCGCAAAGCAATCCAAATATAGGGGAAATTATCCTGCATTTTCATTTCGGGAAGAAACTGCAATGTTTCTCGAGGGTTGACACATTTAGTTTTAGATGGCATAATGAACATGAAGTGTTTCAGCTCTTGTGCTAATTCTGCACCCTTTATATGTCTGATGAGGCTTGGTCACTTAAAGCATGGTGTAAATCCATACAATGAGCTTCCAAGTTTTTTGGCAGACATTTTAAGTTAAATAGGAAACCCCTAACTTAGTGTAGCTGAGCATTTGCTCCAACTGCTCATTTAAGGCACTTTGAACTTTGCTAACTGTGGCAAAGAAGAAATCTCTTTTAAACTTTCCTTCTGCCGCTTCCACTAATTCATCATCCACCTCGTAGTCAAACATCTTTGTACGTTTTCTTTTTCTAGTTTCTCGGAAAACGACCTCTGCGCTCAGGTTTTCTGAAATTTTTCCAGTTCAGTTTCGCTTCATCGTAGCCATTGTTCCTGAAAGCCTTGATAAAGTTAATTGCACCCTCCATCATAGCTGTAGCAACAATTAGGTCACAGTCAGCATTTTGCATGCATTTGCTGATGTTTTTCGCTTGGTACAGTAAGTCATACTGCACATGGGGGCAACTAAGAATTTGAAATCGCATAACTGTTCTGCGAGGCAATAGGTCTTGTGCTTCACTCCCGTGTCGAGAGACGAGTTTGTGTTTTCATAGATCTCTATCAAGCTATCATACACTTGTTTTGTCTGAGTGCAGATAGCTTTTACCGTGCCGATTCTACTTTCCCATCTTGTCGTACAGAGTGGCTTCACGGTAAGTGTTGGAACGTGCTTCAAGAGAACACTCCATCTTTGTGTCAAAGCAGAAAAAAGTGCATATATTCTTTGAAGTACTCCAAAGAGAGCGATTGTTTCGGTAGATACTGATGCTGTGTCAGATATCACCAAATTTAAGGAATGGCAGCCGCAAGGAAGGTAGAATTCTCGAGGGTTCATCTACAATACCCTCACCTGTACACCTTCCTTTTTCCTTTCATATTTGAAGCATTGTCATATCCTTGGCCTCTTAAGTTAGTAAAATCTAGATTGTTCTCTTGCAAAGTTTCTAGAAGTTCAGTCAGTTTTTTTCCTGCGACTTCATTTGCTTCTTTAAACCCTAAAAAAATGTTCTTTTACAGTGATTTCATCGTTACTGAAAGCTGTAAACCTGATAAATCACAGAGAGCTTTTCCGAGCGGCTCACATCTGAAGTGCAATCCAAAATGATTGAAAAGTATTTTGATTGCTTGGCTCTTTTACGGATGTCCATTAATACTTCAATTGCCATCAAATTGATGATCTCATTTTGTACAGTTTTCTCCAAATAATGGTCTGCTATAGAACCATCTTGGATTCTCCGAAGGTGTTCCTGCATTGCATCATTAAACTGCCCAAAAAGCTAAACAAGTTCAAGGAAGTTCCCATTATTAGCTGTAAAGGGTTTTTATGATGAGCCACTGAAAGCAAGATTGTGCTCAGACAAATAAAGAACTATTGCCATTAGTCTTTTCAAGACGGCTTTCCAATGCTCCACTTCACGATTTATCAGTCTCGTGCAGGGGCATCAACACCCTTGTTGATCTTGAGCCTTTATGTTTCAATCCACGAACAATATGCTAAAGAATGACTGCGGGATGTTTCATGTTCTTTGAGATGATGATCAGTGAGGTTCTTCCAGTCGTCATAACTAGTTGTTCCTAGCTGTGACAATATTGGATGTGACGGTTTTGTAGCACTAAAGGGAAAAGTTTACAACACAGACAAAAAAACACAGTTTATCTGATTTTAATATACCAGCCATCGCCTTTTCAACTCTTCGTCATTCGGTAACTTTCTTATGAAGTGTTTAGCAGAAAACTGGTGACCTTTGTGATCTACTGGGAAATCTTTCTTCTCAAGACTTTGACTTTGTAGTCCGATTCCGATCATAAGAGCAGTGTCAATGAATGACAAAGTGATATTGCCTGGCTAGTTGGCAGTGTCTGTGAAGTCTATATCAGTCAAAGAGGAGGAGATATTTTTCATTCTGCATGGTTTTCTGTGTGAAGTTCTGAGCTGGATCTGAAGCATATTTCGTTGAGCAGTGGGCATCAGATGACTCCTTGAGGCTGGTTTTTCTCTTCAGCAGCAATCCGAGTGTGATCTGTTGAATGCTCGGTGACATCAAGTTCATCAGCTGAAAAGTAGTGGATGTGATGCTTGTTGTTCTTCAGGAGGTCTTTGAAAAAACCTTCGCAAACTTTCAGAGGATCTTTGATCTTCTGCTTGTCTCTCTGCCTTCCTTTTCCGGTGCTGATAACCAGATAGTTTTGTCTTTTTCATATTTCAGCACCTGGAAAGAACTTAAGAAACACTTTAAAATCGATGCACACACTGTTTGAATAAAGGCCAAATATGCAGCTAAATATGCACTGAAACGTTCTTGGAAAGCTCGGATCTTATGCACTCAAACGTCCATGGGCTTCTCGGTTTCTCCCCACCTTTTTTCTTTGACCTTCATGCAGGTCAGGCACTTTCCTTCGACCAATCAAAGCAAGCCACGCTCTGCAGATTTAAAGAGCACTTGTTTTCTCTCTGATCAAAGTCGCCAGACGCTAGTGCATATGCACTGAAAAATTAGTTTGCAGAATACAAAAAAAAAAAAAAAAAAAAAAAAAAAATACAAAATCAAAAGTTGTTTTCTCTTCTATCAAGGTCGCAGACGCTAGTGCATCTGCACTGAAGAATTAGTTTGCCGAATACAAAAAAAAAAAAACTAAAAAAAAAACTCACAAACAAAAGTTAAAGAGAAAATGTATCACAAATATTATAACATAGGCATAAAAAAGTTTTACAAAACGTGTCTTGCTGAGGATCGGTAGGTTCGAAATCCATACAGTGGCTGGAATTTATTGAAAATGTGCAAATATTTTCGAAATTATTCCATATAGAAGCTGATATTTAATCAAAGCTAATATAGAATCAAAATGCAAAAATATTTGAGCATTTGTAAGAATACTGTTATAAAGCAAATTTTTATCGACTTATTTAGATCGCACATCTGAATCAACCCTCGCTCAGCTCAGCTAAGGTATGCCATGCAACCTCACTGAACTCTAATCTCTCTGCTCTTTGTAAAGCGCTGGTATATAAACAAGAAATATACTGCTTGCTTCTAATTCCATGTGCAGAAGCATAAACTCAGTTCGCTGGAGAAAAAACTGCGCAGATCATTCTCATTCGAGACTCCGCATAACGTACAGATAAAACGCAACACTTATTTCATTCTGTTCTTGCTATTTACAGTAAATTTCCATCACAATATGCTCAAAATTATAGTAAAACATGCAAAATATGCGCAACCAAAATACCTAAGGTCCCCAGCTTTTTAGACATGCTGAAATATGCAAAGTATGAAAAATATGCCTTGTTCAAGAGAAGTCACAAAGCTAACAAAAACCAGTGCAGATGGAAAATTCCCGAAATCAACGGAAGAAAGGTGTACTCAAGATTGGAAGAAAGGTGTACTCCAGATTAGCAATGGAAGAAAGGTGTACTCAAGATTAGCTCGCGGCAACCAATACTCCTACCCGATTGGTCAGCGGTATCTTTGATAAGGGCGGCATGTACTAGAGTGGCTGGAAATGTTCTAGAATAAAAGATGTTCCTGCAGTAAGTTTTGGTAGAGTGATAACATGTTTTTAGATTTTTAGTGCACATCTCAAGATTTATTTCTTTATTACCATATTTAGAGTTTTATTTTTGGCGCCCCGGGGCGTGTGCCCCGCTCAAAGGCCGGCCCTGATCAAACCTCATTTAAAGCTAAAAACCTTGAGAATAACAAACTTAACTTTGTGAAAGACCATCCCTTCAGATAAAAACATTTAAATAAAATGAAGCCAAAATCTGCGTGAAAGGGACAAAAGAAAGTAAGTGCAGGAACACACACACAGCACTCCTAATATGTTGCGCCCACAAAACTTCTATTTTCAGCAGGCGAATCTTGAAAGCAACAACATGATTTTATTCATTAAAACTTCACTGCAATGCAAAAATTAAATTTTAAGAAAATCTGTCAAGCTGTAGTGAAAACTTTTCTTTCCTTTCAGTTGGTAGAGAGTAATCAATTTAAAAACCTTGTCTTGAAGTTAAATAACTCTAGCTGTTTACCAAATCAGAAAGCAATCTCCTACATTTGAATTCTACAATTGCATAAGCACGATAAAAGAGAAGGTTTAAAGCTCATTAATGTCTGCTACTTCATGCTGTAAAACAACTAACTGTTGAACCTCACATGAAAGTTTTCTTCCAGTTACAGCTCATGTATCAATCAGAACATTGAATTTAGGTCGAATTTACTAGATAGCCTTTCTGATAGTTTTAATGAAAAATATGCTGTCAAAAAATCTAGCAGCTGAAGTTAAAAGGATAACTAAAGAGTGGGATGTAGATAAACAAGTAGTTGCAGCTGTCAGTGACAATGCGGCTAATATAGTAGCTGCCATGAGATTGATACGGTGGAAACATAGTCCTTGCTTTACCCATAATATAAATTTAATCATACAGTATGGACTGAGTGAAATAAAGGACTTGCAAGTGAAGGCAAAGGGAATAGTTGAATTTTTTTAAAGAGACTTCTTCAAGCATCAGAGAAATTGAAGAATATGAAAATTCAACAAAACATACTAGTTTTACATGTAAAACAAGATGTGGGAATAAGATGGAACTCAACCTATGATATGTTTGCTCAGATACTTCAGATTAGAGATGTTTTAATGTTCACCATTACCATAAACTACCCCAATACTGACAATGCAACAAATGATGAAATAATCTTGATCAACTTTTTCTGAAATTCATCAAGTTCTCAAAGACATGACTGAGAACTAAGTAGTGAAAAAGCAGTAACAGCATCCAAAATAACAATGCTAAATGAAGTGCTCCAAAATTGGTGCAGTAAATATATGGCAAGAAAAGACATTCCAAGTCAAGCTAGAAATCTTGGTGAAAAATTGTTGGAAGGTCCTAACAAACGATTTAAATCAGTCGAAGATAATAGTATATTTATAGTACATTTGCTCTATCTCAGTATGAAAGCAAGAATATACGTGGTTCTGTACTTCATATTGTGGTACTCTCGTTGGTACATCAATTTTCTATTCTACACACTATTCACACTTCAGATGTATGCCGCGTGGTCCAAGTTCTAGGTCCGATTTTCAATTATGATAACATACTATAAATATCATGAAATAAAACATCAATAAGGCTTACCCTGTTACTCCTCCGCTATGAAGTTCCCTCGTCGTGTGCGTCACCATTCTTTAGAATCAGATTAAAAGAATGGTGACACACACGACGAGGGAACTTCATAGCGGAGGAGTAACAGGGTAAGCTTTATTGGTGTTTTATTTCATGATATCTATAGTATGCTATCATAATTAAAAAACGGACCAAGCACTTGGACCACGCGACATACATCTGAAGTGTAAATAAAGTGTAGAAAATAAAATTGATGTACCGAAAAGAGTACTACAATACGAAATAGTATATTTGCTGAGGCAACTCCGTTGGATCCCAATTTAAACAGCTATAGCTTTTCTGTGAAGAGATATTTTGAAAAATAAAGGATACACTCATATCAGTTCATTCATTCAAAGGAGTGTTTTGAAATCCCAGAACTTATGACTGTTGCAATCACTAAGGAAGCAAGGGCTGGATCATGCATGTGGATGGATTTCGATTTGAAAGGGTCAAACTTGATGCAACATTCTTTACCTACAGCTAGAGGAATTAGTGAAGTAAATAAATACCTAGAAGAGCCTTTATTGATTTGGTACAGCAATCTGCTAGTGTGGTGGAGAGAATGGCAAAAGATGTACCGCAGGTCAGAGTTGAAAATATATTCTTCTCATAATACGTGGTAAATACGTCATGATAATTAACACAGCAATTAGACATCGCCGAATTGACTGTAATTACTGTTTGACACGTGCATTAAATCACATCAGAAAACTTGAAAATTTCATCGCCGTGGAGCGGGAATCGAACCCGCATCTCCCGATTACGATTCGAGCGCACTATCCATTGCACCACCCACCACGGCGAATTTGCAAGTATCTGTGTGTTAAGAGGATCGGAATATTCTCCAACCGCATTCTTATTCAACACAGATTCTGCTGCCATCTAGCTTTGTTGGATATTTACCAAACAACGCTAGATGGCAGCAGAATCTGCATTGAATAAGAACACAGTCAGAGAATATTCCAATGCTCTTAACACACAGATACTTGCGAATTCACCATTGTGAGTGGTGCGGGTTCGGTTCCTGCTCCACGGCGATGAAATTTTAAAGTTTTCTGATGTGATTTAATTCACGTGTGAAACAGTAATAACAGTCAATTCGGCGATGTCCGATTGCTGTGTTAATTATCACGATGTACCCCAGGCTTTTCAAACTAGCACAGAAAAGATTGTGCATTGTAGGAACCTCAGTTCCAAGTGCATATGAATTTTCTAAACCCAGACAACTTATTATCAAAAGAAGAAATCAATTAACAGGAGGGAAGGTGTCTCAGATTTTATTTTTGAATGCAGATTTATATATACAAGTGGGTTTTTGTTTTTATTTATAAAAAATCCTTCAAATAAGGAATTTGAAATGAATATTCCCTAATTAGATGTACATAGTCCAGGCAAACTGAACTAAAGGATAAATACACTGATTTTGAATTTGTTTTACACTTGAAAATGCAACCAAACATAATTGTGAGTGTGTTTTTCTTTACATTTATAATTATTTTACTTAGTTTTCTGAAATGCAATAAATGAATATGTCACATTGAGAACTACTACTGTACTTAGTAGTGCATGTGATGGAATTGTTCACTCGTGGTGAACCATTTATCATGAACAGTGAAGAGCTCCTGCTGTTTCGAGCAGCTTGCCAATATCCGCTGTGGCCTTGAAAGCATTAGGTTGCATGAGCTCCCTCCAATGAATGTTTTTTTACTCAATGAGTATAGTGACAACCTGGAAATTTAATGCTCATTCATTTGAGTAATCATTTGCTAATGACTCTTTTGCATGAATGAACTCCTAAGAAATAAATGATTTATGCTATCACTAGACCACAGGGAGAATCCTGCTGTTGTCCATGAGCAAGCACACTGCACACCAACTAGACATCTTTATATGGAGTGCCAACAGTAACAATAGCTGGTCACCTCTGATACGCATAATAGGCACAGTGACAGCCAGGTAGTATGTGGGGGACATTTTACAGCCAGTGTTTTTTCCATTTTCTAAGTGGTATCCAGGAGGCCGTTTACCAACAAGATAACGTTTACACACACACACTGTTAACATCTGTCAAGCATGCCTATAAGGGGTCCATTTGCTTCCATGGACAGCAAGATCTGCAGATGCATTGAGCATGTATGGGATCTCATTGGATGATGCTTGCAAGCCTCTCCTTGCCAATCCTGGAATGCCACTAAATTATAGGATAAGGTAAATGTTGTATAGTTTCAGATACCCAGGGCACAATTAGAGGGCTGTATCACTCCATGCCATGCTATGTGTCTGATTGCATTGCACAACATGCTGGTCACACAAAGTATTGACTACTGTAATGCGATCTTGTCTTGTAGCCTGTTAAACTCTTAGAAATTAAATAACGCTTTATCCACTTCATATTCCATGTCTCTCGTGATTTTTGGCTTACTTGGATAACTCTTTTTGGGTGAGGAAATTTCAATGTCAAGCAGTGTACATCAGAAATCTAGTATAAAGAAGTCCTGTCCAACAATCCTTAACAAAATTCATTACGTCTCAGTTCTGTGCACAATTTGTTTTCTTTTCCTGTTCTTTTTATCACAAGGGTATGTATTTCTTTTGACGACACATGATTTTAAAACAAAATTCCCCACACTGTAACAAAATTTCTTCAAAAAGCAGTTAATATATACAAAAAAAAAAAAAAATACAATTTATCTTTTCAAAAACAAACCAATAAACATATTCAGAAGTTTCACCACCAAGACAGCTAAAGCCACCATACATGAGTCACTTAAAGGTGGAGATCAAGTCATATCCAATGCAGCCTTCTGCTCATAGATGACACTGATAAGCGTGCTGTTTTTGCAACCCCTCCTTGTGGGGGTCTTAGTTTTGTAAGATAATTTCGTGAAGTCTTTCCCTTATCACATATCATGATTTCTGAAAAAGCTTCAGCTAGCATCTTAGATTACCAGCATCTGATTTACACAAGTTTATAGGTAGAAAATCCAATAAACTGTTAGGTAAGTGATTTAAATAACTACTGACATCCTAAACAAAAGTCTATAACCACTCACTTATTGTTTTTATGAAAACTTTTAATAATTAAGAAAAAAGGTAAGGAAGTGCCAAGTTTCCAGTACTTGACGTACGTAGAGCACCACCTATTAACGATATACAACACTACTCCGACATAAACAAATTTAATTTTAAAATATTCCCTATAATTTTTTTCTCAAATTTGCAAGCCACTGACTGTAGTTCAGTGTCTTCTTCGTCTGTGTGCCAATTTTCACTAGTCAGGAAGCATTTCTTGCATGTGAACTTATGTAACTCAGTTTTCATCATTACAAATGTAGAGGCATATTTTCACTTGACAACCACCTTAAAAATGCTTGACAAGTTGAAGTTTTCAAAATATTTGCTCTAATAATGAATTAAGGTATTAACCAAAAATTTTTCCTGTTATCTGAGCTCTTATTAGAGGAGTTTTCTTCAACAAATTGGGAAAAATATTCTCAGAGTAAAGCCAATGTTAAGTAAGTTGAGCTTACCATAACCAGTGAAAAAGTCCCTTACTGTGATGAGTTTAGCTTGTCCAATCTACCTGAACAGTTAAGAATACACAAAACATATATATTTCATTTTTTTTACTAGAAATCCTAACTCTTAAATGTTCAAGTTCAAATAGTAAACACTTTTGAATAGAACCATTAAATAGTTGTGAAACTCATACTTCAGGGCCTCATATCCTGACTAAGCTAAGGATCTGCTCTTAAGATTCCTAAAACTTAATAACCTCCTGCATGCTAATAACCATGCTTTAAAATTCACAAAGTAATGTATTGCTAATTGGATTAAGTGTAAGGGATAAGCATATTTACTCATACATACTAAATAAACATATGAAAAATATAAAAAGAGGAACACCTCATACATGTCTGTAAAATTTAAACATTGTGCTGCAGGGAAAAAAAATTAAATGAAAATCTTCCAGTTTTTAGTGAGGATGACAAAATCTGCTTAACAACGCTTAGATTTTTGGAACAGAAAATGAGTGAAAAACAAAGCCATATTTTCCTTAAATACGGGCTTTATTTTCCACTCATTTATACATATTATAACTGCACAGTGATTTGCTCTTTAAAAGAGCAACTAATAAAAACCCTGATTCACAAAAAAAAAAAAAAAAAAAAAAAAAAACAGGTGGATGAAAAAAGAAAATATTCTCACAGCTTTTATTTTAAATCTTAGAATTTGTGTGCAAGACACATGCACACATCTAGAAGAGACATAACTGGGAATTTAATTTCCAGAGAGCTATCAGATAGACATCAATGAATGACCTCTCTTTGGGTACTACCATCTTTCAAGTTCAGCACTGAAAAAGGTTTCTAGCAGTACGAGTCATAATTTCAAACTTGCAGTTTAAGGAAAAATTCTCACATTAATTTGTAATCAAAACTGTTCTTCATAACTTCAGGGGTAAGGAAACTTCATGATCTCCCCCTCCCCATAAAGTTGCCTTCAACCCCTCAGGGAGTTGAAATCAACAGGCTAGAAACTACTGCTTCACTTATTTCCAGTAGCAGATAACAAGACGTGAAAACACATTTAAGTGCTAAACAGGTAAAACATATCTAAGAGAGAATTTTCTGTTTATGCCTGAACTGCTATATCATAGCATGTTCATTTTTTCAAGCACAAGTGCCTTTCCTTTACTACACTGATTTTTAGTTTCATGCAAACATGGTTTAGTGAAATTTCCAGGCAAAGCAGGAGCTCAGAGAAGCAAAGCCAGCAGTTGTAAATGACAAACCATAAGACAGTTGCCTCCTGGCTGCTGCTGTCTTGAGCTCCACAGGAGATGGCGCTCTTCTTTTGACGGACAACCTAGGCTGGGGCACGGGCACAGTGCGTTGGTTAGTTGGCAGGTCCAAAGGCCCACCCTGGATTACGTTAGTAGTATGACATGAAGAACAGGATGAACTAGTCCCACCTGTGTTTGCTGCATCAGTTCCATCAGAGTCATGGTTACAGGCCAAAGCATCTTGAAATTCAGGTGGTGGTGAAGTAGGCAGGCCAAAAATGTTATTAGTCTTGTCCAAGTCAGCAGCAGATCTGTCTTCATTCTCTTTTAGGACAGTAGCATCTTTAACGAAGAAAGGAAAAAAAGAAAAATGTTTTGGCAAATCAGCATCTTAGCACCTGGTAAATATGAAAATGAGTCAATAATGCAAACAAAATTTGATAAAACAAATGTGTCATATTTGCTTAATTTTTAAAGCTGTTGTCATGCTAATGGGCTGGTAATTCAAGCAACATCGTGTTGAGCGATTTTTTGTTCAATTTTGATTATTTTATGCTGCTCTCTAATTTAAAAAAAGATATCCACAAACCCTTCAATTCAGAATTGTGTCCAGGTCACTCTTTCTGCCATAATCAGGTTCTGATTATGCCAGGACGTAACTCCTGCATAAACTGTCATGACGTGTGAGCAGTAACCCACTCGAACCACAGATGAGACTAAAATCAGGTTTATATTGAACAAAGGGATTTACTTGGATAGATGATGATTAAAGTTCACCAGTTAACCTGGGTTTAGCTTAATTGCCTTTTTTCTCTTCAAATATGGGATTATTTTAGTAATATTTTTTGTGGTTAACATGGACACATGACCACACACTCTACACATATCTTCTAAAAACCCTACTATAGCATATATGTATAAACACACATACTTGAATATGCTAAATAACTCTTAGTTGCTAGCATTATATTTAAATGCAATACATGTACACAAAATAAATGAAATACAGTCCTTAAAGGCCAATGAAAACCTAATGGCGAGGAGGTGTTTTATCCACACTGGATCCTTTCTTTAATTCCTCAGTACACTGAGGTGAAAACCTGTCCTAGTTTAAATGTTCGAGATGAAGAAACCTGTTTTCTGTCGTGGGAGCTTAACAAGTGCAGTCTTACTCAGGCCCTGTATTTTCATTGTTACATTTAATTTGTCGTCACCTCACCTAGTTAAATGGATATCCACAGTTTGCTGCAATTAGCCACTGTTTTCTTGATAAGCACTGTAGTACAAATATTTACGAGGTACTTTGGTGCACTGAAACACTTAAGAGCTGTCAAGTTCTTTTTCCCTTTAGACTGTGGGGTACAGCCGTACTGCTCTATAAATCTCTATAATAATTACAGGCATTGCTCAAAATCCTATATCTTCACTTGAAAGTTATTATTAGTTATTATTATTATTATCTTTTATTCGAAATAAACAAAACACAGCCTATAACAAACAAAAATAAACAACAAGATTATCATTGACTGGTGTTGTTGAGCTCATACAAGTTTCCACCGGAGACCTAGGTATCAGTCAAGTATTGGCGTAATATACATGATGTCCCAAGTAAAGCTGTTTTTTGCAGTTCTGTGGGTTGTATATCAGAGAGCTGCAATTTTCTTAAATGATTCACAAATTTTTTTTGAAATTGGTTCAAGTGCCCTGATGACAATGGGGACTACTGCTGTGTGTTTAGTCCATAATCGGGTAACTTCTATGGCCAGGTCTTTATATTTGGTAATTTTTTCCAGTTCTTTTTCATTGACTCTGGCATCTCCAGGAATTGCTATATCAATTATCCAGACTTCCCGATTTTCTATGACTTATGTGTGGTGTATTATTTTCTAGGTGCCGGTCGGTTTGAATTTGAAAATCCTATAAGATCTTGACCTGATCATTTTCTAAGACTTTCTCAGCCTGATGTTCCCATGAGTTTTTTTGATGCTGGCAAATTCTATTTCTGCATAATGACCAGTTGATCAACTTTGCAACCCTGTTATGTCTAGCTTTGTAATCTGTCTGTGCAGTTTTGCTACATTCACATATAACATGAGACACAGTTTCATCTTTTTCTTGACAAAGTTGACACTTTGAATTTTCACTAACTTTCTGGAAATATTATTATTATTATTATTATTATTATTATTATTATTATTATTTGGCAATGAAACACTTAAGAAGATTTAGTGATCTACAAACAGCAACAACTCAATTGACTTTATTCGGAAAATAAACAAAAGAAAGTGCCACCAACTGTGAGATAAAACAAATTTTATCTAACAGGAACACTGAAAATGCAGTTTTACAATTGTCCTGACATTTCTGCACTCCTGGTTACAATCGAGGCCTGTTATCAAAAGTAAATCAACTAACTAAATATATCAAAATGCCAATGGTTGCTTCAAGAATACACTGAAAATGTATTGACAGATATTCAGTTAATCATATCGTAGTCAAACAAATTAAATTCACTAATAAAAATATTTCACTGAATTTTAAGACATTCACTAAAAATATTGCTAATTAATTTGAAAGATTCACTGACAGTCTGTGAATTTTTAATAAAAGGAACTTTCTTTAAAAAAGTCTTGTTGTGTGATGCAGCACAGAGTTTTGGCAAAGAGACTAGGGGGTGAGGAGGACCTTCATCCAGTAAGAGGACTGAGAATAGTTGATGGCGATTATGATGTATTATGCAAGTATCAAGAATCTAGTGATTATTTATATGGACAGAGAATGCTTACAACAATAAGATCCCTGTTTTGTTTGTATTCCACCTTTAGATGTCCCACATGAGTTGATGGGGTATTGTGGGGTAATGACATCTTGGTGTCTCCACAATGATTTGATAAAAAATATTATAATCTCTTTTGTTTGCAGTTTTCTTCAACACTTTGCATATAAAGGTTATTTTACAAGACTTTACTAAGTCTACATGTTCCAAACTTCTCGTCTTTTAACAGCTGGAGGGGGGAGAGGGCAATTCAAGCTCCTGCCTCGGGGCCTAAAGATCTGAAGTTATGCCACTGCACTTGTTTTGCACAGTTCCAGTCACTTCTACTCAAAACTGCTATATGTTCTTTAATTCTTTGCCCCAATCAGCAAGCTGTCTGCCCCGTGCAGAAATTATTACAGGATAGTGGAATCTAATAAATTACATTTATCTTCTCAAGAGGAATTTGGATTTTTTTTTTTTTTTTTTTTTTTGTAATTTATGTCAGCTTGTTATTGGCTTGCTGTTGCAATTTTTATTCCAGTTTTTTTAAGATGCTTGTTTATTTTATTGTTAGTAGTTGTTAAGGTGAATTAATTTTAATTCATTTTTAGTTTTTATTGATATTATGGCACATATACTTTTCTTTCATGACCTGTTTGCATAAATTGATGGTTAACTTCCTTGGGGAATCATTGCCTATTAATTTGTTTGTCATTTGAACTACAGCTTGATGCTGGTAAATGTCTGTTGATAGGATTTTGGCTCTTCATAAAAAATTCTTGGCTGCATTAATTTTTATAAATTTAGAATGGAAAAATCATAACTGAGTAGGACATTGGACTTTTCTTTCTTGCAATTATGTATGAACTCAATATTGATTTGCTCTCTGATTATCTTTACATCCAAATATTTGGTTTGTGTTGTCTAGTTTTTGTTCCAAGGTAAACCCGATTTCTTGATTCAGATTATTAACCAGTGTATAATACTACACTTAATGTTGGCAGAAATTCTTTGCTATATTGACTTTTACAAACAGACAACACATTATAATATTTATATGTAAAAATAATCAGACAGTAAAAAAAATAAATTCATACATACATAACTGCATGAAAGAAAAGTCTAATATTCTACTTGAATATGTTTCTTTTCATCCTAAATTTGTAAAAGTCAATGTAGCAAAGAATTTATGGCAACATTAAGTGTAGTTCAAATGACATAGAAATTAATAGGCAATGATTTCCTAAAGAAGTTAACTGTCAATTTATGCAAATACATGATGGAAGAAAAGGATATCTACCATAATATCAATAAAACACCACGTACTAAAAATGAATTAAAAGTTGTTCATCTTAACAACTACTGCATAGTCATTATAACAAAAAAATAAGCAAACATCTTAAAAGAACTGGAATAAAAATTGCAACAGCAGCCAGTAACAAACTCTCATGAATTACAGTCAAATTTCTCACTAGTAGAATGGGGGAGGGGGAATGAATGTATTTGATCAGATTCCACTATCCCTTAGTAATTCCTACACAGGACAAACAGTTTGCTGATTGGGGCAAATAATTAAAGAACATACAGGAGCTTTTAGTAGAAGTAACATGAATAGTGTATTAGTATAAAATATCCCAAGTCTTACAAGTGCCAACAAGCATGTAAATTTGCCTAAATTTTGTGCTTTGAACTACACAGAACAAAAGACTTATTAAACAATTTTGTTAATTAAAAACTCAGACCATTAATGAACCTTCCAAATTAATTAGCAATAATTTAATGTGAATGTCTTAACACAGTGAATTATTTTTATTACTGTATTTAATTTCCGTAACTAAAGTACAGTTAGTGATATCTGACAACACATTTTCAGTATGGAATAACTTTTTTACGGGTCTTATAGAGGTTATTATTCAAAAAAGTTGGTGGTCAAATTTTCGAACTAAAGCCTAGTTCATCATCAGGATTACGTCACTGGAGTAGTTGCTGCCACTCAGTCAGAAGTGTCCAACCGCAATTACCGTTAATTGTCATACTTCTTCTTCTTGCTATTTCGATCCCTTCTTCTAGTTTCCTCTTTACTAAGTTTGCCTGGTGGACGATAATTCTTACAGAATCCCAATTTATGGAGTGCCCACTTGCTTGTATATGTCTGTCTAGCCCTGTTTTGTTCCTAATAGCTGCTTGGTGTTCTTTCATTCGAACTTTAATACTTCTCCCTGTTTCTCCTATTTAGCTGAGCCCACAGTTACAGTCGATGCAATATATTATGCCTTCTTGCAATTAGATGTTCATTTCTTTTTGCTTATAGGAAAAACAGGGAGAAGTATTAAATTCGGAATGAAAGAAAACCAAGCAGCTATTAGGAACATTAGTAACAAAACAGGGCTAGACAGACATATACAAGCAAGTGGACACTCCATAAATTGGGACTCTAAGAACAATTGCCCACCAGGCAAACTTAGTAAAAGGGAAACTAGAAGAAGGGATCAAAATAGCAAGAAGTACCACAATTAACTGTAATTGCAGTTGGACACTTCCAACTGAGTAGCAGCAACTACCCCAGTGACATAGTCCTGATGACGAGCTAGGCTTTAGTTCGAAAATTTGACCACCAACTTTTTTGAATAATAACCTCTATAAGACCCGTAAAAAAGTTAATCCACAATGAACTATGAATAGAGGTGCCATAAATTCATTTACAACTACATTTTCAGTATATTCTTGGAGCAACCACTAGCCTCCTGATATATACTCATGTCCAAAAATTAAGGATCACTTATGTTTTCATTGCATACTTTTACTCAAACAGGATGTGGATGCAAATATTTAAATAAGGAGTAAACAAAGATGAAAAGGACTTGTACACACATAAGTAAGCATGAATTTGTGATCATTAATGGAGAAAATCGATATAAGAACAAAACATACCGTTTTCTGGCATTGGCTCACAATAATTGAAATTGACAGAAAAAAAAAGTTTTCATAGATCATTTTAATAAGGTATATGTCCACCCCTGACCACAATGCCCGATTGGTACTGGTGGGCCACGCTTTTCATGAGATTGCCCAGAAGATCCTGTGGGAGGTTTCTCCATTCTTCTTTCAGCACCATCACCAAGTCTGTTTTGGGGCCAGGTGGTGTATCACATTTAGCAATGTTCCTCCCAGAGCACCCCACAAGCATTTTCAACTGGATTGAGGTCAGGGGTGTATGCAGGCCACTTCATTCAGTCAATCCCCTTGCTCTTCAACAGTTGATCAACACATGATCGATAAGGATGGATGTTATCATCCATAAAAATGAGAGAATTTCCTACAGCACCATGAAACAGCCTTACATGTTCTACAATGATCTCCTCACAATACTGCTGAGCATTAATTGACCTTTTCTCCAACACAACAACAGGAGCTCTGTATGCCAACTGATCATAATCTCAGACCAGACCATTACTCCACCGCTCCTCTAATGGTAAATTTCTACGATGTTTCTGGCCGATTAAGCAGTGCGGGTTTCTTGGCAGATGTATGGCCGTCTACAGTCAGATGATAAACAAAATTAGCTTTTGTCTGCGAGCAGAACACAGGCCCATTGCTTTTCACTCCAAGTGGAATGTTCACAACATCATTGATAGCGAGTTGTTTTGCATGCTGGGGTTAATAGAACACACTGTACAAGTTTTGAAGCATACAATCCAAAATTAATCAAATGCCTTGACGCAATATTTTGGTACCCATGCTCGATTCCAGCTGTTCCAACATACCATTTTCTGACATTGGCTCGCAATAACTAATATGCTAACTTGCCAGCACTTATTTGGCGATATTTTTCAGCCATTACAACAAGATAAATATTTTGTGATGGAGTAGTTTTGTGTTGTCGACCACTACTGAACTTTCTGGTAGTTATTCCATGTTCAGAAAATTGTTTCTAGATCTGTGATACTACACTCTGGGCAATTCTGAATCCGCTGCATCTCTCGTTGTCAGTCCTTCTTCTAGTTTACCAACAATTTGCCCATGGGTAAGATCATCGAGTTGAGTTTTTTTAGATGTACTATAAGTTGCCATAACAACAAAAAAGGCATATCCACACAACACTTACAAAACAAACTATTTCTCCCCACTCACGCTTCAGCTAAGCTTTTATTGCCAATTGGCATTACACAGCTGTCATGTGATTCCTGACAATTTGCATATGACCAAACACTCTCACATAGCTTGCTCTTATGTGTTTCGATGATATCAGAATATTTTGACCACTAACCAATGACTTCAGAGTCCGAAATTTTGCCTTTTGTCATGGATCCTTAATTTTTGAGTGCATGTGCATTTAGTTAGTTATTTTTATTTACCTTTGATAACAAGCCTTGATTGTAACCATGAGGGCCAAAAATATCTGGACAGTTGCAAAAAAGCATACTCAAGTGTTTCTATCAGATAAAATTTGTTTCATCTCACAGTTTGTTTTTTTTTTTTAGTGATCTGTTTTTCAGAATTAAATGCTAAATCAGTAACTTGACAGAAAAACCAAAGTCATGTTTCTTTCATTGTACATATACTTTCTTATCTACCTCTGCTTCATACAATATATACTCATGTATAAGCTGACCAACCCTACTTCAACAGTTAAAAATTGGTGAAAAACACTGACCTTAAATTTCAAAAGCAGACCTTAAATTTTAAGATTTTGGAAAATATATTCATTGAAATAAATTACACAAATTTCTGAGATTACCTTTAAAATTTTCAAAGTCAGCTTCACTATTGTAGTCTCCAAATAACTCCCGCAAGTCCATTTCTGTTCAATTGCATAATCAATATTAACATCTTCATCGACAAATTCATCATCGTACCTGTTGTCCCCATCTGAATCGTAAATCAAATAATCATCTGTACCATCCATGGCATTACTTATGCAGCAGTTTCAGAAAGATTTTATACCCATTTCTGGTGGATTTGCATTCCACATTTCCTTCACCCAAGAAAAAACAAGGCCAATGTGTCAGCCTTTTCCAAGTTACCACCTTTCATTTTTTCCATATCTGACGACGAGATCGATTTCTGTCACAGTTTGTCTTTAAAAGGTTTGTTCAAAGTAACATCAAGTAGCTGTTAAAGTGATGTTAAACCACCAGGTATTACAACTAGTGTACTATTAGTTTCTTTTGCTGTTTTTAACAACTTCATTTTTATGTGCTCTAAAGGCATCCCCCACATGAGCATAGCTGTTTTTTAAAGAACTCCAGGTCTTTTATTCCAAACTTTTTCTAGCCATTCAGTTAACTCTTTTTATTCATCCATCCCTTTTTATGAGCAGGAACTAAGACTCCAGCTGGAAATTTCATGCATTACAGAATGATTTTGCATTTAAAAATAACAGGCGGAAGCTTGGTTCCATCTGCCAAGCACGACAACACTACAGAAAACCGTTAATTTTTTTCCATGTCCTGTAGTTTTGATTAGAATGCCCCCCCTCTCCATTTTATTAACAGCAATTTTACTTGGAAGATCAAAATGTGCATTTCATTCATGTTTCCAATCTGAGACAGGATAAACTTGAATTTTTTTCTGAAGTGCAATACTGCACTTTTGAAAAGATTCAATTTCCCATTACAACTGTTCTGGCAGTTTCTGCGTGATTTTTGTTCATCGATGTACGCAAAGTCCGGATCTCTTCATAAATCTTGTGCACCAACAAGCCAATGCTATATATGTTGATTTAGCAGACTTGAATTTTTATCTTTTGACAAGAGTAAGGCTTCAAAGACAATAATGTTCATGTTACTGCAAGCCCATTTTGTTGTTTTGTTAGCATTCCAATACCCAGTCATTTAGGCCCTTTTCTAGTTGTGGAAAGAAAGCAGATCCTTGTTTTGCCATCTTTTTTGTTCTTGGCATATATTCCAATGCTGATTACTTTTTACTCCATTCCCAAACTTGCTTCTCATTCACACAAAAATCATGAGCAGCAATACAATTATTTTTCTGCATACCTCACAACTTTTAAATTAAATCCTACATCTTAAGCCATCCTCCTTCCTATTCTGCTTTTGCCACTCACTTACAATAACTTGCCATACATCAGGGTATCAAAACTGTGAAGCTAAATCAAAACACTTTGCCTTTGCTCTTCCATACCACTGACACAACTGGTGGGAGCAAGGCAAGGAGATATCCACACTTGCTGTGAAAACTCAGGAGAGATGCCCGATTGTTTGTACCCCTCCCTAACGGCCATATGACTTATCTGGTGTCCGATTTACCGCACATGCAGTTTCAAAGATGGGGTGAGGCAGTCCTGCAGGGAAATAATGCAATGATTCCTTCATGTTTGGAAGCAGGAAATTCGATTGTGTAAATCTGAAACAGTATTAGGTTTTGTTCTTATCATACACTGGCGTGCAAAAATTAAGGACGAGACGGTTCTTCGAATGTAACGTCGTGCAGAAGTGCTCCACATCGACTGAAATCATACCATAAGATCCCAAAGATGTAAGAATATGGGACAAGTGAGCAAAACCGTCCAAACAAGGAATCCAAAGGATACAAAGGCACTTTATTGAAAAGGTAGCTTCGAGCACAACTGGACAGAAGACAAATGTCCATGTGACAGGCGGCTGCCAAGAAAAATCCAGTCTTTAGTAGGGGATATGATCATCGCTGACTGCGTTGCAGGATTTACAACATCTGTCCATGCTGAGGACGAGGTTGTCAAGAAGCTGTTGAGGCAATGCGGCCCATTCCTCTTGTAGCACCAATCGCAGCTGCGGAATCGTTGCTGGCGGCTGGGGACGTGCTGCCAAGCGTCTCCCGAGAAGGTCCCACACGTGTTCGATTGCATTTAGTCCGGGGACCTTGCGGGCCAATCCATGCGTTGAATATCTTCACTCTCCAACAGCTCTGCGACAGCCACTGTACGATGAGGTGTAGCGTTGTCGTCCATGAAGAGGAACTCAGGACCCACAGCACCTCTAAACAAACACATGTGAGGCAGGAGAACCTCGGTACAATAGCGGACACCAGTGACTGAACCTCCTTGGAAAATATGGAGGTCAGTACGGCTACCAAGCATGATACTGCCCCAAACAAGAACTCCGCCACCTCCAAACCGGTCTCTTTTGATGATGTTGGAGGTGTGATTGCGTGTTCCCTGCTCTCTCCAGATGTGTATACGTCCAGAATTGCTCGTCAGACTAAATCGGCTCTCATCCGTAAAGAGAACTCGACCCCATTGCTGATGTGTCTAGCTCTTGTGTTCCTGGCACCACAGAAACCGCCGTCTCTGACAAGCAGGCGTTAATGGCACACACCATACTGGTCATTGTGCAAATAGACCACCTTTGTGCAGTCTCCTGGCCACGGTAAAACGCGATAATGGACGTCCAGTTGTCTGTCGCATGTGCCTTGCGACTTTTCCCGCTGTCTGCCGTCTGTCTCTTCTAGCCTGTAGGACAATATACCGGTCATCCGTCGCCGTGGTTGCTTGTGGACGAAACCTGCTAAACTCTCAGACAGCTGTTCCTGTTGTTTGAAATGCTCTCCAAGCTCGTGAAACGATGCTGTGAGCGATCCTGAACTCCTCGGCCACACTAGTCACACTTCGATCTTCTTCCAACTTCCCAATGACGCGACCTCGGGTAAAGTCATCCAGATGTCGTCTACTGGATTGCCTGTTGGCCATATCACACGGTGGCAGCAACTCAACGCCGTTCAAACCGATGTACACCGTGCAATAGCTTTCACCGAATTGCTGAGCGTACACCGCCCGTGTGCTTTATACCCTTCCGACCCCCCACATCATGCTGCATATATGCGCATACCCTACTGTACCAGACCCTAGTATATCTCCTGAGTGGTCTTTCGGTCCGTTCTGCCTGCTCGTTCCGCTGTTATGCTAATTTCTCCTCTTCGTCTTTAATTTTTGCACACCAGTGTATTAGTGGCACCAATTCTGGGTGAAAAATATTCAACAATTTTTATTTTTATTTTTTACGACCTCCATTTTGAAAGCAGGATTTCTTCCAAAAACTTTTGGATTACACGTGACTATATATGGTAACTTGAAGTATACCCATTATTTTTAAATACACACCATGAGTAATTTACTTGTCACCTTAAATTTGTAAAAAAAGAAAAGAAAAAAAAAGTTTAATTAATCAGGATAATGCATATCTGTTTCAGTAAAAAGGCAATGGTGCCACTTAATAAAATCTGGCAAAACAGCATAAAGTACATCCAAAATCAACAGCACAATATGAATTTTGGTCTAAGGACAAGTTGAGAAAAATGAACACTTACTTTTTGCAGTTTTGTTTCCCTCAAGTCCAAATCCAACAGAACATAACTGTTGTGGACTCAAAACATGAATGTAGTGTTACATAATGTGTGACCACAAATGTAAGGAAAATACAAAGGAATGGCATGAGTCTTCAATAACTACTGCTTTGCTCATGGTAGAAAAACCAAAGGAAACTGAATGGATGGGCATGGAAATATTTTGCTAGGCAACAGTGCAGTTTCTTAATGTAGCTAAGCATAATATATGTAAATAAAAAAACATTGCTGAGCTCTAAGAATACAGATTTCCAAAACTATAATTGTCTAATATACTGACTAAATGCAACACAGAATCCATGTGAAGTGAGATAATTCTAATCATATAGTTTCCATAGTAGAAGATATACTTCAGAAAACTAGAAGTTTCGATCTGTAAATTTATTATAATTACAAGGTTGCTTACCTTTTTCACATTTCACTGCACGTTTTATTCTCTTTGTTTTCATGCTTGGTTTAAGCCTCCGGTGCGGTGTTCTATTTTTTTTTTTCTTCTTCAGGTTCTTTCAAATGTTCTATGAACGCTCAAGTCCATGAAGTGCCTTGCTGTCCAGGTTGAAAAATTGTATCCTCCCCCCTCCCCACCCTTCACATCCGCGTGTAAAACCTAACCTTCGTTGATAAAAACCCCAATTCTTGAACTCAAGATCTTTTGATATTATCAACCGAACATAAACTGCTTATTTACATACATACAAAATGTGAATGAACATGTTAAAAACATATATACAACTATTTACATACGACTCATCTTATGCTTTCGACTCTCCTTCTTAACACCCCATGAACAACCAGGACATTCATTCACCATACCCCAAGCGATTCCAACGCAGACTGCCTCAAGTACTTTCTACCCTCAGCTGGGCTATCTTCAGGAGGTATGCTAGATGTTTTCTCTTCTGCCACTGCAGCAAGAGTGAGCGATGCGCTCGGCTTCCTCGCCGCGCCCCCACGTCATCCACGAAAAAACCTTCCACCGTGGCTCCATCTGTTATTGACTTTAGTGAACTCTTTATTTTCTTCTTCTGTGTTTTTGGTTTTTTTGGTCAATTTTTATTAGTTCTTTCCATTTTTCATTAAGGATATTTGGATCGTTATTATTATATATTCGATCTCTATTTTTTTCAATTAGTACAGACTCTGCAATGCGTAGGTGTCTCTCATTGCGACATGATTTTATTATTTTAATATCTTTAAACTTCGGGTATGTCTGGTTATCCATACAGTATTGTATCAGGGCTGTTTTTGCTTTTTTTTTTTTTTTTTTGCCAATTTTTGATATGCTGTTGTAGGCGATGTTTGAACTGATTTTACAATAGCATATCAAAAATATCAAAAAAACATCGCCTACAACAGCATATCAAAAATTGGCAAAAAAAGAAGCAAAAACAGCTCTGATACAATACTGTATGGATAACCAGACATACCCGAAGTTTGAAGATATTAAAATAATAAAATCATGTCGCAATGAGAGACACCTACGCATTGCAGAGTCTGTACTAATTGAAAAAAATAGAGATCGAATTTGTAATAATAACGATCCAAATATTCTTAATGAAAAATGGAAAGAACTAATAAATATTGACCAAAAAAACCAAAAACACAGAAGAAGAAAATAAAGAGTTCACTAAAGTCAATAACAGATGGAGCCACGGTGGAAGGTTTATTCGTGGATGATGTGGGGGCGGGGCGGGGCGAGGAAGCCGAGCGCATCGCTCACTCTTGCTGCAGCGGCAGAAGAGAAAACAACTAGCATACCTCCTGAAGATAGCCCAGCTGAGGGTAGAAAGTACTTGAGGCAGTCTGCGTTGGAATCGCTTGGGGTGTGGTGAATGAATGTTCTGGTTGTACATGGGGTGTTGAGAAGGAGAGTCGAAAGCGTAAGATGAGTCGTATGTAAATAGTTGTATATATGTTTTTAACATTTTCGTTCGCATTTTGTATGTATGTAAATAAGCAGTTTATGTTCGGTTGATAATATCAAAAGTTTTGAGTTCAAGAATTGGGGTTTTTATCAACGAAGGTTAGGTTTTACATGCGGATGTGAAGGGTGGGGAAGGGGGAGGATACAATTTTGCAACCTGGACAGCAAGGCACTTCATGGACTTGAGCGTTCATAGAACATTTGAAAGAACCTGAAAAAAAAAAAAAATAGAACACCGCACCGGAGGCTTAAACCAAGCATGACAACAAAGAGAATAAAACGTGACGCGAAATGTGAAAAAGGTAAGCAACCTTGTAATTATTATAATTGTATGCACGTAAATTTAAAAACAACTGTGGCTTCTGCTATGGATGTTTTAACCTGAATTTATGTAAATTTATTGGTGTGAAAAATAAATATACAAACAACACCAAGCTTTTGCACATGTACCGGATGGCTTTTTCAACGTTCTAAACTATAGTGTATATACCATGTAGAATAAACACAACGAAATTCATTGACATGTTTACAGTTTTTGAAAACATTTAGTGTGTGCCATCATGTTTTAGGTATTTCCCATGCATGATGGATCATGAATTTGCATAATAATGAAATATTAAATTACACATAATTTACCTGAAGATGTGCCATACGTATGGCAACTCATATGACACATTCTCATTGCAGACATTAGGTCTTGTCAGGATCTCGATAGATACTCACACAGCAGCTTCTCTTTGGGTGGTGTACTTGGATAAAATACATTTTGCTTCTTGCCAAACAAGTATGGCTGCATTGAATAAGACATCTCTAGCTAGAGCAGTAGTCAATGTCCTTATTGCTGATGCAATTTTTACCGACCTCAGAATGGGTTTTAGCCTCAACAAAAGACTTTACTGACAAGACCAAGAACATAACCAGGGCACAAAATTTGCGGTCGCCCAGTCACCAATGGCGACCAGAAATTTATTGTTGGCGAGCAGTAAAAATAAATTGTTTTCCTGCTCGGCATTTGATGCTGCTGGGCGGTATCTTCACAAAAATATTTTTAGCTTAAACAGTATCTTCACAAAAATAATTTGAACTGTGATGGTGTCTTCACTTTCAGTAAAATGTTATCTTAAAAATATTTCAGTGTGAGAGGTATCTTGAATATCGCATTTAACTGTGCTTTCTTTTTTTTTTTTTTTTCTATCGTCATGAAATGTTTTCAGTAAAACGGTCTCTGACGGAGGCGTATCAATCACTGCGTCATCACCAGCAACCCAGTGAGCCAATGAGAGCCTCTTCTGTGGGCAGCGTAGCGACAGACAGCCATGGGTTGCGTTGCCAATCGCCAACTTCGCATATTGCGAAAATAAAATCGTTTTGGCGAAGGAAAAAGATCTTTGGCGATTACCTTTTTGTATTGTTTTAACACTTTTGGCGATAAAAAAATGAACTCGGCGAATAAATTGGCGAATACTTTAGAAGAGCCAGCGGGACCCCTTGCGACAGATGATGCAAAGCTCACTGAAAGCAACCCCAAAGCATTGTGGGAGGAAGCATTATTTCTCCGCTGTGCGTTAACTCAGACTGGGGATGGGCATATGGTGGATATTCATTCCCGAAACATTCACGCATCCGTAATATGGGTGGTAATTTTCGATGTATCAGCGAAAACCACGATGTTTTGCTAAAGAACCAAAGAATTCGCATCTTTCCCATCTGCAGCAGTTATTGGCACATCAATGAATAAATCGGCATTCAATATATCGGTGATAGCTCACCGATTCAACATCGAGTAACCATAATATTTGTTAAAGTGCTTGATGTATCGTAAACCTCGATGCATTGGCTCCAGTAGCATCGAGGATAAAAACTATTTTTGGCGCCGAAACATCGCAGAAAAATGGCAAAAAAAAATTGCTAATGCGCAACATAGAAAGGTGATAGTCCCTTTCTCCGTATAAGAATACGAAAAAGAAAGGTGATATTTCCTTTCTCTGTATAAGTATATGAAAAAGACATTCATTTACTTATTGCAGAAAAATTTCGAGTTGATTGTGCTATTTCAGTTTCAAACATCGATCGTGAAACCTTGTTTTCTTTTGGGGGAGTGCGGGGAGGACTTATCGGTTCCTGTAACATCAAGGAAAAAAACTCTATTTTCGGCAATGAAGCATCGAGCAAAATGGCAAAAAAGTCCCTAATTCATGACCTAAGATTATATTTAAAAGAATGCAGCAAAAAGAAATTAATTTACTTTACGTAGAAAATATTATTTTGCAGTTTCTAACGTTGATTATAAAAAAAAAACTGATATTTTTCTCCATCTCAAATATGTTTCCCAGAATCTTTGCTGTACCAGCCGGGATTCTGGGAAACATATTTATGCACATATGCGGAAAAGGAGCATGGTGGTGGAGGTGCTGACAATTCGCTTTATGGGGGGATTGGGTTGTGGTGTATGACCGACAGTTTTTAAAATGTTATTTTAGCTATTTCTTTTTCTTCAGCACTAAAAAAAATTGGCTTTTGATTACTTTCCTGGTTTAATACAAACTGGAGGTTTGTTATTATTATTACTATTACTATTATTTTCTGAGATCTCAGCTGTAGCACAATCGCAGAGCTGTGTATATATATAAATATTTGCATACACCAGTGATGGAAAGTTTTCGCCAATTGCGCCAAACTACACCAATTTCATTATCTTGCGCCAAACTGCTACAAATTACGAAAAAATTTAATATTTGTGTCCAACTGCGCCAAAATGGCAATCCACAGCAAAAAATGGCAAGCGGAAAAAATGTTGTTTTAAACGGATATTCGAATGACGTTTTTTTAAGGTCTTCGCGTAATTTGGTTAAACGTATAACGACGCTTAATCAACATGTACCACCAATCCCAACATTTCGGAATGTTTTTCATCTACCTTGTAATTCGTTGTTTTTTCGGCATAAGTGACTAATGCCTAGGTTTCGCGATGTAAGTAGAGCTTATGGAGGAGTTTTGTTGTAATGACGTGGTATGTAGGAGAAACGATGCTGTACGTTATGAAATTCTGATGAAGATTGTTTACAGATGGTTTGGTGGTCTTTCGGAGTGTTGTGTAATTAAGATTATTTATATGTCGTTCCCTGCTCTTTTGGGATTGCGCACTTATTTTGTTCCAGGCAAGATGTGAGATACATAAATACAGCGTAAGGTCAGTCATTAGCTATTTCGTTGACGTGGAGGTCGACTGAAAATGGCTCTCCTGTTGCAGGATATGATGGTTCTGCTTCTAAAAGATTCATAGGTATTCAGAGATTCCAACTTTTACGAATCTTTTGTAGTTTGTACGGATTTTCACTCCATCTTACGGTTTTACGGAAGTCACTCAAAAAAACTACGGAAAAGCCCACGCAAGATCCCCGCACGCAATTTTTTATTTTTTTTAGTCTTTTGGTTGAAAAAACGCACTTTACAGATAGTCCCTATATGTCTTCGATGCTCTGACTTGCGCGCCACTGGAGATGAAGTTTTGTTATGTGATTCCCCGTACAGCCATTTGAGAGTACCGTGTGCAAAAGTTGACAGGGAGCTTACTTAGCTCAGCGCCTTTTGTGAACTCATTATGTTGATTACATGTGGCTTTGTGCTTGTGAAAATTTCGGTGCAAACGTTTTAACCCTTCCCACTCTTCTGTCAGGTGCCACTCGCCACGGCGATGATGCCTCTTTAGGTCGCATGCAGGCACACACGAGGAATTTTTTCGTGGAATAGGTCGGGTGTCACTCGCCACGCCGATTACGCCTGTCACATGTCGGGGCTCGCGAGACATTTCTTTTTCATTAAATAGAGAAAAAGAAACATCATCAGCGTGTCAGGGATGTCACCCGCCATGCCAATGATGCCTCTATAGCTCGCACGTCGGCGGCCACGAGGAATTTCGTTTTCGCCGAATAGGTTGGGTGTCATCCGCCATGGCAACGATGCCTCTACAGCTCGTATGTCGGGCTTGCTAGACATTTCTTTTTGCCGAATATCTCGGGTGTCACCACCCATGTTGACGACGCCTCTATAGTTCGTACAGGGTTCCCACTCAAAAGTAATAAAAAAATTCCCTGACTTTTCCAGGTTCTCCAGGTGGTTTTTAAAGTTTTCCAGAGCGGCATGTTGCAAAGAATTGTTACATTTCATTCCATTCCATTCCATTCATTTTTCTCACCAAAGCCCACACTTGTAAATTCTTTACGTAATTTGTCTTTATAATATTACTTGTTTTCATTAATAACAACTAACTGTGCACATTATTTTCTGTACCAAAGTTCCATGAACTTTTGTGAATACCACCCACACGGAATTTGTAAATACACTTCCATAGAAACAGGTCATATGTAAGAAAAATCTGTCAGTTGAATAGTTTCAGTTTTTCTATAACACAATGCAGCTAAGCTTAATGATAAAATGGCTCTGTTCAAAGAAACATGTTTCAAGAGAACCAACAGAGAAAGGACTTTGATCCATCATTTGGTTGGTTCTCTTGTGAAGTGTTTCTTCAAGCAGGAGCCATTATGCCTAATTGTTCCATGTTATAACAACTGCCTGCAGAAATTGAACAAAAGCTTAATAACTGGCAATTTTAAAAAATTCAATTTGCATCTTTTTTTAGAGGATAAAGGAAATGCTTAATATAACTGAAAGTAAGATCTACCAAATTCTAGGCAGGCAGTAATTGCAAGCAAAATTTTGAAATCTTGAAAAGAGAAGTTTTTTTTGGCAAAATAAAGTATCCACTGATTTTCACAAAAAAAAGGGGTAATTTTCCCTGAGTTTTCCCTGATTTTTACAAAAAAGGGTAATTTTCCCTGAGTTTTCCCTGATTTTTACAACTATTTTCAAATTCCCTGAGAATTCCAGGTTTTCCCTGTTTTCCAGGTTGAGTGGGAACCCTGTCGTATGTCTGCGCTCGCGAGACATTTCTTTTTCGCCAAATAGGTTGGGTGTCATCTGCCACACCGATGACGCTGGCCCGTAGCCAGACAAGCAAGTTGGCAGGGGTGGCTGATGATTGAGATCGGGCAAAGGATATAAAGTGGTCGGGCTAGAGGTGTAAAAGAGGACGGGCAAAAGGAAACACAGGTCGGGCCAGACCTGGTTACAGCCATGCCACGACGCCTGTATAGCTCGTGTAGGGCTCGCAAGACATTTCCTTTTCTCCAAATAGATCGGGTGTCATCCGCCATGACGCCTCTATAGCTCGTGTGTTGGGGCTTACGAGACATTTCTTTTTCGCTGAATATCGCACATATCGGGTGTCACCCTCCATGCCGATGACGCCTCTATAGCTTGCGAAACATTTCTTTTTCGCCGAATAACTCACTCGGGTGTCACCAGCCACACCGATGATTCCCCTATAGCTCTTATGGCGGGACTGGTGAGCCAAAGCTGAGCTTTAACTGCTAAGTTGTGGCCTCTACTGCAGAAAAAAGAAAAAGAATGCTGGGTGAGTATGAGTGAAAACTTATTCAAGTGGAAATGGTTAATTTAGATTAAAATGAAATGAAACCTAGCAGTGAAACAGCTATGACAACAAAAAGAATGAAGTCGGATAAAACTTATCATAAAGTGTATTGCTATATATATACTGTAGTATAGAATGACCTTTTTATGAAACATCTAAAGGTTTGCCGAATCCCGTTTTGCAAAGCATGTGGCTGCGATTTTAGTCTAGTGCATGGCGGCCGCAATCATTGTAGGCGTCTGCGGAGAGCAAGAAGCACAAAGATCATGTCAAGAGACTAAATTAAATGGCTCAGATGTGAGTAAAATTAATGTAACCAAAAAACTTCTGACACCTTATAAAGAATCCTGGAAAAAATATCAAGAGCAGATTAATTCTGGAAAAATACAGTAAAATAAGCAAAAAAGAGAAGAAAAAATTGAATGTTCACAAGGTGATTTGAAACGGGAAGAAACTGAACTTTTGCAGCAGTTGGATTCCTCTCATAAAATGCTAATGATGAGATGAACATTGAATGAGACATAAAAAAAAAAAAAAGAGACATGAGTGCAATAGAAAATGGACAGGTAGTATTAAAAGAAGCAAAACAAAACTTTGCTATCTAAAAAAAAATTAGAAAAAAATAAAAAATGGAAGTCAGCAATTAAATATTGAGAAAAGCAGCAAAAAATTAAACATTTTTTGTAAAACAAATGCTTAATAATAAAATTCTGCTATGGTTGCAAATTTTTTGATCTATCTGAAAACTAAAATCTTTGCATGTGTGTGTTGTGTGTATTTCAATGCAAGATGTTTTAAATTTGAGTAGGATGCATGTAGTTCCAAAAAACTTTTTGCTTAAGAGTTTGTTCTATCTACTAACATTTTACCTCCTCCGAAAAATGTTTTCTTACACCAAAAATGTACTTTATCTGCTCAAAAAATGTATTTCACCTGCTCCAAAAACGCATTTTACAGCTCCAAAAATGTATTTTACTTGCTCCAAAAATGATTTTGCAACTTTCCATCACTGCATACACAATCATTAAAACAGAAAACTTGCTGCAAATTTACTGTCTCTTGCATGTCACAGTGGTGTGATGGCGAGTGAAATTTTTTGGCTAGCAGAGTTAGACCTGAAATTTTGAGCCCTGACATAACAGTAAAGAAAAATGATATAATGGGCAGTATATATGTAGTTTCACTGTATCCATCAATACCTATACAGGAAGCAAAAAGGAATCATAAAAGGACTTTACAGGAACCAAACCAGATCACTAAGGAAGCAGTACAGAAAGCATACTAAATCTAGTAACTGATTTTAATTTCATCAAGTTTAACGGATCCATATACAAACAGAATATAGGAACACCCATGGGATCACCACTTTCAAGTGTGTTGGCTGAAGCAATCCTTTGGCCTTTGGAAGATCATATTTTTAATACATTTTCTCAAACCGTCAATGTGGCTCAGATATGTTGATGCTATATTTTATATCTGGCCTCATGGAAAGCAAAACCTTGGTATGTTTTTTGCCAAACTAAACAGCATTAATAGTGTCATAAAATTTGAAATGGAGCTAGAGGAGAATGGATCACTGCCATTTCTGGATGTACAAATGTCTAGATCCACTAATGGTAGTATAGTGATGAAGGTATATTACAAACCCACATCAATACCAAACTTGGAGTGCCCTAACTCTTTTTCTCCTATGACATACAAAACAGCAATCTTCAGATCAAAATTTAGAAGAACGTATATTATATGCTCTAACGCAGAAGCAAAAGAAGAAGAAATTTCAAATATTATAAGGCGAGGTGTATCAGCAGGATGCAGCTACCGCAGAATGTGTGGTATACTAAAACAAGTGCAGAACACCATGAACAGACAAGAAGCAGTACAAAATATGAGTAAGCCCAAATTCGTAGGTGCTATTTCGTACACACAAGGGTTTTCCTATTTTTTCAAGTACTTGCTTAGAAATATTGGGTTGAAGGTAGGCATTAGGTCTCCAAAATTTGTTGGTGCAATTTTGACAAATAGAATGCAAAACAACATGGTAAACTGTGAGGGAATCTATGCCATTCCTCTGCATTATGAGGATGGAACAGTCAAGTTTCATGTAGGATTGACTAAGCGATCAATAGGAACATGGCAGGAATATAAAAGATGCTCTTGCTAGAGAGGTCTTATTCAATGCAGGCATACTGTTTGGCAAAAGGCAAAATGTATATCCAAGTACACCACCCAAAAAAACGCTGCTGTGAGAGAATCTATCGAGATCCTGACGAGATCTAATGTCTGCAATGAGAATGTATCATACAAGTTACCATACGTATGGCACATCTTCAGATAAATTATATGTAATTTAATATTTCATTATTATTTAAATTCACGATCCACGATTCATGGGAGATACCCAAAATGTGATGGCTCATGCTAAATGACAACCATAATATACACTGAGGAGCAATTGAATTAGAGATACCTGTCTAGTAACGTGTAGCACCACCTTTCGCACTGATGACGGCGGCGATTCGTCTCGGCATGGACTCGACAAGACACCGGAAGCGTTGGGAAGCCATATGAATCCACGACCCTTGAACAAGCTCCCACAGTTCACGAAGATTTCATGGAGGAGGGTCAGAGCCTAGAACATCTCTCTCGATGGCATCCCAGATGTGCTCGATGGGATTGAAGTCAGGTGACCTAGCTGGCCAAGGAAGTGAGATCACATCGATGGAGTGTTCATCCAATCATTCGGATACAATTCGGGAGCGATGGCATGGTGCATTGTCTTATTGCAGGATGAGGTACCTAGTGGGATGCTGAAAATGCACAAACGGGAGCAAATGGTCGTCCAGGATATCCCGGTAATGTTGACCTGTAAGGGACGATGTCACATGTACCAGGGGTCCCATTTCAGTCCACGTAAACAGTCCCCTGACGAGAATGCCACCCCCACCAGCTTGAAGAGTACCCTGCTGGCAAGAAGGATCCATCGCTTCATGTAGTTTGTGCCATACTAGTATCCTGCCATCCGCATGTCATCATCATCATCATTGTCAACCATTATCAATCCACTGCTGGACGAAGGTCTCCCCAAGTTTCCTCCACAACGGTCTGTCTTGTGCCAGTCTCTTCCATGTCACTCCCGCATATTTTCGAATTTCATCCACCTATCTCCCATGTGGTCTTTTTCTGGGTCTTTTCCTGTCCCTGGGAATCCAATCTAAAATTTCGGCTGTCCATCTATGGTCTGTCCTACTGGCAGTATGTCCAGCCCATTGCCATTTCAGGGATTTAACTCTGATCATGATGTCTTCCACTCTCGTCATTTTTCGGATCCACGAGTTCCTCTTCTTATCTCTCCTGGTTATACCAAGCATGCACTTCTCCATGCTTCTCTGAGTTGTCTGCAGCCTTTGTATGTCTCTTTTACTTAAGGTCCACGTCTCTACACCATACGTAAGCACTGGAAGGATGCATTGATCAAACACTTTTCTTTTAAGACATAATGGCATATTGCTCTTGAAAATTATGCTGTTTCTTCCAAAAGCTCTCCAGGCAAGTTTTGTACGCCGATTAATTTCTTCATCAATGTGACCCTCACTTGATATCTGCTGTCCAAGATAAACATACGTATCTGTTATCTCCAGTTTTTCTCCATCAATCGATAAATCTTCATTTCTTGTAAAAGCATTGAACATCACTTTTGTCTTCTGAAAGTTCATTTTTAATCCCACGTCTTTACTCTTGTCAGCAAGTTCCTGGATCATACTCTGCAGCTCTAATGGGGTAGTTGCAAAAATGACTACGTCATCAGCAAAACGAAGGTGGGTTAGATAATCTCCATTAATCTTTCCCCCTTTGTTTTCCCAGTTCAGTGATTGAAAGACATTTTCCAATGTGGCATTAAAGAGCTTCGGAGATATGGTGTCACCTTGTCCCACTCCCTTTCCAATTTTTACGTGTGTTCTTCATAATCGATAAAAGCCATGCACAATGGAAGTTCATATTCCCTCGCTCTTTCAATTAGTTCTCTCAGTACGTGGATATGATCTATTGTGCTGTAGCCACTCCTGAATCCAGCTTGTTCTCTCGGTTGAGCCATGTCCAGTGTTACCTTCAAGCGGTGTGAAAGAACTTTAGTGAAGATTTTATAAACCACTGAGAGGAGGCGGATAGGTCTGTAGTTCTTGAGATCCTCAATGTCACCTTTTTTATGTAGCAGGATCATTGTAGCATTGTTCCAATCCTCAGGAATCTTCCCTTCATTAAGGCATCGAGTGAAAATTTGGGCGAGTACTGTTTCAATTTCTCCACTTGCTTCTTGTATGATGTCTACAGTAATTCCATCTTCTCCTGGAGCTTTCCCCCGCTTCATGTTCTTGATTGCATGTGCAACTTCTGCTGGGAGGACTGGAAGAACTCTGGTACCTTTCATGATGTCTGGAGTACATGTATCATCCCTTTCATATAATTTGGAGTAGAATTCTTTCACTCTTGTCAAAATTTCGCCTCTATTTCTTGTTATAGAACCATCTTCTTTTCTCAGAGCCATAATCTGTTTTCTTCCCTTACTGAGATGTCCCTTTGCTATCTTTAGGCTTTGGTTGTTTTCAATTGCTTTCCTCACTAGCTCACAGTTGAATTTCCTTACGTCTTCAGTGATACTTTTTCGTGCTGTCTTGCATAGCTCTATATATTCCACTTTGGAAGTCACATCTTCTTTAGTTGTCCTCATCTCTCTTCTTTTTTGCATCAACATTTTGGGTTTTCCTGATAATTTGTTCACATGCAACTTGTTCTTAGACCCAGCTAATTTTGTTGCTGTTTCCATAAGAGCTTTGGTTACTTTTCTGTTAACTTCCGAAATATCCACTTCTTCCGATGTTAGGCCTTCTAAAGCAGAGAATCTGTTCTTCAGTTCCAACTTGAAAGTATTATGGTGTTTTTTAAGGTTGGTTATGTCAATACATTTTGTTTGTCTTATGAGCTTGCCACGTTCCAGTTTAGTGTTGATGTGCATCTTACATCTCACCAATCTATGGTCACTACCTGTGTTGAACTTGTTCAGCACACTGCAGTCTTTGATGACGAATTTTTTGTTACACATAATAAAATCAATTTCACTTGTCGTCCCAATTGGATGTCTCCATGTCCATTTCCTGTGTGGCTTTTTCTTGAAAAAGGAGTTCAAGATGAAAAATCCTTCTGCCTCTGCAAACTCAACGAGAGTATTTCCACGCTGGTTTCTGTTGCCGTGACCGAATTTACCTACTTAAGTTTCATTCTGTTGCTGGTGCCCTATTTTTGCATTGAAATCTCCCATAATTATCTTCCAGTGCTGCTTACCTTTATTATTCGTCATCCGCATGTACCAACGTGAATCTCGACTCATCAGTCCAGGCAACATTTTCCCACGTCTAGGGTCCAGTGGCGATGTTCCCACGCCCATGCTAATCTTTGCACCCTGTGATGTGCGGTCAGCAGCGGTACCCTCGTGGGATGATGGCTGCTGTACCCCATAGCGAGGAGATGGTTCTGGATGGTGTGGTTGCTTACCAATTTTTGTGCACCAGCGTTAAATTGCCGAGTGATTTCTTGTACTGTGGCCCGTCTATCCGCTGTTACAATGTGAGCTAGCCGACGATGACCCCGCTCATCCACACGCTGTTGTCCAAGGCAGTTGGCCCTTGTAGGGATAGTTTTACCGGATTCGATGTACTCACGATGCACCCGTGACACAGTGGCTCATGAAAATCGCAGTGCCTGCACAACTTCCAAGATGGAGTGACCCATTCTTCGGGCCCCGACAATTTCCCCATAATCAAATGGGCTTAGATCCTTCGTCTTACCCATACTGCGTCCGACTCTTACTGATTCCCATCGCATCACTCCTTATATTGTCGGATCGCTGCATATGTCATGTCGTTTCTGTTTACAGGGCCGCCCACAGCGCCACATTTGCATAACGCCAGCTGTCTCCAATTCAATTGCTCTTCAGTGTGTGTGTGTGTGTGTGTGTGTGTGTGTGTGTGTGTGTGTGTGTGCGTGTGTATATACATATATTTATTGGGATGTAAGGTCAAGTGATGCGTAACATCACAGCCTCTCCTTGACAAATGTCAACCCCGCCTTCTCGTGGTGCATCCTGTTCCCACTAAAGGGGCTCTGACGACCCCCCCCCCCCAATAGTGGCATAACTATACAATCGGTATTAGAGGAATTGCTATCCCACACTCACCAACCTGCTTGGCCAGCGTGGTAAGTTATGGCCAAACCCCTCCAAAATGAATCCACAACTTAAATCTTGACCCTCAGTCTCCGGCAGCTGGAATGTACCTGGCCAAGGCAGCGGCCAGTGCGACATGAAGGCAGAGGGTGCTAAGAATCCCCGGAGGACCGGACTAGGCTGCCATCTGATGCTGACCTTGGCTATGTATAATGGACGCTCCCTATCTTCTGATTCAAGGCTTCTTGAATTGGAAGAGGAACTACAAAGGATCAAGTGGGACATCGTTGGGCTAAGTGAGGTAACGAGAAAAGGAGAAGATATCATTGAACTGAAAAGTGGACATCTCTTCTACAATTATGGGACAGATACTGGCAGAACTAGTGGTGTTGGATTTATAATAAACAAGAAACTGAAGGATAAAGTTGTAGAAGTTGAAAGTTCCTCTGACAGAGCTGCATGACTCGTTATCTAACTCTCGAGAAGATACAAGGCTCAGATTATTCAAACTTATGCACCCACCACAAGTCATCCTGAAGAAGAAATTAAAGAATGTTATGAAGAAATTCGTCATCTAAATAATAAAGGTAAGCAGCACTTGAAGATCATTATGGGAGATTTCAATGCAAAAATAGGGCACCGGCAACAGAATGAAACTTAAGTAGGTAAATTCGGTCACGGCAACAGAAACCAGCGTGGAAATACTCTCGTTGAGTTTGCAGAGGCAGAAGGATTTTTCATCTTGAACTCCTTTTTCAAGAAAAAAGCACACAGGAAATGGACATGGAGACATCCAAATGGGACGACAAGTGAAATTGATTTTATTATGTGTAACAAAAAATTTGTCATAGAAGACTGCAGTGTGCTAAACAAGTTCAACACAGGTAGTGACCATAGATTGGTGAGAAGTAAGATGCACCTCAACACTAAACTCGAACGTGGCACGTCATAAAACAAACAAAATGTATTGACATAACCAACCTTAAAAAACACCATAATACCTTCAAGTTGGAACTGAAGAACAGATTCTCTGCTTTAGAAGCCCTAACATCGGAAGAAGTGGATATTTCGGAAGTTAATAGAAAAGTAACCAAAGCTCTTATGGAAACAGCAACAAAATTAGCTGGGTCTAAGAACAAGTTGCATGTGAACCAATTATCAGGAAAACCCAAAATGTTGATGCAAAAAAGAAGAGAGATGAGGACAACTAAAGAAGATGTGACTTCCAAAGTGGAATATATAGAGCTATGCAAGACAGTACGAAAAAGTATCGCTGAAGACGTATGGAAATTCAACTGTGAACTAGTGAGGAAAGCAATTGAAAACAACCAAAGCCTAAAGATAGCAAAGGGACATCTCAGTAAGGGAAGAAAACAGATTATGGCACTGAGAAAAGAAGATGGTTCTGTAACAAGAAATAGAGGCGAATTTTTGACAAGAGTGAAAGATTTCTACTCCAAATTATATGAAAGGGATGATACATGTACTCCAGACATCATGAAAGGTACCAGTACCAGAGTTCTTCCAGTCCTCCCAGCAGAAGTTGCACATGCAATCAAGAACATGAAGCGGGGAAAAGCTTCAAAGAGAAGATGGAATTACTGTAGACATTATACAAGAAGCAAGTGGAGAAATCGAAACAGTACTCGCCAAAATTTTCACTCGATCCCTTAATGAAGGGAAGATTCCTGAGGATTGGAACAACGCTACAATGATCCTGCTACATAAAAAAGGTCACATTGAGAATCTCAGGAACTACAGACCTATCAGCCTCCTATCAGTGGTTTATAAAATCTTCACTAAAGTTCTTTCACACCGCTTGAAGGTAACACTGGACATGGCTCAACCGAGAGAACAAGCTGGATTCAGGAGTGGCTACAGCACAATAGATCATATCCACGTACTGAGAGAACTAATTGAAAGAGCGAGGGAATGTGAACTTCCATTGTGCATGGCTTTTATCGATTATGAAAAAGCCTTTGATTCGGTGAAACCATCAGCAGTTACAACGGCTCTGAAATCATGCGGTATTGAAGATGCATACATTAATATTATTAATAACATCTATGAAAATGAAAGTGCAAAGATTCGGCTGTTTGAAAATACAATACACATAAAAATTGGAAAGGGAGTGAGACAAGGTGACACCATACCTCTGAAGCTCTTTAATGCCACATTGGAAAATGTCTTTCAATCACTGAACTGGGAAAACAAAGGGATGGAGATTATCTAATCGGGATGGAGATTATCTAATCCACCTTCGTTTTGCTGATGACATAGTCATTTTTGCAACTACCCCATCAGAGCTGCAGAGTATGATCCAGGAACTTGCTGACAAGAGTAAAGAAGTGGGATTAATAATGAACTTTCAGAAGACAAAAGTGATGTTCAATGCTTTTACAAGAAATGAAGATTTATGGATTGATGGAGAAAAGCTGGAGATAACAGACACGTGCGTTTATCTTGGACAGCAGATATCAAGTGAGGGTCACATTGATGAAGAAATTAATCGGCGTACAAAACTTGCCTGGAGAGCTTTTGGAAGAAACAGCATAATTTTCAAGAGCAATATGCCATTATGTCTTAAAAGAAAAGTGTTTGATCAATGCATCCTTCCAGTGCTTGCGTATGGTGCAGAGACGTGGACCTTAACTAAAAGAGCCATACAAAGGCTGCAGACAACTCAAAGCAGCATGGAGAGGTGCATGCTTGGTGTAACCAGAAGAGATAAGAAGAGGAACTCGTGGATCCGAAAAATGACAAGAGTGGAAGACATCATGATCAGAGTTAAATCCCTGAAATGGCAATGGGCTGGACATACTGCCAGAAGGAGAAACCATCGATGGACAGCCAAAATTTTAGATTGGATTCCAAGGGACAGTAAAAGACCCAGAAGAAGACCACATGGGAGATGGATGGATGAAATTCGAAAGTATGCTGGAGTGACATGGAGGAGACTGGCACAAGACAGACCATTGTGGAGGAAACTTGGGGAGACCTTCGTCCAGCAGTGGATTGATAATGGTTGACAATGATGATGATATATATATATTAGTGTAAATAATTGCTTAAAGAAGACATTTTTAGCAAACTAGGTATTGTACTAAGTATATGTTGAAATTAAAATGAGCTTTCTGAAAACAAAAGAAAGTTCATGATAAACATAATGAAATTATGAATAAGTATAAAATTTATATTAGTTAGACTGCATTACTTGTCTCACAGCTTAAGAAACCAATACAGAAGAGTTGAAATTCATTCCTAAAGGTGTATACTCTTACAGAAGGTTATTAATCTAAATAGTATATTACACAAAAGTTATTAATCTAAATACTACATTACATGTTTGTAACAAGAAATACTACATCACATGTTTGTAACAAGTAAAAAAAAAAAAAAAAACTGTTTCTATTTCTCCAAAAGTCCTACTTAATTTTACTATATTTTACACAAATATGAGTCACCTCAATGTTCACCAACAAAGAAAAGACAGAATTGAAGGATTTCAACATGATACCACAACATTTTAGAATGTGCTATGTGATTTTTACAGACAGTACCCCCTCAAAGAGAGTTTGGCTAGAAAATGTTAACATTATTTACATTTTTCAAATTTAATTCACCACCATATGAATTTTTCCCAAACTTTACAAAAATAAATAAATAAATAAATAAACTGAGCAAAATCATTAAACAACAACTGCTTTTCTCATTTGGATTGCTTAGAATGATAACCCTGGCTGAAGAAGAAAAACTTGAAACTTAATTTTGATGATTTTCAACTCCACTTATGCTCACTTCAGGCCATCTAATGCCATTCTTTAGCTTCAACGCTGCTAATTAATAAAATATCTTATTACCACACATCTTCTCAGATCTATTGGGTTGTCGGAAAAGTCATGTCGTATTTTGGCACCCGATGGCGGTTGGGCAGTTTTGGAAGTACTAAAGGCATGCGCAGCTCTGTTATCACTATGGCATTTGACAGGTGCCAGTTCTAGCTGCAGTCTAAAAGGAATAGTGAGAGATTTGGTTGATTTGTGAAGATTTGACATCAAGTTGAAGATGGAAGACCAAACTGTGCATTTTCGCCATATTTTACTGTTTTACTTCCGTGAAGGGAAGAACGCGTGTCAAGCTTGTGAAAAGTTGCGTAAAGTGTACGGTGATAATACTCTACAAGAACGTGAGTGCCAGCGGTGGTTCGCAAAATTCCGTGCTGGCGATTTTGACCTCAACGATGCTCCTCAGTCCGGAAGGCCCACAGAGGTTAATGACTACCAAATCAAGGCATTGATCGAGTTAAACCCACGTTACATGACACAAGAGTTGCAGACACATTGCACATCCATCATTCAAGCGTTCACGACCACCTGAAGAAACTGGGATACGTAAGCAAGCTCGATGTGTGGGTTCCTCATGAACTCAAAGAAGCTCAATTGACGGCGCATATAAATATCAGCGATATGCTCATTAAATGTAAGGAAAACGATCCTTTTTTGAAGCGACTGATAACTGGTGACGAAAAGTGGATTGTGTACAACAATGTGCTGCGCAAACAGTCTTGGTCCGACATGCTGCTTCGCCTCAAAAAACATCCAAAGCAGACATTCATCAGCGGAAGGTTCTGGTCTCTGTGTGGTGGAATTTTAAAGGTGTCATGTTTTTCAAGCTCCTACCACGGAACCAAACAATCAATTGGAATGTGTACTGTTGGCAATTGGACAGTTTGAATGAATCCATCATCCAGAAACGTCCAGAGCTTGTTTATCGTAAAGGTGGTGTGTTCCATCACGACAACGCGAGACCCCACACAAGTTTGATCACCCACCAAAAATTATTGGAGCTTGGGTGGGATGTGTTGCCACACCCAGCATACTAGCCTGACCTTGCGCCGTCAGACTTCCACTTGTTTCGCTCTCTTCAACAGTCCTTGCATGGTATAACGTTCAATTCAGATGAGGCTGTAAATCAGCACTTTGTACAGTTTTTCGCCACGAAAGACAGGTCCTTCTATGAACAAGGCATTCTGCAGCTCACTGAAAGATGCTAAAAGGTTATCGAGCAAAACGGGCATTATATCATTGATTGATCTTTGTTCTTTCTATCAATAAATGATCTTTGCAAAACATGGCTAAAATACGTCATGACTTTTCCGACAATCCAATACATGGTGCAAAATTTAATTCTAATGCTGTACAGACAGATGTAAAACTGCAACTAATTCTATCTACTGTAAGATACTTTGGGAATGCTAACAACCCATTACAAAACAAAAAGCAAAACAAGTGAAAACCAGATATCAAAAGTAAGCAGACTGGCGAGATCGAAGGATATCTTCTAACTTAGCTAAAAACTGTTTGTGGGAAAGCTCACCTTCACTACAGCTACTAGTGCAGGGCTGGGTTACTGTGGATACACTAGGATTGGGAGAAGCAGGGGTTGTGGAATCACACGACACTGTAGCATTCATCTCATCTGGCTGATGGTCAACAACAGTTTCTGCACAAGCACTTTGTGAGCCATTATTCTGATCCACTCCTTGAGAGGAAAGGCCTTTCTGAAGTGGTTCTGCACTCTCTGAGGGGTCAATGGCAGGCATCTCTTCAACAGGAGCAGTTTCACTGGTAGGGCTTTCTTTTGGAGCCTCGGGTAAAGGTGGAGGCACAGGAGGCTGAGGTGCTTTTCTTTTCCTCAGTGTGCTTGAAATTGACACACTGGAGTATGATGCAATGCTATTCAGATTAGTGGACTCCTTTATGGGTGTAGAAGACCGCTTCTTTTGAGAATGCAATTCACGATGATCTTTCGGCCTAGGGCTTTCAGGTGCAGTTAAGGCATGGCTACCATGAACGACTGATGCATCAGGTGATTTGTTCTCAGAGCAGTCACTGAAAACTGATGGTTCATGGTAACCACTGGAGTCCGAACTGTGACGAGAATGGGAAACCGTGCTTCCCATTTCATCAGTCTTGACAGAAACTTCAGATTCTGTCTGTGAATCAATGGTTTTAGAGCACTGTATAACTAAAGGAGGAGACGGAGAAGGTCCAGCTGGTACAGGTGGAGGTGCAGGAGCTGGTTTTCTTTTTGTACTCTGCTTAGGCTGATAGCTGCTTCGAACAGAAAGCTCACTTCTTGCAGGAGACACGCCTCGACTATTAACACCATTACTACTTGCATCCAATGACATCTAAAAAATATAAAAATAGCAACAAAGTGAGACATAACTAACAAGTACAAAGATCTAGTTTATGAAGATGGGGAGGGGTGGGGGTAGTTATACACAGAGCAAAAGGGCCAGTTGAACAATTTACAAATGCATAAATTTTCACTTTCATGATCCACTGAGACAACATAAACATGCAGAACACAGTTTCAAAAATAAAAGTAGATGGCCAAATACCATCAAGGTTTGTACTCTTCCGAACAAAGTAAATTTAAGCCCCTTTTTGAGGACTTTTTAAAACCAAACTGTCATATGTGTGTGTGTGCTGTCAGTCGGTCAGTAGGTAGATATTTTAGCAAGTTCAAATCATTAAACTTCGCTGGGATGGGCACATCTTCAATGACATGCCTGTTACCCCCTGCCGGCTTATTTTATTAACTTTGAATTGCCTCTCGATTTTGGTGTATTTCGAAATCATTTTAATTTGTGGAATATTTTGAAAGGGTACATTATTTTCGTGTTCACCCTCTGGCAAGAATGAGTCTCTAACCCCAGTCAACAGAAACCCATCACGATCCGCAAATACATCATTCCACTTATTTTACTCCCATGGCTGACGCTTTACTACATAGATGTCATAGCCAAGGTACGAGCTGCTCATACGAGTTGAATACAAGTTCTGTGCTATTTGATCAGCTTGGTGCTTTTATTGTAACTACATAGAAATCTCCTATACAACTTTTTAGCAAAAGAATTACTTTACATATGCTCTTTCATATCATTACTCAAAAAACAAAACAAAATTTTCAAATATTATTTACAGATATGCTAATAGTTGTATTACTATTATTATTACTGTTACACACGTTATAAAAGTCTTCAAGTTGAGTGCTCATATGCCTCATAATTTCTGCTATAACATAATTATTTAAGGATGTGGGATATAAAAATATTTCAACTATTATAACTTTTTATAAAAAATATTTCAACTATTATAACTTTTTATAAAAAATATTTCAACTATTATAACTATTTTTTATATCCCACATTCTTAAATAATTATGTTATAGCAGAAATTATGAGGCATATGAGCACTCGACTTGAAGACTTTTATAACGTGTGTAACAGTAATAATAATAGTTATACAACTATTAGCATATAATATAACATGCACAACACATTAGCACATGATCCGTTGATCCTCACCTCCTGGTCCGTCCAGAGCCGCTCTGTCATGTGGCAGTGCCGTCACGTGTCCACTGCTCCCAACACAGTCGGACGGTATGGTCAGAACAATCAACGTGGTGGGCTGGCTATACAGTGTGACAACCACCCTGCAGTTTTCAGCCTGATGATCAGGCCGCTCTCAAGGTCTGTAAGCTGCATAAATCAACGTATCTGGCGTCTACCTGGCATTCTGTACTCTTGCTTGCGTTTGCTGGTGGTTTTCGCTTTCATGGGGCATCGACTGCACGCCGGTTTATAAGTCTGCCGGTTCGTGCTTGCAGTACCACCACAGGGTGTGCGGTCATGCGCAATTGCACCAAACATGGATCATTTGCATACCAGCATGCACTCTAGCTATTTGCAAAGTTTCACGGTTGTAGCATGTTTTCTTCTAGGTGCGCAAATTTCGTTGTCCACGAGTGTATATAGATTGTGGAAATAACTATTTTATGGGTCTTATAAAAGAAATTATTTAAAAAATTTGACCACCAACTTTTTAAAATAATTACCTCTATAAGACCCATAAAATAGTTATTTCCACAGTAAACTATGAATAGAGGTGCCATAAATTAATTTACAACTAGATTATATGGTTAAGTCTCCACAATCTGAACTCTTTCTCCAATTTAGTTCATTTTTCTTTTTCTTGCACACTCTACATTTGGCATACAGTGGTTACACACCAGCATAAAATGCCATAACTCAATCATTCACTTTTTACAGCACAAACCATGGCTAAGCCATAGATCTTTTCATTTGGAATAGATTTGATTATTCAAAGAAATATTCAGCAAAAACACACAATTAAGAATCGAAAACACTGAGTAATGCAAAATTTAATTAATATGCAGGTGATCTTCTGACTTGTCTTTTCCAAACCAAAGTTTGACGTGGAAATTAACACGTAGTCAATAAATCTGCTAAACAACATTTACCATGCATATTTTAAGACAGATTTTCAAATCAATGGGATGAAATAATGCGAATTATTCAGAGTCAGTTTCCAAATGAGATAAAATTTATAAACTTATAAAATAGCAAAATGCACATTGACTGAATGGAGAAATTTGTTTAACATCATTCCAATGAGATCTGGCCAAGGTGCCTTCCAATGCAAAGAAAGCCAAGGCAATGTCTAGCTAGAATTCTACTCTTTAATATCAAATTTATGTTCAGCCAGTGTACTTGGTTGTGGTAAGAGGAGAATCATATGAAGTACTCTGAAAATTGAGGCAGTTTAATTTATTTGTATCACCCAATATTAATTCCATAACATAGGAAATTGGACTTGATGGCAAGACTGTATCTAAACTTGTCAGACATTTGTTTGAACTACATACAATGGAAAGTAAAGGGATGGAGCTGTATAACTGCAGATTTTTCACTTTGTACCACGAGGGACTTTTAAATCCACGATTTATTTTCTTAATACATGATAAGGTTTTGACTTTTGCAGTAGGGAATTCACATAAAGAAACTAAGTAAAAAATTTTGCATATTGATCTCTCTCAGTATGATAATTCCACATCATGTTAGCATTACAAATAAAAGTTCATGTGCAGCAAATTAGCTATTTTGGAAACAGATTGAAAGAAATCAAATGACATTTTAGATGGAGACCCCCACAAAAAAAATAAAAAAAATGAAGTACGGTAGTTATTTCTTTACTACTGATTATAAATTTGATTACAGGAAACATTTAGTAATGTAATTAGTTAAAATTTCATGATGCTCCTCAGAATGAGGCTATATTTTGTGGTCATCATTAACATACCTTAGTCAACCAAAATACTGGAATGAGTTTCTTCAATACATTGTAAATACATATTGGTAAAAAGTGATACAGTAGAACTCTCTGAAAGACCACAAACCAATGGTATTCTTAGATTCTGTGCAACAGTTACAATTATCTCTGATTCAGGTTCTATTATTAATGGATCATATGTTTAACAAAGATCCTGTGCCAAATTCATGTATGAATCAGTGAAACATACCAAGGGGAAAATATGTTCATCAAAAGTGGAAGACTGCTCCATAGATGAAGGAAAGACAGGAAATTTCGAAATGAAACCTTAAGAAGAACTGTCAGTCTTTGGATAGCTGCAAACTAGAACTTTACATTTTTCGAAAATTTGAAAATGAAGGGCCTAACTACTGGGTGATCTTCATTTTATACACTTTGATTTGTAGAAAGTTTTAAAATCCTATAAGACAGAGGAGGTGATATTCCCAATGAGAAAGTTGGCAGAGTAGCCTTCTGTGATAGTCTTTTGAATGAATTCTCACGGCTGGGCATAAGTCTTGCTCTATTGGAACACCGTGTGAAGAGGAATAAAATACAGAAGCATTCTGCTTCAGAAGAAGCATCTTTTTCTATGGCAACTAAATGACAAACTTCAGCAACTTTGTAAAATAACAAGACCAGAACTCAAGAAATATCTTAGAAAAGTGACTGATGGGTATTATCAAAAATCAATAATGAAGCCTGAATATTTTCAAGGTGTGCATTATTGCCTTTTGACAGTACCATAGCTGCTTAAGCTATAATTACTTGATCAGTAGTTTTATGAATGGCTGTTTCAAGCAGGAAGGTAATATGATGAAGTTTTAAAGAAACACGTAAAACATTTGGGATTTAACAGAAATTTATATATTGCTCAAAGAGTGATACATGGAGATAAGTAGACATACACTGCATGCTATATATTACCATTCATCATAATCTGATGCCTATGCACCTGTATGGCATTCAAGTATGTTTTGGATATACAGGACCACACACACAAAAAAAAATCTTGATAATGAACTTTTTTTTATCTTAACACCCATTTCAAGGTTTTTTTGCCTATATCATATTGCTTCCTCAATCACTAACTATGATTCACACCCTCCAGATCTACCTCTTGGTCTGTAGCCTTGTAGCAAAGAATTTAACAGCTGTTTAAGCAATATTTCACCTCCTATTCAACATGCATTCATGTTATCACATAATGTTCTCGCTAACTTTTTCTTCCAGAGAAGTGCTTAACTTTCTTATAATATCTATAATACTAACTTTGTCTTATCACCAGATTCCACTTATTTTCCCTAGATAATCCTCTTACCTCTCTCATGTGTACAACTTCTAACTTCGAACAGAGCCATTTATTTTGCACCCAATTCTTGCTGACACAAAATAGGGTAGGTCTAAATAATGCATTGCAAACAGCAAATTTAGTTCACTGGCTAACCTCTTGCTTGGTGCAAATATTCCTACATAGCTGATAAGAAATTTTCCCCACTTTGTCAATTCTGTTGTCAAACTTCTCTCTTATCCTGCTTTTCATACACACACACACACATCAATAATTCTGATATCAACTCAAATAATTAAATTCTATCACTGTAGCCTTATGGAACTTCTAACTCTCCAGGCTGGCTTTCAATTTATGTGCAAAATTGTACTTAACAATTATAAAGGCAACTTACCCTTGTTGGGCATCCTTCTTTTAGTTACATTTCACGCACATATTTTTAGAAACCTGTGTTACATCCTGCAAGGCCGGGAGGTCCCGTTCTTCTTCTTATATGCCAGTTCAACGCATTTCAGTGCTGGTCAATGATTTCGGTACTGTACCCGTCAATTTGCACTTGCATTGTCATTTCCATTGTCCTGGTCATGAGCAAACTTCTCCCCAAGAAACACTTTACTGAAAATAACTTTGTATAAAGAAGATAGGCCAACCAGCCGACGGGGTCACTCACTTGCTCTGAGGTTGCAGAGGGTGTAGGACCACAGGGGCTTCCTAACGATGGCCAAGGTGTGGTTGAAAGCGCTAAGAGCCAGGTGTGACAGACATGTAGGGCAGGGATGGATGTAAGCTTTCAAAATATTTTGAATATATGGTGTATCATGAGAAAGTAGAATGATGCTGCATTGGTACTGGTTTGGTATATGTAACTGAGGGAAATTTTGGGTTGTACATACATACATATCACTAAGCTATTCCCTGAGATTCAGAGGTTAGCTCCACAAAGAAATACAAACTACCAGATAATCTTTACTTACTGTTGCTGCATCAAACTTCTCCATTTACAGCGATCTTGATGTACAACTTGGGCTTCACCGACATTCATCAAACGCCGTATGCAAGACCTTCTATGCTTCATACTCAATCTTTTTCTCATGCAGACACTCCTGAATCTGATCCTCCCACGGCTTCCTTGGCCTTTCTCTGCCTTTTCTTCCTGCCACTTGGGCTAAAAAGATTTTCTTAGTAAGCATCTCATCACTTATTCTTCCAACATGGCCAAACCACCGAAGCATATTAGTCTCCACCTTGCTAACAACAGTTTGATTCACATTACACAACTGCACAACACAACTTCATTCCTCACACAATCAGACAGTGTCTTGCCACAAACCCCACGTAAGTAACGCATTTCTCAAGCACACAAACGACTCCTATGTTTCTTTTGCAGGACACAGGTTTCATTGCCATACATCAGAGTAGGAACAATTACACTTTCATACACAGCCACGCGGGACTCTCTTGAGAACCCATCATTCCTGTGAACATCTCCCAAAGCCGCTATGACTTTCAATGAAGAATTCACTCGCTTACTAATTTCACCATCCAATTTGTTCTCTCTGTCAAACATGCTTCCTAAATACACACTCTCATTCACCTAGTCAATCACTGTGCCATTTAGACTTATATTACATTCAGTACTACCAGTTCCTCTCTAAAAAAAATTGTGTTGTACATACTGCAATTTTGTGTTGTACATAGTGTAAATAGCAGTTTTTAGGGCAGAATTGAGAATTTCAACAGGTTATGTAAATTTTTGTTAGTAATGAGTTTTGAATTTAGTTAGAGTTTGGAAATTTTGTGTCAACATTTTATAAGGTATGAATGTGTCAATATATATGAGAATTGCAATCATGAGCGTGAAAGCGTTTTTTGTAGTTTTGGCAAGAGTAAAATGGTTTGAGTCTTTAGTGGTTTTTTTTTTTTTTTTTTTTGGGGGGTTTTATACGAAGTTATTTTTAATAAAGTGCTTATTGGGGAGAAGTTTGCACTTGACCAGGACAATGGAAATAACAATGCAAGTGCACACCAACGGGGTACATCACCAAAATTATCGACCAGTACTGAAATGCGTTGAACTGGCATATAAGAACGGGATCTCCTGGCCCTGCAGGATGTAAAACAGGTTTCTAAAAATACGTGCATGAAATGTAACTAAAAGAAGGATGCCCAAAAAGGGTAAGTTCCCTTTATAATTGTTAATTAAATTCTGTTATCTGTTCCCTAATTATTTCTGGGTTTCAACTAAAAACAATTTATTTCGTTTTATCAACACTGATCACACAAAAATTTTTGCACATAAGCTCAGTTGATTAGGATTGTACTGTATTTTTCACACTCTTAGAAATTAGCACTACACCACCAGCATACAGCAAACTAGTGATGTTAGAACCACCTACTTTAATATCTGAAACTAACTTTCCTTAGTTAATCCATATAGATCACAAACAATAATCAGGACTGTTTACATTGTCTTACTCCAGAGTTAATATCAAACCACCACTTACCAGTATTTCTCTCCATCTGATTGTTACAAGGGTATCAGTATTCAGGCTTAGAATTGATTTCAATAGCCTGCCTTCCATTTCAGTTGCTTAGCAAACTGATAATTAGTTCCCCAGTACCCTGTTAAAGGTCCTTTCAAAATCTAAGAACAACATATCTAAATCTTCATTCACCACATGAAACTCTTTGAAAGACTGTCTCCTTATAAATATTACCTTGGCATCCCCTGACACTCCGAAACCACATGATGCTTCACTCAGTCAACTTTCCTCCACCCACAGTCACTGATAGTACTTCAGTGAACCTTTCCAGAAACACTAAGGAGACCTTGCAATTGTTCCTGTTCCCTTTTTAAAGCATTTTTACAATTGTATTTTTTGTCATTTTCTTGTAGGATTTTCCGTCTACAGTGAGTAGAGTATAGGTCCCAGCCACCTACAGTGAGATCGCCTTTTGGGCAGGACACAGAAATGGAGGGAATGAGAGCAAGTCTAGCGACTTTGACAGAACAGTTTGTAGTGAGATTAGAGTACAGTAGATGGTGCCACCGTACGCGATTATGATGTTGCACACAGATGGGTGAGAGAATTTCGGGGGGAGGGGGGCATAGGAAAGGATACCCATTTAACCAGTGGGTCCAGTCTAGGGGCCGTCACTTAACGTGCTCGTCCGATGCACAGCGGATATTCAGCGATTGTTAATAAATCACACCATCTCTGAAAGATCAGCCCAGGCTCAAACCTGAGGACCTTGCATTGCATCAATAGTCTGACTCGCTAACCACTAAGCCATCCGCGGCTCATTTTTACAATTGTGTTCCTGTTCCCTTTTTATATATGTAGGTCATACATACTGAAAGTAATGAGCAAAGCTGCATTACACAGTAGGGTGGGCCAAAAAAATCTTTTTTTCGAAATCGATCTTGGTATAGCGCGGAAAAGTTGCCTAATGCATCAGTTAGAGCCCACAAGAAATTTAATCAATTTTGCTCAATATCTAGCTGCACCCCTCCGCCATTGAAAAAGTAAAAATAAAAGACGAAAAATGCACTTTGAAGCCTTTATTGGAAAATTTATTTTCGGATTTTTTTTTTTCGAAATTGATTTGGCATAGCACGGAACAGTTGCTTAATGGGTCAGTTAGAAGCCAAAAAAAAATTTCGTCAATTTTGCTCAATATCTAGCTGCGCCTCTCTGTCATTGGAAAAGTATAAACAATATGAAAAAATAAAAAAAAATTCAAAAGTGCAATTACTAGTATATTACTTCTTGAAATACAGAAATCTAGAAACTGGAAGTATAATAAAGCAAAAAGGGGAATATTTACAAAGTTTAGGCTTTAGAATAATACTGTTCCTTGTTGTCAAAGGTTGGAAGTTCTCTTCTTGCTTAAATCTTAGCCCGTATGTAACCGTCTCTTGCAGTATCACCACGAACTTACATTGCAGTTTCAGATATGAGTTTAACACATCTCTCAACTGATTGGGTGTGACATGGGAACTTCTGGAAAGTTAGTGCGGGAACCTGTTCTTGTTTGCACATATCTTTTAACTCTTCATCTGTTATATGCACTGTAAGAGGTGGCTCTGTTATGGTGCAGTTCGGCCAGTTTATTACATCAATGTAATCAATGGCTTTAAAGTTGATTTCGGGAGGTTTGAAAAAGCATACACCTTCGGATTTCTTATTCCTGGCATTCAGAATTTGCCTCACTGCCAATTCCCGGATGTATCTTCGAAAATCCGTTAGCATTGCCAGTAGTACATTTTCAGGATGCGCAAAGTAAGCATTGTTTGAAATTACCTTGTCGGTAATTTTCTTTACATGGTCAGGCAACTGCCTTGTGAGAGAAATCATCTTCCAGATATGTCAGGCTTCATCTTGGCACTGTGGTTTCATTTTTATCTCGGCTGTAAGAGCATTATCCACTTTCAATAATGCACAGATTTCCTACTAGGGGGCATAAAGGTCAACCTTTTTCTCGTTATCTCTTGCTTCTGGGAGACATATTTGAAAAGTTCTTTTTCCTTAGCGGAGCTTTTCCATGACTAATATTTTTTGCCTATTTTCAATTTTCCCATTATGCAAAACTTTTCCCACTAGAAGGCGTAGAATTACATCATGTTTCCTTCTATATATTTTCTTTTAACTTTATGATTTGAAAATCATTTTGCCTCCATTACCTTCTTTCTGCTATCAGAAATTTTTTGTGTGCCATTTGTTAATTTTCATAACATACTTTTTAGCCGCTGGTGGAAGAAAGTAGCTGTTTCTGGATGTTTTATCGATTGTAGAAATCCGGTTGATTTTTTTTTTAACCGCTTGCATTGACTTTGAATAACTTTGATAAATTTAATTCATGTCAAAAGGGATTCAAAAAATGTGCTCATTACAACCAAAAACTCAGTGTCACCTTTCTTGTTATACCCAGTCTTAGTATAAATACTGTAACAAACGTTCAACAGATGGCATGCAACTAGTGTGCAATGTCACCGATCAGCCATGAGGCGTGAAGTAGCTAGTGAATCATTGTGCATTCAGTCACAGAAGAGAAAGTGTTTCATGAAGTATTTTCCATGGAGTGGAGTGATCATGAGAATTTTGTTGCTGTAATAGTGCTGCATAAAGTTGGAAAATCGGCTTCAGAGATTTTCAACATGCTGAAGAAGCTGAAAATCAGCCGAATATTTGCCTTCTAGACCATAAAAAGGTTCCTTGAGACTGGGACCATCTCTGACCGCCCCAGAAAGGGTTGGCTGCACACTGTGAGGTCTGCTCACCTGGTGAAAGCAGTGGCAGCCCATATTCGATGAAATCCTGCCAGAAAACAATCAGCAATGGCTTGTGAGCTGAACATTTAGGGAATGTTGATGTTATGCATGCTGCAGAGTGACCTAGGGGTGAAAGCTTATTGGCGGCATACAGGGCACTTCCTCACCCCACAACTGAAGCAGCAGAGGTTGCTAAAAAGCAAAATGTTTGCCACAGCGTTACACAGACAATCGCCACAGACAGATCCTTTTCTCTGATGAAAAAATGTTCACTATTGAAGAGGGCTTTCAACTGCCAAAATGACTGGATGTACGTGTAAACCTCATGAGAAGCCTAGGAGAAAGCTCCCAGGATCATGAGGGGCCATCATCCTGCTTCTGTCATGGTTTGGTGGGGAGACTCCAACGAGGGTACCACAGAGCTCCATTTATGCGAAAAAGGAGTGAAAACACCTGCCAAAGTCTACCAGGACAGGGTTTTGGAGCCCGTGGTTAAAAATGTGAGTCACACCCTCTTCCAAAACCAACAGTGGAGCTTTCAATGGGATTCCGCACTTGCCCACAAGGCCAAGTTAACCCAGAAGTGGCTTCAGGCGAATTTGCCAGAATTCATTTCTCTAGCTGTTGGCCTTCAAGCAGCCCAGACCTCAACTCATCAGACTACATGTTGTGGGCCACACTGGAGGACATGGCCTGCAGAAAGAGAAACCCCAGTATTGACAGTCTCAAATGCTCTTTGGTGAGGGTAGTAGCAGCTTTCCCTATGGAGACCCTACATAAAGCTATTGATGAGTGGACACAGAGACTGAATTAAGGACTGTGTGAATGTAAAGGCATGTCATTTTGAAAAGTGATTGATGCCATGTATTCACAAGTGTACTACTTATGTAATATCACAGGTATATTAAAATATCTTTAAATTTCTTTTGCTATTTCACTCAATACTTTGTAACAGTACTTATGGTAAGACTAGGTATATTGACACAAGACTGACTTTTGCCAGTACTCAGGAACTAAACTACTTTGCCATGCCACTTTAATGATTCTTTGAAACAAAAGAGTACGAGTCCATCGGCTATGCTTAAATCAATTCTGGATTAATTTTATCATAACCTGCAGCTTTATCACATTTTATAGAATCACAGCATTATCATATTTTATTTAAAGAGCACCTTATGGTCCTCCAAGTGCTCTTTGTCATCATCATTAATGGGAACCTAACCCTTGTGCCTGGATTTTTATCAGCTGGTCTTTAAAATATCCACTCCATTTAATCATCCTCCTCTGATATAAGGACTTGCCTATCTTTGATAAATAATTCCTGGTAACAGGCTTTTAATCTTTTTCTCTTATGTTTAATATGACTCCAAAATACTTTCAAAGCAATGTGAAACACATTTTCTAAAAAAAACTGCCTCAATCTACTGATGTCTTCCTGTTTTACATTCCCAGCACATTACTTTACCTTTCAACACATAATTTTAGGATCCTTCTTGTTAGCCTGTGACAAACAGCTGAAATACTGCATAAAGCTCTTTCCTTTTGATAATTTTATTCATTTCTACTGCCCATCAATGGGTGCCAACTTCCCTATCAATACATACTGCTATGAAACATGATTTCCTTACAGTCTCAATAACCCATCTTTTATACCTGTTCTAACAACCTCAATGTTTTCAGTTGGTGAGGCTTCCACTTTCAGAAATTTGCATCTGAAAATCCAGCCCAGACTCAATCCTATATAACGTAGTATGTTAACCCTAATTCACTTTCAGGGGCCTCAGATATAGCCTAGTGGTCAATGTTCGTAACTTCCATGGAGAGATATCAGGTTCGAATGCTTGAACCACTAAATATCTGCCAAGTGTCGGATGGGCACGTTAAGCCATTGGACCCTGCTACTCCCCCCCCCCTGTTAAAATAAGGGCGTCTTCCTCCTCCTTTCTACCTTACTTCCGTGTCCCTTTCCTGTCGGGCACTCTAGCCCAAATCTCCTAGCTTTCTATTTCTAAGGGTTGTTTAAGACCTGGGGTCACACACTTCCTTCCTAAAATGCTCTATATATGATCTGATCTAATGCACTTTAATATCTTTGCTGGTTTCTCAGCTACAAGACAAGTGACATTAAAAATGTATGCTACTAAAAAAATATCACTATTTCAAAATCCCTGATAAAATTTCTTAGACATTTCCACAATGACATTCAATTACCCTTTTTTTTTAAAATTATTTCTTGCCTCTTTCTTCCCAACAAGAAAAATGTTGGACGCTTTTGTCTCAAGATGGTGTTAGTGATTAAAGGTAGTAAATTGCTTAAACAAAATCTTTACCCCATTCACATTTTACACACAGTTCTTTCCAAATTTGTCCATTATGTCTATTTCTAACTCTTCCATAGAAATCCCCAAGGAAAACAATCTTTTCCCTTTGTCTGAATCCTTAAGGGAAAAAAATGGAATCCACTTCCTCAGAACTAGAACCTTTAACAATAGATTTCAACAATTTTCAAGACCAAGCTGTCCATTTTGAAAACAGCCTGCACAATGGGCTTCTTCTGTTCAGGTTTCCAACTTAGCCGCCTAAAAACCACTGTATCATCAAAAGTCAATGATATACCTGCTTGTGCTTAACTTTTACTAAGACCATACAAATACACTGTGCTAAAACTGACACAAACTACATTCTCCTGACACACACTTCTTTGTCTGCCTAACACCTACCAGATTTACGTTGAATTTTATGGATTTTTTTAAATACTTTGGCAAATTTTACTTCCTTCCCATTTATCCAATGGAGAAATGCAACTGACCCTCATCACTTCATGCATGGAAACAGAAGAGTACTTAGAAGTTACATTCTGTGGTTTCAGGCCACAGACCAGGAGACATACCTAGAATAAGATGGACTGAAAGCATAAAATCTGACACTAGGGTCATTCTGTATCAAATCAACCAACGAAATAGCCATTTTCAACCTGACCTTTTTTTTATTTCCTTGCAATTTGGTGTGATTGTTAGGCATGTTAACTTATGCATAAGCCCCACATTTTAGCTCTGTTCACCCATAGGGTTTCAAATTACATGACCCTGAAAATTGGAAAATCATGACCTCCGCAAAATCTTGAAGTAGCTGCATCTCGTTAACTAATTGGGCTAGAAGGCTGAAATGTGCCTTTTTATCACATTTTATCTGAGCTTTTATATCATGTTTAAAAAAAAATTATGTTGACCTTTTCAAGGTCATAGGAAATAACCTCTGAACTTGAATATTTAAAAACAAAACTTTAATTTTAAAATTTTGATAAAAATTACATGGTATCCTTAAAGTTTTGTCCAGCAGTATGCCAACTTTCAAGTTGGGACCACTATGGAATCATTATTTATAAAACATTTAACTGAAGTGAATCTCAACCAAAAATTCCCCAAAAGTTATGAAATTACATTTTGCAAGTGTTTGACAATTAACTGCATGTTTAACCTGATATTTTTATAAAATGCTAAGTTTATCCATCATGTCATACAATAAATGCATCATTCTATGGCAGGTGTTGTGTGTGTGAGGGAGGAAGACTGCTGGGAGTAAGAATGAGAGCATTGCTAAGACAAGAACATTAAAACGGGTTTTTGTGGTAAACTGTTTTATTTGTTTGTTTGGGTGTGTGTCCTTTAATGAAACAAGATTACAAAATCTCTGATTTTACAGGTTTTTAGCAAAAGCAGTTTGTCCCCCCCTAGGTTTCACTCATTTTTTTCGGCATCAAGTTTTACCCCCTTATGTATCACTGCTTTCATACAGTGGCATACAAACACCCTGCTATACCTTCTAACCCAGAAGCACCTTGGGTTTTGACCAATAGCAGGTTTTGTTTTCAGTTTGCTTTTGACTTTCGTTACTAATTACAGCTTTGCTTACCTTCATCAGACAACTGAAACAGTCATAAGTAGCCATCACACACTTTTGGTTTCTTTCTGTTACCTGTTACAGAAAGTCTAATGTGCTATGATCTTTTTTTTTCTTTTTGTTGTTGTTGTTTCTGCTTCTGGTATTGAAAGGTATTATAACAAAGACAATCACATGTAAAAAAGTAGTTTCTTAAATAAAAATAGTGTTGGCATTTTTCTGTGAAAATTGTCGCTGAGTATGTTTCCCTCTTTAAGTGCTAAAATGTCACAGATTTAAGTTCTTTGTTGTACCTCTTTTCAAGAAAAGGGGCATTATAATGTGAAAAAGAATATACGTCCCTTTTCTCAGAGTGGATGGTTAAACTTTCTATTTATAAAAAAAAATCTTCAAAGACTAAACACTCTAGCGAACTTCGAAACTGACGACAGCCACTCATGCTTACATGTTGCTGAAGCTGACACTTAACCTAGATAGGGGAGCTAAGTAAGGAAATTTCTTAAAGTGCATTAAAATTTTTGAATGTATCTTTACAGTAAGTTGGTTCAACTCCTGGAAAAAAGAAAAGTCTGCATGAACAAAAAATATCTTCATGCAAATTTTACAAAAATTACTTGCTTTCCTACAGAAGAAAGTTATGTTAATCTTTTCCTGATGGTGAACTCCCAACATTTGACCTGAAAACAGAAATTATTGCTCAGCTAAAAGAATTGTTCAGTGATACAAGTGAAGCTTGCAGGATGAGTTTAGCATTCCAAATTACAAAGGCAGAACTCTACTTGTAAACACAGAGATGAAATGGGGAATTTTATCAATTCCACATCTAAAAGCTAGGAAAAATTTTAAAACAGGAGACAGCTGATCTGGTGCAAGATTTTATTGGCGCAAGTACTGTTACAATCTTTTTTTCTCAGGCAGGCCAATGCCCGAGAAAAAAGATTGAAACAGTACTAGCTGGGGAAAAAAAAAAGGCTTCTTGTTAAACAATCTGAGAGAGATTTACACAGTTTGAGTCTGTATACCCAGAGGTGAATAGCTTCTCAAAGTTTGCAGAGCTGTATCCAAAAAAATGTATCTTTGTTGGTGCAAGAGGTACATGTAGTATATGTGTATCACAATTCATCAAAACTTTCAAGTCATGTTTCTAAGGTGTCAGATGGCAAAATTAGCTACTGAAGATAAACTTCCCATCAACAGCTAGCTATAAAGGCTGTATTACAAGAATTATATGCAATCCTTTATTTCCTGCATATAACTTCAGTAATTGTCAATACTGCCCAGGATCAAATTTACTGCAAAATTACAAAATTGATTTTGTGGAAAAGAATGACATTGATTCTGGTACATTTAAACACACACGGTCACCCAAACATCTCTTGAAACTGTAACAAATTCAGTGGGGAAAGATTGTCAATAAAATAAAAAAAAAAAAAAACCCAACAAACAAACAGACTTTAGGCACTGCTATATTACTATTTCTTTTTTATATCATTTTCAGTTCAAAAATGTTAGTTATTGAAGGTTTACTACTTAGCATATGATGGATCCTCCCCGATGAATCCTCCCAATTACGTTAGTTATTGAAGGTTTACTACTTAGCATACGATGGATCCTCCCCGATGAATCCTCCCAATTACGTTGGCTATTTAACACTAAAACACATTCACCTTTCATTATGTCTTTTTGAGGCCATTTTTGGTGAGGGTGAATTTCATTTTATTATTTTATAAATAGTGATCCCATTGCAGTCTGAACTTGAAAGTCGGTATATAACTAAACAGAACTTTTAAGGATGCCCTGTAATTCTGCTCAAATTTTAATATTACAGGTTTTTTAAATATTCAAGGTCAAAGGTAATTTTGCACCCTTGAAAAGGTCAGCACATGATATAAAAAGCTCATACAAAAATTCTATGAAAAGACAAATTCTAACCTTCTAGCCTAATTAGGTAACAAGATAAAACTATTCAATAATCATCTGGTCATGATCTTCTCATGAGAAAATTTAATCATCCACAACCAGGTTTTTTTCTCCTTTTTAACTCCTTTGCACCAATTAGCATGCCTAAAAAGACAATGCTATTGTGCACAAATGAGATGATGAGCAATGTCTGCTAATTGATAGTTGATGAAATATTTAATTTTCCCTTCCACTATCACTGTAAGGAGATCCCAAAAGGTTTTGAAAAGGAGGCATAAAAAGCATATGTTTGTAAGTACTGCTGGGCAATGTTCTTTAAAATTTGGTTTACTGACTTAAGAAAATTATGGAGTTACACCAAATGCTTCGTGTGAGATGGAAAACTGTAGATCAAATTGGTGACTTGAATGAAATGTTTATAGAAGGAATCTCTGGTTGCTCTCCCAATCCATATAAATCTTGAAATCAATCTTAAAGTACAGTATAACTAGCAAGCATGTTCTGTCGCTGGATTTTCTCTTTTGGTTTTGTAAGGTTTGAGGAAGACTGATCGCCTTTCTTACATTTTGCAGAATGAAGAAAATAAAATAAATAAAGAGAAAATCCTGCTCTCGAACTACGTTTTCCCATTGGGGAGCTGCATGGGAGAATATGGCCAGTCTTTCATGCAGTTGACCCAAGCAAAATTACATGGGAAAAAAAAAGAGTTTTCGTAGTCTAAATTCTTGACTTTATTTTCTTTTATTTGTAGCGGTCTTTCCTATCACGGAACGAGGGAATTTTATTTTGTGTGCTGGAAGTTTGGAATGTAGTGTGTCTGAATGTATTTTTTCCATTCGGTAATTTTGTTTTTCTGTTTCCGCCATTTTCGGAATTCAGTTGGTGAGAGTTTCCCCTTCAAACGGCGAGTCTTTTTGTGGCACGAAAGACAAGGGAAAAGTTATTTTTAGAGCAAGGCCAAGGTCAGGTTGAGCAATGTGTTAAATGTCACTGTTTGCCGTGAAAGGCTGGACCTTATGATTGGATAACACTCTTGACATTGGGGGCAGTTTTACCCAATAGGGTGAAGGTCAGAGGTCAACAAGCGTTGGTCCCTAGATTTCGAAGAAGGGTTCGCTCTCTTGTTTGTTGTATTTGAGATGTAAGGTCATGTGTAAAAATCAGCCTGGCTGGCTGGCTGGGCTGGGCTGGGCTGGGCTGACCTCGGACCCATCCCGCTGGCAAAGGTTCCTCAAGTATCCCGTCATTGGCATTGGAGTGCCCCTATTGATTCATCTAAATACCATGGCGACGTTTATCGGAAACGAGACTCTTCTCAAAAAGCAAGCTCACGAAGGCACCGATGTAATGGCAGAATTGGACACCAAACTCCTCGGGAATTGGAGAGATGGGAACAGCGCCTGCAAATTGGACATAAATGGGTTCTGCTGTAGTTTTGCTAGTGGTTAAATTTGGAGGTCTTGGTGAGATGTAAATATTAATTTTAGTGTTGTTGTCATCAGGTCTTATAGTTCATTTTAAATAAAGAAACTTCCCGTCAGTTTTATTTCATACAAATGTAAAGGGAAAAATCATTGAAAACACAATTCTGCATTTGTTAATGCAGTGTTACATATGCTTATAAATTTGGTACCTCTATCTCAAACATGAAACACCCTCTCAGATCAGTATTTCTTTTAAGTGGAATTTAACTCTTTTGTGCTTAATGATTTTTATATTTTATAAATTGCATTTGTATTTATGAGTATAGTGTAGGTGCCATGTGGTTCAAATTTTCTTAGAGGCAGTTTTATTATGGTATAGTGTTTTGGTGAATTTAGGTGGTAAAATTTATTTTTCAAAATTTTGTAGTAGTGTGGGCTAGTTTTCAATATCAGCCAGTGTATTTGGAAACAGATTTTCATGAGGGGAAATCATTACATGGGCATGCACGCAGACTAGGGTGCTTATGAAGTGTTTGCCTGTATATTACCATTGTATAATGTTAGAATTCTTCGAGAGGTGACGATTTCTGGAAATAGATAGGTGTAATTTTCTGGAAATAAGTGGCTCTGCGATATAGTGTGTTTTCCTGGGAAATAAGGTGGTATAGTGCATTTTCTGGGAAATTAGTGATATAGAGTATTTTCTGGGAAATAATGATATGGTGTCGTTCCTGGGAAAAAAGTGTTATAGTGGATTTTTCTGGAAATAATGATGTTGGCGTTTTTCTGGAAAATAGTGTTATTCCTCTACGAAGCTGTGTGCCTAGGGAACAACAAGATAAGGGTATTTCTGGAAATAATGTGGGTCTTCGTATGGTGTTTCTCCGGAAGCTGTGTGCCCAGAGAAAAATAATTTGAAGCAAGATAGTTGTTGCAGAGTGCTTTTTTTCATATGTGGAAATACTTCGTGTCTGAAAGGGTGATGTGGAAACAATTGGGGGATTGTCTTCCACCCCCAGTAAGCTGAAGACCCGTAGGAAGCTACTCCGAGAAAGGTGTGTTCACGAGTGTTGTCCCAAAAACAGTAAGTGAAGAAAACAGTACAGGATAATAAGCCACACTTTACTCCCATTTTGATGCATAGGCCTGATTGGATTCACGACCCATTCTCACCTTCAGCCTAAACAATGATATTCCTTCAGAGTGTAATTTTGTTTTCAAGGAAAGTGGGTCTGTTTAATTGAGATGTTTGCCTAGCCAGCGCCTCAGTTGTTTACTACATAGATCTGTTAAATTGAAAAAAAAAAAAAAAAAAAAAAAAAAAAAAACTTACATGGTGTGTAACGTACCAGGAGATGTGACGTACCTGCCAGCAGGACGCACACGATATAAAGGCACATAGCAATCAGAACAAATGTCCGCGTAGCTCAATTGGTAGAGTGACTTATTCCGGAATGAGGGGATCCGGGTTCGAATCCTGGCGTGGACAGAAATAACGGAGAAATTTACTTCGTTATAATGGCGCCCGAACTATCCGGATGACCCGACCGTTCAAAATCTCGCAATGGTGTGATGTTATTTCCACACCGCGAGATAGGAAAAATCAGAGAATCCCTTCTCCAACCACTTCGAAAAAAAAAATAATAAGGGAAAGATGATGTAACATACCAGGAGATGTGACGTACCTGCCAGCAGGACGCACACGATATAAAGGCACATAGCAATCAGAACAAACGTCCGCGTAGCTCAATTGGTAGAGTGACTTATTCCGGAATGAGGGGATCCGGGTTCGAATCCTGGCATGGACAGAAATGACGGAGAAATTCACTTCGTCATAGGTGTACTTTTGAAAATTCAGATTAAGTTGTTTTATGAATTGCATGTCAGAAATAGTTGTGTAATTGAAAATTTTGGTGAACAATAAGAGTGCATATAAATACGAGTTTTAATCCTAGTTGTAAATGAATTTATGGCACTTCTATTCATATTGTACTGTGGAATTAACTTTTTTACGGGTCTTATAGAGGTTATTATTCAAAAAAGTTGGGGGTCAAATTTTCGAACTAAATCCTAGTTTGTCATCAGGACTACGTCACTGGAGTAGTTGCTGCCACTCAGTTGGAAGAGTCCAACCGCAATTATCATTAATTGTGGTACTTCTTCTTGCTATTTCGATCCCTTCTTCTAGTTTCCTCTTTACTAAGTTTGACTGGTGGGCGATTATTCTTACTGAGTCCCAATTTATGGAGTGTCCACTTGCTTGTATATGTCTGTCTAGCCCTGTTTTGTTACTAATGTTCCTAATAGTTGCTTGGTGTTCTTTCATTCGGACTTTAATACTCCTCCCTGTTTCTCCTATATAGCTGAGTCCGCAGTTACTTTCGATGCAATATATTACTCCTTCTTGCAATTGGATGTCCACTTCTTTCTGCTTTAAAGCTGGCAGGAATTTCTATAATTTGTTACTTAGATCTGGAGCAAGCCTAATATTATATTTTGCTCCAATCCTCTGCAGTTTTTCGAAAAGTCCCTTGTGGTACGTAATTTTGCTGGTGAATTTGAAGTTGTTTATTTCCTGCTTCTTTTTTGGCACTTGTCTAAATAATTTCTCAACATAAGGGGAGGGGTAATTGTTTTCTGCCAATATTTCTTTTAATTCTTCTCTGTGACGATCTTTTTGAGCATCTGAAGAGACCAGGACTTCAATTTTTCCAAATATTGCCTCGCCATATTCGATTTAATATAATTAGTTAGGGTGGAATGAGTAGAAGTCTAACATCTTCCCTGGGTTAGTGGGTTTTCTAAAAAGCTGAGTGAACATTCTCTCCTCTCTTGAGGTCAAGTTCAAATCAAGGAAATTGATGCTATGGTCTTTTTCCAGTTCCAGGGTGTACTGCTAAGTATTTTCTAGCGAGTTAAATTCTGCTAGAATCTGAGAGGGTAGAGATTGGTCCTCAGTATCTACTATAAATAGGACATCATCCATGTATCTTACACAGAGAGCAAATATTGAAAGTTGTATAAGGATTTTTGCCTCTAGTTTATTTACATAATAATTTGCAAGCAGAGGTGCTACTGGAGAACCCATTGCAAGTCCTGAAGTTTGCCTGTAATATTTCTTTCCAAACTGGAAGAAATTATTCTTGAAAGAAAACAGGAGCAGTTCATATATGCCAAGTAGTATTTCTCTATTTTGATTATGAAAGACTATTTTTTCCGCCAGGTCATCCGCAATGAATTCCAGCTGGAGGTCCAGGTTAATGTTGGTATACATAGATACTATATCCACCAACTTTTGAATAATAACCTCTATAAGACCCGTAAAAAAGTTAATTCTACGAGTTTTAAATTCAGGATGGTTGGGAATTAGTGCTTGCCTTTTTTATTTACATTGTAAGGTATTATGTATTCAGAGCAAGCTTCTGTTAGGAAGGTTATTTAAATTTCATGATGATGGTGTGAATTTTAATTCTTTTTGTCAGCATTGCAAGTTAGTGAAAAATATTGAGTTAATTGAGTACAGTATTAAGTGCAGCATGTGCGGTATAGTGTCTAGAAGTTATTTTGTATCAGTTAATGCTAGTGTTCAGTGTTATGATATTTTAAGGCAAATTTTCCTAGGAGTGTAGAACTGTTTACTAACATAACTTTTGGTTATTTATAAATTTTGCTCAGTTATTGTAATTTTAAAATTAATGTTAGCTAGGGAAACTGGTTTGAGCGGTTGTTTGAAAGATTAAATGAAATCTGCACTGTATATTCATTAAACCATAAATTCATAACCGAGAGGGAAAAAGAAATTGCACTTCAGCAACCAGAACTTATCCACCCTGTTCAATCAAGTGTTCATGTGTTACACAAACCATTATTTTATTATTTTTATAAATAATGAGCCTATTGCTACAAGCTTTGTGAACTTTAAATATGTGAGATATTATGGTTATACAAGGTAGTTAAAATGTGTAAATTCTGAAAGCCAATTTATGGCCTACTATGTTTCCAGCTGTAATTAAGCTATGTTGAATTTTCAGCCTACCATGCTAATGTAAAATTCTAATGCAACTGCCTGTTAGGCATAAATTAAGGAAATTCACATTTCTGTGTAACATTTGGTATTTCATAAGGCCAGTGGCCAAAAGTAAAGATGGAATTTAATATGTTTTAGATTTGAAAAGCTGATTATGTCACACAAAAAAATAAAAAAAATAAAATGCTGGTTGATGCGTATTCCTCAACTTATTTAAATACTTTGTTTTTCTTTAATGGTTGAGTTTTACAATAAATGCAGGCCAAGTGGCCTTTCAAAAATCCAGACTTTGTGCTGTGAAAAATTATGTGTCTCGGTTGAATTTCATCCCTAGGTCCATCACTTCCACCCTTAGCTTGACTAAGGGCAGGTACGTATCTGAGGTTGTTTTTTTTTTATCCCGATTTAACCATACATTTAGTCCTAGCCACTTTGATTGACCTTCACTGCCTCCAAAAGTTATTTACATGTGTACATTGTCTACCATTGAGTATTTAGTTTCACACATTGGTACACATGTAACAATAAATACCTTTTTTGCACTTGCAGGTTTTTTTCAACTCGTCAAATATGCAAACAACACAAACCCGCAATAATAACTTTTGGATTTTAAAACTCAGTGTGGAATTTTTTTATATATCATGGCCTTAGATAGAGTTTACTTTTTGTTTCCAAATGCATCCACCCATCTCCCAAATTCAACATTTACCATAAATTTAATGTTTACCACTAATTTAATATTTACAATAAATTTTCCCTAAAAACCTATAAGTTCAAACAAACGTCTTCTTAACAAGTACAATGTTATGAACCTTGCAACCACCTGCAAATTTTATTTCAAATTTCAATTGAAAAAGACTGAAGAAATAATTGAAAGATCACATGCTTTTTTAAATTACATTTTATGTAACTTAAAGCAAAATTTTCTTTCTTAACATATGGTTTACCTAGTTGTAAATGCATTTATGGCACCTCTATTCATAGTGATTGTGGAATAACTTTTTTACGGGTCTTATAGAGGTTATTTTTCATGAAAGTTGGTTGTCAAATTTTCGAACTAAAGCCTAGTTCGTCATCAGGACTATGTCACTGGAGTAGTTGCTGCCACTCAATTGGAAGAGTCCATCCGCAATTATCGTTAATTGTGGTACTTCTTCTTCTTGCTATTTCGATCCCTTCTTCTAGTTTCCTCTTTACTAAGTTTGACTGGTGGGCGATTATTTTCACTGAGTCCCAATTTATGGAGTGTCCACTTGCTTGTATATGTCTGTCTAGCCCTGTTTTGTTCCCAATGTTCCTAATAGCTGCTTGGTGTTCTTTCATTCGGACCTTAATACTTCTCCCTGTTTCTCCTATATAGCTGAGTCCGCAGTTACAGTCGATGCAGTAAATTACTCCTTCCTGCAATTGGATGTCCAATTCTTTCTGCTTTAAAGCTGGCAGAAATTTCTTTATTTTGTTATTAAGATCTGGAGCTAGCCTGATATTATATTTTGCTCCGATCCTTTTCAGTTTCTCGAAAAGTCCCTTGTGGTATGTAATTTTGCTGGTGAATTTGAAGTTGGTTTTTTCCTGCTTCTTTTTTGGCACTTGTTTAAATATTTTCTCAACATATGGGGAGGGGTAATTGTTTTCTGCTAATATTTCCTTTAATTCTTCTTTGTGAAGATCTTTTTGAGTAGCTGAAGAGACCAGGATTTCAATTTTTTCCAAAAATTGTCTCGCCGTATTCGATTTAATATAATCAGGGTGGAATGAGCAGAAGTCTAACATCTTCCTTGTGTTGGTGGGTTTTCTAAAAGCTGAGTGAATATTTCCCCCTCTCTTGAGGTCAAGGTTAAATCTAGGTAATTGATGCTATGGTCTTTTTCCTGTTCCATGGTGTACTGCAAGGTATTCTCTAGTAAGTTAAATTCTTCCAGAATCTGAGAGGGTAGAGATTGGTCCATAGTATCTACTATAATTAGGACATCATCCATGTACCTTACATAGAGAGCAAACAAGGAGGGTTGTATAAGGATTTTTGCCTCTAGTTTACTTATATAATAATTTGCTAGCAGAGGTGCTAGTGGAGTGGCAGCAACTACTCCAGTGACATAGTCCTGATGACGAACTAGGCTTTAGTTCGAAAATTTGACAACCAACTTTCATGAAAAATAACCTCTATAAGACCCGTAAAAGTTATTCCACAATCAATATGGTGTACTTTGTTAATGTCAATGTTTTATTTTACATAATAAAAAACCTTATGAAGCACATTCATTGTTTGATTTCTTAATGCATAAAAAAAAGAAAAGCAAATTATCATTTTAACATTTTTTTTCTTAAACAAACCCTTTTTAACTGGAACAGATTAATATGTCCATAATTTATGCATATCATAGCATCCTTTACAGAAATTAATAAGTTCTGCATGAAATGCTTAAGTGATACAGTTCCTAATGATGCTGAGACCTTAACAGGAAACTCTTGTGAGAAGCATTTTCTCACTGCTCTGCAATCTTTTCTCTGGAATAATAATAATGATAATTATAATAATAATAATAATAATAATAATAATAAAGCTATTTAAGGGTATATATGCTACTCTCGATATGATGAGATAAAAACATGTTAAAATGTATTAAGACGTTTGTTAAGTTTCATTTTGTAATAATGGCTTAACAGTTAAAACTTTTTCCATGTTATTTTCTTTAGCGACCAATGCACTTCTCAACTTTTAAGTATCAAAAATATTTAAAAAAACTTTAACATGAAATTGCATAATACCTTTACGCTATAACAAAAATCGAACTTGGCCACTGACGGGATAATTTCCCTTTGTTCACAAAGTCAAAAGTATCAGCAATAATGAAATTATAAAAGACACATTATGAATTATTATAGGAATCACTCCACCTGCAATGACAACAAAATCACTACTAGGCCATTCTGCGATCGGCGGGATAATTTTTCACTATGTTGTGCAACGAATATTTACAGAGTTGAAAGTACTAGCCAAAAACCAAGTCAAAGATATCATCTCCAGATGGACAAGAAGTTAAAATATCCTTTGACAAGGGATTTAAAATGAAAGAACTTGGTAAACTAACAACACAGCAATTGAAAATTAAAAAAAAATGTTCTAGAAAGTAATAGCCACGAACCAACAATAAAATAATGAACATCAAACCGTTAAAATATCACAATATAAGAAGGCACAAGTCACCAAAACCTCATCCAGACTTCCTGGTTGTACTGTCCAACGCATTTCAGCAACTAATGGTTATTATCAGGAACACAAGAGTCCTCCGTTGTTTCTGCACTCCATGAGCATTATGCCCCGTACCTCGAATTCTCGATCTCAACCATTATCTGTTTCGATTATGTCACTGTATAGTGATGTTGACATTCTCTCTTCTATGGGAACCCAAAAGTCTTGCTATGTGTGGAAATTCTGGTTTAGTTGGATATGATGTTTTTTGTTGCCAGTTCCTTTTTTTGTTTTGTTTATCTTCTTCAATGAGAATCTTCCAGGGAATTGGTAAATCTATTCTACTACACATGTTAGTTGTTTTTTTAGTTTTTTCTATAATTATTGATTCAGCATAGCAAATAGTTTTTTCAGTAGGTTGTTTGCAAACTATTTCAACATCTTCAAAAACTGGAATTGCATTATTTTTTACACAATACTGTACTAGTGCTGTTTTTTCGTCTCTTTTTCCCCAATTTTTTATATGTTGTAGTAAATGTTTTTGTAGTTTATTTTTTGTGCTTCCTATTCAGTTGATTCTATTGTTGTTATTGAATGATTTTATTGGGTTTTGTCCTTTCTGACATACATAAGTTATTCAATAAAGAAAAAAAAATATTAAATGAAAAAAATTACCTTAGCATTTGTATGCTTCCAGAAAATCTCAAACTTAAAAAAAAAATGGTAAAGTGATTCTTTTAAAGAACTAAAAAAAATTCACTTTATCATCAGAAAATCTAAAACCCACTGTTTTCAGTAAAGTGCAATTCAAAAAGAACTTTTTAGTTTAGAGCTATTCCACAATAAAAATCCTCAACATTCTAAGTTTCTTAGAATATAAACAAGCTCTCCTGAACGGCACCGTGCCCACATCAAAACGACCTACAATGTCAATTTCTACATTGAAAGCAATAGCACACATACATTATTATAGATAGGCTAACAATTCTCCCAACCCTGAACAGCTACCAAAGCTTTTGAGAACACTACCACAATCTTTCTCTAAAACCAAACCACTAAAATAAGGTCTGTACATCAACCATTCTTTACACCTGTTTGCATACTGATTACATTTCTATATCCACCACTATGGATGAAAATAGGGAGTACATGTTTTAAATCTCTACTCTCGGTAAAATATTTGGTCAAACTAGCAACAGCCAAGGTCATCTAACGTCAGTGCTCGTTAATGCTTTAAAATTTGTAATGATTAAGGTACATCTTTTATATTCCAACTAGAGCATCATGCTAAGTACATCTCTTCACTTCCTGTTGTATGTTAGTTCAGCATGACAAAACATTAGTTTATGTAGTTAACTGCGCATTATGGGGATTACTAGGATATAAGTTTTCAGTTTGTCAAATTTTCGGGTTGTATCCCAACCCTTCTTCAGGACTGACTTGAATGAATGGTCCACAACATCACCGGGGCGGCAATTTCCAAGTCTTTAAAGGGTCATTCTATGTCAATTACTAGGATATAAGTGAAAACTTATATCTAGTACTCCCCATAATGCACAATTAACTGCAATAATTCTTCACCAGGATTTGCCATGTCTTCTTTAATTCACAAGATTAGTTTATGCTTTATCAGACTTAAAATATTTCTCTAATTTTTATAACAGGGCTAGACAGACTTATACAAGCAAGTGGACACTCCATAAATTGGGACTCAGTAAGAATAATCACCCACCAGTCAAACTTAGTAAAGAGAAAACTAGAAGAAGGGATCAAAATAGCAAGAAAAAGAAGTACCACAATTAACGATAATTGAGGGACTCTTCCAACTGAGTGGCAGCAACTACTCCAGTGACGTAGTCCTGATGACGAACTAGGCTTTAGTTCAAAAATTTGACAACCAACTTTTATGAATAATAACCTCTATAAGACCCGTAAAAAGTTAATTCCACAGTACACTATGAATATAGGTGCCATAAATTCATTTAAAACTAATTTTTATGTTAAAAACAATCCAAACTTCTTAAAAAATTCTTTCTATTTGCAATCTCATATTCCTTGTTGTTGTCTTCTACTGATAACCATTACAGTGATACCCGAAACATAATTTTAAGCATGGGGATAACTTCAGCAGCTATCATTAATGAGAACTAACCAGAAAACTTGTGGAATGCATGTGTTGGAACAGGAATTAAAACCACATTTCTTGGCTTTAATCTGTGAGTATACTTTCTATTACACCATCCCCACCCACAAAAAACGAGGGGGATTTCCAAGTTTTTTTGGGGGGGGGGATTAACAACCACTGTGAGCAACTCAATGGGCTATAAGCAGTCACCCATCCCTAATTTAGGGCCACTGGTTCCAGGGAAGGAAGAGAGCCAGTTCTGTAAGACAAACACAAGATCCACGCTACATCAGGTTTCAAACCCAGATCCATCTTGAATGAATGGTCCACAGCATCACCGGGGCGGCAATTTCCAAGTCTTTAAAGGGTCATTCTACGTCAAATCACCCAGCATTTTCACAAGATGTCACCCACCCATCTCAAATTTTTGTGAAAATTGGTACAGGTGAGATATGAAACCTGTAAAGCTTAATGGTCAGTCAGTCCAGTAGATCTTGAATAATGCCACTTTAAAAATTGGGTGGCTCTGCCTTTAAACTTTTTGCACTACGAGTTTTCACAACTACACTGTAGGACAAAAAAAAAAAATTCATAACTTCACAACTAACAGTTGCAGCCACATAATGTTTTTTCTTAAATAATCTGCATGATCCATACATTTTGGAACAACTTGTTTCTGCACAATTTTAGAATTAAAAGAACACTTTTTTTTTAAATTTAATGACAAAAGACATGAAAAAATGAGGCCACATTTTTATTAAACAAAACAATTTTTTTCAAAACTAGCCCCCACTTCAAATTTGCTAAAAATATTTTCATGTGTGTATTATAAAGTAACCTTGCAGCAGGTATAAAAAAAAAAAAAAACTTTGGGCAATTCACAATTTTGGCGAGGAAAAAAATAAATCCAAAATGGCATGTTTTATATATGGGACATCCTGAGACGATATTACCCAATTTTTTAATTATTTTATTTGCCACCATCCTGGATATAGGTTCATTCTTCTTTTCTGCAGCAAGCTAAAATAGGGCCTCATAATGGTTTTGATAAAAGGTAATTGTTTTCCTCTTATTGTAAATCGAAAGTTTTGGTTTTCACTACCTTAAAGAGGACATTTTCGGCTTACAGAAAATGTATAGAAATGATAGAATTTTTTTTAACCTGATTAAAATGGCGTTGAAATGTGCAATACTCACAAGCATAATCACCATTTTTCATCGACTGTTAATGTGACTGGGAGTTGGAACCCATGGGAATTTTTGTGTAATAACTAGAACTTAAGCACGGGAGAAACCACACACACACACACACACACACACACACACAACTTCAGATCATCAGCAAATAAAATAATTTAATTTGGATCTTTAGAGTTTTTTTCTTAAGTACATAAACTTAACAAGGAGAAATATTCTACTTTCATACTAAATGTGCAGTCAAATAAAAGTAATTTAACCCTAGTTGTAAATGCATTTATGGCACCTCTATTCATACTGATTGTGGAATAATCGAAATAGCAAGAAGAAGAAGTACCACAATTAACGATAATTGCGGATGGACTCTTCCAATTGAGTGGCAGCAACTACTCCAGTGACATAGTCCTGATGACGAACTAGGCTTTAGTTCGAAAATTTGACAACCAACTTTGAAGAAAAATAACCTCTATAAGACCCGTAAAAGAGTTATTCCACAAAGTAATTTAACCTGTTGAATGTAAAGTTGTAATTAGGTGCAGGAATTTTCTTCAGTTAGTTTTTCGTCCAGTGCATGTAAATACTTAAAAAAAAAAAAAAAAAAAAAAAAAAAAAAAAAAAAAAAGTACACCTAATTTTTTTTTGCATCAATAATAAAATGCTTATCATAGTTACTAATAAATGTTAAGGCCCCTCCCCTTAAAAAAATCATTGCTTTTTACAGGACTTTAAAATAAAGTTCTGTCCTCACTTGCTATCTCTATTTTTGCCTCCTACTAAAATTTCTAGTCATTGTGGATGTTTCTACTTCCTCCAATTTAGAAATAAGGTCATGCATTACCACAGACTGAGAAATATTGAGTATTTCACTGATAGTTGTTCTGCACAATATAAAAACTGCAAGAATTTTCTGAACTTGTGCTATCATGAACAGGACTGTTTTAGATTGGTGGAGAAATCGTCATTTTTTGCAACAAGCCATGACAAATCACCATGTGATGGTATTGGTGCAGTTGTAAAAAAAGCTAACAACAAAAGCCAGTTTGCAGCACTTTTCAGCTCAACAAATAACATCTGCTGCAACAATGTATAACTTCTGCAAAGAAAATATAAAGGAAATTACATTTTTCTTTGTGTGTGCAGAAGAGATGAACGAAATGTGTAATCAGCTTAGCCCCCATTTTGAGAAAGTAAAAACTCTTCCTGGTACACACACAATGCATCACTTTACATCACTTCCCAATTTCAGAATTGGTGCTAAGAGAAGTTCTGATAAACATTACAGCACTATTTCTGAAATCAGTGTAACTAATTTTCAAGATGAGTTACAGTTACATGCTATCTGCTATGTAGCATGTGTATATGATTCCTGTTGGTATGTGGGATTTGTTGAAAAGATTAACTATGATGGAGGTGATGCAAGTGTTTGATTCGTGCACCCACATGGGCCATCATCTTTTTATTGGTCAAATAATGATTGTTGTGAAGTACCTCTGACACACATATTATGTTTGGTTGAGGAAAACACTGCAACAGGAAGAACATACAGCCTATCCAAACAGGTTGAAGACCTGGTTCAGTCAAAGTTTTTTTCATATGAAAATCAGTAATTGTGTTTAGTTTTAATTCAAACTGACAGAGAAAAAAGAATGTAACTAAGAAAAAGTTAATTTATAAATCATACGTAAATGTATCATTCAAAGTCAAAATAATTCATAAAATGGTTTGTTCTATTAGTTTATATTTTTATTAAAATTAGTAAGACATTTAGAGACACCTAATCCTTGCAGTTGCTTGTATTCTTAAAAACAAAACAAAACAAAAGAAAAAAGAAAGAAAGAAAGAAAGAAAAGAAAAGAGAAACAGCTTTGGAAAGCATAGGCGGCTCTGCCGGTCGCATTTTTCACAATTGGTGATTATTTTTAAGTACGGCAACTGTAAAAAAACTTTGGTGCTTTGACTAGAGATTGTAAGCACAGCTTTGAAGGCTAGCGTTTTGATCAGATACAAATTGAAATTGGTCAAAATATTAAATTAAACAGTAACAATTATAGTGAGTTGCAAGCGCACTCACAGAAATAAGGCTACACATCTAGCCAAGTGTTGTTGCTAAAGTTTGTGAATCCCAAACTGTACAACATCCTCTGGTAAGGTTCTTTTCAGTTTTTTTTTTGTTTGTTTATCGTATGTATAAATTGTACATATACTATTTGGGAGTTAAAGGTATTTAAATATAATTCCATAAGACTTAAAAATATTTTGAAAACAGAAATAAACATAAATATTCATCAGTTTCTGTGCATTTGCGAGTGTTTAAATGTTACCATTTTTCACAAATATTTCAGAGCGTGCAACTTCTAAACCAGTTTGAACCACAAAATGAAACTCGCAGGTTTTGTTGATTATCAGTAGGGGTATCCTTTGTAGAAAAAAAAAAATTCTTATGTGGTCCCTCTTTTGAGATATGTAACCTTGAAATCTGCAAAAGTTGAAAATTTTGCAACTTTGAGGAGGGGGGAGAGAAAGTGCTTAGGGGACCAAACCCAGACTTAAGTTCTCCATAGCTGAACACTCTACTAGCCATAGTGATTACACGAAAATTCCCAACTTGGGGTTCCAACTCCCAGTCACCTTAACAGTCCATCAAAAATGGTAATTATGCTCGCAAATATTGTAGATTTCAAGGCCATTTTAATCAAGGTCAAAAAAATTATTTTCTATCATTTCTATACATTTTCTGCAAGCCAAAAATGTCCTCTTTAAGGTAGTGAAAACCAAAACTTTCGATCTACAATGGGAGGAAAACAATTGCCTTTTCTGAAAACCATTATGAGGCCCTAGCCTGCAGCAGAAAAGAAAAAGTAAACCTATATCCAAAATGGTGGTAGATGAAAATAAAATAAAAATTGTTTTGAGCTACTCACCAATAGGGTTAAACTATGGTCAAGCAACCACTTAATTAAAAAATTGGGTAATATGTCAGAATGTCCCTTATATAACACACAACATGGACTTTTTTTTTTTTTCCCCTCGCTAAAACTGCCCAAGTGTTTATTTTTTTAACCTGCTGAAAGGTTACGTTATAATACACACATGAAAATATGTTTAGCAAATTTGAAGTGGGGCTCATTTTGAAAAAAAATTGTTTTGTTCAATAAAAATGTGGCCTCATTTTTCCATGTCTTTTGTCACTAAATTAAAAAAAAAGTGTTCTTTTAATTCTAAAATTGTGCAGAAACAAGTTGTTCCAAAATGTATGGATCATGCAGATCATTTAAGAAAAAACATTATGTGGCTGCAACTGTTAGTTATGAAGTTATGAATTTTTTTGTCCTACAGTGTAGTTGTGAAAACTCATAGTGCAAAAACTTTAAAAGGCAGATCTACCCAATTTTTAAAGTGGCATTATTCAAGATCTACTGGACCAACTGACCTTTAAATTTTAACAGGTTTCATATCTCACCAGTACAATACTTTGTACCAATTTTTACAAAAATCTGAGATGGGTGGGTGACATGCCCTGGGTGATCTGACATGGAAATGACCCTAAAGTATCCTAAACTATTCATCATATGTTAAAATTATTTGTTCAGGGGCAAAAAAGTGATGGTAGATTATTATTATTATTATTATTATTGTAATATCAGATCAGTTATATGACAACATCAATGCTTTGCTGACCCAGCTTTTTTTTTTTTTTATGGATTCACACATCACAGAAAATAATGATTATATCAGCCACTTATACAACAAATGGAGAAAGTAACTACTATGGTTTTCTAGGAGTGAGTGCACAGACAATGAACATAACTAATATTACTGAAGTAAACCTGCACACACAGTTACACAAAACAGAAGGTACAACACCATGCTAGCACAATATGACTTATTTCTGAAATCTAAGAACTGAATAGCATGGCAATTAAATTGATTTCAAGTGGAATCTCTCAGCTGCTATAGCAAAAAAATGGAATAAAATATAGCATGAATTCATTACATAGCAATTTTTATTACACAATGTTTATACAGCATTCATTTATGAAACACTTATATCAATCTATGTTACAGCATGAAAACAGCCGATGTGCTGTGAGTTTTTAAGGTCAACTTCTATCAATGATTATGTTGCTAGACTGTTTTCAAATGATAATGGACATTACTTACAACTGTACTCATCTTTGGTGAAAATATTGGGCACTTCAACATATTTAATGTCACTTATGCAAGATCTGCTTTGGTGAACTGATATTACCACATAGACATCAGTGGCGTCACGTGCCCATTTAAGGTTGGGTGTGCGCTGTTATGGAAAAAAGCATGCACAAATTTTATTATGTATCCCGAGCTGAAAAATTCGTGCATTGATTTTGAACATACGAAAAGCATTTCTTTTATTTAGCTGTCGTCTAATGACTTACGGAAAAAGATTTTTACGTACACTCCATTGTAAGAAAAATCTGAATTTCCTGTACAAATACTAGAATGATGAACGAATTTTCAGTGTCTTTTTCTTTATATATAAGTTTTAAATACAGCACGAAGCTTACTTTCTTTAACCCACTTTACGCAATCTGCAAAATCTCTGGCACAAAAATGGGACACTTAGTACATCGTCAACCTAAATGGATGTCAAAATTCAACTGTATCTGTGCTCATAAACATATCACGCAGTGACGAAACGATAGAAAACTCGTAGCAGAACGTTGAAGTGTATTTACGACCCCACGCTATTCCAAATGCAAACGAGTATGACTAGTGGTGCTTTTTTAAGCGCGCACACCCTGGGAATTTAACCTTCTGCTTTGGATCCACGAGGAAATAAAAACATGACCTGTAGCCCCATCTGGAAAGCTTTGCATTACAGTTGCTTTAACAACTTAGGGTGTCCGCTGTTAAAATAGCAGTCCTGCAGCGGCAAATATTATTTCAGACATTTTGTTTACTGCACAAAGCAACGAACCTTCTCCTCTTCACGAAAATATTGCACAAGGGAATTAAGTTTAGCAGACAAACTTCGGCGAGTCTTACTGGAAATACATAAAAAGAAAAAAACAAAAAACAATATAACCGCAACTGGCTGCTCCGTGAAACTCAAGCGGTGCTGACTTTGGGTAGCACACCTTGAGAGTTCCGCTGGTACGATTGAGACCACATGGAAATAAGAACGTGACCTGCAGCGTCATCTGGGGAGCGCTTGTACTACAGCTGCTTTAAGGTCGTCGGATGTGCACATGCAAAACAGCACACCCCAGGATTCTAGTGCGAATGCAATATGCTTACTGAACAAACCTTTCCTTATTAATGAAAACAGTATGATAGGAAATTAATTTTAACTACCACTAGAAACTAGAAGCCTTAGGACAAACTCTGGTGAGTTTTATTAGAAACAAATCCGAAAAAATAATATCGATAATATAGGTTAAATTGCGACTCTGTGTGGGTGTGCCCTGCACACCCCAAATATTCGCCTCTGATAAGACATAGTTGTAGCAGGTAGAAAAAATTGACTATAACTCTTTAACAAGAACACATTATCATTGAGCCACAGGAGCCATACACTTGCGATGGATGACTTTATCCACCTAATAACTAACGCACCTAACAGACACCATTTATATTGAAATTGCTTTTCAATGCATCAGTAAAAAGGTATGAATGACGTAAAACAGAATATTGGGTAGCTCATCTTAAAAGATATTATGTTATAACTGTCTTTTCTTTTAGAAATGCGTCAGAGACCTTTACATCATTACCATGAGTAAAGCTACAAGTATTTCTGAAATTGGCTAACTGAAAATTATAATTTAGAAGTCCAGAAACCAGTCATGTCCCCTGTACTTGAAAGTTTATCCACTTATTTGTAACTGTTAACTAGATGCACAAGATTTGTACCGTATACAGAAACCCAATGGAAGGAGGGTGCCAACATATTGCACTAAAACTTCATATTCTTATGAAAGTAATATAACTTAAATCATTTGCATACAAATTGTTATGTGTAAGACTGGAAAATTACTTGCATATTCCTGTATTTTACCTTTTTTTAAATAAAATACTTTATTGAATCTACATAAGCAGTAGATATGTAACATAATATACATTTTAGTTATATCATAACTTTCTAAGCCTTTGTTCTAGCTAGAGCAAAGTTTATGTTATAAAATGCACTTCAGTACACAAATTTATAACATTAAGAATTTCACAGCACAGTTCTGGTGAAATATTTTTACCAGAACTGTGTGGTTCAACCTCTTCCATCATACTATAAAAACACTATACTTATATTAACTACCGTATTTCATATAAAAGATCATTTTGAGCATCACAATCACAATTAAGCCTATTTTTTTACATTTCTCATAGGAACATTTTTTTCTTAATTTGACACTAGGAGTTAAGGGGTTGGTGTTAACTAGTCATACAATGAAATGATGAGTACAAGTAAGAAACCTACCCCTTTTTTCTTTCTTGAAAACAGACCCAAGATACCTTTTTTCTTTTCTCTTCCTCAGGTCTTTGGTACGCAATAAAATTAGTAGATGTACTTCGAATGCTATCTCTCAGACCTAAAGAGGAAAAACCATGTGCCTTAAGACAAAGTCACGCATATGAATTACTAATCAAATCATTAGTAGAGTCAAATACACCAGCCAATAAAATGGAATGTATTTTCAAATAGTAATTTAATCTGCTTCACTCCCTATGACAAGAATGCCATTAAAAATCCTGGTGAAAGTCCTAATAATAATAAGAAACAGTTTCTGAGGCTTCAACCAAAATCCTTCATTCAAATATACCTGTGAAAAAGAAATATTGCATAATGTTTAAAATACTATGCAATTTCAATACATATTTTAAGAATTAGGGATGTTGAAAAATATCTTTACCTTAACCTTTTATCATGTATATAATTTCAGATGAGAATAAAAAAGAAATATTGACAAACCTTTGCTGCCCAACTTGGGCTCAAATCAATGCCACTTTTGCTGAACTGACATGTAAAATTTAGAAATCAGAGTACTTACCACTACCAGCCTACGGATCCATGTCTATACACACAGTAGTTCATAGACAATATGGTAATTATAGCATTTATTACAGAAAACTGAAAACCATAAGAATTTAAATTTCCAAATACCAAATGAAACGAAACATACAGTATAACAAAACTGATGGCTGAATCACTAAAACAACAACGATTCTTTCCACAAATTAAGTGACATCTATATTTTAATATTATTAACTGTTAATTAAACATGGTATTTGTTTTATTTCATCAGTTATACTGATACACTGACTCATATCATTATGATGCAAGAAAATATTTACATCATGTGCCAAAGGCAGCCATGCATTCTTCCACCACAGAAGATTTATGGAGGCTATCAACAGGATCTGTGACATTATGCAGAAAGTTTTTTGATAAGCAGCTAGTCAAAGAGCTAATCCCATATAAGTAGATATGACACCAGACACTTACAATTAAGCACAGCAGACAATACACTTTGGTAATAGTACTGAGCATTACAAACTTTCTATTTATAATGGGCATTGCCAAAGTTACTAGATAATGCACCTCAGAATTCAAGAACTGCCCAACAAGCCCTACACGGCTATAAAACTAAAACTAATGTTAAGACTACTAAATAGTTAAATGTGGCAAAATATTGCATAAAGAACATTAGAAAGACAGTATGACAATGAGAACAGATGTTAAATACAATCAAGAAAATAAGCTCTGAGTTGATTATTATGTTCCAACACAGTGGAATCAGCAAAATGCTTGCAGTGACATTAGGAGCCAAAATGGATAGATTAAAAGTGCAACAGGAAAAGACAGAATGTCATAATTACCAGAAAGTGTAGAAAAAGCAAAATAATAAAAAAATCTTATGTAGAACTGAATAAACCAAACTGCTTACTGCTCTTTTAGGTCTTTATTATTCTTACTGCTCTTTTAAGTCTTTATTCTTTGCATATGGGGATAAATATTTAACTAATTTGTTATATGTACACAATTGCCCCCTCCCTTTTGTTACTGCCTACAGTGCCTTTCAAAGTTCATTTGTTAACTCATTAATCTAGCCGCTGGCTTATAATACCAATCTAAATTCTTTGCATATACAGAGAAAGAGAAAGCAAATGAAACACAACCTCCATGCAGGCCAAAACAAAGCTTGCTCAGAACATCAAAAACAAGAAAAGGAATCATTTTCAGAAGTACTTAAAAAATTATTTATTTCTAGGAATTTAATTTTAGAATAATTAGCTTTTCACTCAGCCTTTGGTATGTTTGTAGAACGAATAGCCTATCTTGGCCTTCAATTTTGCTACATCACCATTTTCAACACCAGCAAGAACAATCATTTATGTCACATGAGTGAGTACCTAAATAAAAAAAATAATTACTTTTAAGTACAAGAACAAGTACATGACTACCAAAGAGGGTGACAAAAAAAAAAAAAGAAAGCAAAGAAATAAGTTAAAACCATACAACTCTTTGCTATCACTTTCAATAGATTTGAAATATAATATCAGTTTATTTCACTCCATATTTTTTTAAACAAGTTCTGTTTCAAATTGGCGACAGCTTTCAACATTTTCTTCTGTGAAAGGAATTGTAGTTCCATGAAAGTGAAAGTTAAAAAAAGGGGGGGGCTCTTAAAAACCATACTTAATTTTAAAAAAACTTTAAAATGTTATGAACTTTTAAGCACATTCTGAAATCACATGCAAATAGTGTGAACTTATCTACAGCAGAAAGTTATGAATTTATAAATAATAGCTAAATTAACTGATAATTTAAAAGCATTTTTCACAAAAAAATATAATAGCGCATGACTTTGGTGAATCACAGTGTGTGGTGGGGGCAAAGGCACAGACTACATATCCTTCTGTTTTTGGAAGCAATTTTATGCCACTTGTAGTTATATTAAAAGATCTGAATACACAGAATGTACATTGGTTTGGTACTCATTTTCTAATAATTTAATATTTAAAAATCAGGATTAATAAATCTAAAGCCTGACTTGTTAATGCATTACATGGGATTATGCACAGAGATTAATTAGGACAGCAGTATAGTGATGAAAACCATGCTTTAGACATCTGGCTGAATAAAGATACTGAAATTAATGACTAATCTTAAATTACTTTGTGGCTGTTAATAAATGCTGGTTTAAGACAGTATGACAACATGAAAGGCCTGATAAAAAAGAATATGTTTATAACCTAAAGAAAATAAGATTGAAGCTATGATCCAACAAAAAATTAAATCTGTGGTGCATAATATATTAACAGCAACTATTGATCTAGATGGATAACTCAAGAGAAACATGCAGAGGAAACAAATGAATCAAAAGCCATAATTAGTATTGTGAAAATAATTATAAAAATTAGACAAAGCAAAAATTTTGCACTGGTTTTAACCACTGGTCTGTATATGGAATGAAGATTCACAAAGCAAATATTACAAGCTGGTGAACTGTAGATCAATTAAAGACAAAGAACTGATCTTGGGTTGTAACCAACCAAAGAAGTTTCAACAGAACATAAATTAAGACAACTATTTATCACATTATTTAGCTTTGTACTCTTGTTTCTCACAATACATTAGATGTCAATATGAACACAGATGTGAGGAAAGGTACTGAATGTAAATAATATGCAATTAAACACTCTACATATTCAGTTAACCGTCTACATATTCAGTTAACCGTCCATTGGTGGAGGTACAAAGGGAAGGTTAAGTTATGTTTCTGCAATTGTACAAGCATCTAATAATGCAGGCATGCGATGAAGCAAAACCTGATAATTTCGGTTTGCATCTTTGAGATTTCTATTGCATCTTGATTGTAACACTCTTGTTGAGTTATTGTATCTTTACTTGCTGTATTAGAGGAAAGGTGAATCATGCAGTATGCCTACCATAATGAATAATGCATGTATGCAGATTCTTACAAACGAGGGGATTTCTGAATGAAGTACTGTTACAACAAAATGCAGAACCGATTCAGTGGCACAAAGTTAGTGAATGAATTTGCGTATGCTTGAGGTTTGTACGACAAGAAAACTAGGTAAGGTAATGGGATTAGCCGAAGAGTTTAGTTTGATTTTGAAAGTCCTTCCTGCTTTAGGTGAATTTCACAGGAATGATGTGCTATCTAAAATTCATCAAATGGATGTTCCTACTCTGAAGTGTGGAAGTGAAACTTACAAACTGCAAAAAGTACAAGTCAACTGTATACTGGACAGATACATTAATCATTAGGGAGTTCTACAGCAAGACATGTTTGGAACAGGTACAGAATGAAGGTGCTTTGAAGATTGGTATTCTGTGAAGGAATGTGTTAAGAGGATGACAAAATTAAAGAAGAGGTGCTTGCTCACTAAAAGAATTTATTCAGTCCAAACAACAGAAAAGAAAAAATATTAGGTGGCCAGGGAAATCAAGGGAGTGTAAAATTCAGGAATGTCATGTCCAAAGAAGAAGAATAGAATGAGCACACACGATCCCATATGGGACATGTCATGGAGGTGCCTGAAATTCAAAAATTCAAGCTGTATGCCACAACTTCTGAAAATGATGGCAGTTGAGAATCTTGTGGTGAAGTGGTATATCCAGTTTAGAAATTAGCAACCATGTGATCTTATTCTTCTCTGTGCACTGCCAGCCTTTTTTTTTTTTTTTTTTTTTTTTAAATCTAATAATCTTTCCCTGTCATACTGAATTAATTTAAATATATCAACATTAATTAAAATTTGACTTTCTTTGAAAAGAGCTAACTTCTGAGTTTCAGGAGCAGCCTAATGATATATGATTAACTAACATTTATTGAAACTGTTTCTGAAGTAATAGTTTGCTGAAGCAAATTCTATGCTTTACTTGAGTGCAAAACACTAACTTAATTAACTGAAATCTCCAACGGCGAAACTCTGAAATACAAACACATGAATTCTGCCTTAGTCTAATTCTGCTTTTCATCTAAAGATAATTGTCAAGGACAAATATTTTTGTGAAAGTAAAGAGAAGGACACACACACACACACTCCTCTGTTAAATGTTAAACAGTGTTCTGGTGTAGACTTCAAACACTTTCATCAAACAGAAATTGGCACATTAAGGCCTATCATGTAAAAAACAATTATGAATAATAATGAGTTGCCCTGACGTTAGAAACATTTGCGAAATAAAGTTGAACCAACTCAGACTATAAAGCATAAATGATTTTACTTCGATGTAAATGTTAGAATATTTCTTTGATTGAAGCCAAGATAAATCTTACACAACTGGGAAGGCTAATACAGACCAAGTTCAGTATCTAAACATTACAATAAAGAATGATTTGATATTCTTTTACAAAAACTAATTTGCTTTGTTTCATGACAAGACCACTAACCACAACAGATAAAAATGACAACACAGAAACATGATTGACTTTTAAATCTGAAACATGATTGACACAATGCTACATGGTATGGCATCACCTGAAACCTTTTCTCCTCTTATACACTTTAATGGCTCCTTTCTATAACATCTAAAGCAATGGATGGCTAATATAACTGAGCCTGATATAACTGCAGTGCTGGACATCATACCTTTATGTAATTTTTAACTGCATTTCATATCACTGTTTCCCTAACTATTATGATGTGGTCTATTTATATAGTGTTGCTCATTTGCAGTTTACCTAACAATGAACTCCTCATAAATTTTATATTCTGGGTTCGTGATGCAACAGTAATGTGACATCGCATGAAACCTGCTTGCAGCATTACTTCCCTATTAAATTCTGATACTGAGACTATGACAAACTTGTTAAATTTGGCTCTTGGAAAAAAAAAAGTACAAAAAGAGAATAAAATTATCTTTTTGTTAAGCAGTTAACTAATCCTTCAACAAAAGTAGTTCTTGACCAATACAAGGAGTAAATACTTCTTGTAACCTATCCTGAAAAACTAACTTTCCAACATATAATGCACGTGTAGTCTCAGCTATGTGGGGGATACAGCTTAAAACAAGATTGGGAGAACATTAAAGCTACAATTAAAAAACTACTAAACAGGTTTGGACAGACATGTACAAAATACAGGATATAAAGGGCTTTGGGACACTGTAGAAGTTCTGACACACCAACAGCACTTTTTCAAAAGAACATCGGCAGGACTGGAAATTGAAAGAAGGGGCTCAATTTTAAATAATTTGAAAGGTTGGAATTAACTTCATGAATGGCAACACCTACTATAGCTGTAGTCCTGAGGAAGGGTAGGGGTAATACACAAAAATCTGACACATGAATCCTTTTATTCCTTAGTATAAAACCCCACAATTTTGAGATATTTGTAGCATTCTTTCTTCGGATTTTTTACCTTCCAAATTTGCAGAAATTCTGAGATCATCTGATCCTGAAATATTTGCACTGTTCTGTTTTTGAAGCAGTGTTTACCTCGTGTGTCTACACAATCTATTGGGATACAATTTTAAATAAAATACTTCACATAAAATTATGAATCTTAATTGTTCACAGGAGTTTGGACATTTCCACACCTTCATTAAAGAATTGGCTACAGCAAAAGTTTATGATCATAAAAACTATGTGTCAGTGGGTCAAATGAAACTGTTCCTTTGGATGACATCTGGAGGTGATCCATGTAGGTAAACTATAGCTAGTTTTTAACTAAGAACAGCATTATTTTTCTTTGTGTGTCAGAGAGATAAAGCATACCTTGAACCTTTAAAAACAAAATGAGTGTTAAATAATATACAATAACAATGAAAACTGTTTTTGTGAAAACACAAAAATGTCTAAAACACATCCATATTAAGACGTGTTAGACTCACTCACTAGAATTGGACATGAGGCTGATTTCTGCATATCCATAAAGTTCAAGTGTTGAGTTCAGGTCAAGTACAGTTTCTGGGTGTGCTGGATGAACTAGATGATGAGTGCTGTGATTTAAGTCTTTTTCCATGCAAATCTGCTGTTTAACTTCTGCCAAAGTGCTATGTGGGCTTACTCTCAGAACCATACGCTGGTTGCGAGGAAGGTTCACTTGCAATCGAAATGTCTGCTGCTGGAAATAACCACCAAGAATAATCAATATCTCACATCTACCAACATATGATTAAAAGAGCAAAACAAACTTATTTTTAAATTAAATAAGCAAAATATTATTGCAACGTTCATTGTAATGAAAAGTAACTGTACTACATTACAAGGGTACAAATGTAAGAACTCTTGAAACAGCAAGAATTTTTGGAAGTTACTACACAACAAACATTCAATAGTGCAGTTTTGATCATTTATGTAAGGCACATCATAAAGTACCACCATATCACAAAAGCCATCTTTTGTGCTAGGATATGCTGTATTTATTTTACTAATATTTCCTTAAGGAAGAGGTGGAGCAAAGTGTCATCTGTAGAATATTCAACATTTATTACAAACTACTGTCCTTTTCACAGGTCATGGCTCAAAACTTCTCTATTACATAATGCTGTACATGTCATCACATTACATTCAAAGTCTTCCACAGAATTTCTGAAAGCACTGACTGCATAAAGGTTACAATATTTTCTAATATTAAAAAAGTGTTATCTTTTTCAAGGAAGAAAACACTGAACAGTATTTGTTAACATATGTACTGACTGTGTATTTAAACATTTCAACTTTTTACTCACATCTAAGTGATTCCATGATCTTTAAAAAGGGTTTCCCTAAAGCCTAGAGGGAAAAGATCTGCTCATACACATGACAGAGACTCATATATGCAAAAAGCTGCTCATAAACTGCTTGCTTACTTTTCATTTTTTACACTAGAAACAATGTTTCATATTGGGCAATATGAAGCAGTAATGTTGATGGAGGTACTGGTTTAACTCCTGATGTAGGACCATGTGGTTTTCAAGTTTTTTTTAACAGTTTTCTATATGAACAGCAGTTGCTTGTAGCACCACTTAATCTTTCTTCCAAGAATAATGTTTTGATATTTTCATTATTTAACAGTGAAAATACATATGGTAGTTTAAAGTTTTCTTATCTAATAATTGGTGGCTGTGCTTTGCTTTTAGTTTTATGCTGCAATTAACATGCAACAACAGTCTGTTGTTTATCTTTACAATATACTAATTTGTTAAATCTAAGATTATGATCACAAAACAACAACACTGCTCCATCAATTGAAACATCAAGCTTTGTATCTAGAAGCACAAATTCACAGGTTTGACAAGCATTAGGTGTTATTTTGGTATGGAATTAAATCTCTCCCTACAAAAAAGAAAATTTTGGTCTTCTGATTTGAAAAAGCTCTCCCTCCCCAACTTTTTACAGCTGAGGATATTGTAACTTTTGGTTTAACTTTGCTCCTCCTCAGAAGCTCAGTGTTTGCTACTTTAAGTTGTACACATTTACATAGCCATGTTGTACTGGCAAATCAGAAGGCTACTTCAATGGACTCCTAGTTTAAAAACATGCATGAAGGAATACAACAGTGGACTAGTTACAAAACAGCATCAAAACTGTTCTGGTCCAAGTGAAGCTAAATTTGATTCTGCTGCTGAAGTGGAATGTAATATTAGACTGAACCTAGACTTTGCCAAATATGTCACATTACAAATATTCATCATCAACAAAGAATTCAGAATCACATAGGGATATGTTTAACTTAAATAATACTTAGAAATGTAGTATTCAATATTTTCTGCCTTCATAATATTTCTTTAGCACGTGGTTTAAAAAATGAGTTTGGTGGGTTATTTAGTAAATAACCAGTGGCCAGAATAATGAACTGTACAGGTGCAGCATATGCACATTACTGAGTTGGATATATTGCATTATACAATTTGAAACACCACTCATTATGGGTGCACCACTTTACTTATTAGCAAGAGCATACATACCACACAATTGAAAATACAGCTGCTAAACATACATACCCAGGCATGATACAGGAAGGACTGGATGGCATCACCAAAGTATATTTTTGGAGTATGCTTCTGCTAAATAGAAAAGTGTACACATTTGTTACATCAGTAACACAGACCACAATGTAGTTCACCTACAGTATCCTGCACAGTATTTGGTATGCTTCATACTGTCCAGTATGTTACTGCAGCAGCTTTGAAAGAAATCTCACTGACATACTCCAGCATAACCTATGTATGATAGACATGCTGTGTAGTGAACATCATCTAAAAATGAGGTTAATGAACAGGTATATTACCTGTGAATGTTAATACATGTATAGTTATGCCAGTACCCTCGTCACTGTGTTCCATATTTTTTTTTTTTTTGTGAGATTCATTCGTGCTATCACAATTACTAAATGCCAGAGTTTCAATTATGTTGGACTGTACATAACATATGACCACAGAATCTCTGAATGTAGAGTCAACACTATGTGGTAGTGGACACAGAATGCATATATGCAGGTTTATATTACTGGTAATTTTCACCATGAACAGCACAATGCTCAGCAGTGGTAAGGCAATGTGTATTTATACAGAAAATAATCATTTGTTTTCTGACAAAGTAATCTGAATTATGAGATCAATAACAAATGACACTATGCATACACAATGAAAGAAGTCTCACAAAGGAGTTTTCAATTCAATTTTAAAAGTTGAGTTCAAAACAACATTGCCACCAATCTACAATGTAAATAAACTATCTGCCTTTAATATTAGGCATATGTGAGAATTTGAAAATTAAGAGGCTGAAGAAACTGCAAGCCCACTACAGTAATTAGCAACTTACAAACATTGGAAGTAGCTGAGATTGCTCCTAGAGCCTTCATGAGGGTGTGGAATAAAAATGGTTATCCATTTAGTCCAGCCATACATGCACTAACCAGTTAATTATAACTTCTTCAAAGCTCTGTTACAGGCAAAGAATAAATGACGACTTACAGGGTAGCAATATGGCTTTACTATAATTGATACCTTAAAGTTCCTGAGTGAAATTATTTCAAAGAAGCTAGCACTTAGAATGTTTTCAGGATTCTGTAGTGAAGCACTTTTTTAATAATGCAATGAAACAAAGCTGATGGACTGAGAAGTTGTTTATCATCCTTTGTCTTTATTGTCGCTTCCACAAATGACTGCAGTTAAATTGTTGCGTGCATACCCTGACTACATTGATAATCAATTTTATTCCACATAATTACAAAGGTAATTCTAACTACTTTTGGCTCTTACTAATTACTACAAAAGCACTGTAATCACTTCAGTGTGTGAACTTTTCAATTACACGTCACATTCAGAAGGTATTTGAAGACTGTTTAAATAATTTGTCAGAGCCAACTAATGCCCCCCACTATCTCCAAATTTACTACACCAGTGACTGCCTTGAGTTTTCGGTGGCAGGAAGAAGTAAGGAAAAAATTGAGTCTGGTTCCTATTGCAATCTTTGTTACCACAGTTTCTATCACCTGAGGAAGATGGAATGTACAGGGCAGGGCAGCTGATTACACCAAAAAGATCATGTTTCTTATTCACTGGTAAATAGTTAGAGAACAGGTTAGAAAGAAATACGTTAAAGAAGAATCTGCTATCACATCACACCTAGTTCTGCGTGACAGCCAAAAGACTCCAAATCACTAGGTTTTGTTCCACAGTCCGTACATGGATGACCAAATGGAACCATCAGCAGTGAGCTGATCCTCCGCAATGATTATTCTAGAGACAAAGAAAGTACCTGAAGGACTCAAATGTGGGATATGATGGACTACCACACTTCAGAAGGCTGGTCCAACATGAAGTCAACCCAGAACTAAAGATGTTTTAAACATAGTCACAATGATAGGAAAACAATGGTGAGGATGAAGGGACATGGACCTATAAAGGCAATGCAATCATGATCATTATCCTTTCAGAATGACCTACAATGTCATAATATAACATGGTTCATTCTAGTCAAGTACATGCCTACAAATAAAAGAATAGAAGACTTCTAATATTAAACTTGATGCAGGAACAATAATTTTACTGATGGAAAGTATAATTAATGTGTGTTGGACAATGCCAGGATTAAATGCTGTCAAAGGGAGCATCACTATTAAATAAATTTTATATGTAGAAATGACCATATTTTTGTGTTTTTTTTCCTTTTGTAAATTAATATATGGGGCAACCTTTTCTAAACACTGCTAACCAGCTATGAAAAAAATGCTTCATTTACAGTTCATCTATGCTGAGACTCTCTCAAGCCATCAAAACCAAACTTGTGGATGAGTATACCACCATTTTCTTGCAGGGCTACTTTACTGGTCAAGACAGATTGCTACAACTGGTTCTTTACCACATGTACCAGATATTTGTAGTCACTGGACCAAGCTGTAATGTCAGAACATTGGTAAGTTGTGGTCATACTTGTACCAATAAAGGAAACCCTTGACATGTTTATGTCACCATCTACAATATTCTTCAGGAGGGAAAAAAACGCAGCTGGGAATAGTAAGCAGTGTAATTCAGATGAATTGCTTCTCTACTTGAACATCACTGAGGCTCTGTTGTAACATATTCAAACACAGAGGTTATCTGAGACTGTTTAGTGCTATTTGTAGCAATAAACTTAATCACTGAGCTGAGGAACAATCCAGGTATAAACTGTAGCAAGATGGACGTAACTGAAGCTTCACGGAGATAGTGTGTTTTCTGAAATAAAAAAATTTAGGACACAGAACAGTGTAGGGTGTCTGTACAGTACAAGACATCTTCATTATGTTAACACCAAAGCTAAGCCCTTAATGGTTTAAAAAAGCGACATATTCTTGTTTGCTTCAGAATAACTTAAGTTGTGCAGGTGTTTAAACCTTCTAAAGGTTACCCAAACAAGAGCAGAAAAATAAAAGGATGTTTCACTTATAATAACTTTATGATGTCTCTCTATCCATCACTATTTGTACATTGGTAGGTACACAACAGCAACTAAGCTAGCCAGAACAAGTCAAATGACAGCAACACAGACTGAAATTTCATGCACAACAGCCTTTCTATTTAAGTACTGTCTCACTTCAGACATCATATACTCTTAATTTCAACAGCATCTACTATATACTAAATGAACTAATTATTCTAATTATTATATATGCCTAAATAACAACATGCAAAGCAGAAGTACTATGTCCAGTTATGTGGGACACAAACTGGCAATGCCTACAAATAGAGAAGCACTCTAACTCTACACATTAGAAACCAGCTGTGGAAAAGTAATCATGGCAAAAAGGTAGTAATGTGAGTTTTACTGTGGCCACACAGTTGCTACAAGGAAAACTGGTTGTTCAATCACTGCAATCGCTGAACTGTTAGGATTTCTATGGCAGACCGTCACATGTATACTAAGACTAGGTAAAACACAGCAAAATTTTCAACTAATGGGAGAGATGTGGCTGTAAACGTGCAATCGACTCTCCAGGTGTTCTCATACTGTCCTGCATCATTACTTATTACAAGGAATTGCACTGCTACCACAGTGCAGATGTCAGAATTTAATGAGGGTGCATCTATAAGCATATGAACAAACACTATCCGTCCTACCATGGAAAAAGCTACGATAGTCAACGCTTATATCATATCTTGTCCCCTTGTAGACGGCAAGGCACCCAAAAGCTTAGGCTGTAGTTTGCAATGGAACATGGCAGCTGGAGTGTAGAGGACTGGAAAAATGTCATCTGGTCTGATGAATCATGGTTTTAACTATATCACACCAATGGGAGGGGTGTCACAAATCACATTAAAGTGATGGACCTCAGTAGTCAAGTTGGGATCATACAGGCACATGGAGGCAGTGTAACAGTTTGGAGTGTGTTTACATAGGCTTTCTTGGAGCCTCTAGAAGATACCACACAAAACACCACACTCTTTTGTATGATATCTTTTGATCTGGAATTGGAAATAATCTCTAACATATAAAGGAATAAGGTATGTGGACATCCTGGCCGACCATCTACACCTGTTTGTATTTATTCTTTCTATACCACAACACCATCTTTCGCATGGAAAATGACACAGTGCACACTTCCTGAGTGGGAACCAAGTGGGGCCAGGAGCATTTAAATGAATTTACCACACTCAAATGGCCCCTTCAATTGCCAGAAGTCAACCCCACTAAGAATTCGACAGACAAATTGGAAAGATCTGTTCGATCCTGCCAACACCCACCAGCAACTGTGGATGCTCTACAACAGGTGAACCCTCACTTCATGGGCAGCAATACCACCTATGTGCTTTTGACACCTCATCGAGTCCTTACGAAGCCATCTGGTTGCTGTTGTCAAGACAAAAGGTGGAGCAACAGATTATTAGACCGGTATATATTATAATTTGTCCATTCAGTTTACGTAAAATTAGTTCATGAAATTACAGAGTCATAAGAATACTGTTACACATGAACCAGCTATGCCACACAGTAACCACACTCTGACCATAGAGACTGGATAGTCTCTTCAGCAAGAATTCAGACAGTTTTGGTAACATACAGCAGCAGCAGATATCCTTTGAGGCAGTAAATTCATCAGAATGTCTTTTTATGTTCAAGATAAAGTGTACAAATCAAGAAACTAAAACTTCGTTAGATGATTTTTTGGAACTTGTATTCAAAAATACTGATATGGCAACCAGTCTCACTCGGGATATTTACAAGTGATCAAGATCCAAGCAGTGTTGGAAGTCTGTGGATTTCTTTGTTTAAATGTAATCAGCTTGAAAATTGTTTGTTCTTAATATAATGGAAGACCTCAGAAGCTCACCTCATGTGAGTGGAGGATATTTGGAAGGATGATTATATCGATCTTGTCAGTCACACATGCAACTAGAAGTTCCAGGCATTAACAGGTATTTAGTTCTCCATGAAACTAAAATGCACAAAACTTCACACCATTTGTTATCATGGAAGAGCAGCAGTGCATAATTGTGACTATTCCAACCACAATCAGGCAGTGGTCTTACTATGCATGGCACAATGCATGATGGATACCCTTAGTTTTTAGAATAAAGAAACATAGTTCTTGAGAATAAGGAAACATGTTACACCGTATTGTGATCAGGCTGGTAGATTTGGGATGTGGATGAAGCCTGGAATAAAATCTGCTACTAATGAAGTTTGGAGGAAATGATGTGAAGGAACACAGCTGTGTACCTCATAGTATATCCTCAGACCTGTGGTGGTAGAAATCATGAAAGTCAAAGCCCATCTGACCATTCTGGGAATGTCTACATGCTCTATAATTTAGCAGTTATTTGGTATAGAACAATGTTGATTTCAACACAGCTAGGTGATGTTAAAGTTCAGTTCAAGAACATGAGTGAACACAAGTTGGATTGATCAGAACAGAGCCCCCATGCCATGGGATGAATTGGAATGGTGGGTGAGGACCAGATCAATACATCTTGCACTGGTAGCTGTAATGGGGAGAGCCTGCATACAGTCATTTATTGTTTACTAGCAGATGTACCCAGGATAATGAAGTATATCTTGACAGCTCAAGGAGGACTGAAATGCTACTGATACTAGTGTGAAATGATTTTATGTGTGAATACTTTTCTGGAAGATAATACATAGCCCAGTACCATTAGTTGTTATCTTGCAGCAACCAGCATACCAATAATGTTTTTAATATACATTGTTTGCAAATCCATGCACCCACTAATCCATGATGCACAGAACTTTAATGAACTGGCTACTACTTACTCCAGATTTTACAGACTAGAGTAGGTTATCTTTAACAGCTGATAATGACACGTAAAGAAAAGGCAAGTGCGGGGGGGGGAGTGATGCCTTACAACCCACTCTGCTAAACTTCCTTCAACAGGATCTGCTAACACTACACGGACCATTACACACAGAATTAAACATGTAGTCTTAAACAAACCCAGAAAATGAGAGTAACAAGATCTATGCACTACTAGCTTGATTGCCAGCTGTCCCACATGGTATTTATTCTATAGCTAGTTTGTTCCGGTGGATTATGGCACAATAGCTAAATATTACCCGATATTACCACATCAATGATGAATTGGTGAATAAAAACAGAACATGGGGTAGCCAGTCACATAGTAAACTCAAAATGTGAAATAGCAGTACTGACATAACCTGCTAACAAGTTGCCTCTGTTGTAGGTGAATGGCAAACTGATGCCCTAAAAGATTGACCTATCCTAAAGATGGTACAGCTTTCAAATAACTAGGCAACTTTATCTGTCAGATGAAATAAGAAGCTGAAACTTCTCTACAAAATAAGATCTTTAATAAATTTGCTTATATAAATTGCTTACATAATTATTTATATAATAACCTTGTGGAAGATTCACACCTTGATCATGGGAATACCCAAAACTTCTCCTGTTTTAATTATGAACTACAGTTCATCATAACTTGGGGAGCACTGTTTTAGTGCCAATGTATGAGTATCATTTTTTTTTTTTTTGCATGCTTTACTAAGCTTGTAGTAACTGTGAAGAATTTTGTAATGAAAATGCAGTTGCAGTCAGCATGAACAGAATGGACTATTATATATTCAAAATGGATGAAGTAAGGAAACTAAGTGGCAGTTCAGAATATGTAATAAAAGAAGTAGAGATAGATTTCAAATTATAGACTCTTGATTATTGATGTTACTGTTTCAGTTGAACTTTTATTCAGACCCATATACTGAAAGGTTTTCATCTGTCAATAATCATTTCTAAACATATACATAAGTTTGATAGAAATTGAGATTTGAAAGCTCAAAAAAAAAAATATGATACAACATATCATTATAATTTTCATGATGATCAGCTTCTCAGCACCTCCATAACACCATACTCTTTTGTGTGGTATTTTATGATCTGGAATTGGAAATAATCTCTAGGCACATAAAGAAAGAAGAAAATTTTAATGTGAACTTTTTTAGCTGAGGCCAATAAATTACTGGACATAGCTCAGATATCAATCAATAATAAATGAAACTGACTTTGGCTAATAACTCTTTTTCAAGGAGAAGAGATTACACGCTGAGTGTGTGTTAAGAAGAAATGACTCAAACTCAAACTCTCACTTTTTGGCATGTCTTCTCTGCATGTTTAATTACATTCACTGGTTTGCCATGCTACAAAGAAGATACACAAAACCACTCCATGAAACAAGAATGAACAATGACACTACCCTGGATCAATGCCATGCCCGATGTCACATGCATAATTTGTTTTTTAGAGAACAAACGTAAATACAACTGATTGATAGCCTATGAAAAGTCGGTGAAGCATGAAAACCTGCCACACACAAATGTAACTTTACACATGTTCTGACATTGAGGAACGTACAACCGTGAGTAAAATGTATCTCCATTCTTAGATGAGTTGAAATTTGATAAAATATAATCAGTTCTGAAGAGAATCACTTTTCCGTAGGTCAACAGTTGCAGCAGTGCACATCTCTCACCAGTGTTGCATTAATGAAGCTCTTATGAATTTTCATTCTTTGTTCCACTTCCTGCAGTTTTCTGTCATGCACAAAAAGCATGATTTACCAAGACTTATTTTGTGTCTAGCAAATTAAGAGTCATGCTAGCTGCTTTACCAATACACTCACTTCTGCTGTACAAAAGCTTTGGAGTTCATTACTTGGTTAAAATCCTCCCAGAAAACAATAACTTTCAACTACTTAAATCAAGAGCAACACACAACTTTTATGCACTATAGGTTTCCTTATTTAAAAAAATAAAATAAAGCATGACCTGTATAAATTAATGGCAGTCAGAAAGAATGCTCAATCAAAACACATTTCCCAAGAGACTAGCAGTGACAACATTAGCATAAACGACCAAAGCTTGAAATATAACTGGTGATGCAAAGGACTCCATTACATGGCACTACAAGAAAACAACTATATTGGAAAATTCTAAATAAGCAACTGGAAATATCTCTAAGCATTATTAGCGTACAATCACAGTTACACAGATCTCATTTGCACACCCTAAGATTATAACTGAAGAGCTAAACCACCAATCACAAACACATGAGATTACATAATTGGTTTATTAGTAAATATCATTGTGGCTTCACAAAAACACAGCACTCCTACTTCAAGAAGACTTGATTCTAAAGACAGGAAACAACCACCTAAGCCACTCTGCAAGTATGTGACAAAGTACTTAACGAATTACCACCAACATGCACAAATCAAAACTTCATATTAAATCCAAGCCCAAGGAGCATGTATGACTACTCTACAGTACTTGACAAAGTACTTCTGATGTTACCAACAACTACCTTACACAAACTAGACTTTGACAGAGCATACACAGTGAAGACATCTAAAAGAAAGTAGATCTGCAACACAGCTTTCACTGCACAAAATAAATCATCAAAAGCCACAACTGAAGAAACCCAACCAAGAAACAGAATACTAACACCCAAACAAATGAACAAATATTCACCTGAACACATTAACAATGGGTTACTAAAGTTTGCAGATCTAAAAAAAAAAAAAAAAGAACATTTCTACATCAAAGTGATTCTGTCCAATATTTATTACGAGTACAGGTGTATGGGTTCATGTAAGGCAGCCAAACTGACACACCAGCAATAAATGAAACACAAGATGTAAAAGAGTTTCTGGACACTATCTCCAATGAAGCTAGCAGATAATCAAATCAGACAATACATAAACCACTGGACAAAAAGATATGCCACAGAAATGAATAAAACTTGACAATAAAGTGATAAACACTCAACAAATTCAAAAGTGTTTAAAACTTTACTGAAAGTTAGTGGGTAGCATGAAAATATGCTTAGTTTTCCCATGCCTGAAGTACAGAAAGAGAGAAAAAGCAGATAATTTCTTAATCAAATTGTTCATGAACACAAAGATGAACATCTGCTTTAAACATCTTCCAGAAACAAAACAAGCTGACAAGAGAGTGGTAGTCAATAACAAAATCACAGTGGGGGAAAAGGGGAATTAAAGTTCTGAAAGCTGAGTAATAACTTAAGATATTCTGTACTGAAGAAAACAATGACTGATATCATCCTTATGCAAGAATTTAATTCACATGCCCTGATTAATTTCCATTGCATTTTAAATGCATCATAGTAATTACTGGTTGATTCTTTTTTTGTTTGTTTGTTTTGGGGTGCAGCAACCACTATGTGCAACTCTTGTGGCTATAAGTGGTTCCATATCCCTAACTTAGGGCCACTGCTTCCAGGGAAGGAACAGAGCCAGCATCATAAAAAATACACCACCTATGCATCCTCCGGGGCCGAAACCTGGGGTCCACCTTGTATGAATAGTCAGAAGCCAGCAAGGCAGCGATCTGAAGCCAGGACCTGTTTATGGATTCAACATATTTATAATGTCAAATGCACATAGGACATTTGTAGTATGGACTGAATTCGACATCCATTTCTTCATAACAAAAGATTTATTGCAATGTGACTGATTTCTTCTAACATGTTGCACTTTCTCCAACATGATCACAATCTTAGCACTGCTGTAGATACCTTTCATTACCATATTTCCTTATATCCCCTACATACTTATTAGCAGTTGTCCTTTATTTCCTTTAATGTAATCCATAGCAACTGCAGTTATATTTTTGTTCCACTGCTATTCTCAGTAACTCATAAGTTATTTTGTTTTTATTTTGCTTCAGAGTTGAACAACTATGATATCTGATGCTACAAAGAGTCATGCATCACTTAGAGCTACTGGTTCTAGAGAAGGGAGAGAACTAGTGCTGAAAGGACAAACAGAGCATCCATGTCTAACAGCAGGATTTGAATCTAGATCTAGCAGTGCAAGAAGTCAAAGTCCATGTCCTAGACTACTTGACAACATTATTCTGATTGTACACTATTTCATTTTGTCATTTTCATCATCAGCTTAACAGGCCATTTAGGCCTACCACCAAGTCTCTTCATTGCTCTTGCTCAAGTCTTGCATTCATTCTTCTCATATCCTTAAGCACCACATCCATCTACCTTCAGTCTTGGGGTCTTACCCCTGTTCTTGTCTTTATTTACCTGTGCACCCTTCTTGATTTGTTCACCTGCCTTCCACACATGTCCAAAACATTTCAGTCTCTTACCTCTGACAAATGTAAGAATGTCTGGCCTAGCATAAAACTATTGTAGTTCCTCATTATGTCGTCTCTCATATCTTCCAGTCTCCAAATTTTATAGAGCAGAATATTTATACAGCTTAAGTAAAGTGGTTCTTTTGATCTTTTTGAGAAATTTTGATTTTAATAGTTTTTATAATACTGAAGCAGCACTAGCCAGCCTTTTTTCCATAGTGTCCTAATGCATACAATTATAGTGACCAATATTTACCCCTACGTATCCGAAAGTGATGTATATACACTTTCGCGAATACATATTTCCCCACCTACAAGTCCAGCTGGATCTTGATAATTTCTTAAGATACACGAGTACTTTGTTTCCTCTTGATTAAGAACAAGGTCCATAGATTTTCTTGCCTCTAAGTTTGCAAGTCTTTGAGAAATCTCCTCATCTCCTCATGAGAATCTCCCAGTATTAAAATATCATCTCCATATGCAAACATTGAATACTTTTATTTCCATATTGTGATATTTGATATCTCATTAAAACTAAAAGGCTGGCTTGCAAGGAGTAGATAATAAGTAATTCATAAGTATACTAGAATTATTCCATAGCTCTGGGCAGTTGTTGTCTATCTCCAGACATTTCATGTCCCTAGATGACTATCGGGGCACATTTTCAATGTTGAACTGATCTGATCCATCTCAGAAGGCTTCTGCGGATAGTCTGTGGACACATAGAAACAGCACAGAGCTAAGGAACAATTCTGGTATTATTCCTTGCAAATTTCTTCAAAATATCTCTTTTTACTTTTTTCCACTATTAAATTAAACAACTCTGGTGTTAAATGATCTCCCTGTTTGTAGGCCAGATATTTTTCTCACAGGGTCTCAGAGTTATTGCACAAAGTGAATTTTAAAGATAGTCTTTTCATATTGCTTTAATGCATATTTCACAATTTCTTCAACTTCATTAATTTCTCCTTTTCAAAATGAGTGTCAGAACCACTGAGTTCAATTGCCAGAGTCCTAATAAGTCTGGGGCTAGATCACTTGTTTCTTGAGAAATGCTAAAAAAGTGGTTTTCTGTTCAGCTGAAAACTAGATAGCATAACAACTTAAAGTTTTACGTGAAAACTGCTCACATGCATGCCTTCATGCAATTGGTAAAAACACTGTGATATTTCAATGAGCATGGAATTAACACTCCTGAAGTACCAGAAATAGCCAAGACAAAAAGGAAATCTTAGGAAAACAAAGTTCAAAATTCAAAGCAAATTAAATTTGTTCCAAGCTAGGAATCACCAAGAATAACTACGTTTGTGATGTTAAAAACAGCAGTAATCTTAAGAGACCCCCCTCCCCCCAACGTATACACACATGCACACACACACACACAGAGCTGAATGATCATTACTCAGCTATTGAAGAACATTGTACTAAGAATCAACTGATGGTTAAACATAAGTTAAACAACTACAGTCCATTTTTTGACAAATTACATCCAGCCAGATGTTGAAATCTAGAAAAAAAAACAATATGAAAATCAAATGACAATTCGATGTTGACTGAACTATAACATAAAATCAGTAATGTCAAAGTCTCATAAGAAGCAAGATGCCACATTTGTATAAGACTTTTACAATAGAAAGGATAAAAGTAATCAGAGTGGAAGGCAAAGGCAGAATTTTGAAAACACAAGCATTTTACTGTATAATGGCTACTTATGTGGAAGCTTGAGCTGTGAGTAGTTCCACTTCCCAGATAACTTGTGAGGCACCAAACTCACAAAAGATGGGTGAACAATGATGAAACAAGCCACAGAAAATAGAGGCTACACAGCATAGAAGCAGGACACTGAAATTTTATAATACTCTTCATGAGTTCCAGATAATTGGCTGCCTATGAGTAGGAAAATTACAATTATCTCAAGATTTAACTAATGCCAAAGGTGAATGTGTTGATGTCAAATGTCAGTATTACTGCCAAAGAAAAAGCAGGTGAACATTCAACAAAGATAGTAATAACTCACATGACCAGTTCAAAGACTTGAGAATTAAGCACAGATCAATGTCATTTCAGACACTGTGCATCTGATAAAATACTGAAAACTGAGAATTATGCACATATCACTGTGATTTCAGATACTGGGCAGCTCATAAAATGTTGAAAACTGCACAAATAGATTTTTTCTGTAAGAAAGTAACTGGAAAGATGAAATAGTACATTCATGGGTCGATTGAACAAAGAAAAATGCAAAGTCAGAAATGAAATATCACAGCTATCAAGATAATCTTTAACTATAACAGCAAATTACCTATTTCAGTAGCAGTTCATATAATACATTAAGAAATGTGGAAGCTAATGCATTCATATTTGGTATACTAATGTAACTCAATGGTTAACTAATGACCTATTTTCTTAGAGAATTTAGCTAAAATAGTGGCATTCCACCACATGCAATTTACCTTGAAAATGGAGAAAACATGTCAAATACTGTAACCACTGTATGTATAATTTGACTCCACAGAGTAAATATGAAATTTTCCAAAACTAAAACTTGTATGACACCAAGTAATAAATCTCCATTATTCCTAAATGTGGAGTTTGATCAATAGTTTGTGGAATATTTGCAATAACGTTTAGCAAATAACAAAATAATAAATGCTTATATTTTTCCTGTTAATAATAAAATACAGTAATGTAATAATAATCTTCCACACATCAACTGCCACTCCGAGCATAAAAACTGTTATTTACAAGAAACAAAATATAAAAAATGATGCTTAGTTGACAGTGTCTGCATAGTTTCAATGAGATTAGCAGTTCTTCTGCTCTGGTATAATGATAGCAATACACCAAAAAAGAAGAAATAATCTTGTTGGAACTTTGCAATGTCAACTAGCAAGGAATCAAGTAAATATCTTTTTTCATGATATTTTACCTGCTTCTCACAAATAAATTTTTTATTGTGGAATAACTTTTACGGGTCTTATAGAGGTTATTTTTCATGAAAGTTGGTTGTCAAATTTTCGAACTAAAGCCTAGTTCGTCATCAGGACTATGTCACTGGAGTAGTTGCTGCCACTCAATTGGAAGAGTCCATCCGCAATTATCGTTAATTGTGGTACTTCTTCTTCTTGCTATTTCGATCCCTTCTTCTAGTTTCCTCTTTACTAAGTTTGACTGGTGGGCGATTATTTTCACTGAGTCCCAATTTATGGAGTGTCCACTTGCTTGTATATGTCTGTCTAGCCCTGTTTTGTTCCCAATGTTCCTAATAGCTGCTTGGTGTTCTTTCATTCGGACCTTAATACTTCTCCCTGTTTCTCCTATATAGCTGAGTCCGCAGTTACAGTCGATGCAGTAAATTACTCCTTCCTGCAATTGGATGTCCAATTCTTTCTGCTTTAAAGCTGGCAGAAATTTCTTTATTTTGTTATTAAGATCTGGAGCTAGCCTGATATTATATTTTGCTCCGATCCTTTTCAGTTTCTCGAAAAGTCCCTTGTGGTACGTAATTTTGCTGGTGAATTTGAAGTTGGTTTTTTCCTGCTTCTTTTTGGCACTTGTTTAAATATTTTCTCAACATATGGGGAGGGGTAATTGTTTTCTGCTAATATTTCCTTTAATTCTTCTTTGTGAAGATCTTTCTGAGTAGCTGAAGAGACCAGGATTTCAATTTCTTCCAAAAATTGTCTCGCCGTATTCGATTTAATATAATCAGGGTGGAATGAGCAGAAGTCTAACATCTTCCCTGTGTTGGATGTTAGAACTTCTGCTCATTCCACCCTGATTATATTAAATCGAATACGGCGAGACAATTTTTGGAAAAAATTGAAATCCTGGTCTCTTTAGCTACTCAGAAAGATCTTCACAAAGAAGAATTAAAGGAAATATTGGCAGAAAACAATTACCCCTCCCCATATGTTGAGAAAATATTTAAACAAGTGCCAAAAAAGAAGCAGGAAATAAACAACTTCAAATTCACCAGCAAAATTACGTACCACAAGGGACTTTTCGAAAAACTGCAGAGGATTGGAGCAAAATATAATATTAGGCTTGCTCCAGATCTAAGTAACAAATTATAGAAATTCCTGCCAGCTTTAAAGCAGAAAGAAGTGGACATCCAATTGCAAGAAGGAGTAATATATTGCATCGACTGTAACTGCAGACTCAGCTATATAGGAGAAACAGGGAGAAGTATTAAGGTCCGAATGAAAGAACACCAAGCAGCTATTAGGAACATTGGGAACAAAACAGGGCTAGACAGACATATACAAGCAAGTGGACACTCCATAAATTGGGACTCAGTGAAAATAATCGCCCACCAGTCAAACTTAGTAAAGAGGAAACTAGAAGAAGGGATCGAAATAGCAAGAAGAAGAAGTACCACAATTAACGATAATTGCGGATGGACTCTTCCAATTGAGTGGCAGCAACTGCTCCAGTGACATAGTCCTGATGACAAACTAGGCTTTAGTTCGAAAATTTGACAACCAACTTTCATGAAAAATAACCTCTATAAGACCCGTAAAAAAGTTATTCCACAATCACTATGAATAGAGATGCCATAAATGCATTTAAAACAATTTTTATTTCACATTTGGAGTGGCAATCAATGTGCGAAAAATGAATATTGCATCACTACACCTTGAAGAACACCAAAAGTATCAGCAATTAATGTTTCATTATATGCTAAATTTAATGTTGTATTACAACAGGTTCTGATTCTGCATACAAAAATTTATCACAATGCAAACTGCCAAGTTTGGAATGGATAAAACTGAATGTGTACTCTGTGATTACATATGAGAAAAAAACTCACTTCAAATGGCTGATTAGCAAGCTTAGGCATCTTTCTAATGGGCAAATCTGCTACAGGTTTTGGAATTATGTAGACAGTGTTTGTATCCAGGGATCCAATAGGTGTGTTAGGTTTATAATGAATGCTGTTCTCATCTTTTGAGCCAACGTTTATGATATGACCAGCAGCAGAAATTTTGTTTGCTGTTGAAACCTGAACAAGAAGATCCATCATTGCCATTCTGAAACAGAGAACACACATTAAGCATGTAGTTAAACACATCTGCCATTGCTTTTGATTAATACAGTGACATGAATTATTGCTTAAACTGCAAAAACAAAGGAGAATGAAGCAAGTCTAAAAAAAGAGTTACTGAAAAACATTAAATTTGAGCAAGACGAGTGAACACATTAAACAGCAGGCATATTCTCTTTTATATCTACAACAACACTGTTAAATTAGATACTAATGAATATAACTTAACAGTTTTGATTTTAATGAAAGTCAGTAACAAGAAAGATAACACCGAATTTTCAATGTAATAAGCACATCTTTTGAATCCGTTCTGACGTGAATTAAATTTATCAATGCTAGTCAAAGTTAATGGAGCTGGTATCAAAAATAGTAGCATCTGACCAAAGAAAGAAGTTTTTCAATCAGGTTTTTAATCCAACAGATATTGCGGTAAACGGAATCGTGAACTTACGTCCTCTGGCTGCAGACTTGTGCGTTAAGAAAAATTTGAGATTATATGAGAAACATTTCTCAGTGGAAACGCTCTACAACAAAGAAAGAATATTTCAAATCGGACTATTAGAAGCAGAGATATCGACAAATATAAGATATGCATCTACGCCCCCTGGCGGAGAAACCATGCATTATTTTAAGAAGAGAGTATTCGGAAAATGTTTTTCAATGCGAGCAGTATTGGCCCAGGAAAGAATTTTTTCCGTTAAGATTTTAGGAGCTCGGATTTTGCTGCAAATACATCAGAAGGCGAAATTAAACCTACGCTCCCTGGTGGCCAAACCATTTTTTACCAATAATTAGAAATTATATGCAAAAGATTTCTTATCAGGAGCTGTATCCTCTGAAGAATTTTTTTTTTCTTTTACATAGGAGGTATAGAAGTAGAGATATCGAGGAAAACGCAATTTACTTTTACGTCCCCTAGCGGAAAATCAAAAACAACTTGAAAAAGTGACTATACCTGAAATACTCTTCGACATAAATGGAATCGAAAGGGTAAAATATTTTTTTCAATTGGATGTTTAGAAGCAAATATATGGAATAAAGCATATTTTGAATTGGACATCATTCGCACTTACGCTTTCTAGAATCAAAATTTTACGTCGTGTAAAAAAAAAAAAAAAAAAAAAAAACGAAATGAAGGATCATTATGTGCATATTTCAAGCTTGCAAATGCAAAAAGATTTTTTCAAATCGGCCTAATAGTTGAAGAGATATGGTGTCCACAGACGGACAAACCGATAACATAAGCACAATCTTTTTTTACAAAAGACGTTCTAAAAATGCAAAATGAGTTAACAGGAATCAATGCTACAACTTCCGAATGATTAAACAAGTTTTATTTGAGACATCAATAAAATTTAACTGTTTACAGTTTTGACAAGAAAAGTGACACAGAATTCTCGGGCATAATGAGCATGTCGTTTAAGTACTTACTAATATGGGGAAAAAAACATTTCAAAGAAAATTTTTAGAGAAAAAAATTAAGTGTAAAAGAGAATGCATTTACGCCTCCTAGAAAATATACGAACATAATTTAAAATGTGCAATGTAAGCAGTGTTCTTCATAGACAATCAGTAAAATATCGACAAACAGAAATATCTACTTTCTGCTACCAACGGCCAAAATGTGCACTATGAAAAATCACTAACTATGCATACAGTATCTTTCATAACGGAAGATATTAAAGATAAAGTGGGTTTTCAAATCAGGTTCTTAGAAACAAAGACACAGTTTTAAGTAAAGTATTGGGTGTGTGCAAAATTTCTACCCGTTTTAGTATAGATGCAAATTGCGATCGGAGTAGTTACGTCACAGATGACGCTGCGATGCCGAATTTTCAGCCAATAAAGCGTGGAGCAGTAGAGCATATAGAGGTACCAGGTTTGTCCGAGTAAGTCATTCGTAACGGAAATCACAGACGGCGTAACATGGCATGCGATAAGGAACACATTAGACATCGTTTAGTGCATGAGTTCACTGTTAGGCATTGTTACTCATTTGATATTGTTTACTGTTAAGAGTTCATTGTTTACTGTATACTTGACAAATGTCGTGGCTTGCCGCAACATTTGTCAAGTGTATGGGGAGGATGCAGTTGATGATGACACATGTCGCCGCTGGTTTCGGAAATTCCAGTACGGAGATAGAAGCTGTAAAGATCAACCACGTCCCGGATGTCCATCCGTGGTTTCTGACGAGGATGTGGACCAATCCATAACAGATGACCCACATCCAACCGTTCAGGAATTAGCGGAAACGCTGTCGGTACACAGAACAGCAGTCGAAAAACGCATGCATGAGCTTGGGTTCATCACAAAGTTCGATAACCGAGTTCCGCATTAGCTTTCTGCAAAGCAACGAGAGGAGAGAATCCGTGCCTGTGTTTCTTTGCTTTCTCGTCACAGAAATGAACCGTTTTGAGGACGAATTGTAACGAGTGATGAGAAATGGGTACTGTACCGTAATGTAAAGCGTCGACGGACTGTGTACCAAGGTGCGGAGCTTGCTCCATCGACCTCAAAAGGAGGACTGCATCCCAAAAAGGTTTTGTTGAGTGTTTGGTGGGATGTCCAGCGAATAATCTACTGGGAGGTGTTGGCACCTAACCGAATGATACATGCTGACCTCTACTACCAAGAGTTGGACGACGGATTGCGAGAACAACTGACATCGAAGCGGCCAGCACTCGTTAATCGCCAAGGCGTGATCCTTCTTCAGGTTAACGCCAGACCTCATGCTGCTTTAATCACTCGGCAAAAATTACTGTACTTTGTTACCTCACCCGGCGTATTCCCCTGACCTGGCACCTGCGGACTACCACCTTTTTCGATCGTTACAGAACGCCTTTGCTCTCCAAACCTTGGATGATGTGAAAACATGACTGTTTTGACTCTAAAACACAGGAGTTTTTCCGGCGTGGGATTCAACTACTCAGACAGATGGCAAGAGGTCATACAGAATGATGGCAATTATGTGAAATCCTAGGTACGTTATTTGTTATGTTCTCCTCCTTTCCTTGTAGCCTACAAAAACGGGTAGAACTTGTGCACACACCCAATAAATAGAAATGAACACTTACACCCCTAGTGGCAAAACTGTGTGGTACAAAAATTGGCAAATATGTTAAAACAATCTCGCCACAAACGCTATAAGTAGCAAAAAGATTTTTTTCTTATCAGACTTTTAGAACCAGTGTTATAATCATTACAGAGATTTACATTAGGTTCATTTCATGTGAAGGTCATGAGACTATGAACGAAACAGAAAAGTTAAGAACATTTCAGATACAGGATAAACGCGAAAGACCTATTAAAAATGGGAGGCAAAATTTTTTAAAACTTATCTGGTTCTAGAAGAAAGGAAATAAACAATCCAATCCGTAAGTCAATTCTACCTTTCGATAAAACCTTTCGGCATATTTCCATTTCTCCTCATATCCGAAAATATATATATATATATATATATATATATATATATTTTTTTTTTACTTACTCTGAAATCTATTTATCAGATTTGCAATTCCCTTTGCTTTATATCTCCATTTTCTTACCCACTCAAGAACGAAATGGGCAACCCTCAGCCACCTAATTACTCTCCTGTAAACGCCTCGGAAAGAAAGACTTACATAGTTTCTTCAAATGATTTTTTTTTTTTTACACATACACAAATCTTATTCAATGTTAGTCTGAAGTAGATTATCATTATTTGGTAGCACTTGACCAAAGAAAACTGCATCAGCCTTCCGTTTCAGCTCTGCATCGAGCTATAAAGCGGAATATACTGATATAATTATACGAAGTTTCCGACAATAATGGCATTCGCATTCTTAATCGAGAAAAACTGACTGATTATAATATTTTTAATATTCTTTTTAATTTACTAATAACACACGAAACATTCCAGTCGTTGGAAGTTTTCTAGTTGACCGCCTTCACTTGCAGCACTGTTTTCAGAGACTTTTCAGTACAATAGCCCTCATACAAGCAGTATCAAGCAATCAACTCGATTACTGAAAGACAGGTATCACCAGTGGTTTTTTTTTTGTTTTTGTTTTTCTCGAGAAAAAGGTGCCGGGTCTCATAACGTAAGTTTCTGAAAAGGGAAAAGGTTGATCTAATAAAATGCAAATCAATTTCGTGAACACTGTTCTTTAAGCTTTATTGATATTACAAGGAACAAAATACAACAAGTTAGTAAAATCATGCAATGCACTGATTATGATACGCTTTCCAACATACCAGAAATTATTACTCAAGTTATGAGGATAATGACTGTGGAATAAGTCTCGCACCTGTGTCCTGACCTTTGACCCCATTTCGATGATATTCAACAGAACCGGTTCAGTATACCTCAAGAATAACACACTAAAGTTTTGTCGCAATAGAAGCAGTTTTACGCAAGTTATGAGAATAATGGCTGTGGAATAAATCTTGCTTTTGTGCAATGAACTTTGACCCCATTTCGTTGATATTCAACAGAACCGGTTCACTATACCTCAGGAACAACATAACGTTTTGTCGCAATGGAAACATTTTTAGGTAAGTTATGATGCACAAGGGCAATGGAATGGTTCTCACTCCAGTGTCCTGACCTTTGACCCCATTTCCAATAGGGTTCGTCCCCAGTGGCTCCCTGCCACATACTAAAATTTCATCGAAATCGAACCATTTTTACGCAAGTTATGACGCATAAGGGCAATGGAACAAATCCCGCTCTTATGTCCTGCCTGACCTTTGACCCCATTTCCAATAGGGTTTGTGCCCAGGTGGTTCCCTACGACATACTAAAATTTCATCGAAATCGAACCATATTTACGCATGTTATGACGCATAAGGCCAATGGAATGGATCCCGCTTATATGCCCTGACCTTTGACCCCATTTCCAATAGGGTTCGTCCCCAGTGGCTCCCTACCACATACTAAAATTTCATCGAAATCGAACCATATTTACGCATGTTATGACGCATAAAGGCAATGGAATGGATTCCACTTTTATGCCCTGACCTTTGACCCCATTTCGCCCATTTTCAACAGGGTTCGTCCCCAGGTGGTTCCTTAACAAATACTAAAATTTCATCGAAATCGAACCATTTTTACGCAAGTTATGACACATAAGGGCAATGGAATAAATCCCGCTCTTATGCCCTGCCTGACCTTTGACCCCATTTCGCCAATTTTCAATACGGTTCGTGCCCAGGTGGTTCCCTACCACATATTAAAATTTCGTCCAAATCGAACCATTTTCACGAGAGTTATCGTGCGGACGGACGGACAAAGCTGGAGCATATACGCTTCTTCAACCTACGGTTGGAAAGCGTAAAAAACACAATTTACATGTTCATATTATACACTGCTGGCCACCCAAAATGCAACACCAAGAAGGAAGCATCCGATTGGCCTGAAATTCGCAGCATGCGTCGCCCGCGAGAGGACATGCAAACGATTAGAATTGCAGGGCATATGCAAATCATGTGCGCCCGGCACGCCACCGAGAAGCACTATAAGAAGGGTGCACAGATGGCGGGGTGTAAATAGTGGAAGTGTGTTGAGCTGCCGGAAATGTGCGTGGAAAGCTTCCTGATGCCTCGTCGCAGAATACGGCAGTCATTCCAGCACGTTTCGGAGTTCGACAGATGGCGAATATAGTGGCTTATCGCGACAGCGGTTTATCGTACCAAGACATCGGCGCCCGTGTGGGACAACATCCAGCCACAGCGAGGCGAGTATGGATTCGGTGGGTGCAGGAGGGAGGGGAGGGACAGACGGACTGACCGACGCGAGCGATTGCCGCAGCCGCGGCATACCACCAAACAGAGGACCGGCATGTTGTGCGGCGGACATTGACGGCTCGCACCGTCACATCACGAACGTTAGCGCAGGAATTAGGATGTGTTGCACAACAACCTGTGTCAGCACGTACCGTTCGACGTCGTCTACAGGAGCGGGGACTTGTCGCACGGCGGCCATTGCTCCGATTACCATTGACGTTACACCACCGGCGAGTGCAGCGGCAGTGGGCTGTTGAACGTCGCACCTGGACAACGGAATGGCACGACATTGTCTTCTCCGACGAATCCCGCTTCTGCCTGCAACACCATGATGATCGGATCCGCGTGTGGTGGCACCGCGGCGAGAGACTGCATGACGCCTGCATTATGCATCGCCATACAAGTCCGTCGCCTGGCATTATGGTTTGGGGCGCAATTGGATATGACACCCGCACCTCTCTGGTACGCATCGCCGGTACACTCAACAGCCACCGCTATATCTCCGACGTTTTGGAGCCTGTAGCCCTCCCTTACCTGCAGGACCTGCCAGCGGCCACGTTTCAACAGGACAATGCGCGCCCGCACGTGGCACGCATCGTGCAACAATTCTTCACGGCCCACCAGGTGTCACTGCTGCCATGGCCCGCCTGTTCTCCCGATATGTCGCCCATCGAACACGTCTGGTCGCTGATCGGCAACCGAGTGCCCCGGCAAGCACCACCTGCGGCTACGCCTGATGAACTGTGGCAACGTGTGGAAGCAGCCTGGACCGACATACCCCAAGCCCACATCCAAAGCCTCTTTCGTTCGATGCCGCGGCGTGTAGCGGCCGTTATTGCCAGCCATGGGGGGCCACACAAACTATTGATGTCTGAGTGTTCCGCAAGTCGCACGGGCCTGTAAGCTCAATCGTTTCATCTTTGTATCTGTTGTTATGTGTCCAGTAAATCTAGCTTTGCTATCTCGTGTCCTTCATGGTGTTGCATTTTGGGTGGCCAGCAGTGTATTAAACTATTATACTGAAAAACCAGTATTCCGTATCGGTTTTATAATACATAGCAAGTGCTGAAATTTCAATCTCCGTAAAGCATACCCACAAATGAGAGTTAAATTTGAGATGAAGATTACATTACACTGAGAAAGAGAAGGGAATTGCATTTCGTTCCTACAATACAGTCCAAATTTTGTTCAACTCTTGAGATATTTTCACCGTTCACGTCTGCTCCTTGCTTTTCGTATCCACTACCGAATGGTGTCCTCCGAGGAGTCACTATCGAACGAATTTTTTTTTCTTTTTTGATTGGAGGTTTAACGACCACCGTGAGCAACTCAATGGGCTATAAGCAGTCGCCCGTCCCTAATTTAGGGTCACTGGTTCCAGGGAAGGGAGAGAGCCAGTACCGTAAGACAAACACAACATCTATGCCTCACCGGGATTCGAACCCGGACCCCTTTCGGGCGAATGATCAGAGGCCAACGCCTTAGACCACTGCGCCACCGGGGCGGCTCGAACGAATTTGTAGGATCAAACTGGGATAGCGGAGGCTCACCAATTTTTATGAATAATAATGAGGTTATTGCTGTGATAAAAAGCGAAGACCTAGCTGGGGTTTTTATCAGATTCGTCTGAGAAAATCCCTTTTTACATTCGCTGGAATATACAGAAAAGTTCACTTCAGCTATAAAAGTTACTTAAGTTTCTCTTTTCCTTGAAGTCGGATGTATTCTCTCAAACTATGAATCATCTCTCTTTAATTGAGTTGATACCTCTCAGATAATTTTCTGATTTCTTGTTCCCGATATAGTACATCGAAGATCCAAAACATTACGACCAGCGAGTCTTTATGCAAATCGAGGCAACTACACATAAACCACGGTGCGTGTGAAGCAGAGATGGAAACGGGTCACGGGTCAACGGGTCCAACGGGTCGGGTCAAGGTGTTCCTGACCCGATATTATTCCAGTTTTATTTTTGAAAAGAGAAAAATATATTCCAAAGAAAAATGCGCGTTGTGTAATTCGGTAGTCGATACTGGTGCCCACGGAGTGGATAATGATTTGCTATGCAAAAATATTGTCGTCTCTGTCTTAAAGCAACGAAGATTTCCACCGACCGACGTCAAACACACCATATCGTAAAAAGATACTTCCTTTGTGTTCTTTTACAGTGCAATTGTCCAGGGCAAGGTACAGGCAAACGTCATTCGCCTGCTTCTCAGCTGATCCACTCTCTCCGTGCGAAGTTCACTGTATGACTAAGAGTTACTTTTCACATCACACATCTTTTACATTGAGCATTCAGAGGTTTTCGATTGACGTGCAAATATCCCGTTCTCATGACATGTCATGTCGAAATTAACTCCTTATTTGTTAATATGGATGGATTTAATATTAAGGAGGTTGAGAAAGGCGTAGAGGCCAACAAGTACGTGCTTGTTCAAAACCATAAGGGGAAGAGTGAATGCTGGAAATTGTTTCGTCTCATTAAGGAACCGGTGAATAATTCTGTGTTGGTTGGTCTTGCTTGTTGTTCTAAATGTGCAAAGTGTATAATTACAAAGAAAGATGTCGACGGTGTAATAACAGATTATGGAACCAAAAATCTAACGGACCATATGAAAGTATGTGCACCTCCATCCAAACGTGGAAAGAGTGAACAATCTAAATACATTAAAAAAAATACATTTTTGTAATCGTAAATAATGGTTCCCATTTGTAATCAAGTTTTCTGAAGAAGTGGATACATGGAAAACAGTGAAAATATGGCTCCTTTGTACCGATACTGACATTTATATTGCCTTCTACTGTATTATTTGTGAAGAATTATATCTTCAGGGAGAATTCGTTTATTCGTTTCCCATTGATATCTACGATTTTTTTTTTTTTTTTTTGTAATGCGTACACCAAGAAAAGTGTACAATGCTGAACTGCTAAAAATCCAAGACAAAATCTAGGAATCTTAAGCTTTCAACTCATGTTCTCGTGACAATAGTAGGAAATGCGACGGTTTGTTGGTATGATAACTGCGCAATTAAACTTATTAGTTTGAACAACGCACAACGTACACTGAAGAGCAATTGAATTAGAGTACCTGTCTAGTAACGTGTAGCACCACCTTTCGCACTGATGACGGCGGCGATTCGTCTCGGCATGGACTCGACAAGACACCGGAAGCGCTGGGAAGCCATACGGATCCACGACCCCTGAACAAGCTCCCACAGTTCACGAAGATTTGATGGATGGGGGTCAGAGCCTAGAACATCTCTCTCGATGACATCCCAGATGTGTTCGATGGGATTGAGGTCAGGTGACCTAGCTGGCCAAGGAAGCAAGGTCATGTCGGTGGAGTGTTCATCTAACCATTCGGATACAAATCGGGAGCGATGGCACGGTGCATTGTCTTGTTGCAGGATGAGGTCCCCAGTGGGATGTTGAAGACGCAGAAACGGGAGCAAATGGTCGTCCGGGATATCCCGGTAACGTTGACCTGTGAGGGACGATGTCACACGTACCAGGAGTCCCATTTCAGTCAACGTAAACAGTCCCCAGACGAGAATGCCACCCCCACCAGCTTGAAGAGTACCCTGCTGGCAAGAAGGATCCATCGCTTCATGTGGTTTGCGCCGTACTCGTATCCTGCCATCCGCATGTATCAACGTGAATCTCGACTCATCAGTCCAGGCAACATTTTCCCACATGTCTAGGGTCCAGTGGCGATGTTCCCGCGCAGATGCTAATCTTTGCACTCTGTGATGTGCGGTCAGCAGCGGTACCCTCGTGGGACGATGGCTTCTGTACCCCATAGCGAGGAGATGGTTCTGGATGGTGTGGCTGCTTACACGTTTTTGTGCACCAGCGTTAAATTGCCGAGTGATTTCTTGCACTGTGGCTCGTCTATCTGCTGTTACAATGCGAGCTAGCCGACGATGTCCCCGTTCATTAACACGCTGTTGTCCGCGGCAGTTGGCCCTTGCAAGGATGATTTTACCGGATTCGATGTACTCACAGTGCACCCGTGACACAGTGGCTCGTGAAAATCCCAGTGCCTGCACGACTTCCGAGATGGAGTGACCGATTCGTCCGGCCCCGACAAATTGCCCACGATCAAATGCGCTTAGATCCTTCGTCTTACCCATACTGCGTCCGACTCTTACTGATTCCCGTCGCATCACTCCTTATATTGTCGGATCGCTGCATAAATCATGTTTCCGTTTACAGGGCCGCCCACAGCGCCACATTTGCATAACGCCAGCTGTCTCTAATTCAATTGCTCTTCAGTGTATATATACAGACGCACACACACAAAACCACACAGTTTGAGTGATACAGAAAAACAGAAAGATGATAGAGGGAGGGAGATACATAAATCGCGAAGCAGTTACATATAGAGAGATAAAGACAAATATACACTGCCCAATCATTAATATTCGGACACCCCGCTCTTGATAGTGAATTACGTACAACGCAAGCACCACGTCACAGAGCCAACTGGGAATATGGTCGTGGGGCTATGATGAGACAACAGCACGACTGCGAATGCGAGATGCCTAGAGCAACAGAGTTAAATGATTTCCAGCGTGGATTGACAACAGGTGATACGTAAGCAATCTCCCCGTACGAAACATTTCAGCAGCACTGAAGATCCCTAGGTCGACGGTTGGTGATGTGATATGCAAATACAAGCCAAATGGTATTAAACCTGTCAAAAATTACCCGATAAACCTCCAAAGCTATCAGAACTCTGCAAATAGTAGTCACTCAAATCGCAAATCAACATCGTCTCAAATCACGTAAATAGTATGCGAGACTATTGCGACTGGTGTTAGAACCAGTATACAGAGCTGTACGACACGGATTATTACGGTCGAGCAGCTATACACAAGCCGCTAATCACTTTGACTAATACCACACGCCGATTAGGGTGGTGTAAGGAACTTTGATCTCGGACGGTAGACCAATGCAAAACTATGCTTTGGATTGAAAATTCACTGCACACAGTCTACCAGTCTGATGGTCGTTCTTCGGTGTAGCAGATGCCGCGAGAAAATATCGTCTCGACAATGAAGTTTGGTGATGGTATGGAGTGGTTTTTCGCAGTTCGGCTTGTGCCCGGTTTAACGACCATCGTGATCAACGCGATGGTCTACAAGCAGTAGCCCGTCCCTAATTTAGGGCCACTGGTTCCAGGGAAGGGAGAAAGCCAAAGCCGTAAGAGAGAAAAACGTAACATCCATGCCTTACCGGGATTCGAACCAGGGCCCATCTCGGATGAATGGTCGGAAGCCAACGCTTAGACCACTGCGCCACCAGGGAGAAGGAAGGTATTTGACGACGCCGATCAGGATTCTCTCGTCCTCGAGGGACTACGGATCGAGAAAACCACCAGATTAGCAGGATGACTGTTAGTACCAGAAATGCGAGTGTCCGACAGATACCCAGAGACAGAACGACTGATGGGGCATCGGAAGTATCTGTCAGTACCATTTAATGATGCCTGCATGAAGCAAGTATTAGAGGCAGGCGCCACTCTTCTACATAACCGCTCATTCGAAGCCACACTGGAGTGGTGCAACAAACTAGTTGATTGGAGAGACGAATGGCGAAATATCGTGTTCATCGACGATTCCCATAACTGTCTGGGAACGTACGATGAATGCACTTTCGTGTAGCGACGTACAGGAAAAGAGCTTCCATGCCGTGTACCGCTGGGCGCAATTTCTTACAACAGCTAGTCATCTTTCATAGTGATCGAGGATACTTCAACCGCCTTGCAATATGTGGACACTATTCTCCGTCCTGTGGTCTTAGCACACCTGCAGAGCACACCAAACGCCACGTTCTTGCACTATAACACCAGATTGCATACAGCATGTACTGCTCACCAGTGTCAGCAAGCCGTTCCCTTACTACCATTGTCAGCCCGGCAGCACGGTATGTTGCTGATAGGGCACATTTGAGAAATCATGAAAATAGCGCCCGAGAACACAGCTGACTCTCGCGCATAACGTAAGGGATCTTCAGGAGCAAATACAGTAACTCTGGAGAACCTACAGACCTCGACATAATTAGGAAACTTTTTAACTCATTTACTAACCATATTAGTGCTGTATTGACGCCAGAGGCGGCCACACCTCGTAGTGATTCTACACTGATATCCATGCATCCGCCTCACTAAATATGCTCTCGGAAATGTGATCGTTCATTACTTACCGTACTCCAATTTTCTTAGTACGTCGCTTTGTATCTGTCGTATGCACGACATTCCTTCTCGATGGAGCAATATTTTGATGCGCAGTGAGTGCACTTCATATTTTCGCATATTCCTGTAAGTTGTCCTGGGTTTAATCATCGCGTTTATTCATTTGTGCTATTTTGGCGTAACGAATTTTCACAAATTTCAAGAAGAAACTTTACATGTCACAACCGTTAAAAAAACTCAAAGGCGGCAACGTAATGGCGAAAAATCTTTCTCAGAACCCGTTATTATCAGTGTTGATATTTTAAAACACCTGAACTGAACGCCAGTCTACGCAGTCGATTAAACGTCGTTTGAGCTCTATTATATAAAGTTTTACTCTGAATAGGTTTCTACTTAGGGAATTGAGTACCTGGGTTCGTTCCTCTTGAGATTTAATTATTATAAAAATTACAGATTTAGAGTCATACAACCGATTTTGCGGGGGTGTCTGCGCTGTATTCGAATTTCTAGGTTGCCGCAAACTATAGCCAACCACTTTGGTTGAACAATTTTCTGTACTGGATTTCGTATGAGGACTCCTCTTATTTTTTTTTTTTTTTTTATTGGAGGTTTAACGACCACCGTGAGCAACTCAATGGGCTATAAGCAGTCGCCCGTCCCTAATTTAGAGTCACTGGTTCCAGGGAAGGGAGAGAGCCAGTGCCGTAAGACAAACACAACATCCATGCCTCACCGGGATTCGAACCCGGACCCCGTTCGGACGAATGATCAGAGGCCATCGCTTAGACCACTGCGCCACCGGGGCGGCGGACTCCTCTTAATAAGTTAAGCTCAAAATTATGTGTGGCGATGATGTATCCCTAACATTTAATGCTCTGTAAAGATTCGTGAATTTTTAGGCGTGAATACGAAATGTACTAGCATCGCCATATTGCCGTGCATGCCAAATTATTTTGATATGGTTTCGCCAAAAATTCTGAATTAAATTTCAAGAAAACACCCAATTTGGACATAAACTAAGTTAATTTTGTACTGACTCTGCGAGCTCAAAAAGCAACCAAATGTAGTTGATAATATGCGTTGAACTGCTTCAACCATACTGCGCGATGAAAAAAGTAATAATGCGAGGGGCAGCAAAAGTTACCGGGCAAAATCAAGCAAGATATCATCGTAATCGTGAGCGCATCAAACATAGAAGGTGTTATCACGCTCTCTCTTCTGATATTTCGGCGATTTCTTGTAGAAAGCTGCACAAGTTCAAATTCCAGAAGCCAGCAGCAGTTATCGTGTCAGCGGCGCCGAGACGCTGCTGAAATGTCTTTGGCTTCATGCCCAAGAAAATTAGATCACCAGAACAGTTGGTCCTTTTCCCCCGGACTTTGTCCCCGTACTTTACATTTTGCAGTGAAAAACTCTCGCGCAGAGAAGAGCGTGAAGTTACATCGAATAAAATTCGCCGATGAAGAAAGCGATGACACATACATGCATGCTTTCCAAAGAATACGCTTACCTTCTGTGTCAGTGCTCAGTAAACGACTGAGATATTTTGAAGCCTCGCCTAAAAACTCTGACTCATTGGTGAATTTACAGGATCTCGGATCAGACGTTAAGTTACAGTAATTTTTAACTGCATTTAACTTTCCAAGTCATTCACACCTGCGAAAATTCGCTAAATTCGTTGGAACAAACGACCATATTATCAATGAAAAACACGGTGTACACAAGTCGCACAAGGTAGCTACCGGCAATGTAAGTTCAACAACCTAGTTTTTCAAGGACACCAACGTAAATACGTAATTATGCATTATTTCAACAAACAAGACACCTGGTCAAAACAGTAGCGATCCTTCCCTTCGGTTATTTACATAGCTCAATGAACATCTGCTGTATCCTATCTACTAGATTTCAGATACTGTCTTTGGACTGAGTTACTGCCTTACCGAGTTTCAATTTTTACAAATCCTAATAACGAAATAATATAGATCAAATGTTCCTCCTGTTATCGCATCCAATAACACTCTGACAACAACGGTTTTCCGTTTGTTCTGGACCAATTTATGAATTTATATCATCTATAGTAGTAATATATCAAAATCGTATCATATCATATACACACTATGTAGACTTTTATATTGGGACACATCCAAATATGAAAAAAAAAAAAAAAACCCGTGCATTTGCAAAACAAGACGCGCGGTTTGTGTTAGGTACGTACATAAAGGGAAGCGTTGACACGCCCGTCAGACATAGGCGTAACCACTAGGGGAGGGGTGGGGGTTAGGACCCTACCAGATTTTTAGAGTCGGGGATCCCCAATGTAAAGAACCCCCCAAATTTTTCGGGAATATAATGATATAATACACACTTTTTATGATGTGAACCAACTAAATTTGATAATATAAGACTAATTTTCGTAGAATGCAAACACGTGTATAATGTGTACTTAATAAAACAGCCATATCGATTCCTAATAAGCAAAGTCAGTTCTACAACTTTGTAATTTACATTTCTGGCGTATCTATCGTAGTTTTACAGTTGTGTTCGGTAAGTTCCACAATTCGCCAACAGAGGCGCCTATGTTGTGCTTGTTAGATCGCGCCTCAGCAACTGCTTTGCTCTTGCGTCTGTGTAGAAGAGGAAGTCCCAAACTCTATCTTATACAGTATGTATATCATATTGTATATATGTGTAAACATATAATGTGTACGTGCGATCGGCCACTGCTGTCAGACCTTGCGTTTTGTTAGGCTTCTTTTAATTTTTATAGACTTCTGAGCTCACCATCTAGTTCTTCTTTTTCTGGTGCAGAGAGATTTGTGCTAGCGTCTCTTTTGAACCACTTCATAAAATTTCAATTATTTATATTTTTAAGATTCTTTAATAATCGAGGGTCGGCCAAGTAAATATTCTCTATTTTTACTCAAGTCAAATTACACTTGTCAGACCACACTTGGAAACGACTATGCCGCGTGGAGATGAACTAATGGACTTTGAAACGAGCCCGGTGGTAGGATGCCACCTGAGTAAGCAATCACTGTCGCTCGTCTGGGATTAGCAAAATCCATTATAGCTGATACTGCTGTTCATCAATGGAAAGCACATGATGCCTCTACAGCGAAGTCGCGCTCTGAGAGGCCACACAAACTGATTGATCGTACCAAACGAAGCTTGCTGCGGAATGTGAAGAAGGCACGCACATCCTCCATCACAGAGAACCTGCTGGCGATGTCGCACGAGCCACTGGAACGCGATTTGCACCAATCCCTCTGTCGGGAACTGCATACCTACGGTTACACGCTAGAACGGCTGCGCACAAGCCCTACATCACTCAAGGCAATGCCAGACGACAATTGCAGTGGTGCTTCGCTGGCCGTTCGACGAGAACATAAGAGTGGCAGACGGCTGTGTAGAATGACGAATCCCGCTACTCACTGTTTCGTTCGGCTGCACTTATAAGTGTGGAGTTTGTCCAGGGAACATTGTCAGGTGGACGGTATTGTCGCTACAGTCAAGTTTAGTGGGGGTATCTCTGATGATGGGCGGTTGTTTCTGTTGGGACGGACTCGGTGCTTTGGTTGTGGTGCCCTCCAGCCTGATGGCCGCCAGATACGAAGACATTCTAAACAATTATGCACTACCTACACTGTGGTAGTACTTTGACACAGATTCCTGTCAGGTTCAGCAAGATCGAGCGCCTTGCCACACACTGCAAAGTCTGTTCATGCCTGGTTTGAGGAGCAGGACGTCCAAGAGACAGAGTGTGTGTTTTTGAGTCCAAAGTTCTACCTAAATCCAATATGACATCTACGGGACGAGCTAGAACACCAAATATGATCTCGGCTGGTAAAACCTCCATCTAAGGGAGTCCTGGCAGAAACCTTGCAGGAGGAATTTTTGGAAGAAAATTACGGAACAAACCCACCGCCAGTATCGTTGAAAGCGTTCCCAGAACGGTCGTTGCGTTCGTAACGGCCAAAGGTGAGCCGACTGTGTACTAATTTCGACTAATAAACGCGGTTTCCGTTCGATCTAAGTGTCCGAACACTTTTATCTACATAATGTATAGCCAATTCACATCAAAACTAAATTTTTTACAAATCAAAATTTGCTTTAAATAAGTTACAACTCCACTTCATTGCTGGAATTCCTCTTATTAACAGTTTTTAACCTAGTATAAGTTCATCCAACTCTACCGTACTGTTCATACACTGCGGATCGTATGTACTTCCAAACCATAAGACCTTAAATTTTGCATATAACGAGGAAATGAGCAGTTCTCTTTAGGTTAACAAACTGCCACTCGTAATTCTCTTCAGTTCCTTTCATAGGCAGGAAAGTTAGCAGCTATGGTAATCTTGTACAGATCCTTTATGCGCACTGTTACAGTGAGCTATTTACCCTTGCGCAATTGTTTCTCACAGAAAACGGAGTCACCAGCAGTTTCCCACTGTACTGAGCGAAGGTCTTGCCACCATATCGTGTCCAGCTAATTTAGGATCATACCAATAGCTTTTACATTTCACTCATTCCTTTCACATAAAATAATTTTAATTTTCCTAACAAGCAAAGGCTTCCCTCAACATTCAATCATCCGTATCTTCAACAGCGTGGGCAAAAGAATCAGTTTTGAACCAAGCAATGTTTCATAAAAAAAAACAAACATGCGGCTATGCACTACAAGCGTTGTCATTCATGATCATTTCCCCAGAAATACATAAAAACACAATACACACACACACACAAAGAAAGAAACACGTGTTCCCTGACGTGACGTTACCAGTTAAAGTTCGCAATTCAGATGGCTTCATGTGTAGATAAACACAAAGGACGACGAGGCACGAAGGAAATACGGGTTACGTTTAGAACCGCAATCCAAGAAAATGTTCATCCCATTGTCAGTCGTTTGCGTGTACCTTCACATGTAGTGGCGTAGATAAGGCCACCACCAGAAGACCCCGTGGTGCGGACGGCACCCAAAGTTTTAGAACGCACTTTCAGCTTTCTCGAAATTTTTTAGTGACAGTAATTGCACTTGCAAGCGAGTCAACCCGATTTGTACACATCATTTGCATTACATCTAACCCTCCCCCGTGACGACGACTTCAGTTGATAGATCGTTTTATTTCTTTTCTTATTTTGGGGGTTTAACGACCACCGTGAGTAACTCCATGAGCTATAAGCAGTCGCTCGTCCCTAATTTAGGGCCACTGGTTCCAAGGAAGGAAGAGAGCCAGTGTCTTAAGACAAACACAACATCAATGCCTCACCAGGATTCGAACCCGGACCCATCCCGGACGAATGGTCACAAACCAGCGCTTAGACAATTGCGCCCCCAGGGCGGTATAGATCGTTTTTCAAAACAGATAAAGAACTATTTATGAAATAAATGAATGACGCACCACTCCGTAAGGGGTCCGGGTTCGAATCCCGGTCAGGCATGGATGTTGTGTTTGTCTTACGGCACTGGCTCTCTCCCTTCCCTGGAACCAGTGACCCTAAATTAGGGACGGGCGACTGCTTATAGCCCATTGAGTTGCTCACGGTGGTCGTTAAACCTCCAATCAAAAAAAAAAAAAAAGAAAAAGAAGATACACAGAAAATAGATATCAATGATGTAATAAATAAATTCCGCCTTACGAAGAAACGACGACACAAAACTCAAAATTTCATGCACCTGTGATGTACAGGGGTTAGGACACAACAATTTATTAATACGGTGTAGGGCTTCCTTTGGACGTCAATACAGCTGCAATTCGTCGTGGGAAGGACCGATACAAGTCCTGTACAGTAGCTAGAGGGATTTGAAGCCATCTCTCTTGCAGAAAAGTGGGTAGTTCACGACGCGATGCTGGTGGAGGAAAACGTTTCCTGACTGGCTCCTCCAGAACACCCCAGAGTGGCTAAATAAAGTTAAAGTCGGGTGACTGTGCAAGCCATGAAAGATGTTCAACCTCACTTTCATGATTAGTAAACCACTCTTCCACCAGTTTGGCTCTGTGTATCGGTGCATTATAATCCTGATACACGGCACCACTGTCAGGGTACAACGTTTGAACCAATGGGTGCACCTGGCCCTCCAGAATTGTCCGATAGTTCTTGGCAGTGACGTGCCCCTCAAGAACAATCAGCGGGCCAACAGACTGCCACGATATTGCGGCCCAAACCATCACCGATCCACCTCCGTGCTGCACTGTGGGTAATAAACAGTCCGGGTGGTAAGCCTGTGAGGGATGTCTCCACACGTAAACTCTCACGGTTGTGGGAAAAACATGAAGAACGATTCATCGGAGAACAATACCCATTTCACGTTGTCCAACGCCCACAACTGGGGCTGCTGGCATCATTGCAACCGACGTTTGCCATTCCCACTGGTTACCTAGGGTTTGGCGACAGCAATACGTCCGCGAATGTTGACCCGGTGAAGCTCCCGACGAACAGTTTTGATGGAAACAGGTGAGTCGCGGTGCGTATTCATCTCTGCGGTGAGTTGGGCAACTGTGGTTTTATGTTTTTTGGGGGGCTACCATCCGTGTTAGCACCCAGACGTTCCTGTCAGACAACTTCCTCTTACCTCGACAGTTACTCCTATTGGATGTGGTTCTTCTCTCTTGCTGGTATGCAGACATGACCCTGGATACCGTGGCTTGTGATACACCACAAAGACTTGCTGTCTTGGACACAGATGCACCGGCGAGACGCACACCAACAATCTGTCCTCTTTAAAACTCGGATATGTCTCCCATTATGCTGTGTAGATCGCACTTTTTGAAGTCCAGCAATGCTACTGCTCTGCTAATGCAACCTTCACACTCCGCTCTCGTTGATCGACTGCAAAAGATGCAGGCTGGCCACCAGGTAGCGCGTACAGCGGCGTGACACGTGGGGTGCTATTTGCGCAGGTGCTTCAGTTCGTTGTCCACCCCCTGTATGTGCTCGTATATTCCTGATTTCTTCCAACAAAATCTACGCAGACTATTTGTATCAGGTTAGTGGCATTCACACTATTGATATAGCAAATTATGAGAAACAAGTTAGAAATTTTCAAAATGATGTTTTAAGACTAAACGCATTTCTAACAAGTAGTACAAGTGCTATTTTGTTTTTGTTTTTTCAAATGTTTCCAATCACTATGACTGCAGTAGGAATTCCGGCAATGAAATACCACTAACATTTGGCATATACTGTTTATTAGCTTCATTAAAATTCCATGGACATATAATAAAAACCGCTGTAAAACGTTACCAGCCACTTAATATTTCATGATATAATGCTTATTGAACCCTTGCTATGATACCTAATTTTTCTACGCTTCGCTACCAATTATAAAGCCCACCCGATTATTGAATGACAACAGGGGCCCCGCGATGCAAGCAGTCTTTGCATCTACTCCTCTGTGGGCTTCATGCCACTTCCACGGTTAACCACTACTGAGTTAGTGCTTGACCTATTAACTTTAGCTCACGACAAACATCAATGTCATGTGCGAACACTGATCCCATTTGGAACATGTGCTGTGAAAAAAAAAAAAAAGCAGCGTTTCGTACACTTTCCTGCGATACAGTAGTAACGGACCATTTAGGTAAAGCATCTTTTGAATCACACTGTAGTTGTGCATTTGTAAAACAACGGGGTTTTTCTACTCACAAATCTTCCACATGATGTACTAAATGGGCGTACAGCACTACCACAAAATGGCTGAGTCCTATACATATGGGCAGATTATACAGTTCCCAACGAATTATTTCTTTCCAGACATTTCTGGCAATAACCTACCACGATTGCAGCACGCGAAACGTGCAGCTACTCCGCTCAGACAGTAAAGGTCATTTGTTTATCAAAGTCTGCACCTTATTTTTGATAACATATGCAAATCTGCGGGCAATGAGCACACACTATCTGAAATCAGCAGAAATAATTTCTTTCCGTACATGTAATTCTGTTCATTTTCCATAGGAGTTCCACTATGCTAATCGTAAAAATAATTTTCGCCTTTCATCTTTTGAAACGGAATGAAAAAAATGACTAGCTGATTTTGTGGTTTAAATATCCCATTGATAATCGACTGAATACAAAGTACAGTGTTAAAAGTAAGTGGTGTGAATTCACGAAACATTCCTGAAAATAACGTGCAGAAAAGTTGGCGGTAGGTGTCTGCCTTTTAGCGAAATTTACGGTTTTAAGAGTTTCCGTTTCTTCTAACTTCAGTATTTTGACAAAATTTCCGTAGTCAGTAATCCCGTTTATTTCAGAAAAGTCCGTTTCGGGTTTTTTCGTATTTATACAGAAATTTCGCAAAAATAGTAGATTTTGACGTTTTCAGCACGTTTACGAATCCCTTCCTTTTTTTGCCCCTGGTGGTTTTCGTGCTAGGGACCCTTTTCGGCGGGAAACGGGCGTTCTACCTTGAGCCAAAAAGATCCGTAACATACAGTCACGTATAAGGTAGAACTCTAATCGCGTCATGATGAAATGTATTTTTTCATCAATGAGGGTAAATTAGTCATTTTATTGTCTGTTGGAGCTCATTTTTATGAATAGGTTTGTAACAATTTTATTTTTTCTGTACGATTTGATACAAACTACGTATGTTTTTCATCGTCATTTTTCGAAGCAACAGAATGCTTTGGAATTTGAGTTTCCATTAAACCGACAATGACTTTTCAATTATCTTGAAGAAAAGGTAAAATGTACTGCTTTATAGTACAGGGTTATTCAGAAGGAATCATCCGATTTCAAAAATTTATATTTCGAAAAATTAACAACACAGAATGATAAGTAATACATCAATGTAAAGGAAAAATGTCTAAGGTTTTCTTTACAAATGTTTTTTTTTACATATCCAAGTAGGATATGCCAGTCACTGTTTCTTCGGCAAAAAGAATGGTCCGTAAATCTATGATACGGACAGAGCACAAAAAACCTTCACTTTGGGTGAGGCAAGTTCGTGTTCGATGCATGCATGCGGATTTTCGGAGCGAACGTTATGACGATTCACTTTGCCACTTATGCATGCGGATTTTTGAATGCATGCGGATTTTATGCGAACGTTATGACGATTCACTTTGCAACTTAAATGGAAAGTGGCCTCGTCACCGAAAACGAATCGGGTGCAAAAATAGTTTGCCCCATAGCCTCTTGCATGTAAAGGCAGAAGTTCAATCGTTGTAGCTCATCACAAGACTTCGGTGCTTGCAAGTTATGCAATTTGTATGTCTTGTAACACAATGTTTTCCTCAACACACGCCGAACAGTAGGCTGAGGAATCCCCAGTTCTCGAGTAGCGCGAATGGCCGATTTCTTCGAGCAGTGCATTTATACATAAATTTCGCAAAAATAGTAGCTCATCACAAGGCTCTTTCAACATTCTCCGCTAGATACGCCTGGTTGCCTTGGGCTTTTTACTCTACGAAGACATCCAGTGCCCTCGAACTGTTCATACCACCAGCGAATACCCTGAGCCGTCGGTGGATTAATTTGGTACTTTCTACGAAATTCACGCTGAACGGTGATTACAGACTGACACCGTGCAAACGAGAGCACACAAAAAGCTTTCTGCTGACTAGACGCCATTTTCACTTCTTCGCCAAAAGAGCTTCATAAACGACACACTAGCCAAAGAATATAAAGCATGAAGAATGCTAACTCTCATAGAGATAACGTAAAACAGGCGACAACAGCGCCACCACATCTTAAGAGGTAATGTGCTCTGCGGGAAAATTAACATTCAGGAGCAAAACACGTTAAGGGGACTACGGCAGTAAAGCTTTTCTTTGATCCACGATGTTTCCTTCGATCTGATGACGATTTGCTTACAGCATTTTGTTGTTGTTTTCTGATATCCGCCCATCCCTTATTTTGGTGAGAAAAATATGCAATGACATTAGTCATCATCATCATCATTGTCAACCATTATCAATCCACTGCTGGACGAAGGTCTCCCCAAGTTTCCTCCACAACGGTCTGTCTTGTGCCAGTCTCCTCCATGTCACTCCCGCATATTTACGAATTTCATCCACCCATCTCCCATGTGGTCTTCTTCTGGGTCTTTTCCTGTCCCTTGGAATCCAATCTAAAATTTCGGCTGTCCATCTATGGTCTGTCCTTCTGGCAGTATGTCCAGCCCATTGCCATTTCAGGGATTTAACTCTGATCATGATGTCTTCCACTCTCGTCATTTTTCGGATCCACGAGTTCCTCTTCTTATCTCTCCTGGTTATACCAAGCATGCACCTCTCCATGCTTCTTTGAGTTGTCTGCAGCCTTTGTATGTCTCTTTTAGTTAAGGTCCACGTCTCTGCACCATACGTAAGCACTGGAAGGATGCATTGATCAAACACTTTTCTTTTAAGACATAATGGCATATTGCTCTTGAAAATTATGCTGTTTCTTCCAAAAGCTCTCCAGGCAAGTTTTGTACGCCGATTAATTTCTTCATCAATGTGACCCTCACTTGATATCTGCTGTCCAAGATAAACATACGTATCTGTTATCTCCAGTTGTTCTCCATCAATCGATAAATCTTCATTTCTTGTAAAAGCATTGAACATCACTTTTGTCTTCTGAAAGTTCATTTTTAATCTAACTTCTTTACTCTTGTCAGCAAGTTCCTGGATCATACTCTGCAGCTCTGATGGGGTAGTTGCAAAAATGACTACGTCATCAGCAAAACGAAGGTGGGTTAGATAATCTCCATTAATCTTTATCCCTTTGTTTTCCCAGTTCAGTGATTGAAAGACATTTTCCAATGTGGCATTAAAGAGCTTCGGAGATATGGTGTCACCTTGTCTCACTCCCTTTCCAATTTTTATGTGTGTTGTATTTTCAAACAGCCGAATCTTTGCACTTGCATTTTCATAGATGTTATTAATAATATTAATGTATGCATCTTCAATACCGCAGGATTTCAGAGCCGTGGTAACTGCTGATGGTTTCACCGAATCAAAGGCTTTTTCATAATCGATAAAAGCCATGCACAATGGAAGTTCATATTCCCTCGCTCTTTCAATTAGTTCTCTCAGTACGTGGATATGATCTATTGTGCTGTAGCCACTCCTGAATCCAGCTTGTTCTCTCGGTTGAGCCATGTCCAGTGTTACCTTCAAGCGGTGGGAAAGAACTTTAGTGAAGATTTTATAAACCACTGATAGGAGGCTGATAGGTCTGTAGTTCCTGAGATCCTCAATGTCACCTTTTTTATGTAGCAGGATCATTGTAGCATTGTTCCAATCCTCATGAATCTTCCCTTCATTAAGGCATCGAGTGAAAATTTGGGCGAGTACTGTTTCAATTTCTCCACTTGCTTCTTGTATGATGTCTATAGTAATTCCATCTTCTCCTGGAGCTTTCCCCCGCTTCATGTTCTTGATTGCATGAGCAACTTCTGCTGGGAGGACTGGAAGAACTCTGGTACCTTTCATGATGTCTGGAGTACATGTATCATCCCTTTCATATAATTTGGAGTAGAAATCTTTCACTCTTGTCAAAATTTCGCCTCTATTTCTTGTTATAGAACCATCTTCTTTTCTCAGAGCCATAATCTGTTTTCTTCCCTTACTGAGATGTCCCTTTGCTATGTTTAGGCTTTGGTTGTTTTCAATTGCTTTCCTCACTAGCTCACAGTTGAATTTCCTTACGTCTTCAGTGATACTTTTTCGTGCTGTCTTGCATAGCTCTATATATTCCACTTTGGAAGTCACATCTTCTTTAGTTGTCCTCATCTCTCTTCTTTTTTGCATCAACATTTTGGTTTTTCCTGATAATTTGTTTACATGCAACTTGTTCTTAGACCCAGCTAATTTTGTTGCTGTTTCCATAAGAGCTTTGGTTACTTTTCTGTTAACTTCCGAAATATCCACTTCTTCCGATGTTAGGCCTTCTAAAGCAGAGAATCTGTTCTTCAGTTCCAACTTGAAAGTATTATGGTGTTTTTTAAGGTTGGTTATGTCAATACATTCTGTTTGTCTTATGAGCTTGCCACGTTCCAGTTTAGTGTTGAGGTGCATCTTACATCTCACCAATCTATGGTCACTACCTGTGTTGAACTTGTTCAGCACACTGCAGTCTTCGATGACGAATTTTTTGTTACACATAATAAAATCAATTTCACTTGTCGTCCCAATTGGATGTCTCCATGTCCATTTCCTGTGTGGCTTTTTCTTGAAAAAGGAATTCAAGATGAAAAATCCTTCGGCCTCTGCAAACTCAACGAGAGTATTTCCACGCTGGTTTCTGTTGTCGTGACCGAATTTACCTACTGAAGTTTCATTCTGTTGCCGGTGCCCTATTTTTGCATTGAAATCTCCCATAATTATCTTCAAGTGCTGCTTACCTTTATTATTTAGATGACGAATTTCCTCATAAAATTCTTCAATTTCTTCTTCAGGATGACTTGTGGTGGGTGCATAAGTTTGAATAATCTGAGCCTGGTATCTTCTCGATAGTTGGATAACGAGTCGCGCAGCTCTGTCAGAGGAACTTTCAACTTCTACCACTTTATCCTTCAGTGTCTTGTTTATTATAAATCCAACACCACTAGTTCTGCCAGTATCTGTCCCACGATAATAGAAGAGATGTCCACTTTTCAGTTCAATGAGATCTTCTCCTTTTCTCCTTACCTCACTTAGCCCGACGATGTCCCACTTGATCCTTTGTAGTTCCTCTTCCAATTCAAGAAGCCTTGAATCAGAAGATAGGGAGCGTCCGTTGTAGGTAGCCAAGGTCAGCATCAAATGGCAGCCTAGTCCGGTCCTCCGGGGATTCTTAGCACCCTCTGCCTTCATGTCGCACTGGCCGCTGCCTTGGCCAGGTACATTCCAGCTGCCGGAGACTGAGGGCCAAGATTTAAGTTGTAGAGTCATTTTGGAGGTGTTTGGCCATAACTCACCACGCTGGCCAAGCGGGTTGGTGAGTGTGGGATAGCATTTCCTCTGATCCCGATGGTATAGTTATACCGCTATTTGCGAATGACATTAGTATTACTATTTAAATTAAATTTTAGCAAATATTATAGTTAGACCTAAGAATCCGTACAAAATGCAGACATTCCCTAGTATTTGGCATTACTGAAAATGTTTCTGAAAAACTGAAGAACAAACAAAAGCCTTAACTAACCCGATTGGCGTAACAAAACTAACATATCCGATTTGCGAAGTGATTATTCTACCGAGAAGGTAACAATCACGTGCTGTGAGTAGCTGGGCTGACTGTTCTTTACCCAAAGAATTGCAGTCAACAGAAATACGCATGAGCAGCCTGCTCCGGCATCAGCCTGTATGTTGGCTTTTGTGCACTGCTTTTTAACTCTTAAGATATGGCGGAGCTAGTTACGTCTTGCAGAGCCTTATAACTTCTCAGTTAGATACTTTTTGCACTAGCGCCATCTATTGTGATAATCTAAAACTTAGACATTTTCCCTTTACATTGATGTATTACTTATCATTCTGTTATGTTATTACTTATCATTGATGTATTACTTATCACTCTGTGCAGCAATTAGAAGACAAGCGGATCTTCCATAACCAAATGGCATAAATATGGTGGGAAAACCAGATTTAAAAAGCGTGACCAGTTGTACTGGATAATTGTAAGGAAAAACAGGTCTCCCAGTACGCAGCCTGAATTCAACGAACGTCAGAAGCAGCCCATTTCCACCTGAGCCATAGGTAGAGTTTAAGAAATTAGGTCTTGGAAGTCGTCAGACGATTCGTAAATCACTTATCTTAGCAAAGACTGGAAAAATTCATGTACAGTGGTGACGAGAACGCACAGTACAGCAATGGAAAAAAGTGATGTGGTCAGATGAATCAAATTATGCATTGTTTTGCACTGACGGTCGATAGAGAGAGTGGCGCGAACCTCATGAGGCTATGGACCCGTCATTTCTGGTGATCCCATCCAAGCATCTGGAGGTTGCACTATTCTTGGGAGATGTTCTGTTGGTAAGGACTGGGTCCGCTGATACCAGTGGAAGGTAAGATAGAGGGAATACCAAAGTTTTGTATCGAACCAAGCGCCCTCTGCAATGTTGCACGTTTTTCCTGCATGCTGTGGCATCTTTATGGATAACAATGCAATAGCACATAGTGCCAGAATCTTGCAAGAGTGGCTGGACGAGCACGAGGAAGACATCCATCATCGCCCGTGGCATCCACAATCCTTTGATCTCATTCCTATTGAAAATGTGCGGGATGTGCAGGAAAGAGTTGATCGACGTCGATGTCCTCGTCCGTCAATATTGATAGAAATGCACGAGCCGCCCCCCCCCCCCCCGGTGGCGCAGTAGTCTAAGCGATGGCTTCTGATCATTCGTCCAGAAGGGGTCCGGGTTTGAATCCCGGTGAGGCATGGATGTTGTGTTTGTCTTACGGCACTGGCTTTCTCCCTTCCCTGGAACCAGTGACCCTAAATTAGAGAAGGGCGACTACTTATAGCCCATTGAGTTGTTCACGGTAGTTGTTAAACCCTTAATCCAAAAAAAAAAAAAAAAATAGATGCGCGATATTTTGTAGAAGGAATTTCTATCTTTGGACAAAAACAAACTCTAGCACCTCATAGAATCCATGCCGCTTCCTATGCACACACACACATATATACAAGGGTGATTCAGAACTCATGGGATAAACTTTAAGGGGTGGTAGAGCACACTGCAACAAACATTTTTTGTATAGGAATATATGGGCGCAAGTGACGCGTTTAGGCACAAACACAAGAAATAGACATGAAAGAAAACATAGATTGTGTACTTACAGCATCGTTGACAAGTGCTTCTTTACAGCAATGTTTACAATAATTGCTCAAAATTGCGTCCACCAACAGTAATACGTGTTTGTGCCTCAACGCGTCACTTGCGCCCATGCATTCCTATACAAAAAATGTTTGTTGCAGTGTGCTGTACCACCCTTTAAAGTTTGTCCCATGAGTTCTGAATCACCCTGTATATTATTTTCCTGTTACTGTGCATAACAGAGATTTTCACAGGGTACAACAGAATCCGAACTCATTCCGAACTCACTGAATTTTAGCTAAATGAACTTCCACAATCACATTCATTTTTTTAAATTCGTTATAATTAAAAAAAAAAAAAATTGAGTTCTCATACAGAGTTCAAACGAAACTAAATTAATTTGACAAAAACTAAAGCAGAAACGACATCCAATTTTCGTTGGCCGCATGAAAACGGTAGGAGTGCAATGAATACAACTCCATTTCTCCCTCGGATATGACGTAGTCAAACTCCTCCTTTCTCGTGAAATTTATAATGACGCAGAAGACTGAACAAGGTGATTAGCAACATGTGGTCAGCAAGTTACTGAATAACCACGAAAACAAAACGGAAAGTAATTTCTCACGAAGTCAGTAGAACTTTAAAAATGAAAAATTTCCTATATTCTCAAAGACCAAAAATTTCCAAAAAAAATATTCTCAAAGACCAAAAATTTCCCACATTCTCTGTTTTCGCTAGTTTGAATAAGTTTCACATTCATAAGTTAGGCTACGAATGTGAAAATAATTTATTCCAAGTTCGGGACGAAATACCCGCTCTCGCGGACTATATCAATTAACCAATCAAAGTATGACGCGTTTCTAAATATGGCTTGACCACAACTGAAATGCAGCACCAAGAAAGTGAAAGCTGCGCAATCTCTTCCTGGTTTCAGGTTTTGAAACCTACTGGAATATGAGCTAAGATGTGAACTTTGAAGACACCCGCTCAAAGATAAGATATCAAGGGATTGACAAACTTTCGGGTAGAGTGCTCTCTTCATTGTTGATTTCACAGAAATTATGAGTACCTTTTCAATTCTTCCTCCACGTTGATTATAAATGCCTACCGCTACTTCAGACGAAACAGCGAAGTACACAATACTTTTTCATCTTTGTGTTCGGAGGTTTAACGACCACCGAAAGCAACTCTATGTGCTATAACCAGTCTCCCGTCCTTGATTTAAGGTCACTGGTTCCAGCGAAGGCAGACAGCCAGTGCCGTACTGTACAACACCCATGCCTTTGGATTTTTTTTTTTTTTTTTTTTGATTGGAGGTTTAACGACCACCGTGAGCAACTCAATGGGCTATAAGCAGTCGCCCGTCCCTAATTTAGGGTCACTGGTTCCAGGGAAGGGAAAGAGCCAGTGCCGTAAGACAAACACAACATCCATGTCTCACCGGGATTCGAACCCGGACCCCGTTCGGACGAATGATCAGAGGCCATCGCTTAGACCACTGCGCCACCGGGGCTGCACCTTTGGATTCGAACCCATCACGGACATTGATCAGAAGCCAGAGTTTAGACCACTGAGTCACCGGGGAGGCAGCATATACTTTTTCTTATCACGACTACGTGAAAATGGAGCGCACACGTTCGTTACATGGAAATCAGCGAAACAAAGTGGACTAGCTATAGAATCAGAAAAAACGGTCGTGTGTTCTACGGCGAGGGGTTTCCAACTCTTTCTACTGCTGAGTCGGGTTCAAACAAATCACGAGGAAATATATCGATGTGTTTATTCTCCGGTCCCCTGGGACCAGTGGCTCTAAATTAACGATGGCCACTCCTCCTTACGCATGGGCATCGTCAAACTGCGAAACAAAACACCATTAAGATACAAAGACTGAAAAATTACAGCACATTTCAATCTCAAACTCTCACTGCTACAATATGTAATTTCATGGAAACTTGAAAAATTAATGTCATTTAAGACGAAAACTATTTTGGCTCAACTTCACAAAATATCTGGCATCTCCAATTGAACAAACAACGTCATGCACAGTGCAACATAAGTTACGTTATTTGTTTCTACGGTCTATAATCATGCGATTTTTTCCTTGTTAACGTTTGGCAACCCCCTCCCAAGAATACCAATGGGCAGGAGGTGTTGCTTGTCCCAGATTTTCAGTCACTTTTTTCAAAGAGGGGAAAGAAAAAGAACCAAAACACGATGTAAATGTCTCCACTGGATTCGATGTGACTCAGAGGTACTGTAATACACGATACGACATGTGGCACGATGAAACTGTTTCATTTAGGGGTTATCATATTTTAGCATTATTTTTGTTGAAAAAATAAGCAAGAGAAACTACGCAGAGCAAGGGCGTTCCTGGATTTCATTTAAATTCCTGTTCCAAAGGACCTTAATCCTACTTCTGATCCCAAAAAATTACGAACGAAAAATTTTCATCGTTTCGTTTATTTACTGTCATTTTGCACTCGTTTATATGCATAAATTTGGATGTGGAGATTTGCCTTTTCTTAAAACTCAATTTTCGAATACTCTGATAAAATCAGCAATTTCCATAACTAGGGGTGTTTCATCTTTTGTCTAGCGTGCATAGCACATATTTATCATTAAGATCTTTCCAGAACATCGGCTTGTCCAAATGAAAGCAATCTTCATACGTTGGCTCCTTTTCATTTCTGACAGTACCGCGAACGCTGGGATTGCTTTATCTTCGATCTAACAAACAACGAAGTTTCCCTTTCCGATTCAATGAGCATATACTGGCACTCACTCCGCAAAACACACACCTGGGTACATAGATATATTTATACATACACTGGATGTGTTTTATTCCTTGATCTCACCCTCAATGTCTTCCACCAGGAAGGAAAAATTCGGGTGCTCGTATTAGATATGCAAAAATAAATACGAGTGCACTGCGTACCCGAGTTATAGTAGACGACAATAAACAGAAAATGGACGTTAACGAAGTTGTTCGCCAATATTTTGAAAGTGAACAAAAATACTGAAGAACTTCACAGGAGTATACATAAGAAAGTAAAGCTTTTAATTTTAAGGGCAGCATACTAACACACTCAGGTTACATTTAAGCCTCAATTTACATTTACGAAGTTAACTTATTAAATAAAGCATATTTTCATAGACGTATACCTATAGAAATACAACACGTAATGTCATTATTTTGCTACTGATAATCGGACACATCCTTTTATTTGACGAATAACTGGTCATGAATGGGTAAATACTGTACTTGGTACAATATTTGAAATAAATCAGTTAATGTCATCCTATTTTAAAAAAATGATGCACTAGCTATTACAAAGCAGAAGAATGTCGATCATGCAGAGCAGTGTCGAAGGGAATTATACAGACCTATAAAATACAAGTGCTTCTTTGTCAGAGGACGGCCTCTCACTGAAACAAGAGGAAAATTCTACAATGTTTTGCTGTTTACAACAAGCGACTGGGTTTTCCAATGGCCTCAACAACGTAGTTCAAAAAGGAGGCAACAGCTGATGTCCATTAGTACCACACGAACATGTGACATAAGATCTACCGTCAACAAAACACTGAAATCTATCACATGTAAGGGAAAGAAGCCTACTGCTATACAAAGGACGTAAAGGGTAAATCCTATCCCAGAGAAGTCTGTATTAAGAATACATGCATCAGAACATGCACCTTCTGCACCGGCTGGAAAAGAATCCTAGAGAGCCAGCGACACAATGTAGGATAAACACCTGTATAATCGGAGGTTGTTTAGGATTCAACATCAGTCTTTAAAGGTTTTTGCAATATCAAATGCAACACAAAAATTTTCCATAATCGTACTCCAAACACGAGACATATCCTGTAAATCGATCTCAATGAAAGACACGCTGACTATTAAGGAGCACCGAAGACTCCAAATAATAAAGTAGCTATTTGTTAATTACCTTCTCCATAACTTCAAACGAAACATATCAAAAATACAGTGCGATAGTTTTACAAACCAGCTATGTTTTTCTTTTATTCTAATATGTTGAAAGATCATGCGTAAGTTTTCAATTAGCTGGCAAGATTTCTGCGGAAAAATAAAAGCAATACGAAAAATAAAACAAGTGTCGGTTTCGTGCACAAGTTTTCACAACAGGTGATATGTACCAGATGCATTATTACTTTTAACAGTTTGGAGGGATATACATGCTATGGTGGAACACAATTACAGACGTGGTGAAAAATAAAGAAGCTTGAGTGTATTAAGGTAGCATACGGTATTTAAGAGCTATACTTCATGTTGCCTTTATGGATACTTTTCTGTCTTTGCATACGACTGCACAGAAAATATACTCCAAGAATTTTTTTGGTTGTTTTATGTGTTTTCTCTCTCAAACTCTGATAATAGGAATTTTCTACTTTACGAATTATTGCCCCCCCCAAACGGCGTTTTTGATACAGCAGTTTCACTTACCCAGAACCTAGAAAGAATAGAAGCTAAATTTCAAAGTACATAACATCATGTTTAATAGTTCGAACTCATCTGTTTGCCAGTTGTTCAATTCCTGCACGGTACCAATCTTTCGGTTTAGAGGCAAAGAACTCTTGGTACTCGCGCTCCACATCGTCCAAAGTAGTCAACTGCATGCCAGGCACGGAGAAAATGCGCCATCGCCCGAAACAAGTGGTAGTCTGAAGGGGCATGGTCAGGGCTGTATGATGGATGAGGCAGCAGCTAGATTCCAAGCAGTTCTTGAAGTTTAACTTGGGTCCGATTAGTGGTACGAGGTTTTTCACTGTCTTGTTGCAGCAGTGCTCGCTTTCGGTTGACTAAGGTAAGATATACTTCTGCTGAAGTTTGTCACACATCCTGTCCAATTGCTATGAATACAGTTCGGCACTGATAGACGAACTATTCGGAATGACCCATAAGTGGATTACACCTTCAAAATTCCACCAGACACATAGCATGAACTTTCCCCAAAACGTCCGCGTTCAGAGGTAGGTAAAGTTGGTTCACCTCTATTCAACCCCTGTTGTGAAGAATCTGGATTACGCAGATATATCCACTTTTCATCTCCAGTAACTATTCGTTTGATAAATGAAGTATCGCGTGAATTTCTGAGCAGTTCCTTGCATACCTCTACACGTCGTTGAGCTTGAGCTGGGGTGATCTCATGAGGCACCCCACGGCATCGTCTGTAAACCTTTCCCATCTTGTGCGGTGCTCAGCGATGGTAGATTTAGAAACAAAATTCTTCTGACAATTTCCGAGTGCTTGTTCGTGGATTGCCTTCCACAGCCGCTTGCAGGGCTTCAGAATCAACAGCAAAGGGCCAATCCGAATCTCTCTTTCTTTTCAAGCTCAAGTCACCAGCCGCAAATTTCTTGAACCATGTTTGCGTGGTCCGGGTAACCGCCAGGCCTTGACCTTCAACTTCGTTAACTTTCCGTACTGCTTCAACAGCTTTGAACCTTTATTTTCAGTAATGGCGCAATAGAACCTATATTTCAAACTTCGTAGCCATTACAATTGACTGTGGTACAAGTTCAACGCATTGGTCGGGACATGTGCTTCACGCCTCGTTCGATTCCACACAGTACGTACGCGCTTTCAGTCGTTTGCAGCACAGGAAAATTGCCCCGCAGAAAATATGCATATTTACGCCGTGGAACTGTCCTACGCAAAAAAAGCCGACCCCGACCCCTTCTCTCCCCGGGACACCCAAGTAGTATCGAGGGTCCGTAGGATTTCTTAATAACGCGGATCTAACGTTTACTACATGGTGAGGCCCTTTTGTTGGTTGGATTTTTTAAATTAGCCTTGACAATAAAAACCGTACATTTTACTTCTTTACAGTCCTCGTTGATCAAGCTTTATGCGCACTATTTCTTCTTTTCTGAGCGCGATTATTATTTTATTTTTCAAGTGTGATGCGGCTCTCAGTTCAACCAATTCTTTTAAAGAACAAATCTAGAATTTAAATTGCACTCTACATTACGGAGTGGGGAAAAGTCTGATACCGAAAGGCCAATTTTCTAATTGACCTATTATTTCTAATTCAATTTCGGATCCTAAAATAACTGATTACGGGTTTCAATTGATTATCTTCTGGACGGAAAACTTTATGGCTTCCACTCTCTTCCTTCATTTCGATGCGGCTACCAGCACATACATCTACAAGATTCACTGCTCGACATTTTTATGGTCATTGGAACAATCTGTCAACATCATTTATTTCTGTAGTGCAAATAGAAGAGCATAGCAGGAGTGTTATTCTGCAGACGCGCGTCTTTCATTTGATATACATCAAACCTAATCATTTCAAGCATCAGTAAATAGAAAACACACCAGATGCTAATCAATTGGTAAACCCGCATATTTAATTTAGAGCACGTGTTTCAACTTATAGCTATTGCACCTGTACGCATACTGGATGACGAAAGCAAATGTTTTCTGTTCCCCTGAGATGGCTCGGACTCCAGCGCTTTCTTCTCCGCCTTTTTCTTTTTTGAACGGGGGTGGGATGGGGGGGGGGGGACAGAGAACGTTCTGTAATGTTAATCACTTCACTAGGAACATAAAATTTCGTGTGCATAGACAAAATATCACAATTTTCACCACATGTACTTTCAGTCCGAATTCTAGAGGGCGAGATATCCAGTGACAGGCCCTCCTATGTGGACAAAAGTGATTGGTCACAAAGTGAATAGAATAACAGTATTGTATTTACATCAAGCAGCGGGTAGGTCCTCCATCTGTAGAGATTACAGCAGGCACCCGTCGAGGTAAACTGTCCAGAAGTCCATGGAGTACGGAGAGTGGGATGTTCCTTCTTTCCGCCTTGAGTACATCGACCAACTCTGTCAGTGAAGAAGGCCGTATTGATCTAGACCTCACCCGTCGTTCAACTTCGTCCCATAGGTATTCAGCGGGATTGAGGTCCGGGTTCAGAGCAGCCCAGTCCATCCGCGAGACCTGGTTTTCTTCATACAACCCCATTGTAGCCCTAGAAACATGACAAGTGGCGTTGTCATCCGTAGAACTGCCACAACGTTCGGAGCATTGAGTTAGCCAAAATATTTCTATACAGCACATAGTTTATGTTGCCAACAATAACAACCAGTGGACCTACACCATACCAGCTGAAACAACCAGTACAATAACTCCACCGCCTCCGTGCTTCACAGTCAGCATTGTACACTCCGGAAGCAGACATTCTCCTGGTGCCCCTAAACCCAGACACGTCCATCCGATCGGAATAATGTGAAGTAGAATTCGTTGCTCCACGACACCAGCCGCCATTGCTCCAATGTCCAATTTTTGTGCTGTTGACACATCGTAGTTGCATGGATTTGTGATGAGGGGTTTATGGGTGGCTGCTCGGCCATGATGCCAGAATGCATGGGCCTCTCTTCGAAGTGTCTTGGTCGAGACCATAACATCTGAGGACATCTGGAACTCATGTGCTATGGCGTGCATTGGTCAGGACCTGGTTTTCCGGATCTCCCTACGCAGCACCCTCTGGTCCCTGGGTTGCAGTTTTGTGGGTCTTCCAGGACGAGATGAATTCCTGCAATGTCCCATCTTCTTCCACTTGTTGATGACAAAGACCACAGTCGATTTAGCGACCTGTCTGACATCAACAATGTTTCTTATGCTCATACCTCCAATTGAACGTTCTATTATAATGCCCTTTTACAAACTAGAATCTGAGAGCAAACTCTGAGAGCTCTATCCTGCTAGCCATTTTATCAGCGATCTGAGCGTACTCCCGTTGTCGTTTTTATACTTTATCGACCACATGTCGGCTGCAGGAGCCCACTATTGCGCCTGCATGGGGGTGCCCAACCATTTTTGTCCACATAAAGTAGATGCGAGCGAAGAAATTAAGCACCCAGAAAAGACGCAAAACACATGTAAGGCATTCCTTTAAACGATACATGAAGAATTTTCTCAATACATCGGATAAGGAGGGCATTGTGCAGAACAAACATTTACACTTAACGCAAAATTTTCGGCATCTGGAAAAAGTGGGAACTACCACACGAAAAATTGGACATGCTTACATTCGGTTCCCACTGTTACTCGCCAGAAAAAAAGTAAGCGTATTTTAGGAACGTTTACCAATCTTTAAAGACAGAGGGCTCCCTGTTACATTTATCGGATACAAAAAAGGATTTTCCCCAACACGTTTCTAGAAGCAGTGATATCTTCTGGGGGGGGGGGTAACCACCAAAGTGAGCAACTCCATGGGCTACAGGAAGTCGCCCGTCCTTGATAAGGGGCCACTTGAACGCGGAAAGGGGCAGAGCCAGTGACGTAAAACAAGGACATCACCCATGTCTCCTTTAGGTTTTCAACCTAAACCCACATCGGATGAATGGTTAGAAGGCACCTCCTCATACCACTCGGCCACCAGGACGGCGCAGTAATACGGTGTCTGCCCACAGAAATCACAAAAGCGTTATTTTTCGATGTGCTTCTGTACCTGACAAAACACACGTTAAAATTAGATTTACAGCAAAAGAGAAATTTCATTACCAACGATGCATTACGCACTTCGGAATTCTACGAAAATGCCACGAATTCCAGTCATCCCCCCTCCCAAATGAAGTTACTGACATTCTTCTGAAAAATCCAGCAAACGAGAATGCCTGAATTTTCAGTTGTGAGGGAGAATGACCGATACCTCGTGTATAATGTCCGTTTGCCGTTATACCTGTGAATTACATTTTTTGGCCAACAGCTGTTGTGGTGTAAAAAGATGGTGGTTTTTGATAATGCGCATGTGAAAACGCTTGGTTGACGGACGTTCCCTGATCATTACGGAGGGCTAACAAAGAAGCTAACAACAGTCTAATTCCATGCTCATAGAAAAACAGGAGAAAAATTACTTGCATTTTCATCGAGTAATATTGGTTTGATGATCCTCCTCCTCGCACCCTCTTTCTTTCTTTTTCTGTTCCCATATCTCGGAAAACCCAACAAACAACAACATAAAATTAAAAAAAAAAAAATCCCAGCTTCAGGGCGTTTGAACAAAGATAAGCGCAAGCACATGAAACAGTAATTTAAAGCACCAAATAAATCAAATTCCTAACAGTGGGTATGTCTTTGCCGACCGTGTTAAAAGAAAGAACAAAAGTTAACATCCAAATTAACGCACTGATGCGGAAATCCGCCCCATTGATTGGAAGGGGTGGAAAATAAATTACTTTCATAAACACGTGTTTTTATTTCATCTTTCTTTCCTCCGCGCAGTTACATGCAAAGAAAAAAAAAATTCGAAACGAGACTTATTTCAACGACACCTGCTTTTTTTTTTTCCCCCTCCTCTTCTCTCTCCCGTTTCTTTCTATAGATAGATCAATATTGCAAGATGATTAGAAAATAAACTAGAGGCGATTTGGTTTATGACGACAGCACGAGTTATGGGTGGAATAAAATCTGATATCGTGGTTAATGAAGGCTGACGCAGCTTTTCGCATCCTGCGGAGGAGGGGGAGCTATGCATTTATTATCTAGATGAGCGCGTTCAAAATCTTTCCAGGTCACGGGCATTCCATATTTATTCTGCTTGCTAAATGCATGCGATAATGCTACAAAATATTGCAAATAAAAAACGCGTAAGTTCTATTGGCAAAATTACGCTCCCCACCTCGGCTTTGTATGGGTTCATGTACTACCGACGTCTAAGTAGCTAAAAATAAGTTTATCCCTAACACATAACACGTTCATTACGCGGGACTCGAACCCAAAATGGTTTTTAAATGTTTCGGCAATAAACAAACACCAATTGTATTCTTAAGAATTCTCATTAAAGCACCAGAAACAAAAGTACAGACACACAATCGGCATTCGAATATTTCATTGCATTTTTTTTTTTTTTGACGAATTGGTACCAAAATACACCGATGAGCCATTACATTACGGCCACCCCCAGCCTAGAGAAATGAGCGCGCCTGGAGTCCGAACAGTGGCGCAGGTGAAGTTCACAAAGCAGTATACATATAACCCGAGCACCGGCTTTCGGTTAGTAGAGTGTTCGGAGTCAGAATGGGAAAAGATGCCGATTCATCGGAGTTTGACAAAGGACAAATTATGATGGCACAGCACCTCGGAAAGGCGCGGCTTGTTCACGTGCCGCTGAAGTGAGTACGTATAAAAAGTGGTGCACAGATGGCCGAACGACGAACCGTCGTCCAGCCGCGTGTCATCCGCATTTCAATGATGCCAGAGGTGAGCGGAGACTGTCGCGCATTGTTCACAGCGACAGCAGGGCCACAGTGCGGCAAATCACCCGCAGCTACAACAGTCGTGATCAGGGCAATGTGTCACAGCACACATTTCATCGCAGCCTTCTTCGCATATGCCTCCATAGCCGAAGACCCAGCCGGGTCCCCATGCTCACTGCACGTAATCCCCAACAACGCATGAAATAGGCCCAAGATCATCCAGATTGAACCGTGGATGATTGAAAGAAAGCGGCCTGGTCCGACACGAATTTAAGATTCCTGGTGCACCACGTAGACGGCCGAGCTCGGATACGCCGATCACCAACGGAGGCTATGGCACCTGGATGCACTGTTGGGCGGAAACAGGCCGGCGGTGGTGTTATGCTACGGGCGATGTTTTCTTCGGGCACTTTAGGCCGCATTATCCCAATAGCACAATCCCTGACAGCTGTCAGGTATCTAAACACCGTTGCGAACCAAGTTCACCCATTCATGGCAACTGTGTTCCCTGCTGGTGATGGCCATTACCAACAGGATAATGCGCCATGCCATACAGCCAGAATCGTCAAGGAATGGTTCGAGGAACATGCTGGTGACTTTCTGTTAATACCCTGGCCTTCAAATTCACCTGACATGAACCCAATCGAACATTTGTGGTTCGACTTGAAAAAGCGGGTTCGCGCTAAATCACCACCACCCCGAAATTTACAGGAACTGGAGGACCTGCTGTTAACATTATGGTACCAGATACCCCAGGATACCTATCGCCACCTCATCGAATCGATGCCTTGTCGAGTGGCCGCTGTTTTGTGGACTAAAGGGGGTTCCTACAGCTTATTAAGTAGGTCGTCATAATGTAATGGCTCTACGGTGTACTGTGCTATCATTAACATATCCGAACACACCTGCATATCCACAAATAATCTTTATTTAAAGAAAATTGAATATCATGTGCGAAGAAAACCTATAGCACTTATGACGGCCTCTAGTCTTCTAGGAACACTCTGCACCAGCTTTTTCTTGTACGAAAAAAAAACTACGTTTTATGGTATAACTTTGTCCGCCCGTCTGTAGATCCCGTATGTCTGCAACTAATAGTCTGATTTAAAAAATTCTTTTTCCATTGGGAAGCCCGAAATGTGAAAACAATGATCTTTGATTACAAGTATTTTTTTTCTCCCACATGCATAATTTCGCCGCTAGATGGCGTAAATGCAGATGCCATCGAATTTACAATGCATTTTATTCCATATCATCGTTTCTCAATATTAGATTGAAACAAGAAAGATAACATCAAATTTTCGGTGTTAATGGTAACACGTCTTTTGAATCCTTTCTGACGCGAATTAAATTTATCAAAGTTATTCAAAGTCCATGCAACCGGTTAGAAAAAAGAATCAACCGGATTTTTACAATCGATAAAACATCCAGAAATAGAAATAGCTACTTACATCCACCAGCGGCTAAAAAGTATGATACGAAAATTAACAAATGGCGCACAAAAAGTTCTCATAGCAGAAGGAAGGTATCAGAGACAGATATTTTCAAATCGAACAGTTAAAAGAAAATATATTGAAGGAAACATGATATAACTCTACGCCTTCTAGCGGAAGAATTTTGCATAATGGAAAAGTTGAAAATATGCAAAAAATATTCATGTAAAAAGCTATGCTAAAGAAAATGAAGTTTTCAAATAGGTCTTCGCGAAGCAGAAAACGCGAGAAAAAGGTTTTGACTTTTACGCCCCCTAGTGGAAAATCTGTGCATTATGTAAAGAGGGCAATGCTTCACATCTCTATTATAGCGAATGGAATACAGTAAAAAAGAAATTTCTCAATAAGGGTTTCAGAAACGGAGATACAGCTGCAAACAGAAGTACACAAACACCACCTCGTATTTTTATTTTTGGATGTTTTATTCGACTGTAGAAACCCGGTTGATTTGTTGCTGTTTTTCCTATCTGTCGCATTGACTATGAATAACTCCGCTCATATTGCGCATTTTAAATTATGCACAATTTCCCCTAGGTGGTGTACGTGTATTTTCTTTTTTTGCTGAATTTTTAGATTCTCTAAAAATCTGCTTTGAAATATGTTTTTCGTGTCGAGAAAAAATATTTTAATCTTTTTTGTGCAACTGTTCGCCGATATATCCTGCCATTCGGCCATCAAAGCAACTTTGTTTGTTTTGGGCGATATCTTCTTCCACACACCCGAAGATCTAATACATCCCAGAAATTCTCTATAGCATTTAGGTCAGGTCTATGGGCTGGCCAGTCCAACGCTCATGTCCTCAACCCAATCTGTAAATTTGATGCGCTGTGCTGGTAGAGTGGTATTTTTACCTTCCTCAAAGTACTGCCGCGACGTTGGTAGTGCATAATTATTTAGGTGGTCTAAGTAGTGCTCAACATTCGTAGGTTTGTCCAAAACCACTAATGGGCCCAAGCCGAACCACGAAAAACAGCTCCATACTGTCGGGCTGCCTCCTCCAAGCTTCAGTGTCAGGACGATACAGTCCGGAAGGTAGCTCTCTCGCGGCAACCGCCACACCCAGGAACGATCATCAGACTGTTTGACTGTATACTGTGATTCACCAGTCCAAAGCAGTTTTCCACTACTCTACAGTTTAAGATCCACGTCCCTTACCCCACGCTAATCGGCGTGTGCCATTGGTCGAAGTGATTAGCGGATTGTGGATGGCTGTTTGACCATGATGACCCATGTCGTACCGCATCCGGCACGATTTACTGGTGCTAACACCATAGTCTCACATACGGTTTGCGTAATTTGAGACAATGCTTGTAAGGTGACGGAGTCATGCCCCCAATAACTAGTTTCATGTAACAACGTTTTCTGTAACAATTTATCATTTCAAGTGTAATGTAATGCTAATTCCAATACACGTGGAGGACACGTGGCGCATTTCTTTTGTACTCCGTATAGGGAGTACTGAGCCAGGCGTGTGCCTAGCGGCATCCGTTGACCTGGACGACTGGGTCTGATGTATTGGTCAAAGGTCACCACTCCCAGAGAGAGGCGAACTCCACGAAAGCAGGATTCCACAAGGGCGGTAGGGGGGAGGATAAGGATATGAAAGGGAGTGACACGTTCGCTCAGGACGCTTTTAATGCTTCGCCTTCGACGTGGTCGGACAGCGTTGCGAGCTGTGAGTGTCTTCTAGACCTCTCGGGATTTACGTTTTCGCTGACTGAATGGTCAGGGTGTTTCGGCGATAAGAGATCGACCGGGATTTGGACGGAACGACTCAAGTTAAACGCGGCGGGGGGTCTTCCGGAATATTGGAGAGACAGTAAAGTGTTCGCCATCTGGAAACCTGTTGGCACGTGAAGATAGCTAATCAAACGGAGTTTATTTTCTCATCTATTAAATTTTGTTACGTCTAACAAAGGACTTGTTATTGGAGTTACTCGTTGTCTTAGGTATTAAGTAGTTGCCGACTGCACGTTCCAGTATTTCAGTGATCGAGTTCAACTCGACGGCGCTTAAAAGAACTTACGCCAGGCCCGTTTGAGATATTCGGATTCAGTAAGGCCTAGTGGCAGATTGAACTCAGCGGTGCCCGACAATGCTGATTTACGTTTTGTATGGACTATCCTTTGCACAGCTATTCTGTCATGTTCTGTTACTTCGGAAAGGTTTAAAGGACAGTTTCTTGGCAGATTTGGCCCCAGTCCTCTTTTATTTGGCTATCACATCACCAATCGTCGATCAATCTGTGCCGCTGAAATCTTGCATTTATATTAGTGTCTCAAAACAGCCTCATGAACAAATTTATAGTTGCGTCTGTGACGTGGTGCTTTCGTAAGACCTAATTCACTATCAATACAGGGTGTCTGGATATTAATGGCAGGACAATGTATATACAGAAACAACGATTTTCACTTAATTAAAAAAAACAAGTGTGTTATAACAATCATTTTGTATAGTCTGTTACCACTAGCTATAAGACTGGTATCAAATAATATAAATCCAGCGCGATGTCCATGGAATAATAAATTAGTTTTGTACGTATGTGCGGGAAGAAGAATAGGAAAGCAGTCATGAATTATTCAAAGAACCATCTAAATAACTGGCTTTTCCGCCGCACGCTTAAAGTAAAATTGTGCTCATTTCATCATAGTGCACGGCAAAAATACATAAAGCATCTTCACTTAATTTTCGAAACCTACTGCCAGCGTTTGGATTTTCAACCCATGCCTTCCATTTTTTCGTCTCGAAGCTATGGCAGCATTCCAAAACTGGAGACACTGTACAAGACGCACGTTTCACCAAAAAACTAGAACACATCAGAGACGCTACGTCTCACTAACGAAGTTCGTCCTCAGCGATCTTAAGGCCATTGAGATATCCCAAAAATGATTTGAAAGGTAGCGAGTGGCATCCATCGTTTTCATACAATGGCCAATAATTACAGCATTTTACTCTCGGCAACAAATAATTCATTAGACGATTCAATTATTTCTTTTGCAAATTGACAGCAGCAGTGGGTGGTAATCACAGCAATCGATCTAGTGCACTCTGTCAGAGCTACTTGTATTACTGAAACATTTGCTGTAACGTGGTTGCACGTATGAATTATGAACGTGCACATTAATGACAGAAACAACGATTTTCACTTTTTTCAGACGAAGCTATTCCATTTAATTTATTACGTATAAATTTTTCTACACCATTCCATGTTAGTTAAAATGAGTAACTACTGACGGCTTCACAGTACTTCTAAGACAACTATTATTCGGGTATTTTCCGTAGGAATTAAGACACTATTTGTCGTTATGCTTAAAGAGCAGAAACTGATTTATATGCAAGGGCGCACAAAGCTTTTATTTTTCGGGAGGGGGGGGGGCATGTCGGATAAAAACGTAGTGCTTTATGTGTTTTCCTGAAAACTGAATTCAATTCAATTCATGAGCTAATGGAATTTGAATGTACCTTACTTTGTCTCGTGTTACTAGATAGTTTTTGATTTCATTTTCTTTAATATCACTTTTAGAAGTATCTAAGGAAGTTATTGGGAGTTCACATACTGATTTTATGACACCAGCCCTAACGTCATTCTAGTGGTATGTGTACAGTAGAACAGTGATGGCTAACTAGTGAGTCATACGTCGCAACCAAACATAAGTTATCTCCAGGGGAAAACTAATTCAACAATAATGCATGAAGTACCTGAACAAACAGTCTGCAATGTTATGCTTTTCGCAGCAAGTCTCAGAAACTGCGAAAGTCGCTCAAATTCTCTCCCGATTAGTCACATTACTGCATTCACCTTCAAACCGCTAATGATTTTAACTGAATAGTAATATCTATGTAATTTTGTTCAGACCATAATAAATATTAATAACCATTAAAGCTTTTTTTATGTTATACACAGTAGGAGCAAAACATGACCACTTCCCGTTTATCTGACGTTTGGATCGTTTGAGAAGGGGCTGTTAGTGCACATTTTTTTTTTTTTTTTTTGATTGGAGGTTTAACGACCGCCGTGAGCAACTCAATGGGCTATAAGCAGTCGCCCGTCCCTAATTTAGGGTCACTGGTTCCAGGGAAGGGAGAGAGCCAGTGCCGTAAGACAAACACAACATCCATGCCTGACCGGGATTCGAACCCGGACCCCTTACGGACAAATGATCAGAGGCCAACGCCTTAGACCACTGCGCCACCGGGGCGGCTTAGTGCACATGTGTGAAGGTCAAGGGTGTAGGCAGCGCTACCTGTGACACGCGCAGTATCTATCAGTCCGAGCTGAAACGGTAGTTAGGATGGTTAATGAACGATATTTGCCCTCCTTGGAAAAGGGCATGAATATCGGGTACAGAGCAAAGGATGGAAGAATCCGGGCAAAATTCAACGGTTGTTCACAGGCTCCTGTTGTTAAAGACTATACCGAGAGTGAATAGAAACAAATGCAACGCGTAACTGGCGCGTGGGAGTTGGACAACTACGGCTGCTTAATGGTCAGGAAGGAAGGCGGCTCGTCTGGAACAACAGGCCTTTGCCACAGATCATCATGATCAGCAACCGGGAAGCACAGAGGAGTGTATATACATCGACTCCACTAGCTTCGCGACGGTGACCTGCGGAATTCGCGCCCATTCTGCAGACAGCTGGTCGAACTTCTGGGCCCTATTCCGGCAGGTTTTCTTCGCACATAGTCTCTCCAGCTCCTCCCACATGTGCTCCATGGAGTTGAGGTCTGCACCCCACACCATGACACCAGGCCAGTCTAGAAGTGTGACCTGTTGCTGCTGGAAGGCTGCCTTCGCTACTGTGGAGGTGTGCTTCGGGTCGTTGTCTTGCTGCATAATCCATCCGGGTGGCATGTTCTGGTTTGCCCATAGGAAGACATCGTTGATGAGCATGTTCCTGTAGCTCTGGCCGGTCATTATTTCGTCAATCTTGATGATTGGGCCCATTCCATTGCGAGAGAAGGCGCCGTAAACAATATGCGATTCTCCTCCGTGCTTGACAGTCGGCTAAATGAACTGGGGGTTGAATCTCTGGCCACACGGACGTCGTACGTATCAGATGCCATCACTTCAGAACAAGTTGAACTTTCTCTCGTCGGTGAAAAGCACCTTACTCCAGTCCGCAGCGGTCCAGTGTCGATGACGGCGCGCGAACGCGATTTTGCTCGTCGATTCTTGACTGCGACGAGTGGTTTCTTGGCGGGGCGTCTTCCATTCAATCCACCAGCAATGAGACGACGGGAGATGGTCATTCGGCTGACGTTCAGGTCGTCGCTGTTGCGGAATTCGGTGGCGATGTCCACAGCAGTCAAGGTTGGATCAGCACGAGATCGACGGAGGATGAGTCTATCCTGACGCAAAGTAGTGGAACGAGGCCTACCACATCGCGGACTGTTCTCGACGGTCCCAGTCTTCTTATAACGTTGCAGGATAGCTGAAATGGACTGGTGTCGGATTTTCAGGGCCCTCGGAATGTCGGTGACGCGCATTCCGGATTCCATCACGTTCACGGCCGCCTGGCGAGCTCCAACAGGGATATCCGCATTTTTACCCATTTCTGAAAACCTAAGGTTGACTTATTATCACACTACACATCACAAAACCCACAAACATCACAAGAAAAACATTAATACATGCTGCAAACAAATGGGTAATAATTGGCGACTCTTGAATATGGCCCATTTCGAACGACAAATTTGCTCTGAGCGAAATACAAACTACGCGGCATTGTAACCCACGATTCAATACATATCTTATCCCAAAAATGACCTGATTTGGTCCAGCAGAAAAAAAAATAATGGTCGAAAAAGTGCTTCGCCAAATACTTTTGTTCGCTACTGTATTTATATCGTTCGGTTGCTATGATACTTTTTGCAACTGTCGTGACGATTAAAAGGCTAGAAAGATGAAATTACATAATATTCTGCACTATCCTTGTAACTGAGATTATGAACAGAAACAGCTCTATAGATTTTATTTTGCTTCTTCACTCTACTAATGTATGGAAGCACGATAAGCATGAAACTTATTAAAGCAAAGAAATGATTTGCTCTGCACGTTTAAGTGGCCTCTAACAAGATTCCGTTCTCTGCACGTTTGTCCATAAAAACTGTTTTTTAATGGCTCGCAGTCAAGTGAAACTCTAAAACTTTATATTGTTAACTGAAACTTTTGTGAATGAGGAACGTGGTGAATTTTTGCTTTCTAAATTAAGCTAAATGATATAACTAAAAAAATTATCATTGCAAACTCCTTTCAATCTAGTGCTAGCCTATTATTTTTTTGGTAAAATGAAATAACAGGGCAAAAGTAGGGTATCTACTCCAGAACGTTCCGTAGATCCCACAACTCCTGTTTCTGAACAAGAAAATAAAAAATACCATTTTGCACCGTTTTACCTAGGCTCGAAAAGCGTGGGAAATACGGATGACGTTTGTCCTCTCATACCAAGAGAACTGGTCACCTAGCCCAAATCCAACCAGCGTGCCCTGGTACGTCGATGTGCCGTCACATCTCCTCTCATGTGCCGCGGCCTTTCCGCAATTACATAAAAAGAAATAATGCCAGTCTTTAATAATTCTTATTGATCAACGCTCGTTCCATTCAATAGCTTTTGAATTTATATGGTCACACATGTGTAACTGAAATTACAGCTATAGTTATAACTGCAAACTAGAGTTTGTTTTCCCCTTCCGCTGGGTGATTATACTGTAATATCGCACACACTGAAAAATTTGTTTGGGTCTGCCGTGACATTTCGGCCAACTCAAAGTGTGAAATGAAGAGGGGAGGGGCACCCTGTGGCGCAAGCTTCTGACCAAACGTCTGAAGACAAGACAGAGCAAGCTTCTGTCTAAGCGCTGGCTTCTGACCACTAGTCTGAGATGGGGTCCGTATTAGAATATCGGTGAGGCATGGATATTGTGTTTGTCTTACGGCACTGGCTGACTTCTCTTCCCGGAACCAGTGAAGTGACCCAAAATTAGAGACGGGCGACTACTTATAACCCATTCAGTTACTCACCGTGGTCATTACCCCCCCCCCTCCAAAAAAAAAAAAAAAAAAGAAGTGAAAAATGTTGATAAGCACAGACAACAGCTAACCAGCTTATAAGCCCCATTAAATTATCACCATTTGAGAAAGGGTGAACACGGCATACTGCAGACCTAAAGGACGAAATGATAAATGAATAAATAAAGTGAAGACAATGCCTAAATCGTAAGTTTTCTACACTGACGGAAATTACAAATCGCAACTGATTTGTCACGCCTGTTTGTAGGAAGGTTTTAACCAAACAGTGTGGAATAAATGAAGTTTGAACTGAGTTTAACTTTTTTTTTTTTTATTATTATTAAAAATTGTCAACAGGCAGAGGATAGAAGGTTTGTTTTGTATTACAAAGGCCTTGGTCCGCTAGGGCAAGCTGAACCTCACGCACAATACTCAGACATGACACGAGTAGCAAGGGTTGGCCCAAGATACTTAGAGAAGGAGGAGAGGTAGGTCCATCGTAACGGCACCGTCTTTCCGCTTCTCTTCGCTGCGCTGTGACGTCACGGTGGCCATAACGAAGCTGTAACGCGCACGGAGCCATACCGAGAAAGTGTCGTGTGCTCTGAATTTTCAATCGAAATAACGGAGCTAGTTTTGAGTAAATAATTTTAAAGCAAAAATTGTGCAAACATCCAACTATTTTTCAAAATAGAGTAAAAAATATATATATATACTGGGAAAAAACGGGAATATGACATGAATACTGTTCGATGCTTTTTTGCTGAATATTTTTTTTTCTTTTCCAAAAGCACACTGCAACGGCTCTTTGGAGCTGGGAAATCTACATTTCATTACGTCGAATCAATCATTTACCAATTTCATAAAATTAGCAATTTGTTTTCTTGCAGGAAAAAATACTCTACAGCTTTGCTTACGTTGTTAGATTGCATCTGGGACGCTAAAACTAATTCTCTGTCTCATGGGGCCTCTTACATTTGTGTGGATCCATTTTATTTTATGAAACACCTTTAATTCTGAGTTATTACGTTCCAGCAAAAGGTGAAATATATCTGGCGAGTGACGGTTCCACACTATATATTGCGTGTTCCGCGATCAAATATATGATTTCGGAGAAGTTTAATTAGATGGGGCACATCCGCAAACATCCATATTTTTCGATTTTCATTTACTTGATGTGGAAAAGAAGACAATATTGGGGTTATTCCAAGCTGCCTCCAAACTTTGATATCCAACCCCCCCCCCCCCCCCAAGATCAGGTACCACTGCATGCACTAAATAACCCGATTGCTCAATGGCTCGAATTATGTCAGTTAACAGCTTTTGATCCATCTGCTTATCAAAGGAATAATACAGTATATGGTTTTTTCCAAGCTTTCCAGAAGCCTCTCAGCATAACTATACTAAAACGTTACTATGCAGTCCTAAAATTTTATCTACGGCAGCATCATAACAATACCGGCAATCAACGCTCATTTCACCAAAAGATATACCTGAAACTTTGTCGAACTCGGTTAGGTGTATAGGACTCATTTTCATCACCTTTAAAACGGGCTCAATTAAACCATCAGTAACACAAATTTACCACACCACCGTTTCAGAGAGGAAATGCTTGGAAGCAGTATGTGCATTTTATTTTTGATGAAAAGGTATGCTTTTCGAGAAATAGGATGCAAAACAAGTGCTTGACTTATATCTTCTTCATTCCATTTTGCTGGTCTCTTTTTTGACACAACAGTTTGAATTTGCACTTCAGTGAAACAATGGCCAAGCAAATTTATGATAGCTGGCCACCTTTCACTGTTGCTCAGCAAATTTCTGCCAGCGTTTCATAATATTAATTTCCGTTTTTAGGCTTCTTTTCTAGAGGCAAAAGCATTGTTTTACCATTACCAACTGTTTTCTTACTTTTGATAATTCTTCCCGTAGTGAATTATTTTCACTCTTCAGTTGCATTACATTTTTGTTCAGACATTCGCACTTCTCACATAACGTTGACGGTATGATAAATGTTGGTCAGGAATGATGTCACTTTCATTGTGACCTGTGATTTGACGTTTAATTGGAGATATACTTTCAATTCGATTTAATGCCATTTTTTTTTCTGACCTCTCCGATCTTAAACCATTCACTTCGAACAGAAGTTTGCTTCTCCATCTGCTAAGGCATATTTTTTGTAGGCACGGCATTTTTTCTCAGTTTTTTCCTGGGAGGCAAGTTCAGCAATTCATTTCTAAGATCTCGCTCTTACTTCGAGACATCAAAGTGTTCTGAACACATTCGTGCTTTCTTTGCATCGAATACATCCTTTCGACAGCATTTCGCTACCCATTGCTTCAAGAAATCTCTATCCGATGGGAAAACATGGTATGTAACATCTAACTTCTTTTCCTTTGAATTGTTATTAAGACCAAGTGCAACAGCGTATCCAGGTATTTTCGAGATAATTGTACACAGAAAAAAATGAAGAAAAAAAAATGAATAAAACGACAAAGCAGGACTAAAATTGACAAAGAAATGCAGCGAGTAATCGACACTACAGCACAAGCTCCGAATGCTCAAGATATCGTTTATGGCTACTTAGACGTCACACTACAGCTCGTACGGTGACAGCTCGCCGGCTGCACGGAAACAAAGGCGATTGGACCTACCTCTCCTCTAAGTACATGACATTCACATCTTACCGGAATTCGAAACTATGGGCCCCGACAGTGAAAATGACAGAGGACATAAGTTCTCACAAGTGTGTCGTATAAAAAACGGATGGATATGGAAAATCTTTTCTTATCGCCAACGCATTCTGTTTGTGTTCGGATTGGCTTGCTGCTGTAACAATCTGTCACACGGGCAGCATATGAAAGCCTTTACATGTGGCCGTGCTATCGGGAAGTTATAATCACGCCGAACACAAACTGATGTTGCTACGACAATAGGCGAGCACTAATCCGTCGTGTCGAGCCTGTGGAGAAGGTACCAGGACACAGGAAACGTTGATCCTCCACGTGTGCACGAATTACAATGACTCAGGATGACCAATGTACGGAACTAAAAGCTACACGTAACAGACATATGTCAACGATTGAACTCACTGTACAGCTGCAAGCGGCCCTGGACGAACAGTTTCAAGGCAAACTACACTGCTGGCCACCCAAATTGCAACACCAAGAAGGAAGCATTCGATTGGCCTGAAATTCGCAGCATGCGTCGCACGCGAGAGGACATTTTTTTTTTTTTTTTTTTATTGGAATTTTAACGACCACCGTGAGCAACTCAATGGGCTATAAGCAGTCGCCCGTCCCTAATTTGGGGTCACTGGTTCCAGGGAAGGGAGAGAGCCAGTGCCGTAAGACAAACACAACATCCATGCCTGACCGGGATTCGAACCCGGACCCCTTACGGACGAATGATCAGAGGCCAGCGCCTTAGACCACTGCGCCACCGGGGCGGCTCGAGAGGACATGCAAACGATTAGCATTGCAGGGCATATGCAAATCATGTGCGCCCGGCACGCCACCGAGAAGCACTATAAGAAGGGTGCACAGAAGGCGGGGTGTAAGTAGTTGAAGTATTTTGTGCTGCCGGACTTGTGCGTGGGAAGCTACCTGATGCCTCGTCGCAGAATACAGCAGTCATTCCAGCACGTTTCGGAGTTCGACAGAGAACGAATAGTGGCTTATCGCGACAGGATTTTATCGTACCGAGACATCGGCGCCCGTGTGGTACGACAGCATTTTATCGTACCGAGACATCGGCGCCCGTGTGGTACGACATCCAGCCACAGTGAGGCGAGTATGGATTCGGTGGGTGCAGGACGGACGGACCGACGTGAGCAATTGCCGCAGCCACGGCACACCACCGAACAAGGGGACCGGCATGTTCTGCGGCGGGCATTGACGGCTCGCACCGCCACATCACGAACGTTAGCGCAGGAATTGCGGTGTGTTGCGCAACAGCATGTGTCAGCACGTACCATTCGACGTCGTCTGCAGGAGCGGGGACTTGTCGCACGGCGCCCATTGCTGCTATTACCATTGACATTACACCACCGGCGAGTGCGTCGGCAGTGGGCCGTTGAACGCCGCACCTGGACTACGGAATGGCACGACATGGTCTTCTCCGACGAATCCCGCTTCTGCCTGCAACACCTCGATGGTCAGACCCGCGTTTGGCGGCACCGCGGCGAGAGACTGTATGACGCCTGCATTATGCATCGTCATACCGGTCAGTCGCCTGGCGTTTTGGTTCGGCTCCCGTACCCCTCTGGTACGCATCGCCGGTACACTCGACAGCCACCGCACCATCTCCGACGTTTTGGAGCCTGTAGTCCTCCCTTACCTGCAGGACCTGCCAGCGGCCACGTTTCAACAGGACAATGCGCGCCCGCACGTGGCACGCATCGGGCAACAATTCTTCACGGCCTACCAGGTGTCACTGCTGCCGAGGCCCGCCTGTTCTCCCGATATGTCGCCCATCGTACAAGTCTGGTCTCTGATCGGCAACCGAGTGGCCTGGCAAGCACCACCCGCAGCTACGCCTGCTGATCTGTGGCAACGTGTGGAAGCAGCCTGGACCGACATACCCCAAGCCCACATCCAAAGCCTCTTTCGTTTGATGCCGCGGCGTGTAGCGGCCGTTATTGCCAGCCATGGGGGCCACACGAACTATTGATGTCTGCGTGTTCCGCAAGTAGCACGGGCCTGTAAGCTCAATCGTTTCATCTTTGTATCTGTTGTTATGTGTCCAGTAAATCTGGCTTTGCTATCTGGTGTCCTTCTTGGTGTTGCATTTTGGGTGGCCAGCAGTGTATATACAGAATACTTTATGAACAAGACTACCTACAGTTTACCTAACACTCCGTCAGGGAGAATCGACATGCGTGGTGGAAACAATACCAGCACTGGACCGCAAACCAATGTTCCGTTCTGCGAGGAATCGAGATTCAGTTTACAGTGTCATAGTCGTCGTGTTGACTCATTAGAGAGAACCAAAACCCGTTACCACACCTCTCCCACACCATAGAAATGCATCAGCACAGGTGGTTTACTGCTCTGGGGTGGTATTGTATCACACGACCGCACCATACCTTTTCTGGAGGAACGTTGACAAGACCTCAGATATGGTAACGAAAATCTGGAACCATGTGTGAAGAATTTTTGTGGTACTGTTGGTCCAAAATGGATGTTAATGGATGATAACACGTATTCATATATAGGGATGCTTTAGTGGATGATTTCCTTAAAAATGAAGGTACCAGCGTACGCCATGGCCAGCATATTAGTCGGATCTAAACCCAATAGAACATGTGTGGGATGCATTGGAGATACGTACACTATCTGATCAAAAGTATCCGGATACTTATCCACCCACAAACTCCCTGTGTTAGAAAAATAAATAATATCGATTTGGTCCACCTCTTAACTGCTATCACGGCATCGCATCCTATGGTGCTGCGGAAATTGCCTTTCATTCTGACACAAGAGCATTAGCCAGGTCTGCTACTTATGTCGGTCGGTTCGGCCTGCCTAACAGTCGACTTTCCAATTCACCCCAAAAGGTTTCCATGGGGTTTAGACTGGCCTCTGTGCAGGCCAGTCATGTTTTGGGGGGGGGGGGAGTTTTAACGACCACCGTGAGCAACTCAATGGGCTATAAGCAGTCGCCCGTCCCTAATTTAGGGTCACTGGTTCCAGGGAAGGGAGAGAGCCAGTGCCGTAAGACAAACACAACATCCATGCCTCACGGGGTTCGAACCCGGACCCCGTTCGGACGAATGATCAGAGACCATCGCTTAGACCACTGCGCCATCGGGGCGGCCCAGTCATGTTCTTCTACACCCATCTTACCAAACCATTCATGCACGGACCTCGCTTTGTGAACGACGGTATTGTGCTGTCGGTATAGGAAAGGGCCTTCAGCGATCTGTTGCCATGATGTTAGGATCACAGAATTGTCAAGAATGTCATTACAGAGCACTGGAGCTACGGGACCCAGCCCAAACAATGGAAAACAGCTCCAAACATGCTGCCTCCTCCTCCAAACTTCACAGTTAACACAACACAGTCGCGCAGGTACAATTCACCTGGCGTCGTCCACACCCAGACTGAAGCGTGATTCATGACTCCAGAGAACACGTTTTCACTGTTCCACTGGCGCAGAGATTCAAACCACTCCAACCTTTGCTTGGCGTTCATTTCATGGATGTTAAGCTTGTGTGCGGCTGCTCGGCCATGGAAACCGATTACCTTCAGCTCTCGAGGACTCTTTACGGTGCTGGCGCTGCTACCAGGAGCATTCTGGAACTCAGGGGTGAGTGTTGCAACCGAAGAGAGGTGATTTTGTTGCACCACCCGCTTCAGCACTCGACGGTCTCACTCTAATTTTACGTGGCCTACAAGGTTGTAATTACGCAATTGTTGCTACTAGGAATTTCCACTTTACAATAACTTCACTTACAGTTGATTGATGTTGCAGCAGAGCAGAAATTTCCGAATTCACTAGTTGCTAAGATGACATCGTATGATCATGCCACGTTGAAAGTTACTGAGCTCTGCCGTACGGCCCATTCTACTGTTCATGCTTGTCTACGATGTTTCCCAGGCCACGTGCTTCTTTTTGTACCTAGACCAGCCATGGCTATGAAGTATATGAGCAAATCCACTACTCAAAATGGGCGTCCGGATATTTTTGATCTTAAAGTGTATTTTCCGCACATCAACCTTCTCCCAGAACTCACCTAAAGCTCCGATCTACTCTTATACTGGAGTAGGATTTAATGCCCCAGGACCTGCCGTCGTCAACAGCATGCAATGTTACTGTCACACAGGTATCGCTGTAAGGTTTCATCAGACACCTTACTAAACTCCCGTGCACGAAGGAATGCAAGACCAGATAACTCCCCTAATTGCCACCGTATTGAATTGAAGTGCATTGTTTCATTCCACTTAGCATTTTATGTAAGATATATTGAAGTGCTGGAATAATTCATTCCATCTTGTGAGTTAATTCATCTTTCACGCAAAAGTCACTCACGAAGGATAATTCAAACAAATCTGCATTAAATTTCCAGGTTGTCAGTCAGTACGCTCACTGAGTAAATCATTCGTTGCTAGGAGGTAGTGCGATCAACGCGATTTCAGTGAGGCTACTACAGATACTGGCAAACTGCGCAAAACAGCGGGAGGTCTCCACCACTTACCATGAACGATTCGCCACGAACGAAATATTTTGGGCCCACCAATGTTCACTTCTAAATGCAATGTTCTCGACGTGACGTAATAATTAATTGCATTTTAGAAAAGTAAGTACAAATCTTTAAAACAAAGGAAAACATGCTCAATTATGTTTGATTGCATTTCCAAATACGAAATAAACTCCCAAATACCAAACATTTCCAGTGTAATTTTCCTTGTAGTTCAGTTTGTCTGTATTATGTACACTACCGTTTGTAATAATTGCAACACCATGAAGGATTGGTGGTATTAGCTTGAAACTTACACGATATGTACACTGAAGAGCTATTGAATTAGAGATACCTGTCTAGTAACGTGTAGCACCACCTTTCGCCCTGATGACGGCGGCGATTCGTATCGGCATGACTCGACAAGACACCGGGAGCGTTGGGAAGCCATACGGATCCACGAGCAAGCTCCCAACAAGCTCCCACAGTTCACGAAGATTTGATGGAGGGAGGTCAGAGCCTCGAACATCTCTCTCGATGACATCCCAGATGTGCTCGATGGGATTGAGGTCAGGTGACTTAGCTGGCCAAGGAAGCGAGGTCACGTCGGTGGAGTGTTCATCCAACCATTCGGATACAATTCAGGAGCGATGGCACGGTGCATTGTCTTGTTGCAGGATGAGGTCCCCAGTGGGATGTTGAAGACGCACAAACGGGAGTAAATGGTCGTCCAGGATATCCCGGTAACGTTGACCTGTGAGGGACGATGTCACACGTACCAGGGGTTCCATTTCAGTCCACGTAAACAGTCCCCAGACGAGAATGCCACCCCCACCAGCTTCAAGAGTACCCTGCTGGCAAGAAGGATCCATCGCTTCATGTGGTTTGCGCCGTTCTCGTATCCTGCCATCCGCATGTACCAAAGTGAATCTCGACTCATCAGTCCAGGCAACATTTTCCCACATGTCTAGGGTCCAGTGGCAATGTTCCCGCGCCCATGCTAATCTTTGCACCTTGTGATGTGCGGTCAGCAGCGGTACCCTCGTGGGACGAAGGCTTCTGTACCCCATAGCGAGGAGATGGTTCTGGATGGTGTGGCTGCTTACACGTTTTTGTGCACCAGCGTTAAATTGCCGAGTGATTTCTTGCACTGTGGCCCGTCTATCCGCTGTTACAATGCGAGCTAGCCGACGATGACCCCGCTCATCCACAATCTGTCTACCACGGCAGTTGGCCCTTGCAGGGATGGTTTGGTTTACCGGATTCGATGTACTCACGGTGCACCCATGACACAGTGGCTCCTGAAAATCCCAGTGCCTGCATGACTTCCGAGATTGAGTGACCCATTCGTCGGGCCACGACAATTTGCCCACGATCAAATGCGCTTAGATCCTTCGTCTTACCCATACTGTGTCAGACTCTTACTGATTCCCGTCGCATCACTCCTTATATTTTCGGATCGCTGCATACGTCATGTCGTTTCCGTTTACAGGGCCGCCCACAGCGTTACATTTGCATAACGCCAGCTGTCTCTAATTCAATTGCTCTTCAGTGTACTTGGGACATGCAAATGATTAAAACGTCAGTGAAATGCGCATGCGGTTATGGAGCAGCGCCCTATGAACTGTACGGTTTTAGGTATAAAGAGCTGGCTCAAACGAAATGTTGCAATCAGCGAAGAGCCGACATTGAGTCGAAAGGGTGTTTCTTGAGTCTCACTATGCCCCGTCGCCGAAGAAGGTCGCATTACGAGCACCTGACGGACTTTGAGAGAGGAAGGATTGTTGGAATGAGCGAAGCTGGATTTTCCTACCACGAAATTGCGACTCGTGCCGGACGAAACGCCAGTACAGTGATGCGAACGTGGCGTCAGTGAACAGATGAGGCTCGGACGTACATAAATCCGAGAAACGGACCGCAAAATCGCAGAACTGTACGGGAGGACAGACATCTTTACCGCATGGCTGTGAACGATCGCACAGCGATAGTGGAGCACTGTCACAGGTCAGGTGTGGCTTTGTCCTTCAGCACAGTTCAACGCAGTCTGCTTAACAGAGGACTGGTCGCTAGCAGCCTATTGCTATACGCATTCCTCTGACCCTCAACTACAGATGCCCCAATCTGCAATGAGGTCTAGAACACAGACATTGGCGCACCGATTGACAACAGGTCGTCTTTTCTGAAGGAGTCACGATTCACCTTGAAGCACCATGATGGTCGCATACATGTTCGAAGACATCGTGGTGAACGACACCTTGAAGCGTCATACTTGCCCAAACGCCAAGCGTCATAGTTTGGGGCGCCATGGGTTTAATTTGCGATCTCGCCTGATACGAATTGAGGAAACTCTCAACAGCCAGCGATACATCACGGATGTTTTAAAGGCACAGGAGATACCATTCCTTCAGAGTTGTCCTGGCGCTATATTCTAGCAGGACAATGCTCAGTGTCACATGTGTCCCGGAATGCACAAGACGTCTTTCTTCTATGCACGGCAGATACCGATTCTTCTCTTTCCTGCACGCTCGCTGGATATGTCCCCGATCGAACATGTCTGGGACAAGGTAGCTGAGAGACTGGCCCGTCAAGCGCCTCCGCCAGTAACTACAAATGAACTTTAGTCTCGCGCAGAAGAAACCTAGCAGGCTATTTATTCCCCATGACGATATCAAAAACACCTCTTCCATTCAATGCCACGCCGTGTAGCCTATTATTGCTGCTCGAGGTGGCTTCACACGATACTGAGTCTTGAAGCGAAAGAATCTTGTATTGTTTTACAAATGTAATCAGTTCTCTCCTGTAACATGAGGAATCTGTGATACAAATTTCATTTGAATAGCGCGATTCTTCCTTGGTGTTGCAATTTTTACGAACAGAAGTGTATATCTAACCAAGGAATATTCATCCCATACAAATTCCGTAGTTGTAGAATTTGTTTTCACAAAAAACAAAAAAAAAACTTGTTCAAAATTCGTATCTGAGATACCTTCCTCCCGTTAATCGATATCTTCTTTCGGGAAATAAGTTATTCGGCCTTAGATAGCGTGAAATACAATGAAGATAGCAGATGTCACTTTGAGGTGATCAACAAGTAGCGATGTGTTATAATACAGAGAGTTATCTCACTGAATGATTCACAACTAAAGCGGCTGCAAGGTAAGAGTGGATATTGGCGAAGTGCCAAAAGAGCAGGAACTTAGCAACCATTCACCGTTCACGAATGAATCTCCGCTCGTCGCGAACCCACCATTCGTATTCATGGCCTAAGCAGAAACCGGCGAAGTGGACAAACGAGCGGGACCATAGTTAGAATCCATTCACCGTTTACGAATGAATCTCGGGTCATCGCAAACACGACATTCAAATGTCATTCAGGTTACATTCCTTAGTTTCACCATATTTCCTAGCTCACTACTCAAGTCACATAACAGTTGACACTTATCATTTCTCAGCATTACTATCCCTTATAGCTAATTCGTTTCTGAAAACACGGGGGTGAAAGAAAGTTAACGTGCTGCGACATCAGTGAGTGTTGCAATAATGGCGGACTGAATTATCATTCACAGAGGCAAGAGAGAAACATTCACCATTTACGGTGAAGTCATTCGTTGTGAACAAATCGTTCACGAATGGTTCATCACCATTATATTGCGCATTTGTTTCTTCATTCCGTGTAATTCTACGGTCTCATATTTTTCAGTTTGTTTCAGTTTGCCAATTATGCTGAACTTATGGACACCAGTGTATATGTAATCATCAGTAACGAGGAACTGCTGAACAAATTAAATATTTGCCATTTTACGTTTATCAATTATGTTTTTTTTTTTTTTTTTTAAGTTTGAAACCGTTGCTATCGTAACGAGTTTAGCACGCTAATGCGATAATTTCAGCTGCCTGTTACCAACTTTTTCTGGATGCTGAAGGACACTTCAGCTTTATAATCCATTTTAATAACACCCTGCGTTTTTAAACAAACCTGTATGGAAATAAATGCGGAGAGCAAGTAAGGGAAACAGCTCCCTTTGCAAGGCCAATGACACACATCAGCGAATCATTGTACGCTTTAATGTGTAACTGCTTGCTTGGTAGTCGAGCTCGAGACGAATACTTAGATGAAAACGGTTGTTATCCTTAATCGCTATAAAGCTGGTAGTTATAAAGAAATGTAGTTTGTCAGCAACGACTGCATGTAGAATTTTGTTTGTTATCGAATTGTGTCTGATGAGCGTTTTAGTAGTAGAAGTATTTGTAAAAATTACCTGGACTGCGTGAGATACAACTTGGAAAAGTATTGCGATTCTGGCGAGTGTAAAAGGTAAGGCGACTGCGGCCACAGAATTCCTTCTACTCATGTCCCGTTGGAATCCTGAAATATTATCAGACGGGAAAATACCTCCAGTGACTATATATCAGAAAAATTACCCTATAAAATCTCGAAATGTTAGCAAACGTTTTTTTTTTCATGGTACCCATGGAATCATAACTTGGCTATAATTACATGCTTACCTCTCTCTCGTCTGCTCTACGTATATGTTTACCTATTCTCTCCGCCCCGTTTTACCCCCGGAAGAAACTGTGGTACCAATACATTTCTTGACAAACTGGCTAATGTACCGGGAATGGTAGTTTATTGGTGGATCTACAAATAACAGTACCAATGCGCGTGCCGGCATTTTATTTTTGCGCAAATCCACATTGTTTCAAATCACGCAAACCCTATGTGAGACTATCGAGACTGATGTTAGCACCAGTACAGTGGCACGACATTAGTTATCGCGGTCAAGCAGTCACCCACAATCCGCTAATCACTTTGACAAATGCCATACGCCGATTTGCGTGGTGTAAGGAACGTTGATTTTGGATTGTAGACCAATGGAAACATGTGCTTTGGATTGATCAGTCACGGTACACAGTTTCCCAGTCTGACGTCGACGCCGGGAAAAAAGGTACCTTCCAGACTGTATCGTAAAGTTCGGTGGAGACAATGTTATGGCGTGGAACTGTTTGTCGTAGCCCGGCTTGGGCCGATTATAGTCGTTTTGTACAAAACCCATAAATGGTGCGATCTATCTAGACGTCGTGGACAATTATGTTCTACCAACGTCGCGGCAGTACATTGCGCAACCTTACACAAACACTGACTTATTTAACCACTTACACAAACACTGAATTATTATTCAGGCTTAGCTTTTAATTTTTAATTAAGGGGGCTAGACAGGCATGTAGCCCTCTAACTTTTCCAATAGCCTCTGAAATGTGTTTATTCCAGTTCAGTTCTTTGTTCATGAATGATCCCAGGTACTTTACTTTTTGACCCAGGGAATTTTTTTACCCATAAAATTCAATTTCCAAAGTCTGGGTTAAAATTACGTTATTTTCTGGACCTACGTTTTATCAGTATTTATTTTCCAGTCTTGAAAGTACGGTTTTATTTTTTGCACATAATGTTTAAGCATGCAAGCTGCATGGTTTTTACTTTTTGATGCATACGAAATTGCTGTATCGTCAGCATATAAAGCAGTCAACAGATTTTCGTTGTTAAAAGTTGGGAAATCTGACGTAAACTGAGTAGAGAGTTAGCGGTACTCGATCTTGAATATTCCTAAGCGCGGATTTTCCCCATTTAATGTCATATAGAATTTTCTACCTGTAGATATGATTTTATAATATACATTATCCAGAGAGAGAAGTCAAATTACTCTTCATTTGTCAAATGACTTCGCAATATCAAGAAAGATTTTGCTGCTGTATGTTTCTTTAAAAATTAAAAACCTTCATATTTTTTTCAGCTACCCTGGTAAGCTGATGTATGGTTGAATGCTTTTCTCTAAAGCCACCTTGAACATACGGTATTATCGGGAATTCGCAGAATTGTTGTATTCTGACTAGAATTACTTTTTCCAAAATTTTGCCCTTCATCGGCAAAAGGGAAATTGGCCTGTGGTATAACTTCGTCTGTCGATGGTATCAATCATCGAGTTTATATTAGGGAAGACACGCAGCACTGACCACCATAAGTCACCGTCCGTGCTGCAAGTGACGTTATATGCAGGCAAGACACAGGCGCAGAAAAGAAGCTGCTTTGAAAACCAATGGAACAAAAGCTTCTAGGCGTATAAGACAGAAAAAATGAGTAATTCAATAATCTTTATCAATTATACACAAGCTTACTGTTTCATCAACGGTATAATTTAGCTTTTTTGCTTGCATGTGACGCGTCACGCCAACGATTAGCCGTGACCTATGGCGGCAGAGTCAGTGGTGTCTCCATCTAATATAAACTCGATGGTATCAATTCGTTCTTCCGTGGACACCATATAATGTGCAACTATTGCTCCGATTCGAAAAATTCTTTTTCTATTGGTAAGTCTGAAATAAGAGAACGACGATCGTTGCATTTTCGTCTGTTTCAGGGGCATAACTTCGCCACTAAAGGGCGTTCACGCAGATGCTATTGAAATCTAAATACATTTCATTCCATATCACTGCTTGTAAATATCAGATTGAAAAAAATAATTTTTTCCCTTCGATATCATTTAAATCTAAGACTATTTTGGGTGCATTTTTTTTTTTTTTTTGCAAATGATACATAGTTTTTTTTCGTTAGGGGGTCGTAAAGGTAAATTGTCATTTCTCTGATGTCTCTGCTTCCAAAAGTACGATTTGAAAAATTATTCTTGCCTCGAATATCGCTCTTTGTGAGAAACGCACTGCATATAATTTTTGCTAAAGAACGATTTTGCCATTAGGTAAGAGTATTTATTTCTATTTTTCACGTATTTGCAACAATATCTGCGCTTCTGCAAACACTTGTGCAAAAATTTCTTTGTGGTCACATATCACTCACCACGAGAATCCTTTCTGCTTAAAATAATACAATGTTTTTCCGTCAGTAGGCTGAGATGTACATCTCATTTTTTTTTTTTTTTTGATATCTCTGCTTTTAACAGCCCGATTTGAAAAATTCTTTGTTGAACAGCGTTTTTGGTGCGAAATGTTTTGCATACAATTTCAATTTTGTTTTTAGCGCATACGGTTGCCTTTCCGTTTACAGCAATATTTGCGCGTCTAAAAAAGCCCAATTGAAAAATCCTTTTTCGGTCAGATACTACTAAACTCCGAACACGTTTTGTGTGCCTTTCCTGCCAAAATAATGCACAATTCCCCCCCTAGGGGGTGCAATGGTTTAATCTCTTTTTCTTGATATCTCCACTACCAAGATTCAGATTTAAAAATTTCTTTTAACACAGATGCCATTAACAAGGTTCGTACACTTTAGACGTGGGGGGGGGAGATAAAAAAATCACGGGCTTTTAAAGGGCTATTATAAGGACATCTGCAAAAAAAAAAAAATCATGGATAACATTTGTCCAGTCTCAGGATCATGTTTTCGACAGTAATTTTGATTGTAGCTTTTAATATAAAACATACAAAACTAATGCGAATGTGGGTATGGTGGACCTTTCTACATCTTTTATTTCACTGGATAATTTCTTCAACTTTTCAATCGGCATCATCCATTTATAAGCCAAATTATAGTCTTTCAATCACTAAGCCTATCACAAAAAATTCTTCACATCAATGACAAAAACCTTGAATTCGGTAACCTTTTCAGCGTGCTGCCACTTATTTCGCGCATTATCTCTCCAAATAATTAATCTACTGATAGCAATTAAAATAAGTGAGAAAAGAAATTTTACCTAAAGCATTTACCTAAACTATGTGCGGAAAATTTGTTTATAAAGAAGAAGAAACTGCTGGATTGACCAAAACTGTAAAAATTCATCAAACGGAGGTCATCGCTCTTTACACGTTTATAAGTGAGTCACGGAAAAATTCTCATTGGCCGCCACCGTGAATCGTACCCAGGGTCTTCCAGTTACGCCGAATTCAAAGCCGCTGTGGTGTGTAGTGGAAGCATATCCGGCGCGTAACTGGAAGACCCTGGGTTTGATTCCCGGTGGCGGCCAATGAGAATTTTTCCGTGACTCACTTATAAACGTGGAAAGAGCGATGACCTCCGTTTGACGTTCCTGGTCCACGTCAAGTATATGTATTGTAAAAATTCAGTTGTTACGAGTTAGTATCTAAACAAAAACTAAATTATCGGGACATTTTTGCTGGATTGCCATTTTGAATTGTGATCTCCTACACACTGAAGTGCAAGAGAAAAAAAAAACAAAAAAAAAAACTGGGATACCTCTCTAATACCGCGTTAGTCCTCCTCGCGATCGGATAACGGCAGCAACACGACGGGGTATTGACTTCACGAGCTCTCTGTAGTACAGTGGATACAGTACACACCATGCCTTCTGAAGAGCGTCCCATAATTCCGTAATATTCGCCGGGGGAGGATTCCTGGCATTGACGGCACGTTGAACAGCATCCCAAATGTGTTTAATGGCGTTTAAGTCCGGCGAACGAAAGGAGCCAAGACAGGATGCCAAACTCCGTGGAATGTTTCTCCAGCCATAATCGGGCGACTGTGGGCGTGTGCGGTGGTGCATTGTCGTGTTGAAAGAGGTCGCAACCCGTCGGAGTGGTTGCATGACATGACCGGGTGCAAATGATCCTCAAGGATGGATACGTAGCCTCCACCGTTCAAAGCGGTCTGTAGACATATGAGAGGTCCTAATGCGTGCCAGTTGAAAACACCCCACACACCATATACAGAGCCACCACCGGGTCGCACTGTGGTGGGCTACCCGCCAGCGTAGAAAACACTAGGCTACACGTTTCCAGTCATCATTGGCACCTCAGTTTAAATACAATCCTCAGTTAGACAACAGGGTTCAGTTATTTAAATCAGTGCACTATAGATATATATTTCTTACCCAAATGATCTATGCTGCTATTGAAGCCATTTTAACATCAGCTAAAGAATTCGTTAAATTTAATGCCGACGTTTCGGATTTTCTTTTAGATAAGTTAAAAATTCTAAAAAATATTCTGGAAAATAATAAAAAAAATTCAAGGCTCTAAAGAGCTTCTTCAACAGACACAGTTGATTGCAATTTCAGCGATATACACTGCTGGACAATTGCTAAGGACGGATCATAAACGGCTATATAGCGCATAAAAAAGTAAGTGTGGTTGGATGCCAAGTGAAATAAAATAATGTCAGAATGCCAGGACATTACAAGAAAGACAATTTATATTGCTCTGAAATCCAGAAGGCTTTGGAACGTGTTCAAGGGACAAACAGGCCATTTTGTGCAGAATACGTAAACGTGAAAAAAATGCAATTACCGTCCTCAGGCGTTCCGGCGTACGATGTCAATACAGGATATGGCCACCATGGAGGGCGATGCAAGATTCCACACGTCGTGTCATGCTTTGCACAACATTATCAAGCAGCTGTTGGGGTAATTTATCCCATTCCTCTGTCAGTGCACGGATGAGGGTGTCCTTGTTTATTGAAGGGTATTGGCGACCAGCAAGACTCGTCCCCAAAGCATCCCACACATTTTCAATGGGATTTAGATCGAGAGAACGTGCTGGCCATACGAGGCGTTGAATATCCTCGCTCTCAAGACACTCCTGGACAGCGACTGTTCGATGACATGTTGCGTTGTCGTCCATGAAAATGAATCTATCACCGACAGCACCACGGAACATGCGAACATGAGGTAGCAGAACATCATTAATGTATCGTTGGCCAGTCATAGTCCCAGTTGGAAGCACATAGAGGGACGTACGGCCACTGATCATGATGCCAGCCCATACCATGACACTACATGTCGGATATCGGTCCCTTTCCTGTATGTTTGCTGGACAATATGCAGTACCACTATCACGCCAGATCAGTTGTCGTCGACAATCAGATGATAGACTGTATCTACTCTCATCTGAGAAGAGGACAGCAGACCAGTCGTTATCAGTCCAATTGCGATGTTGATGGCACTATTGCAAACGGGCGGTACGGTGACGTCTTGACAATGGGATGCACACAACAGGACGGCGGGCGTATAGTCCTCCTTCATGCAAACGTCTGGCGACAGTTTTTCGGGAGATCCGCTTGCCAGTAGCAGCCATAAACTGATTTGCTACCTCACTAGCTGTGCTGCGCCGGTGTCTTTTTGTTGATAGCACTATGTACCGATTTTCTGCAGGTGTCGTACTGCGAACACGACCTCCCCCGTGACGTTTGCTACACTCTCCATTTGTTTGAAATGATTTCCAAAGCCTTGAAACAACACTGTGGCTGACGTCGAACTCCCTGGCAACATGTTATTTTTCGCCCTTCTTCAATCTTGCCAATAATACGGCCACGCGTAAAATCATCTAGGTGATGTCGGGAAGACATACTGAAAATTGCAAGTTCGTCAATTGATTCTTTCCCTTTCAACTTTGCGTTTGAACAACAACGGTCAATACGCGTCAAATCCTTTATATCTCTTATCAGCGCTATGACGTCACGAACAAGTTCGGCAATCCAAAATTTGCATACGCACAACACGTCTTACTGTATCCCGCACTTATGCTAATTTCCACATTTTCCTGCCTTCCATTTTATGGTTGCTATTGTCATCCGTCCTTAGCAATTGTCCGGCAGTGTATTTCCTACACTTGATGATCTCTTTACGATTATTTTTAACCATACCACAGTAACCGGCGCAAGTTCCGAAAGATTACTTAACAAGCAAAATACTGTACGACTCAAACATTTTTAAGATCAACCATGACCAAAGATAGTTTGTAATCTTTAGCAATATTCAGCATAGAAAGTGAAAACGCAAAGAAGTGCGATTTTGATTAAAGAAATGGGTCCAAAATAAAGAAAATTACTGATGCGAATTTATTGAAAAAATAAAAAAATAAAAAATATTCAAAAATAATTACAAAAATCGATCGTCAGGTGTTTTTTTTTTTTTTTCTCTCATATTTCTCAGTAAAAATGACAGTTGTATTTATTTCTACTTTAAAAGAAGTACCTATATCCTGCGTTTTAGTGCAAATAACTTAAAATTGCTTACTGTGGAATTTCAATAAAGTGAAAATACTCATAACTCATGAATGGCCAACAGATATCTTTTCAATTATTTATTACTCTGCCATTTGAAATATTTTTTTTTTTTTTATTGAAGGTTTAACGACCACCGTGAGCAACTCAATGGGCTATAAGCAGTCACCCGTCCCTAATTTAGGGCCACTGGTTCCAGGGAAGGGAGAGAGCCAGTGCCGTAAGACAACGTCCACGCCTCACTGGGATTCGAACCCGGACCCTTTCGGATGAATAATCAGAAGCCATCGCTTAGACCCACTGCGCCACCAGGGCGGCGTTGAATGACTTCAACTTTAACATGATGACTGATGAGCAACCAAGGGATGTTTGGGTAAGGGAGTGTTGTATTAAATTTTGGCCCATAATAACAATTATGTAATCAACAAAACAAAAATTACGCATTCATAGAGTATTAGTTATTGCCTATTCAATTATCTGATAAAGAAGAAAAAAAATGTATAATTTACGATTGTAGGTGTAAATATTTTTTTCTATTATGAATCATATCAAAGACCTCTCTATTTTTGGGGGAAGGAGAAGAGGCCTCATTAATGGTTTTCGCACCCGGGCCACGATAAACCACGCAACAACGTGAACTATAATTTTACATATACTTGAATTCTGTACTCAACGTGGGACCAATGTGCATGTCAGAAAAATAACACGAAAAAAGAAATTTAAAAGAAAAAATATGTTAAACATACAAAATTAAAAACTACGAAAATCTACGAAATTTTCCTAAGTTCATATACAAAATGATCAAAGAACAGGTTGTTGAAGCTTTTGGAAAAAATGAAAATAAGGGGAACCAATTGAAACCATTTCCACGCGATGGTGGCTTACATAAAAACGAGCTGAGAAGGGTTCGGTTAAATTGCTCAAATCCAAAATTTCGGAAATAAAATGAATGCATTAATAAGCAGTCATCTAGAGTTAAGAGGAAAATTCCGACACGGACGGACGTTTTCCCATTAAAATTCAATAACGGCGAAATTATTCTCCGATACTGTGAATCACAAAAAATGTTAATTTCCTCCATCAAATTCGTGTAAATATCCGAAATAACATCTCACAATGTACCTCGTTATAAAAACTCTTACAGAGCAACCAAAAAGGGACCAGTTACAGCCTGCTTCATGAATCATGAACCAGACAAAATCTACAGGACACACTCAAATTTATTATCATTTATTTATCACAAGAATATGAGAATTTCAATATGCTAAATTTGTTTTGTCTTAAGAATGTTCTTAAATTTGATGTTGCGAAAACTGGAGAAGTTATCGTTTACAAGCAATTAATAATTCAAACATGGACATGTCCCCCTCTCCCAAACAGAATTAAGGGGGAGCTCTATCTTAAAGAAATTAGTCTCAAAAGATTGAGCTCTCGTATTCTTACAGTTTAAAGGTATAACTGCTATTCATATTTCGGAGCTTTCGATGGGTTATGTCAAGTAACTTGCCTTCATATATTATTCCTCGCTGAACTGTCGGCACACAGTATTAGTGAAATTAGCTTAACGTTGAACATTTCATAAAATTGTATAAATCTTCATACTGTCTCATCCCAACATGCGTACAGAACTGACAAATTATTTACAAAAATAGAATAAGTTATTTATCACAGCAATTTTTGTATTTGGAATTTTAATCCACGTAATGATTAAAACTATTTTTCGGAATTTCGTGCTTCAGTGAGATATTTAATTTCATCCTGCCGTTACGCGAAAAAAAAAAAATAGAAAAAGTTTCTGTGGTTGAGTTTTCTTTATGTGGCCTCTTTTCGCCAACGATTACTGAGTTCTCAACATTTGATTGAACTAAACGTAAAAATTTTATCGGTTATGGTTCCCATCTGCGAAAAGGATCAATTTATCACCGGGAAAGATGTCCTTGCCCTCAGGAAATCTAACAACAGTTGTCTGTCAATACCTTGGAAGTCGTTTATATTGGAGCGGCTTTTCATTTGTGAGGAATAACTCTGTGAAGATAGTTTGAAAAAAGTTTATTGCACGTTTCCGCATTTAAACTGCTGGCTGGCACTGAAAATATTTTCGTTCTGCGTAAGTGAGAGAAATTCCATCAGCAGACACCAAAAAATCTCTCTCACATTTTCCGCACAAGATATTAAAAACAACTGATACCTTAGCGTGCGGGATTGCAATATCCAATAAAATACATTAGCGTGACATTAACATAAGCAGCACGATTTTTAAAACACAAGATAACAGCTCTACATTTTCCCACCATAAAGCGTAAAAGTTACAGGAAAATAATTATCGAATAACCAATATCTTTTCATCTATACGATTACTACCGCTACGTTCGAATTTATAACTAGTGATACATTACAGAAACCAAGTGTGTAATGAATGTTACTTTTGACAAAAAGTACTTAACCACTGAGCGTTAATGTTCTTCCGGAAATACTACAGAATCAATCGGCATCTTCAAGACAATTCGAAAATAGGAAGGAAATCACCAGATTTTCACGGGCAATGAGCACAAGTTTTTTTGAAGAATTCTCAAACCTAACATGTTAAAATAGTCTCTTACGAATGAATGATTGACTGCATAGGTGGCGGAACCGACGGGGACCAGTCAATACTTTTGAACGCTGCTTTCCTTTTCTTTTTCTAAATATATGCATGATAATCATCATGTGCATTTTACATGGTCATTTTGTGTGTGCGTGTGTGCCCTAAGTAAATTGTGTAGCTCAGAAGGTAGCATAGCATACGTTTCTTATAAATTTCAGAAGTGACTCTCAAACTTCTCTGATGTCGTAACACACCCACGACTAGACGGACTTTCACAGGTCAAGAAAGGAGCAGGTCATAAGTAAAGAGAGCCAGAAGGCAGTAATTTTTTGTTTTGTTTTGTTTGAAGGTTTAACCGACCACCGTGAGCAACGCAATGGGCTATACGGCAGCAGTCCATCCCTAATTTGGGGCTACTGGTTTCCAAAGAAGAGAGAGAAACCCGGTGCCGTAAGACAAACACAACATCGATGCCTCACCAAGATTCGAACCCGTACCCATCTCGGACGAATGGTCAGAAGCCAGCGCTTAGACCACTGCGCCACCGGGGCAGCGGGGTACAATTTCTAGGACGTGGATATAGGGCGTAAGAGCAACGTAGTGATGTGGTTACTGCGTTACTAGCACGTCTTATATTAAGATTTAAAATTTTGGGCCCGGTAAGCCAATTTCACATTCCGCCGACCATGGTTAGTTGGTAACCCCCAAGAAGGTCCTCCTTGAGCTAATCAATGGCACACATAGTTCCACTGGAAGTGTGTTGTGTGTCGAGGGAATGGGGGTGGGGGATACAATCGTTTTTAACGAGAAGTTTCTAAGGTGGAACTGATTTAGCGTGACGTCTGAACCACGGCGGATGTTTGGCGGCAACTAGAAACGCACCTGGGGACCCCACTAAGCCACCCGCAGCTGTATTTCAGCATAGTTTAAAGCATGTGTGTTCACACTTTACAATACCTCGAGTTGCCTTTTAGCAAAACTTGCGGTTTTTTTTAAATTTATTTTTTGTGATTTAACTACCACCATTAGCAACTCAACGAGGCTACAGAGCAGTCGTCAGTCTAGTTAGAGCCACTGGTTCCTGGAAAGGGAGAGAGCCTGCGCTGTATGACAAGCATACCACCCATGCCTCAACAGAGACTCTAATCCGGGCCGATCTCGGACCAACAAGCATAAAGAAACCTACGCGTCTCACCACTCAACTATAGTAGACCCTACAGGATCTCAAGCAACGTGTGCATAAACTTGGTCATGTTCTTTTATATCCGATTCGTTTTTTTATTCCGACGAGTAGTCGCAAAGTTTACTGTAGCCACCCCGGTGGCACAGTGGTCTAATAGCTGGCTTTTGACCTTTCGTCCGAGAAGGGCAAGTTTCTAGTCCTAGACGAGGCATGTGCGGTGTGTTTGTATTTCGGACCTGGTTCTCGCTCCTTTTTCTGGAACCAGTGACCCTAAATCAGTGAGCACCAACTGCTTATAGACCTTAAGAGTTTCTCCCGGTGGCCGTTAAAAAAATACTGTCTGCTTTTTTTTTTTTTTTGATTGAAGGTTTAACGACCACCGTGAGCAACTCAATGGGCTACAAGCAGTCACCCGTCCCTAATTTAGGGTCACTGGTTCCAGGGAAGGGAGAGGGCCAGTGCCGTAAGACAAACACAACATCCATGCCTCACCGGGATTCGAACCCGGACCCCATTCAGACGAATGATCAGAGACCATCGCCTAGACCACTGCGCCACCGGGGCGGCCTGCTCGCTTTAACAGGGTTTTACATCTATTGATTCGCCCATCGCAAACATATGCAGTTCCGGACCGTACCGTTCAATATTTTTTTTTTTTATTGAAGATTTAACGACCACCGTGAGCAACTCAATGGGCTATAAGCAGTCGCCCGTCCCTAATTTGGGGCCACTGGTATTATGGTTTGATCTTTCTTTCATGCAGACTTTGGCGCATTAGAATTTCAAAGTTGATTTTTGTTAGGTGCTTCTCGTAGTTTTTTTAGCTATATATATACACTATCTACCAACAAGTAATTGGACACCTGTGATAGCAAAGGAAAACGAAGTTTATTCACCTTCAATAGTAGGTGGAGCCTCCACGAGCGGCGATTACAGCTGCGACTCTCCGAGGCATACTCTCAACCAAGCGTTGTACGACGCCTAGCGGTATTTTCTTCCACTCGGCTTGGAGAAGACAGGTCAGTTCCTTCACCGATTTCGGACGGTGGGGGCACCCCTTAAGTCGACGCTCCAACTCGTCCCAGAGGTGCTCAATAGGGTTAAGGTCCGGGCTCTGCGCAGGCCAGCCCATTCGATCAACCCCTTTGTCACCATACCAAGCAATGGTGGACCTCGCAGCAACATGACAGGTGGCATTGTCATCCTGAAAGTAACATGGGTCCACCCCGTAAAACTGCCACATCACAGGAAGCGCATGGTCATCCAAAATGGTGCAGTAGGTCTCGGCGTTGAGTCTACCAGGAATTGCGACCAAGGGTCCCCGTGCCATACCAGGAGAAACACTACCATAGCATAATTCCACCGCCGCCGAACTTCACAGTTGGCACAATACATTCCGGCAGGAGGCGTTCTCCAGGCAGAAGCCAAACCCAGACCCTGCCATCCGAACGGTAGAGGGTGAACCTTGATTCGTCGCTCCAGAGAACCTGTTTCCACTGTTCAACGGTCCACTGTCGACATTCTTTGCACCACGTTAGCCGAGCAGCGCTATTGGACTTGGTGATCAAAGGCTTGTGGGCGGCAGCATGTCCATTATAACCGAGCAGATGGGCTTCCTTACGGATGGTATTCATCGAAAGAACACTCCCGGATGCCTGTTGAAACTCCTCGAAAAGGATGTGGCCCATCGATTTGGTGCGGTTCTTCCGAATTTCTCTGGCCAGCACCCGTCGGTCTCTAACTCCCAGTTTTGTGGGTCTGCCGGGTAGGGGCACATTCCGACAGTCACCTCTCATCTTCCACTTGCCAATCACGTAGGCCACTGTCATTTTTAGGTACTTCAACTCGCTGGATATGTCACGTATGGATCGACCATTTCTGTGATACCCGACGATTACACCTTTCTCGAAATCAGAGAGCTCCGAACTGCGTGGCATCTTGCATGCGACTGGTTGCGTTGTTGTTTCCCACACGATGTTTAACAGCGGCGGCCGTGACGTGTATCAGGACCGCAGATATCGTCGATTGCAGGGGTGTCCAATTACTTGTTGGTAAATAGTGTGTATATATATATACACTGACGGAAAAAAAATCCCAACACCACGAAACAATAGTTGTAGAGGAATGAAATGGCGGCAATACATTTGTATAGGTAACATATTTAATCGATAAAGGTTTCAAGATCACAGCTTATTGTAAGCGCGAGAAGAGCCATTTTAAATGTGAAATGATGGTACATTAATAACCGGTGTAACCGCCAGAATGTTGAATGCAAGCACGCAAACGTTCATGCATTGTGTCGTACAGGTGCTGGATGTCAGTTTGTGGGATGGAGTTCCATGCCTGTTGCACTTGGTCGGTCAATACAGGGACGGTTAATGCTGGTTGCGGGTGACGCTGGAATTGTCGTCCAATGATGTCCCATACGTGCTAGATTGGTGAAAGATCTGGTGATCTAGCAGGCCACGGCAACATGTCGACACTCTGTAGAGCATGTTGGATTACAACAGCGGTATGCGGGCGAGCGTTATCCTGTTGGAAAACATCCCCTGGAATGCTGTTCATGAATGGCAGCACAACAGGTTGAATCACCAGACCGACGTATAACTGTGCCGTCAGGGTGCGTGGGATAACCACGAGAGTGCTCCTGCTGTCATAGGAAATTGCTCCCCAGACCATAACTCCAGGTTATGGTCAGTCCAGTGTGTCTCGGCCGCAGACAGGTTGGTTGCAGGCGCTCACCTGGCCTCCTTCTAACCAACACACGGCCATCACTGGCACCCAGGCAGAGCCAGCTTTCATCAGAAAACACAACAGATCTCCACTCCGTCCTCCAAATGAGCTCTAGCTTGACACCACTGACGTCGCAAACGGCAGTGGTTTGGAGTAAGTGGAATGCACGCTACAGGGCGTCTGGCTCGGAGCTGTCCTTCAAGTAACCGATTTGTAACAGTTCGTTGTGTCACTGTGGTGGCAACTGCAGCTCGAATTGCTACCGCAGACGCGGTACGATGCGCCACGGCCATACGCCGTACACGGCGGTCTTCCCTCTCAGTAGTGCCACGTGGCCGGCCGGAACCCGGTCTTCTTGAGTCAGTACCTTCCCTTGACCACCGCTGCCAACAATCATGCACAGTGGCTACATTCCTGTCAAGTCGTTCTGCAATATTGCGGAAAGAAAATCCACCTTCTCGTAGCCCTATTACACGACCTGGTTCAAACTCCGTGAGTTGTTGATAATGGTTTCTTCGTCTTCTTAAAGGCATTCTTGACTAACATCAACACACTACGTCGAATCTCAACGACAACTAACGCTCACGAACGTTACAGCGCGTATTTACAGCAAACCTGCTTTGCATGTTCCGAGGGCGCTACTAGCGCCACACGTATGCGCGGAGCGCGAAATTTGCATAGACGTCATCTTACAGATGTACTCTCACCGCCTACCAACTGTCGTTTATCTAACACAACCCCTTCTTGGTGTTGGGATTTTTTTCCGTCAGTGTGTGTGTGTATATATATATATATGCGGCCAGTGCGACATGAAAGGAGAGGGTGCGAAGAGGGACGCAAGGTCAGTTGATGCGCAAACAGAAGAGTGAAAGACCATGATCAGAGTAAAATCCCTGAAATCGCAATGGGGTAGACAGATTGCCAGAAGGCCGGACGACCGATGGACAACCGAAATTTCAGACTGAATTCCAAGGGACAGAAAAAGACCACATGGGAGATGGGTGGATGAAATTCGAAAACATGCGGGGGTGGATCTAGAGGAGACTGGCTCAAGAGAGACCGTTGTGGAAGAAATTTGCAGACTTGCCAACTTTCAAGAATTGAAATCCGAAATTTTTTTCAGAGAACGTTTAATCGATATGTTCCATTAACTGATCTTTCGAACGTATTGATTAACTGATCTTTCGAACGTATTGATTAAATGCATCGCACATATCGACTAAAAGCCGATTTATTATGCACATACGTGTTTTGTTGATTTTAATCAGTCACATACGCTATAATTAAGACATCTGGTACTATTTAACGCTTAAAATCGGCACATAACTATCTCATTAGTATGTTATCACTAGGGTACATACACGTAAATTTTAATTTGTAACTCCGAAATTATTACGATCAAAATTGCAGTAACTTTTTACTTTATTGAGGATTTGACCTTACATTTTTGTACTAACATGTTAGAATACCTTTAAAAAACGCAATTTCAAATCTTACGTTAGGCTGATATTTTTTATTTCTTGCTGTCTCTCTGTCTGTCTTTTCAGCAGTTACCCCCAATCGTAATTCTACAGCGTTTTTACCCCACCTTTCCTGCTCGGCTGCAAGCAGAAAGGATTGGGGACACACAAATGGGAGTAAATGTGATCAGGTTAATCAGAATGTAAAGGCGCAGTTGTCCTGGGGCACACATTCTTTGTAAATTGTACTAATCTGAGATGAGGGGGGGGGGGTCGGAAATCTAAAATATATCGTCCGTAAAATAACCGTAAAACAAGTGAAATTTCCGTATATATATGCTGTATATATGATAAAAAGCTGGACAGTTTGTGGATACACACAACCCTACATCCACGCGAGTGTCCGTTCTTTAGAAACCTCGCCTAAATTTAATTCGAACAAACGGAGTTAAAGAACAATACGAAAAAATGAGTTGGGTTTTCAGATCGCTTGCAATGACATTCATATAAATTTTTGTCTACTAGTATTAATGGAAATTACGTAACACAATGCAAATAAAAAGGGATCAAAGTTTTCAACAAAAATGAGCTTACATTTCTGTAAAAATGTACATCAGAAATTAAAAAAAAAAAACATAATAAAAATTGAAGAACTTTACAAAACATTACTCCACACTTTAATCCGAATCTGCGCAGGATTCGATTCTGACGACCTTTTGTGCTTGAACTCCTAGCTGAAAAACACTACTGCGCCGACTGAAAAACATACATGTTGGCCTTTTCCATTACCTCAGTTAACGGCATTAACATTTCTTCTAAACATCAATACACGTTCATAAGCATAGGCCCTAGAAAACTCATAACGAAGTAAGGCGAAAAAACAAGCATCCCCTCTCTGATTTATCATCGTCGACGACGGCTGGGAGAGCTCTACCAGACATGGTACTGATAACTGGCAAACGGAGCAGATTCATGCAAAACGCGAGGTGCAGTGATATATACACTATCTACCAACAAGTAACTGGACACCCCTGCAATCGACGATATCTGCGGTCCTGATACACGTCACGGCCGCCGCCGTTAAACATCGTGTGGGAAACAACAACGCAACCAGTCGCATGCAAGATGCCACGCAGTTCGGAGCTCTCTGATTTCGAGAAAGGTGTAATCGTCGGGTATCACAGAAATGGCCGATCCATACGTGACATATCCAACGAGTTGAAGTACCCAAAATCGACAGTGGCCTACGTGATTGGCAAGTGGAAGATGAGAGGTGACTGTCGGAATGTGCCCTGACCCGGCAGACCCACAAAACTGGGAGTTAGATACCGACGGGTGCTGGCCAGAGAAATTCGGAAGAACCGCACCAAATCGATGGGCCACATCCGCGAGGAGTTTCAACAGGCATCCGGGAGTGTTCTTTCGATGAATACCATCCATAAGGAAGCCCATCTGCTCAGTTATCATGGACGTGCTGCCGCCCACAAGCCTTTGATCACCAAGTCCAATAGCGCTGCTCGGCTAACGTGGTGAAAAAGAACGTCGACAGTGGACCGTTGAACAGTGGAAACAGGTTCTCTGGAGCGACGAATCAAGGTTCACACTCTACCGTTCGGATGGCAGGGTCTGGGTTCGGCTTCTGCCTGGAGAACGCCTCCTGCCGGAATGTATTGTGCCAACTGTGAAGTTCGGCGGCGGTGGAATTATGCTATGGGGGTGTTTCTCCTGGTATGGCACGGGACCCTTGGTCGCAATTCCTGGTAGACTCAACGCTGAGACCTACTGCACCATTTTGGACAACCATGCGATTCATACGTTGTGGCAGTTTTACGGGGTGAACCCATGTTACTTTCAGGACGGCAATGCCACCTGTCATGTTGCGAGGTCCACCATTGCTTGGTATGGTGACAATGGGGTTAATCGAATGGAGTGGCCTGCGCAGAGCCGGACCTTAACCCTATCGAGCACCTCTGGGACGAGTTGAAGCGTCGACTTAAGGAATGCCCCCATCGTCCGAAATCGGTGAAGGAACTGACCTGTCTTCTCCAAGCCGAGTGGAAGAAAATACCGCTAGCCGTCGTACAACGCCTGGTTGAGAGTATGCCCTGGAGAGTCGCAGCTGTAATCGCCGCTCGTGGAGGCTCCACCAACTATTGAAGGTGAATAAACTTCGTTTTCCTTTGCTATCACAGGTGTCCAATTACTTGTTGGTAGATAGTGTGCTATAGTATTGGCTCCAGTTACTGACAGATGAGTAAAACAACCAACGAACAGGAAATCTGCTATCCAGCCGAAGCGTTAGAAGAATGGAATGTCGACGCTCTCAAAACGGCCTGGGATCCTATACACATACCTAGACATTAAAGAAGTATATTTATCACTCGCGTATATTTGAATTTCGGTTCGTGTAAAATGAATTAGGGCAATTGAAAATAGCGAAAATGGAACTCTGACACATAGAGAGTTGAGTTTTTTTTTTTTTTTTTTGTTTCGTGCTTTAACGATCACCATGAGCAACTCTAAGGGATATACAGTAGTCAACCGCCCCTAAATTGGGGCAAACGGTTCCAGGGAATAAGGACAGCCGCCGGCGCCGTATGACAAACACACGACCGATGCCTCATCGGGACTCGAACCTTGGAGGCTAGTCAAAAAGTCAAGCCTCTGATTACTTGGATACCGGGGCAACTCAGTTTGTATATAATCTTACCTATCAGCTGTGTACACAGCAAATGATCTTTTAAATGAGACTTCCAGCAGCACAAATTCAGTGCCAAATAGAAACATACTGATGCGCCACTTAGCGTGAAAATTTTGCTTCCAGAAGAAGCTGGGAAATACACGGCATTTCATAGTCGCGATTACAACAATGGGTAGTAAAACGAACTTTTAAAATTACGAGTAGCTTTTCAGACGCAGAGCTATGATGCCAAATACTTCCTGATGAAAAGATCATCAGGTAGGGGAGAGGGGGAATATTTTTCTGAAAAACTAGAAAGTAACTGAACAATACAGACTACAGTTGCAGCTAGTACACAGAATGAAGTAATTTTTCCAGTCCAGTCCTCCTGAAGGAGAGACATGTTGAACTAATGTTTAAGTTTACGCCGCATAGCGGGAAAACAAAAAACAAACTGCACGTTGAAGAAACTGAAAAGTGCATCTACAAATTCTGGTCGTAATAAATGTGCTTTTCAAATCGGACACCAAGAAATGGCGACATAGAATTATTACAACTATGCATATGCACCTGCATAGCAAAAAAACTGTGCTTCACACAAACGTAGGGATTTTCTCTAATTTCCTACTTCCCTTAATGAAAACAGAATTTTTTCAGTCAAGACTTTTGGAAGGGATAATATCGAGCGAAATACAAGCATCAGCGGGACGTACTTAGTGTACATGATTCGTCATTTTCATGTTCCCAGCTAACAAACACAATACAGATTTTTTTTTTCGGACCTGACAGAAATGCGGCGATGATAGCATGTCTACAGAGGGATGGGCAGACGAAGTGAGTGTGTAAGATAGTATTTAAAATTGAAAAGAGAAAGAAAATAGTGATTTTTTTCCCCGTAAGATGACCACAACACCGCGATTTCCCTAATCATTTTTTGCAACATGAACTTGGAAGTTCTATGCTACATAAAACTAACGCTAATCATTCCACCACCTACTTGGAAAATTGTGCTCCAGCAAAAAACCGGAAAATTTGAGGCATGTGTGCTTTTACCCGAAATCATACTAAAGTAAATTGGACACCAGGAATTTCCCTATAATCTATAGAAACTCAAATACCTTACAAAGGGTCAGAGTGATAACCAGAGCATGTCAGTATTTGCTTTGCATATAAACATCACACGCATATTATTATATATGACGTCACCCCAAAACCATTGCACCCGTATGAGCTTCCAATTTTAATTTTCAATTTTTATTTAAAATTTTACATTGTTCCATGAATATTGATTTTTGAACTACCAAGTACCTTGAGTTGGTAAATATTCCGATCTTTCGCCCTCAGGAACATTTATTTAAACAACGGTTACTGATTACTGTTGACATCTGTGGTTCAAGTTATTTATAACGGCGTTTACACATTCACGAACCGTATACTTTTCCCCCAGTACCAACATTATCTCTTTCATTCCATTTTCTTTTTCATCAAAAAACAACCCAACACTATAATTTCATACAGAGTGAAACCTGTCTAACAAGATCATCCATAGGTCTGTGAAAAAATGAGTCTTCACAAGTGACCGCCAAATCGAGTGGTTCACAATTTGCCAAAAAAATTCCTATCCCCACTTGAAAAAAAAAAAAAAATTACTTCCTTTTTTAAAGGCAGTCTGATGTGAAGTGCTTGTTCTTCGTTTTTTCTCGGCTATTATATTATTCACTAAATCTCTCAAAGTGCCAGAAGTAAAACTCGGAAACGGGTTAAGGTGTTCGGAACATATGTACGTTGTCTCAAATCCGTCGCTCTTCGCATGCACCCCCGAGAAAATGGAAGGTAAAGAGATGCCGAACGCAATAGCAGCACTACTTCGGTTGAACTTTGAAGCCCTATCCACCCTCCCCATCTTTTCCGTTCCTTAAAGTAAGCGATGTGTTCTTTTCCTAACTGGAGCGTATTATCAACGCTGCTCAAACAATACTGTCGTAAGACAAGGTTCGTTGAGACGAGGAGGATGAACTCCGTGAGCTTGAAGTTCTCATTTACAACTAAAGATCGAACGAACATGCGTAACGCAGTTAAGGGAAAACTATGCCGTTTGCAAACAAAATTCCAAGAACTTGAGAGACCCCAAGAACCACCCACCATTTACAATCTCCTGAAGATGGTGACGGAGAGAAAAAGAAACCGGTATTCCATATTGTTAAAACTGCACCCTTTTCCGTTATACCTTTCTGGAACTTCCTAAACGAGGTTTTTCTGTAAGTCCCTTATGTTGGTGACCGCGAAATGCAGGTATATTTTCATATGCGTTTCAAAAATGGCTGCCCGTGGCCGCCAAATAAAGGTCTCTTATGCATTGTTTCTATTGGCGATAACATCCGTGCCAGCCCAAACTGCCCACTTTGGGAGGTGACCGCGGAATGTAAGTGACCGCCAACACAGGTTTCATTGTACTTTGTTTTCAGCTCACGCTAACTGAAATAGTTGGATCTGATGCTGCATAAGAAATAGCTCCTTTTAAGAACCAGTCGGGTGTTACACCATTGCTAACAGGTTAGCACTGTCCACTCTCAGGTGGAACATTATTTCATGACCTGAAGAACTGCCATTCATATGGGTTGCGGTTGCCCCGATGGCCGAGTGGCTTCTGTCCATTCGTCCAAAATGGGCCGAGTTCGAATCCCGGGTGAAATATGGGTGTTGTGCTTGTCTGCTGGCACTGACTCTGTCTCTTCCCTGGAACCAACGTCCCTAAATTAGGGACGGGCGACTTCTTATTATATGGCCCTCGAATTTTTCATGCAGGTCGTTAAACCGTAAAACAATCAGATGAGCTGTGGCTTTGGGTCACTTTATTTACGACAGGAGAGCGCAATTTTACTGGAATTGTCCCTTATGCTGGAATAACTACCGGAAAAAAAAATTAATTCAGCTACAGCGTTATATTATGCAGAGGAAACATCAGGCTTTATTTAATCACGGTATGAGTTAAGTACGTATAATCTAAAGGGTGTCCATGACCTGGGTGATTCCACTATCCGAATGTGCTAATTTTCACGCATTTCCACTTCCCTTCTAGTCTTGTATGTGGGGTCTATTCGGCTAAATCTCGCCATAGAGACAGAAAAAAAAAAAGCTGGACTGTACGTTTTAGTTGGCTGGCAACAGTGAAAAAGGTTATATTTAAAATAAGACTTTAACAATCTAGCGACTGCATGCAGTACCATGATGGATAAATAACTTAATAGCAACAGTAGCGCTTTTGATGGATTATGTAAGCAACCATTTCTCTGCACGATTCCGCCGTAGAAATATGTTTCCTAAGAGTAAGTTGAATAATAGCACAGTTTTTGCTAACCTATTTTTTTTTTTTTTTAAAAGTGAACAAAACGAAAGGTTTGATGCATTATTTTACGGATGCAGTTGCAATGACCTAACTCAGAATTAAATATTATCATCATGGTGATCTACTACTTATTTTAAAGATTATTACGAGGTATATTTTACATCATTAGTCTTCATAAATGCAATCCTTACTTTTTTTATTTATCGAAACATGACGACACACGCCTTTCTGAAGTATGTCATCAAATAAAGTTAGGACTCCATCTGGTGAGCTCGGGGAAACCGATAACTCAGACGAACTACATTAATAGCATGAAAGAAATACGGGATTACGCCATATAATACAAATTTTGAAGATGACAATCCGATTTTTGGCGTAAATGTGACAAGGATGGTAAGTCAGATAATTTTTGAAAACTTGAAATTTTTTTTTTTTTTTTTTTTTTGAAAATTTTCAAGTTTTCAAAAATTATCTGACTTACCATCCTTGTCACATTTACGCCAAAAATCGGATTGTCATCTTCAAAATTTGTATTATATGGCGTAATCCCGTATTTCTTTCATGATTTATCTGCTTCTCCGGGCAATCACGGGATAGGATTATTAACCTCCAGATTCGCTAAACATGAATGCCGGTTGCTTCGACTAGCGAATCCTGTGATGGTTAAATTCAAATTGATCGGAAACTTGAAACTTGGTCGTTCTGGGTGGTGTAGTGGTTAGCATACCTAGGCGTTTTCTGGGAGACGCGGGTTCGAGTCCCGCTCCAGGACGATGAAAATTTTCAAGTTTTCAAAAATTATCTGACTTACCATCCTTGTCACATTTACGCCAAAAATCGGATTGTCATCTTCAAAATTTGTACATTAATAGCGTTGAATAATGAATGAGTCACTCGTCTGGAACATATAAAGGAGAGAGGCCCTTCTTTTTCCCCCTCTTGTCGTACCATGAACTTTTAAGAACCAGAATTCAGCAGCAGGAAACTAAGTTAGCCGGAAAATTTCATGTGGAAATATTTTTACTACTAACGGGGTATGAAATATAATGCATTTGTGTGTAAGTGAGGAATTCAGATGAACCTAAATGGGAAAGCATCTGGCGTCAAAAAGGACAAAATTTAAATTCGAACATAAAAAAAAAGGGGGGGGGGGTAAGGTCTCCAATTTATTATATTTCGTAGGATTTTCATTGTGAAGTTTTTTGGTAAGCAATATACACTATATTGACAAAAGTCACCGGACACCTAGAAGAGAAAGACAACATAGCATTTATTGACATATATTAGTACGCTGTCGGTCCACCTTTGGCCTTAATGCAGGCACTGACCCTTCGAGACATGCTTTCGACAAGGTTTTGGAACATTGCGATAGTACATAATGCTGCCGCTTGTTGCTTAATAGTAGGCCTTGGTTCCAAACTTCTTATGCGGCGTTCTAATTCATCTCATAGGTGCTCTATGCCGGCCAGTCCACCACACACGATACGAAATTTTCGTCAAACCACGCCGTAACAGTCCTTGCTTTATGGTTCGGTGCATTATCCTGCTGGTACCAACAAGGCTCGGTTCCATAGTATTGCCACAGAGTTGATAGGGCACAATTGTCCAGAATATCGAGGTAGACGTGCTCGTTAACAGGTTTGTCCACTATAACCAATGGGCCGGGACCATACCACGAAAAACACCCCCACACGAGTACACTACCGGCTCCAAACGTGACCGTAGGAACAGTACACTGTGGTAAATAGCGTTCCCCCGGCTGCCACCATACCCACATACGGCCATCAGACTGATGGATCGTGTATCTGGATTCATCAGTTCATAGGACCCGTTTCCATCGATCTACGGTCCACGATAAATGTTCTTTACACCATGCTAAACGACGTGTAGCATTCCGAGTGGAGATGAAAGGCTTATAAGCAGCCGCACGATAACGGTAACTCATGGAATGAAGTTCTCTGCGAATGGTATGTGTATATACAGAGGTTCCAGCATTATTACTCACCTGTACACTGAGGTTTTGTGCAGTACTCCGTCGATTAGCTGTAACGACTCTCATGAGGTTTCGACGTCCTCTATCACTGATTTTCTTTGGTCTGCCGGTACGTTTTGCTGCTTCAGGCACGCCAAGTGAGGCACGCCAAGTGTCTCACTTATTCATAACATCCAAAACAGTTGACTTGGGCATGTTTCAACGCCTCTCGGTTTTTCTTATGGACAACCCACTAATATACCACCCAACAATCTTTCCTTTCTCAAAGTCAGTTCTCTCCCGCCGCGACATTTTCACTCAAGCTCACAGTGCGATATGATCGCGGTCAGCTGCAGGCTTGTTTTCATACCGTTTGCAGTTGTACCGCGCATCTTAACAACGCAGCGGATCCGTTCGTTTGCTTTTGAAGGGGTGTTGGGTGACTTTTGTCAATATGGTGTATTTTGTCTTGCCGTTTACTTCAAAACACATGGATCAGTTTTAGAAAGTCTTCTGAAAAAAAAAAAAAAAAAAAAAAAGATAGGACTCTTATGTTATAATTACGTTTCAGTCTCTTTTTCCTGTCTCTGTGGATATCGTACTTTGCAACTATTAATTAGTCAGATTTGACTTTTTTTTTTTTTTGCATTGGGAAGCCTGAAATGCGAGAACAATGAACCTTGTTTCTTCATCTTTTCTCGATGCATAACTTCGCCGCTAGAAGGCGTAAATGAAGATGCTATGGAATTCAAAATTTATTTTATTTCGTATCATTGCTTCTAAAAACTTGACTAAAAAATGTTTTTCATTCCTTCGATACCGTTTACAATAAAGATCATTTTGGGCACCGTTTCTTTTTGAAATAATGAACGGTTTTTCCGCTAAGAGAGTAAATGTAACTTGCGTTTACTCGATACCTTTGCTTCTAAAAGCCCAATCTGAAAAATTATTTTTGTGTCGGACAGAGTTCGTGGTAAGGAATGTTTTTATATTAGAGCACAGTTTTTCGTGGGTGCGTTAGTGTACATTTCCGTTTCCGATGTATTTGCAACAATATCTGCGCTTCTGAAAACTCGGCCAGGTATCGCTCACATGATATATATTTTTCTCCGATATATCTGCTTCCAACAGTTCACTTTGAATAACTTTTTGCCAGACAGTAATCTTCAGCACATAAGCAATCGCCCATCGGACGGAGAGAGAGAGCCGTAAGGCAAACACATCCCTCATGCCTCATGCGGGACTAGAACCGGGGCACATCTCGAACGACTGGTAAAAAGTCAGGGTTTCAGAACACTCTGCCACCGGGGCGGCCAAACATATATCGTCAAACTATTAAAACGCTAAATACACTAAAAAAAATTCTGAAATTTACGAGCCAGTTTCCGTAAATCATTTCGTGAATTAACGAAGCATATTCCTATTTTCACTTTTTCCGTGAAATGACGGGGAAAAAACCTAAACCACGGATTTCTCATACGTGAACTGACAGAAATCCTGTTCATCTTTCTACGGTTAGTAACGGCAAATTGTCGTTTTTCAGAGGTTAACAGAAAATTACCGGTAATACGAGCGACGCGCGGGAATACTTGAAGTTTGAATAACTATTATATTTTAATTTAGTCTGTTGGTGGACCTAATTTTGAAGTTTTGTAGCGCGACCGGATATTGTGGATAGCATATCGCATGATACGAGTATTAATGATACCCCCCCTCGGAGTTGGTGCATCTGCGAATTGAATATTGCGTTAGCGTAAGAAACTAGGTTCTTGAAGAGTCATACGGGTGATTGTACGATGTCTGTATATCAGTTTGTGCGCCCTTAAAAAACAGGAGCGTAGCTATCAAAAGTAAATTTTACAGTTAAGAGTTTTGTGAAATAATACTATAAAGCAGTACATTTCACCTTTCCTTAAAAATAACTGATCACGGTTAGTTTAAAAAATTTCGTGTTCCAAAACATTCTGTAGCTATAAAAAATCTCGGTGGATAAAAAAAAAGTGATTTTTAATAAGCCGCCCTATAGAAAAAAGGAAATTATTACAAACCTATTCAGAAAAATAAGAAGCTCCTACAGAAAATAAAATGACTAATTAACCAGCATTCATAAAAAAAAATATTTAATCTCCGCGCATTTTCAGTACTCTTGGTTTCTATCTTAAACGTGATCGGGTGGTGAGTGCCTTTCTAGCACAATCGGTAGCTCCACTCACTGCGGTACAACCGTCGCGGCTCGATCTCCGGCAAAGGGAAGGATTCTTTCATTTCGCACATCAGGTAAAGTCCAACAAAACGACTGGTAAATTTAGGCTTACAAAAAAAAAAAAAAAAAAATAGTCGGGGCGTAAGTTACTTCTGTATAATGGATGAACAAGTCAAAATCCAGGTTTTTGGAAATTCCTGAAATTTCTGCATGAACACGGAAAAATACCGAAATGAAAATTTCTAAAAAACAAAACGAAACTAGTTAGAACCGAAAATCTGTTGAAATGCTGAAATTTCCGTTATTGCAAACAAACTTTTCAAAACAGAAATTTCGTTAAAAGTCAGAGAGCTACCAGTAACTTCGCTGCATGTTATTTTAAGAAATTTTCCGTGAATTTACACCACTTGTTATTTACAGCGTACATTATGATATGATATCTGATCTGATCGATATTTATAGGAAAAGAGCATGCGCTGGCACATGCTCAGCGCGCACCAAATACCAAATACGGCAAGCATGACAAGCGTTGCTTGACGTTATAACACAATAAGCACAAGGAACAAATTTTAAATCGTATTCAAAATCTGAACAAACCAAAATTTTTAATTCAGAATACAGTAGAGACATATACGGTGACCCAGAGTCTCAAACCTTTCGGCTGTGATGTGTCGTATATTCCATGCTATGCTCGCTGCTAAATAAAGAAGCTACATAACGTTTTGCACTAATATACAGGGTCTTCCACTCGCTACAGAACCCGGCATTTCTTTAATAACATTAACACCAATGAAGATATTACAACGAAACTTGAAGTGGACTTACCTCATTTCGTGCGAAATGTGATGACATCACAACATGTGCTGGATGTGGCCACTATTTGCATCTAGACAGCATTGAACCCGACGCTGTCCGCCAGCCAGACGAACGCGCCTCTCTGCTGCTTTGTTATGCTATTTTGCTGAACGTGTCTACACAATACTGTTGTTGATAGTGAGTGCTCGTGGCTGTTCGCGTACGTGTGAAAATGTATCGGTATACTCTGGAGGAGCGAGTGTTTTGATAAAGTCTTGTCAACAGCAATTCCTGGAGAAGTTTGAGGCAGACATCCGCCGAGCAAATCCACCATTTGGGCGTTGTGGAAGAAATTGGAAACCAAGGTGACTTTATTAGATGACCATGCAGGAGGTCGTCCACAAATGTCCGAGGAAACGATTCATAATGTAAAGGGCGGACAACTTGCGTCTCCCAGGAAATCACTTCGCCGACTGTCACAGGAAACAGGGTTGTCCAAAAGCACTTGTCAACGTGCGTACCGTAATTCCGTGATCCACGAACTGAAAGAGTCCGACCACGTGAAACGAGTGACTACCTGTCGAAGGTTTCAGACATTTTTTTCAGGATAATCCGGGCATTCTGGACTACACGTGGTTCTCAGACAGGGCGAGGTTTCACCTGTCCGGATACGTCAATTCTCAAAATTCCCTTATTTGGGCCAGTGAAAATTCCTTCATTCACAGAAAATTGGTGTTTGGTGTGAGATGACCCGGCGCCGCATAATTGGTCCCATCTTCTTCGATACAACCATCACAACAGTTGCATACATGGAAACCTTCAACACCTCTGTAAATCAATTGGACGACGAAGAACTCTCCATTAGATATTTACCAGTATTATGGAGCGACATCACACACCAGTATGGCGGAAATTCAGTCGCTTTTCGGCGACCGCGTCATTTCGAAGGGTCTATGGTCATAGCGCTCGCCCGATCTGACGCCTCGTGATTACTTTTTATGGGGATATCTAAAAGGGAGAGTTTACCAAAAGAAACCGCGAACCATAGTTGCCTTGAAAGCAAATATCAGCGAAGAAATTCAGACAGTGACGGCGGACGTACTGGCAAAGGACTTTCCACAATATGGTGCGCCAGGTTCAATGTCATGATGTCATCACTTTCGCACGAAATGAGGTAAATCCACTTGAAATTTCGTTGCAATATCTTCATTGGTGTTGATATTAATGCCGGGCTCAGTAGCGATGGCGTCTACCAGTTCAAAAATTTCTCACTGGAAAGTTTCGTTGTACCAGCAAAGAACTGTACTACACTGCTGGACAATTGCGCCGATGCCAAGTGAAATAAAAATGTCAGAATACCAGGACATTACAAGAAAGACAATTTATTGTGCTCTGAAATCCAGAAGGCTTTGGAACGTGTTCATTTTGTGAATACGTAAACGTGAAAAAATGCAATTACCGTCCGCAGGCGTTCCGCGTAAGATGTCAATACGGGATATGGCCACCATGGAGGGCGACGGTCACTTTGCTAATTTATCCCATTCTTCTGTCAGTGCACGGATGAGGTGTGTCCTGGCGACCAGAAAGACTCCTCCCAAAGCATCTCACACATTTTCAATGGGATGGAGAACGTGCTGGCCGAGGCGTTGAATATCCTCGCTCTCGAATCCCGGTCAGGTATGGATGTTGTGTTTGTCTTACGGCACTGGCTCTCTCCCTTCCCTGGAACCAGTGACCCTAAATTAGGGACGGGCGACTGCTTATAGCCCATTGAGTTGCTCACGGTGGTAGTTAAACCTCCAATCCAAAAAAAAAAAAAAAAAAAACAGTGCGAAGGGGAAAAATAACCACGCAGACGACTGACTGAATTAAGGAAGTATCTATGGCAACAGTAATTAGCCGTGACAGACGATTCTGGTTTTGTTATTGCGCAGTTGTTTAAGGTTTTTTTGTTATTGCGCAGTTGTTCAAATCTTTTATATCTCTTATCAGCGCTATGACGTCACGAACAAGTTCGGCAATCCAAAATTTGCATACGCACAACACGTCTTACTGTATCCTGCACTTATGCTAATTTCCACATTTTCCTGCCTTCCATTTTATGGTTGCTATCGTTGCTATTGTCATCCGTCCTTAGCAATTGTCCGGCAGTGTAATTAATTCAAAAAATTTAACACACAGCAGAAAATTATCTGGAGTATTATTTGCAGCAATAACGCACAGCATTATAAACTTTTATATTGCGACTGGAAATATGAATAACAAATTTTATCGTGCAAAGGGAGAGGGGAGTAAAAAATGCGAAGTTATTTCCACCACTCCAAGAACATTGTTGTAGTCCATATAGTTTCCCAGAAACACTCTTCAAACCTTTCTGCAATGTCAGGACCACAGAATTGCATACTTAGTAAGAATGAAAACAGGTGTTCACTTTTTCAATAATTGGGAAGGTTCACCTTTTTCAAAAATGTGAGTTTCTTTGGTCGATTTCTTGTTTTGTAACAAATAAAATTGAAATTCGCTTAGGGGAGGAAAACAAATATAAAAACTTTCCTGAACTAGAGACAATCTTTTTTTGGTGCTGTACTACTACTTCCTAAGATCTTAAGGCGCCTCCCGGCCCTAATTTTGAGCCACTGGTTCCAGGAAAAGGAAAGGACCAGCAATAAAAGTCAAACACATCGCGATCGCCCGTTCCTCATCCGCGCCCAACTCGTTCGATTAAGCCAGAAATGGTGAGAGACACGCGCGCGTCTCTCACCATTTGGTCGAAAAACAAATAAGTAAAACTGCACTAGCAGCACTGTTGTTTGCCACTATCAAATTTAATTTTTACTACAAATTTTCTACACACAACAGGCCAAATTCACGCCCTAGTGCTGTGAATTTGAAAAAAGACAAGTCAACAGAATTTGAGTTTTATTGAATACATACCATATTTATACAAAAAACACAGGCAACTGCAGCGCAGGAAAAGGATAATCAGGAGTAACTGGCGTATTAGTTACAGTCGCACAACCAAACAAAAACTGTTAATTCAGTTTAGTACTTTTTAATCACGTTTTGTTAGTTTGTTATGCAACAGCAGTCACCCAGAGTTGGTATCATTTTAATCATTCCAGATCTTTCAAATGATAGATGAAAAAGTTCTAAATCACTGGAAATCATATTCAGCAACATCGTTGGTGTTGCTGAATATGATCTCCATTGTTCATTTCCTTTTGAAGGGGTGTTCGGTTGACAAAAGTAACCGAACACCCCTTCAAAAGGAAATGAACGGATCCAGGCTTGACCTCGATCATATCGCACTGTGTAGCTGAGTGAAAATGTCGCGGCGGGACGGGAGAGAACTGACTTTGAGAAAGGAAAGATTGTTGGCTGTCATATTAGTCGGTTGTCCATAAGAGAAACCGAGAGGCGTTTAAACGTACCCAAGTCAATTGTTTTGGATGTACTTAATAAGTGGAAGACACATGGCGTGCCTGAAGCGGCAAAACGTACCGGCAGACCAAAGAAAATCAGTGACAGAGGACGTTGAAGTCTCAGGAGAGTCGTTACAGCTAATCGACGGAGTACTGCACAAGACCTCAGTGTACAGGTCAGTACAAAATGCTGGAACCTCGGTATGTACACGTACCATTCGCAGAGAACTTCACTCCATGGGTTACCGTAGTCGTGCGGCTGCTCATAAGCCTTTCATCTCCACCCGGAATGCTACTCGTCGTTTAGCATGGTGTAAAGAACATTTATCGTGGACCGTAGATCAATGGAAACAGGTCCTATGGACTGATGAATCCAGATACACGATCCATCAGTCTGATGTCCGTGTGTGGGTATTGCGGCAGCCGGGGGACGCTATTTAGCACAGCGTACTGTTTTTACGGTTAAGTTTGGAGCTAGCAGTGTACTCGTGTGGGGGTGTTTTTCGTGGTATGGTCCCGCCCCATTGGTTATCGTGGACAAACCTGTTAACTAGCACGTCCACCTCGATATTCTGGACAATTATGCCGTACCAACTCTGTGGCAATACTATGGAACTGAGCCTTGTTGGTACTAGCAGGATAATGCACCGAGCCAATCAAGCAAGGACTGTTATGGCATGGTTTGACGATAATTCCGTATTGTGTGTGGACTGGCCAGCACACAGCCCTGATCGTAATCCCATAGTCTTCATTCCATGGGTTACCGTAGTCGTGCGGCTGCTCATAAGCCTTTCATCTCCACCCGGAATGCTACTCGTCGGGATTTTTTTTTTTTTTGATTGGAGGTTTAACGACCACCGTGAGCAACTCATTGGGCTATAAGCAGTCGCCCGTCCCTAATTTAGGGTCACTGGTTCCAGGGAAGGGAGAGAGCCAGTGCCGTAAGACAAACACAACAACCATGCCTCACCGGGATTCGAACCCGGACCCCTTTCGGACGAATGATCAAAGGCCATCGCTTAGACCACTGCACCTATGGGGTGAATTAGTGTGCCGCATAAGAAGTTTAGAACTAAGGACTACTACTAAGCAACAGATAGCGGCAGCATTATGTACTGAATGGGAGCGCATACCTATCGCTGGATTCCAAAACCTTGTCGAAAGCATGTCTCGAAGGGTCAGTGCATGCATTAAGGCCAAAGGTGGACCAACACCGTACTAATGTATGTCAATAAATGCACAGTTGTGTTTCTCTTCTAGGTGTCCGGTGACTTTTGTCAATATAGTGTATTTCACATTTCACACCACAAAAATTACATACGAGGGGAAGTCAAAAAGTAAGGTTCCCTATGTTTTTACTTCGGAAATAAACAATGGTACAATACGCAAGTACGCAACATATAGGTCACATATAGAAACACACATGCAGTTTATTTTTCAACATAGCTGCCAAGTCTGTTGAAGCACGTATCGTAGCGGAAGATCAAGGAGTCAAAGTCTCGATGGTAAAAAAAAAATGGGGTCTTGAAGACGTAGCCATCGTTTGACCTCCGCTGGGATATCGTAATCAGATTGGAAGCGTTGACTTCGAAGGAGATTCTTCAGTTCCAGGAAAAGGAGTGAAGTTTGATGATGCGAAATCAGAGGGTATAATAGGGGTGGAGAACAGTTTTCCAGTGCTAAGCGTTTAACAGATCCACCGGGGTTTGAGTGAGGCCCGGCCGCATGTTATCGTGGAACAGCAACACTCCCTTTGGAAACAGGGCAGCCTTTTGCGGCGAACAGCCTCCTTCAGTGTGGTCTGAGAAACAGTTGCATTGAGCGTTGCACCATGACGGGGGAGTGAAATCTAACGAGAGGATGCCTCGTAAGTCCCAAAATACTGTCGATAGCACACCTTTCGCGGGCTTGGCAGTGTTTTGAATTGCTTTGTTACAAAAGAACCAGGATGCTTCTATGTCATTGATTCAGCTTTACGCTCTGGACTGTAATGGAATACTAACGTCTCGACTTCAGCAACGATTCTACCTCTTCCAAGCAACGCTGAAGAAACGTCAGCAATGTGGCCATGACTATCTTTTTTAGGACATCTGCCACAGCTAGAAACCCATCTGATGCAGATCTTTCAGTAGCCTAGACGCTCGTGAACACTGACGTGTGAAAGATTGAATCGTTATTCTAATGTTGCCAAACACACACGTCTGTCTTCCCGCAATGCTGTTTCGGAATTATCCCTATGCTCAGCGAATGGAGGCCCACCAATTCGATCGTCCACTGCGATTACCTAACCATGTCCGAAAGCACGACCCCTCTTCCCCACATGTTTCAATGCCATTACATCGGCACCATTGATTGCCACCAGCTCACAATGGATTTCGGTAGGTCGGATCAAGGTACTTAGAAGTCCTTCTAAGTACCTTGGGTCGAATACCCTTAGCCCATAAAACACAGATCACTGCTCGCACTGCTTCCTGTGCCCACTCGCTCAGTTCGTTCGCCAGGGCGACACTAACTTTCCGCACGTCTGCTTTTTCTGTGGTACAATACATACTTGCCGTCCGGTGGAGAGATCACGTACTAACAGCAGAGTCGCTATTGTGCGGTGAGGATCCCTTTGATGGGGATAAAATGAGGAAGCTTACTTTCTGACTTCCCATCGTATAAGTTATAGCAGTAAACAGATACTATAATACTAATTTTGCAAATCCTGTGCGATTACTAAGGATGTGTACTTAATTTTATTCACATATTTCAAAACAGCAACATACCGATGAAATTTGGGATAATCCTTGTACTAATTATAAGGAAAAATTATGAATTGCACTATCATTGAAGCAATAAAAGAGGGATTTATAACTGATTGCTATAACACCCTATTAAATATGTTTTAAAGCACGAACTGTATATCGCATGTTCATCAAATTTAGAAAAGAATGGAGTCTTGGACGATGTGAAAATAGGCTTCCTTCTCTCAGTAAAATGCAGAGAACAGTACAAACTTTAAGACCGATCAGTATTAGCAGTGATTAACAGCATTTATTCAGGTCATATATATATTAATACTATAAGGTTTTTACTGTGAGTCCTATTTTGAGAGAACGGCTGAACGTAAAGATACGGTTGAGGTATCAAAATAAAGGTCTTACCATGTAGATGTGCCAGTCGAAGAGAGAAAATGAGATTGGGGGCAACGGTTCGGGCGTTGTGGGGCGGCAAAGTTCCCATGTAAAGTTTATGGGAGAAGCGTGCAGTTGTCTCACGAGCTGTTGAAGGCGGAAGCATGGAGGGACTGAGAAAGTCCAAAGTCTTATCTTTTCTGAGCGAACCGTTCCACAAAGCAACGTTAGCAGGCATTCGCATCAAAGTTCTTCTCATCGGAACAGCGAACACTCTCGAAGACCTGATTGCGTCATGCCGTTGGACTGTGTGATGTATATATACAATTTAATATTCATTCGATCCAGTTTATTCTTGTAGGTAAGACGTTTCCCATTATGTAAAGATGTAAATAAACATTACGTTGACCATTGTTAGTGAAAATATTACGGGAGACTGTTTATAGCCCATTGAGTTGCTCACGGTGGTCGTTAAACCTTCAGTCAAAAAAGGAAAGGAAAATCACAATTCTGGACTATTGTCTTTACTGAAGTGGTTGAATGAATTTGTCAATCAAATAAAGTTCACATTTTTTGTTTCATATCAGTTTATTCTATTAAAAAAAAAAAAAACTAACCGTCGATTCCGACGGATTTCGTCTAGTAATTTAGAAATACTCAAAACATTTAACTGGGGAGGGGGGGGTTAACGACCTGATGGGCTATAAGCAGACATCCGTCCCTAATTTAAGGTCGCTGTTTACAGGAAGAAGAGAGAGTCAGTGCTGTAAGGCATACACGCCAACCATGTCTCACTGGATTCGAACGCGGACCGACCTCGGACCAATAGTTAGATGCCAGCGCTACGCATCACTTGGCCACCGGGAGCCGTTTAAAATTTCAATTACTCGAGGTAATGAGTCTATACTAAATACGTGATCTTCACACATTTTCTGGAGTTATACATCTTTTGGGTACGGTACGAAAATTATTTCAAACATTTTCGCTCCATCAGTAAATTTTTCGTCGACTTAAGTTCACTTACTTAATGAGATTTACACTACTACTCTTTCAAAAGGAAAAATAAAACTACGAGCTTTATCGTCTATAATAACGCCCAAGAAAGTGACATTTCGTGATAAGAACTACAGAATCCGTCGGAAGCACGACAAAGTTTAACATCAGTGCAAGCTCACAAGCTGGTTATAAGACTGATTCCTCAAAACAACAAAACAAATGATTACAGATAGTATCCTGATTTGATTTTGACAGTCTTCAGCTTCAGGTGGCGAGTTATTTGCCTCTTGTATGTCAACTGGACCTTCACTGCACATAGACTCTGTGAATGAGATGCTATCAATACAATCAATTCTGACACCGAAGTTCAATTCATTCTGTACCTGAATAACTTTCTTTGCAGTTCTATACAAATACTAGGTCCGATCAAAAAGTACCAAGACTAGGCCGATATACAACAAAGTACTTACGTTACTTAAGTCTGGCTATGATCTCCCTCAAAGTAGTCTTCTTGGGCAGCGATACACCGCTGCCAGCGTTTTTGCCATTGTTGGAACGCTCCATGGAAGTCCTGGTCGCGAATCGTGGCAAACACCGTCTGCGATTCGCGGTGGATCTCGTCCACGGTTTCAAAACGGCGACCCTTGAGCTTCATCTTCGGGAACAGAAAGAAGTCGCAGGGCGCCAAATCCGGCGAGTAAGGCGGGTGAGGAAGGGTAGTCATGCTGTTGCGGCTGCAAAACCAGAGTGTTGCTAACGCTCTGTGAGCTGCTGCATTGTCGGGATGGAGCAGAAATCACTCCTGTGCCACATTTCAGGTCGTTTGCGGCGAATGTCCACCCTAAGACGCCGCAGAACATCGCAGTAAAAAAGGACGGTGACGGTCTGGCCCTGGGAGACGAATTCACGGTGCACAACCCCACGAATGTCGAAGAACACGATGAGCATGCTTTGAGTTGTGCTCCGTACCTTTCGGGCATTCTTCGGTCGTGGAGATGCCGAGCTTTTTCACTGGGACGACTGTTGTTTGGTCTCTGGGTCGTAACCGTAGATCCAAGTCTCGTTCCCAGTGATGAATGCGACAGGAACGTTGGTTCATTTACCACCTGCTGACGAAGATCTTGACAGAGTTCGACACGGAGCGCCTTCTGTTCGGGGTTCAGATTCTTTGGCACAAACTTTGCAGCAATGCGGTGAATGTTCAAAACCGAAGTCAGAATTTCTTGCACTGTTCTGTATGACACATTGACGATGGTAGCAATGTCTTGGATGGTTCTCCGACGATCATCATGCACCAGTTCCCAAATTTTGTCCACATTTTGGGGGGTTTGTTGGTGGACGGTCGCGCTAACCTCTCGTCGTCTTCCAGTGCCGTTCTGCCGCTCAAAACACCTCGCACGACTCATTGCTTCATTTCATGCGTCTCCGTTCCCGATTTGCCGAGTTTGATGCAGAATTTGATGTACGCTCGCTACTCTAGTTTGTAGTCCATACCGAAATCGCAGCTGTGTTCTGCACGTGGTCACCAAATATAGTGTAGCACAGCTCTCGATGTTCACAGAATGACGCCACTCGGCACAATGACTCATGAAGGTCACTGCCCTCGACTGCTGCTCGCGCATTTACCATCTGTTGGCGCGCTACGTACCTAGTCTCGGAACTTTTTGATCGCATTACGTATTCTCGGTCATTTAAATTATCCTTGAGATATACATCTACTAAGGATTATTTAAGGGTCTTTAAATGAATTCAGTACCCTCCAAAGATTTATTGCACACGTTTTCGCGTTTCCTTTCATGCGATAGTTCGAAACGTTTGCTCGGAAGTTGTACGAAAATTCTAATTCGTTGTACGAATGGCGATACTTAGGGGTGCGAGTTGTATGAAAATAGAAGACAGACAGTACTCTCTTCACAGGACTACAAGTTTATGTAAAGAAAAATATGGTATGCAATGTTTCTTTGCGGATGTTTTAAGAAAATTTACATCGAAAATCTTTGAAATGGGAACCCAGTGAAAATACCAGTACAGACAGATATGAATACGCTGAACACAGAACTATTTATAAAAAAGATCAGAATGAAGAAAAAATTAGAATAGTATTGAGGCGGGGTCACAAGCAAGCTTGGATACACATGGAAGAAAGGGGGTACAGTTAAAACGAGAGATACCTCAAAAGCCAGGCAGCGGTTTCAAAGCTAAAGAGGAAGAGCAAATGCGCTGGAAAAGGGGGGGGGGTATATATGAAAAGAATGATCATTACATGCACAATAAACCCAAAGGCAGACCCAGCTTCCTAACAAGTTCATAATTTTACAATTATTCCTCATTCACTGAAGGCAGAAATTACACGGCGTTTCCTGTAATTCTAACACACTGAAGTAGGTAACATACTGTACATCCCAGTAGGAAGATGGAAAACGATACGACCATTGACAGCTGAAAGATTTAAGAAACCGCCCAAGAAATTTTTGTTCAGCTGCTCTAACAGCTAAAAATGGCTCAAATTTGGTCGCCCAATTGCCAGGGGCGAAGCCCTTTTCCCACACACTGCTTCAAGGCAAAGGGTCACGATCTGTTAAACAGCGAATCAGTTTGAATCACGCGTTTCCAATACAAAGGAATCTGATACACAACTGAAAAAACCCAAGATTTCAACGAGTTCTGTAACTTCTGCTTGATACGCGATTCCCCGACAATGCTATCACGAGCTATCATGCGCTATTCCACGACAATGCTATCACGAGACTTGTGTGTGTCTTCCCATTAACTAAGTGCTGATAGACCGTAATGATGAAGTACATCTAAAATACTGCAACGGAGCGATAACGATGCACTTAACAAGACGAAAAATTAATCCAGATAAAAGATAATCGGCATCATTTACAAATGGCCACATAAGGGAATATCCTCAAAAATCTAATTTATGAGCGCTAATTAAAACGTCACGCAACAAAATATTCTAAACCGGGAAAAAATAAATTTTTTCGAACCCTTTGCAAGGGAATGAGGTGCCAAAATTATTTTACATTCACAATCATTAATATTTTTATTTTTTGTTTCGGAACTAAACGTTCCTGTTGATTATGCAAAGATACGAAGCATTATATCCCTAATTTACGGACGGACACTGGTTCCAAGAAAGAGAAAGAACCAACGCCGTAAAGACAAGCGCAACATCCACATCTTGCCTTTAGATTCGAACACTCCCTCTGCACAACGCGAAATCAGGACTCCAGCCAAATAGACACGGAAATTCGTGCGCATGTGTATTGTACACGCACATAGTCAACGCTCAGAGAAATTAGTAGCGAGACCAACTGGTGATTTACGCGTCGTGACACGAAACTATTCCAAAATTCTAGTTGATTTTTTGCTCTCCTTCTCCTATGCAGGTTATAGGATTTTTTTATGCAAGTAAGCTCTTGACATTACACAACAGAAATGCACGTATCTGAAGTGGCCAGCCGTTGTAAAAAGGCCAACTTGTCCGAGTAGTCAGGACATCTAGTCTTAGATCATTCCACCATAGGGCGACAGTCAATCTCTTCCCTACGAAAATATAAACAACTGTGTCTAATGATAAAACCAACATTTTTATGAGTACTGGTTCGAATCCAGAAATAGCTCATAGATTTAAATGTCATTTAACAATTTTACGACAAAAAATGCATACGTTCTCTATGCCAAGCGGTAGTTTCCCTTGCTTTGTGCTGGGTAATAATTTAAATTTGCTGCGTACAATATTTTTATGGCGCAAAATCGAGATGTCACGATCCAGAGTAAACGCATAAGACGAGTCAAGAAAACCAACATTTGGACAAACAGCTCGGGCAACCACCCAATCAACTGCATCACGAAATGACACGGCGCGAGTTCTCAAAACTTAAAATCTTAGCAAGGAACGACTTCTTGGAGGCAGATCACAACGACAAAATTTAAAGTCCAAATTTGAATGAAGAGCACCACCAGACTCTTGACAACGAAATCAAACATTAGGCTTTGTTACAAACTAAGCGTATCTGCCAACAGAAAACAAACGTAAAAACATTGACAACAGGTCCAATATCGCCAGGAGTTAACGGACATACTGCATAACTCCAATATGTTGCAATGCATGGACGCACATAGCTAGCTTAGTTTTAGGAGGGGTCAAACATAAATTGTTAAAATATACAAACACCATACGCAAATTTCGCAGTGTCGCCTTCTTATCTAATCGTTTTCACCGTACTCTCAACTCATAAATTTATTTGGAAACCAGAAGAGAGAAACTTAATAAAAAAGATGGATAAATGAAATTCGACAGCATGTTAGGACAACGAGAAAATTTCTTTGTCGTTCTTTTGGTCACGAAATGCAAGGTCACTAAACTAGCCATCAAGGTTAAAAAAATAATCTCAGAACAAATTTCTGGTAAAAATTTCGAGAGATCTTTGTCCATTAGTTAATACCTGCTGCAGATGATGATATAATTTTTATTTCTTCGCCTTTCATACTTTCTCACTGTACGCTGTCCTCCAAACATACAATGGAAAATTTTACTATTTCCTGTATAAACGCGCATCCAGAAGTTCTACAGAAAAATTAGCAATCAGAATTAGTGTGATCGCGAAAATCTCTGTAGTAATTTCCAAGGACAGAAAGGGCATGGTCAAATTTCCAGGGAGGGCAAATGTCCCCTCTTGCGCCCCTATATGGGCGCCCATGTGCTAATGACTTATAAGTCAAATAAGATTGTTCCTTCGGTGTTACTTTTGTTCGACTGGGTAAAACATCAAAGTCTCGTAAATCAAAGCCTCCCTTTGTGCACATTCTGGATCTGTGAGGGGAGAGAAAGCAGTCAAACGTCTGCCTACGATGGAAACTATCAGCCCCACCCTGAAATACCGAGAAATAAATGTCAATCGCAAATATCAAAAATTCCACAACCCGGATGGAGAGCCGAACTGAATTAACGGTTTATGCCACCTGTTGCTTTTTCTTCAGTTTAAAATACACTACTAGTGCTTGATAAAAGTTGCTTTCTCCATAAGCCATATATATATATATATATATATATATATATATATTCCGTCCAAGTCTGGAAAAAGAAAGAATCAACTTCAATAACCAACATTCCATGGTATTTGAACTTTTAAGTTTTTATTATCAGTCAACGCCAATTCATCCTACTCTCTCTCTCTCTCTCTCTCTCCTCTCCCCCCCTCTCTCTCTACCGATTAATTGATTAATTTTCACTACTGAAAACACACTAAATAACCCACAAGAAACGGCCAAAATGTCTCCAGAACGGTTCGTCCTTTGTTGTATATAAACGCTTGATAAACTTACATAAGACTGTAATTGAGTAAGTATCAAAACAAACATTAACAATAAGGTTAAAGAATAATCAAATAATTTAAATAAAAACAAACATACGACCGCAATTTACTGTTTCTTTTCCCCACTGCATCAAAGCGATAGTGTCCAGCTAGCGTTAATTAGTGACATTTTTTAAAGTCACATCAGCTTAAAGAAATTTAAGAAGCCACCTTCTTGCGACCGCGACTAATTTATAAAACTCAGGTTTTACAAACTAACTCGACAATCCTACAACGTTACACTGTACTCTGTAGCTAATCGCTTTAGCAAATTACGCTAGCATACAAGAAAAAAATTAGGGTATTCTGCTCGCTGTATAGCATATGGCTAAAAAGTACGTAAAATGCTACATACCCCCTAGATATACACATATTTTATACAACACATTACGTATAAGAATTGGGAACGGAGTGAAACATGGTAACACCACATCTCCCAAGAACTTCAATGTCACATTGCAGAATGTCTTTCAATCACTGAACTGCAAAGGAAAGAGGGATAATGATTAATGGGGATAGTTTAACCCACCTTCGTTTTGCTAAGGACATTCATTTTTGCAAGTATATCCCCTACAGCTGCAAAGTATGATCTAGGAATTTGTTGACAAGAGTATATAAAAAAAATGGTATTAAAGATTAACTTTACAGAAGACAAAATTGATGGACAATGCTTTTAGAAGAACTGTAAATTTAGCTGTTGACGGGGCAAATTTAGTAGCAACTGATGCCTACATCTAACCCTGGACAACAGATACCTACAAATGTAGCTAAGGTCCATTGAAGAAGAATTTGGTAAGTGCATAAAACTTGGCTGGAGTGCATTTGGAAGAAACAGTATAGTTTTCAAGACCAATTTATCATTCTGTAGCAAAAAAAAAAAAAAAATGTTTAATTATCGCATTATTCCAGTTCTTATTTATGGATAAGAAACGAGGACCTTAACTATAAAAGACATGTTGCGGACAACTCAAAGAAGCAATGCATGCTTGGTGAAACCAAGATAAACAAGAAAAGGCACTCACGATTCAGGAAAATGACAAGAGTGAATGATATTATGATTAAAGTAAAGACACTGAAGTGGCAATGGACTGGACATACTGGTAGAACTGGCCACCGTTGGACAACTGAAATACTAAACTGGATACCAAAAGATAGGCGAAGACTCAAAAGGCCACGTGGGAGATGGGTGGATGAAATTCGAGAGCATGTCAGAGTGACGTGGAAAAGTATGGCACAAGACAGAGTTTTGGAAGAACCTTAGTGATACCTTCATCCAGCAGTGGATTGAGAATGGTCGATGGTGAATAAACTTAGCGGATAGATCTAATATTTGAGAATCGAATTTCTTCGAAGAAATAATTCTTCATTTATACTTGGTAGGCATTTAATGCTGGTTTATGCCTCCGCACACATCCACAATCACCAAGTCGTGGCTAGAGGAATATTCCGCGAATTATTGGCATATTTTAACTGTGTTCCATATATTTACTTTATCCAGAAAACTTGAAAAATTTCGCTGTCCTGGAGCGGGAATCGAACCCGCAACTCTCGATTTCCGGTCGGACATGCTAGTCATTACACTACCCAGTTCAGTTGCTTGGAATTTCCTTGTCCTGGGTAGTGCAATGACGAGCATGCTCGACCGGAAATCGGGAGGTGCGGGTTCAATTTCCGCTCCAGGACAGCGACATTTTTCAAGTTTTCTGAATAAAGTAAATACATGGAATCCGTGGAAAATTTCTCTAGCCATGACTTGGTGATTGTGGACCTAGCGAATAGACAAACTGAAATATAATTTTTCAGAAAAAGACAAACAAAATTCTGCATATTCGCACGATTCTTAAAAGCCATTAAAAGTTTAAAACCACTTAAACAACTTTATTTACAGTTAAAGGCGACAAGACCTTTCGTAGCCGCGTCGGCCACATCCTCAGGTCTATACACAATCAAGAGAGTAAGAGTTCTACAATTATATATACCAAGTGTTCAGAGGGCAAGGTGGTTGCCAGTTTTCAAAGTAGCGTGTACTCACCCAGATCTGCATAATTTTCCCGGTCTCCGGTTATGGTGGTGCTGGTAAGCCCCGGACAACTCTTTTCCGGGCATTGTGAAGGCAGCAAGGTGTTTCTTCATTACTGCTTCTCGCTTCATAGTAGGTGATTCAAAATGACTCCAAAAATAATAAAGTCCGACGGGATATTAAAGGTGCGACAATAGTTGAACAGTCCCAGTCCGGAAAGTGCTGTCCCAATCTGAGAGTTCTTGTTAATGAGGTGGAAATATTAGGGTTCCTAGCTGAATATTCATGTTCTTGTGCGCGTGAGAGTAAATTCCTAGCTGTAGATCCCACGTACATCAGTTCTTTCGCTCCCGGTACAGTAGGACGTAAAGGAATGGTATATACGCCTGCACGTGACTGTAAAGGAACTGAGTCACGGTCTCTATGAACTAAATTGAAAAGATTAGAAGTCCGGACACCAAAATTAAGGTCAAGACCTCTGCAAAATCCCGTAAGTATAATTACGAGTTCCGGGGTGGTAGTCGATGGAGCCAACAAACTTGTAGGGTGTCCTATCGTGGCTCAATGTGGTTGCAAGCCTCCTAAGTTGTTTTTAGGAAAGGAAAGGACGATATGTTAAGGATAACCATGTTGAGAAGAAATTTGAAAGATCCTAGTCAGTTCCTGTTTACGTAACTTGACAGAAGAAGAATGCGTGAAAGCCTTGTTTAATAAAAACCTAGGGGCAGTAAGCTTGTAGCTCAAGTAGTGGGACGAATTAAAAGGAATAATACATGGATCCGATGATGGCTTGCGGTATGCTGAGAACTGAAGATTACCAGTCTCTTGGTTGTGACTGAGAAGAAAGTGGTAGTGAACCTGATTCCTCCACCTCCAGAGTAAATTTAAGTATACCGCAAGCCATCATCGGATCCATGTATTATTCCTTTTGATTCGCCCCACTCCTTGAGCTACAAGCTTACTGCTCCCAGATTTTTATTAAACGGGGCTTTCACGCATTCTTCTTCTGTCAAGTTACGTAAACAGGAACTGACTAGGATCTTTCAAATTTCTTCTCAACATGGTTATCCTTAACATGTCGTCCTTTCCTTACTTAAAAAACAACTTAGGAGGCTTGAAACCACATTGAGTCAAGATAGGACACCCTACAAGTTTGTTGGCTCCATCTACTACCACCCGGAACTCGTAAACCTACTTAGGGTTTTTTTTCAGAGGTCCAAACCTTAATTTTGGTGTCCGGACTTCTGATCTTTTTAATTTAGTTCATAGATACCGTGACCCAGTTCCTTTACAGTCACGTGCAGGCGTATATACCATTCCTCTACGTCCTACTGTACCGGGAGCGAAAGAACTGATGTACGTGGGATCTACAGCTAGGACTTTTACTCTCACGCGTACAAGAACGTGAATATTCAGCTAGAAACCCTAATATATCCACCTCATTAACAAGGACTCTCAGATTGGGACAGCACTTTCCAGACTGGGACTGTTCAACTACTGTGGCACCTTTAATATCCCGTCGGACTTTATTATTTTTGGAGTCATTGTGAATCACCTACTATGAAGCGAGAAGTAGTAATGAAGAAACACCTTGCTGCCTTCACAATGCCTGGAAAACAGTTGTCCGGAACTTACCAGCACCACCATAACCGGAGACCGGGGAAATTATGCAGATCTGGGTGAGTACACGCTACTTTGAAAACTGGCAACCACTTTTCCCTCTGAACACTTGGTATATATAATTGTAGAACTCTTACTCTCTTGACTGTGTAGTGTAGACCTGAGGATGTGGCCGACGCGGCTACGAAAGGTCTTGTCACCTTTAACTGTAAATAAAGTTGCTTAAGTGGTTTTAAACTTTTAATGGCTTTTAAGAATCGTGCGAATATGGAGAATTTTGTTTGTCATTTTGGAAGTGTTAGCACGAATTTATGATATATGTAATCATTTTTCATGATGGAACTTGCTAAATAAGCTTTCAAACGAAGCAAAACCAACAACGCGACGAACTTAAACAGAAGTTGTTTATCAAATAACCAGAAAGTGAAACTGGGTATAATTACAAAGGTAACTGATTTTTTTATTTTTTTATAATTAGAAGGTAATTTGTAAGGACCCCCCCCCCTTTTTTTTTTCTAAACAGAAAGAAGCATGTTTTCTAAACGTAACCCAAACAATTGTTCTGCACAAATCGTAAAATCACCAAATTTACTCATTCACAAAAAAATCTGACTGTTCCTCCATTTCATCCTAAACATGCGGCATAATCTACAGGAAGTGAAATATGAATCTCAATTCATACACTATTTCCCAAGCCATGGGAACTCCATTTTACGCGTAGAAATGCCAAATTGTGAGAACTCCTGAGAGAACCTGAAAATCAGAAAATCATAACCTTAACGACAATAGCGAAAAGCTTGGGATTCTTTCTTTCTTTTTTTGGTTTGTTTGTTTTGGGGATTTGACGACAACTATGAGCAACTCACAAAGCTATAACGTAGTCTCCATCCCTGATTTAAGGCCACTGGTTCTACTGAAGGGACAGAAACACCGGCCAAACACAACCACCCATGCCTCACCCGGGACTCGAACCATGGCCGAACTTGGACGAATGGCCACGTAACTGAAATGTAGACCATATGGAAAGTGATTTTCATGAGTATTTACCTTGGAAGTAATTGAGGGGGTGATATATATATATATACACTGAAGTGCCAGAAAAACTGGTACACCAGTCTAATACTTGGTAGGTCCCCCACGGGAGCGCAGGACTGTAGAAATACGACGGGGCATGGACTCCACTAGCTTCTGGAAATACGCTGTAGGCAATGCACACCATACTTTCTGCAGAGCGTTCCACAATTCGGGTGTATTCCAAGGTCTCGGATACCTGTGTTCGATAGCGCGTTGCATGGCATCCCAAATGTGTTCTATCACGTTCAGATCTGGAGACTTGGATGGAATGGCAAAACCCCAAACTCAGATGAATGCTCCTCTAACCATAATGTGGCGTCCCGACATTTGTGTGGAGGTGCATTGTTCTGTTGGAACATGCGCTATCCATCAGCATGAATGCAGGGCATGAACGGGTGTACTTCATCAGAAAAAATGCGCACATAGCGTTGGCCGGTCACAGAGGTTTGTGGACGTAGCAGGGGTCCCAGTGAAGTCCAGCTAAACACACCCCATACCATTACGGACCCCCCCCCCACCAGCCGGTAGAGTTCCCTGCTGACAGGCGGGATCCATGGCTTCATGAGGTTTGCGCCACACACGAATCTTTCCATCTGCCCGATACAGTTGGAAACGCGACTCGTCAGACCAGGCTACTTGTGTCCAGTGGCGGTGTTGCGGTGCCCAAGCGAGACGCATAGCTCTGGGTCGTGCACCCATCAAGGGGACTCGAGTTGGGCGTCGGCTCCCAAAGTCCATATCGTGCAGGGTGCGTTGCACAGTCCAGACGCTAACGCTTGTTGAGGCTCCAGCATTGAATTCCAATGATACCTGCGAGAGTATTGCACGCTTATCGCGTGAAACTATTCTTGACAGCCGACGACGGTCACGTTCACCCAATGTCTTTTTACTTCCACACTGGTATCGTAGGTTGGAGGTTTTGTCGAAATTCCTGTAGTCACGGTACACCCTTGCAATGGTCGTCCGTGAAAATCCTAAACTTCGTTTCTACCTTCGAAATACTACGGCCCATCTCACGAGCGCCAACTATGACACCGCGTTGAAAATTGCTTAAATCGTTATCACTTGTCATTCTCATGCCGTCCGCAAAAACAGCTCTGACAGCTGGCAAGGATGTCGATCGCTCTATATACACACTGGCGGACGCAGCAGAGGACACGCATAGGTGACGTTGCTATGTATTTTGCATAAGCTCGTCTGTACCAGTTTTTCTGGCACTTCAGTGTGTGTGTGTGTGTGTGAATACACTGCTGGCCATCCAAAATGCAACACCAAGAAGGACACGAGATAGTCAAGCCAGATTTACTGGACACATAACAACAGATACAAAGATGAAACGATTGAGCTTACAGGCCCGTGCGACTTGCGGAACACGCAGACATCCATACTTCGTGCGGCCCCCATGGCTGGTAATAACGGCCGCTACACGCCGCAGCATCGAACGAAAGAGGCTTTGGATATCGGCTTGGGGTATGTAGGTCCAGGCTGCTTCCACACGTTGCAACAGTTCATCAGGCGTAGCCGCGGGTGGTGCTTGCAGGGCTACTCGGTTGCCAATCAGCAACTAGACGTGTTCGATGGGCGACATATCGGGAGAACAGGCAGGCCACAGCAGCAGTGACACCTGGTGGGCCGTGAAGAATTGTTGCAAGATGCGTGCCACGTGCGGGCGCGCATTGTCCTGTTGAAACGTGGCCGCTGGAAGGTCCTGCAGGTAAGGGAGGACTACAGGCTCCAAAACGTCGGAGATGTAGCGATGGCTGTTGAGTGTGCCGGCGATGCGTACCAGAGGTGTGCGGGTGTCCTATAGAATTGCGCCCCGAACACCATAACGCCAGGCGACGGACCGGTATGGCGATGCATAATGCAGGCGTCATAGTCTCTCACCGCGGTGCCGCCACACGCGGATCAGACCCCTCGTGGTGTTGCAGGCAGAAGCGGGATTCGTCGGAGAAGACAATGTCGTGCCATTCCGTAGTCCAGGTGCGGCGTTCAACGGCCCACTGCCGCCGCACTCGCCGGTGGTGTAACGTCAATGGTAATCGGAGCAATGGGTGCCGTGCGACAAGTCCCTGCTCTTGCAGAAGACGTCGAACGGTACGTGCTGACACAGGTTGTTGCGCAACACACCCTAATTCCTGCGCTAACGTTCGTGATGTGGCGGTGCGAGCCATCAATGCCCGCCGCACAACATACCGGTCCTCTCGTTTGGTGGTGTGCCGCGGCTGCCGCAATCGCTCACGTCGGTCCGTTCGTCCCTCCTGCACCCACCGAATCCATACTCGCCTCACTGTGGCTGGATGTCGTCCCACACGGGCGCCAATGTCTCGGTACGATAAACCGCTGTCGCGATAAGCCACTATTCGTCCTCTGTCGTACTCCGAAACGTTCTGGAATGACTGCCGTATTCTGCGACGAGGCATCAGGAAGCTTCCCACGCACAGGTCCGGCAGCACAACACACTTCCACTTATTACACCCCGCCTTCTGTGTACCCTTCTTATAGTGCTTCTCGGTGGCGTGCTGGGCGCACATGATTTTCATATGCCCTGCAATGCTAATCGTTTGCATGTCCTCTCGCGGGCGACGCATGCTGCGAATGTCAGGCCAATGGGATGCTTCCTTCTTGGTGTTGCATTTTGGGTGGCCAGCAGTGTGTGTGTGTGTATATATATATATATATATATATATATATATATATATATATATATATATATATACACTGTTTGATCAATGCATCCTTCCAGTGCTTACGTATGGTGCAGAGACGTGAACTTTAACTAAAAGTGACATACAAAGGCTGCAGACAACTCAAACAAGCATGGAGAGGTGTATGCTTGGTGTAACCAGGAGAGATAAGAAGAGGAACTCGTGGATCCGAAAAATGACAAGAGTGGAAGACATCATGATCAGAGTTAAATCCCTGAAATGGCAATGGGCTGGACATACTGCCAGAAGGATAGACCATCGATGGACAGCCGAAATTTTAGATTGGATTCCAAGGAACAGGAAAAGACCCAGAAGAAGACCACATGGGAGATGGGTGGATGAAATTCGAAAGTATGCGGGAGTGACATGGAGGAGACTGACACAAGACAGACCGTTGTGGAGGAAACTTGGGGAGACCTTCGTCCAGCAGTGGATTGATAATGGTTGACAATGATGACATAGTATTCGTAAGTATTCGTAATCATATCTTCAAACCTGAATTTTCACATGAAACGTCAAACAAACCCGAACGGGAAAATGCAGTTTTGGCTTGAATGACAATTAGCAAAAAAACAACGTTCTGGTCGAAAATTACCACAGAAAATCTAAATATGAGTGCAAATCTAAATATGAGTGCTTCGACCCATCCCGTTTATTATCTTCGTATGCGTTTTTTTTTTTTTAATGGTGAGTACGACGGTTTTGGTCTCAACCCTGCTTGACCTGATAATCCGTCGTGTGATCATATCCAAAACATTCAGCCGAGATTTGACAAATTAATAAACAACGCTCAAACATAATGGTATCACTAGTGACCCAAATAATTTGTGTTGCTTTTAAATCTGATGTGGGCAGCAGATCACTCTGCAGTTAACAAGGTGATACGTGGAAGCAGGAAGGTTGAGACCCACCGCATGTTACAGAATGCGGTATGGGTATCAGATCGCAACAAAATTGCTAAGCAGTTGTTATGTAACGGACTGCACGAGCAGATCGACCTAATAATCAGTTCCTAATTACCTGTAATCAGACGTCCATACAAACAGTGAGTTGCCCAGGGATAATGCAAGATGCATTCCAATTTCATAACAGAAGTGCAGGGACGCGGTGAAATCATCAGTAAAATTTGTACTCGAACTAGTGCGCGACAAAGTACTTAAAAATATTGTTTATTTCTTTTCTTAGCCACTTAACATACTTCTACATACTTAATATTCCCATTAATCAGATTTATCTACAAGTTTTCCACACCGTGAAAATGCTCATTACTGATTTTAAACATGACTTTGTGCCACCTTTAAAACGGTGCTATACACTGAGTGATCACTGAATTATGACCACCTAGCTAATACTTCGTAGGCCCTTCTTTCGTCCTCAGTATCGCAGCTATCCGACGTGGTATTGATTCAATAAGATGGCGGAAGCAGTTGGGATGTATGGTCAACAAAGCTGTATGTAAATGCAGCCTTCAATGCGGGTATGGAAGTGATTGGCGTATCCAGACGCCTGACATGCCGTTCCATAGTGTTCCACAAGTACTCTATGGGATTGATATCGAGGAGTTCGGAGGCCAATCGATATGAAGGAAGTCTGAACTGTGTTCCTCAAACCATTCCTGCACAACATTGGACCTGTGGCTCGCCACATTGTCATCCTGGAAGGCACCGTCGCCATTAGAGGAAAAGTGCAACACTGCTGGGTGTACAGAATCTGCAAGCAATTCAAGATAGTGGGGACCAGGTATACGTTGTTCCACATGTACTAGGTGTCTAAGTTCCTGCCAAGTAAACATGCCCCACATCACACAACCGGCTTGCACTGTGGAGACCATGCAGAATGGATCGAGTGCCCCATGCTTGCGCCAAATACGTACACGACCATCCACGGAGTGGAAGTAAAAACGCGACTCATCAGACCAGCACTCGTTTTTATTTTCCAGTCATTCGATGCCCAATTTGCATGATCTTTGCACCAAGCAAATCTTTCGCGCAGATGAACTGTGGTTAGGAGAGGATATCGTCGGAGTTGTCTGCTGCTATAGCCCATAACGTGCGAGCGTGCAACACATGGTCATGACAGATACTGTTCGGGGTTGAACTCTGTCGTATTGGGCAGTCAAATGTTGAACAGTGCGGCGTCTGTTAGCCTGTACAAGTCGTCGGACGCGGCGCTCACCTCTCACATCAACTTTTCGCTGTCCTGTGCAGTTTTGCCTCCGGGTCGATGTCTGACCATTTTAACGCCAGTTCTGATACACTTACGGCAACTCGCGAACAACCCAGTAGTTCAGCCGTTTGGGAAATCGAAACACCCTCTCTCCGAGCTCCCCACAACCAGTCATTTCTCAAAGACCGATAAATCCTTTCGTTTACCTATTACGCTCTGAAGTTTACTACCTACTGCTCCACTCTCACCTTATATATGCCACGTCGGTCGACTAATGGCGCCCTCACGGAAATCACGTGGTCAACTAAACACATTCGTCATCGTTTCGACAAGAACATGTACACTTTCTTCTAGCGGGTAGGATCTTAACCACAAAAGAAGCTTTTGTCAACCTAATAAAAATGCACAATACATATTATACAATTTCTATATCACAAAATCATTCACAGGGTCTTAACACCATTTTTTTTTTCTACTTAAGATCACAATTGCTATCTCGAGGTTCCTCCTTTTTCGTGGAACAATGTTATCAAGCTCGCATCAGCGGCATACAGTATGCTCTTTATCCGCCTTAACCTGCAGCGCAAAGCTGTTATCTTTTTTGTTTTTCTATTTTTTTTTCCCACTTACAATTACAGCGTATTAGGATATTCAAAACTATCGATACTCACTGAAATAATACAATAGTGTATTCCATTTATTCCCGCTTCTAAAAAGAAATTACACAGACTTATGCTTCATACTTACTAAAACACTCCCACCTCCAAACACGCATTTTAATTTTCCTTTCGGGGTTTACAGACCCCATTAGGCTAGACAGAGAATCGCCTGTCCCTAATTTAGGGCTACTGATTCCACGGGAAGAGCAGAAGAAACGCCGTATGTGCGGCCAACGCATCGCCCATTTCTCATCCGAAACTCGAACCTGGGCCCAACTCGGACGATTAGCCAGAAGCCCGCAACTTGAACCCCATGGGGAGGCCAAATAACGTATTTTATATCATGACATACTCCTGTGTACAGGGTATATTGCACAAGATGAAATGTTACTGGGTAGTACGACACTTTGAGACCAACAATCTAGCACAAAATAAAGTTCGAAATCACTAAAGATACCAAAATTACACAGCCTTTTATATCCCATGAAAAGAATATTACTGCAATTCTAAAATGCGGAAGACGTGTAGGTACGAAAATTACTTTTCCATGGGGGTAAAATAAAGGGTAAATAGCGAGTAATGAAAAACCTTTCCAGAATTATTTCTCTCACTGCTGGTTTCGGAGCATTTGAAGTACTTTATCGTATTATCCACTTTCTGAATACGTTACGTCAACGAGCGCATACCATAACTCACCACGTAAGTCATAAATTCCATCGTATGAAAACTTTAAAATTCCCTTTCACATAAGAAACAGACTTCTTATAAATATTCGAATAGTTATGGCAAAAATATCCATCTAAATTCAGACCCCCCCCCCCACACACACACACAGACACACAAAATAAACGTTGTACATGATACTGAATTCCATCTGTTGCTCCTTTATCTCCGGTAACGAAAAGCTTAAACCCGCCTCTTTACTATTTTCATAATTGGAAACCTTTGTTACAACCCACTTTCCTTGTATGAGACTGTTGCGAACACTTAAAAAAATGGTTTGGAGTAGACATTGAGCAAACCATATACATTGGCGCCCATCCAGTTTGGCGGGAAAACTACAGAATGAGGAATTCAGACGACGCCAGGATCAATTTTTGGCAAGTTATACAATACAAGATATAAACTGTTAACTTCTTACCCTGCGTGCTCTCTATAAAATAGCATTTGACTTTTGCGAAATTATTTCGTACACACAAGACGTTACATGGATACATTAACACACTCATGAAAATTTCAACCAGACATAAATCGCACGTCGAGAACTACACATTAAACGATAAAATGTAGAAATATGAATGGAAAGGAAAAGCGTCAAATACATTAAACGGCCAAATATAAAAGGTACATATACCATATAACACTAATGAAGGCAAACTGCAATTAAGGAAACGCAACCTGGAATTTTGCTAAGTAGGAGGGAAGCATAAATTCAGAGGCAAAATACCAAGAAAAATATATCCGGAAAACGCTGTGTAAAGTTTAGTTTTAGTACTTTTAATTAGGGGGAAGGGTTGGGGGAGGGGTTCACTTGAGTTTTGATAGTACATTTAAGTCCACACGGTTACGGTTGAGTGGGGCACCGACAAATTTTTCTGCCGTTGCTTTTCAAATATTACAAAAATAAAAGTTTGTTTAGAATAGCGAATTATTTCATACATTTAATCACTTGTACATACATCGTAAAACTAACACCTTAATCTCGGTTGATTTACAGAATTTCCCCATATTCATTTGATACAAAAATACCATGCCCAAGGTATGTAAATTATTGGCCTCGGCACGTAAATTAATAATCCAGTTGCCCGGGGCGGGCAACTAGATTTAAAAATAAAGTCTAGAATAGAATTTCCTATTACAAGAAAAAAGTCAGTCGTTGCATGGCATATTTCATTTCACTGCTAATCACCGGAAGTTGTAACGTAATTATAATTACACCACACAGAACACTCAAGAAACGCATATAGCGCATTAAATCCGTTTATTTTTGCGGCGTAGTAAGTACAAAGATTCGCCAAGCTTTCGCACTCCATTGGGAGGCTTTTTCAAGGCAATGGTAGACATAAAAATGCAGGGGATTGGAACACGTAAGGAACAAAGATGATTTTTAAAAATAACGAGGGTGACATCACGACATATTACAAGAATTTCTATCACGCAATTATACGGCGCGTCGCTATGTGTTTCCATCTTTCAATAACGCATGCCAAGCTCTTGGTAGTTCAGTAGAAACTATATTATTGCATGCTAGTTTGCAGGATAGGATTTCGACTGTTTCCTTGATGACAGTCTCTTTAACGTTCATGTATGGGGCAGTTCTTCTAATGCTCTTCCATGGAGGAGCAGCCGATGAATGCATGACTTCTATGGCGAGAGCTGTATTCTGCATCTCCTGGTTGACACTTCGCACGTGCTCTTTACATCTAGTGTCCAAGGATCGCTTTGTCATTATGATATCTTTTCCGTGTTGTCAGGATATACCAACGCTATAGCGTACACACCTGCCTTTTCTTTCTCACACTGTCTCTCCTTGCAACTTGATATTATATGTGATAACTGGGTCGGGGATTTCATTGCTATCAATATGTTGTATTTACGTAATAAATTCTTTAACCAATATGTAAAGCCTGGAACATATGTGATGAATCCTGCGTATCTCATAGTCTTACTAGGTGATTTCGTTATTGCTGACATTATACGATTTCTTACAGTTCTATGTATTCTGTCTATGTCATCTTTCTAATATCCAGCCTTTAAACCTTTGCTATAAATACATATTTATCAATTTCCTTATTATTTAGGTAGTCGGGTTTGCATACGTTATATGCTCTATAGAACCATGCTCTAAACGCAGAAAGTTTGTACTCTTTAGGGTAATGCGAATCAGGATGGACAAGGTTCGGTACTGCGGTCGGTTTATAATAAACGTCAAAATTTAAGCTGGATGCTCTATTTCTTTTGAGCGCGACGTCAAGATAATTCAAAGCCCCATCTACTTCAAGCTCCATGGTGAACTTTATCGTATTGTGTAGTTTGTTTATCTCGTGCATGAAATCATTTAATTCATCTACTCCGTGTTCCCATATGAAGAATATGTCATATTCTTATTCTATTAAGCTAATTCTATTAAGTAATGTGCGCAGATTGCAGAGCCGCCTGATCTTTCTGGATATTGCCACCCGAAGCATTTCAGAAGAAACGATTTGGTCAAAGAAAATGTACGACTATACTATAGAAACAGACATCTCTCTTCCTCACAACTCAGTTGAGAAGAAACGTCGGCTAATCGCAGGAGGAAGCCGAGGGGGAGTATCGAAGAGAAGATTCCTTTAATTATAATGTCTTAACGGATTAGTCATAGTTGTGAAGTCGTTCGGGCCCAGGCTCTGCATGGCAATATAAAATTCGGGATCGGGCTCCTTAAAATCGAGCCCGAACTCATCTCTGATTTATAGTCAGCGACTGGATGGATGCCTCTGATGGAACTAGCCTTCGGCGTTTAGTGACAAAGAGCAAAAACTTAAAAGGAACACGGCAGAATCACTAAATTTCTCAAATACCAATTTCATCATCATCATACCATTTCATATCAATTTCAGCATCATATTAAAACTGGAGATACACGCTTCTGTGCATTGAACTTTTGAATACATACCCTTAAAATGGAAACGCAAAACAAGTTCATATTTTTAAAATTAAAAAATGAGGATCCTGACTTATCTTGAAAGGAATTTCCCTGAATTTCCAGTTTTTACTACCTGGGCAGGTAAATAATTTCTGCACATGCCCAGCTGGACATGTAACTTTTCAAATATTTTTCAAGTCCTGACTGATACTAAATGTCCTACGAACACACTATTAAAAATTTCCATCGATCTGAACGGGCAACAAACGGGAACTCGCACGTTAAAAGTATGACTCAGCCCTTATTTCATGATAGCATTGACAGTTCATGACAGCTAAGCAAAATTGTTCCAGTACCGATGGAAGTAAAAAAAATGCACCCTGTAAGTGCATTAAAACACGGTCAGTGTACTAACAGGGAAACCTCCCTTAAATGGTAAAATGAGCTTTGACCGAAATAATACACGAGCAAAAGAAAAAAAAATTTGTTTCACCGGTATATTCTAACGGTCTGTTTCTACGATGTAATGATCGTTCAGTACCTAAAAGTTGGTTGCTAGTAAACCCCTTGTTAGTAGATCCCTTTGGGACTGCAACCAGGGCCGGATTAAAGCGGGGAGAAGGGGGTGGGCGCCCAATGGGGGTATATAGCCGGGGCCGCCGGGACTGCATATATCCACATATATATATACACTGAGTGGCCACTTTATTATGACCACCTGACAGTTTTAAGCAAATGAGCTATGGCTGCACGCTGTTGCCGCCAGAGGGAGAGGCTAGTATAAAAAAAGAAAGCTCAGTGTTTGCGACAGTAGCAGAAGTGATTTTTAGGTGACGACATGGGTAAAAAATGCGATTTGACGGACTTTCAACGTGGGATGATTGTAGGAGCTCGGAGCCATGGAGCGAGTATCACAGAAACCGCCGCATTCGTGAAATGTTCCAGAGCAACTGTTGTTAAAGTGTTTAAAGACTGGACTGTCAGCCAAAAAACTGGGTCTCTACGTGCAACTCGTGGTCGTCTTCGATCGACTACTGACTGCTCGGGCGGAACGGAGAGTGTCCAGACTGGTAACAGACAAGAGAAGGACAACAATGCAGCAAACTACAGACCATCTTAATCAAGGATCCCCTCAAATGATCTCTGCACGCACTGTTCGCCGTACACTGCATCAGATGGGATATGGCCGCCGAAGGCCTGTTCGAACACCTTTGCTGTCTGCAGTTAACAAGAGAAAACGTCTCCAGTTCGCACAAGAGCACAAGGATTGGACAGTCGATAATTGGAAACAAATTATGTGGTCCGATGAATCACGTTTTCAGTTGCACCATGCCGATGACCGACTGAGAATTTGGCGGAAACAGCACGAAAGCATGGACCCCAAATGCATTGCTACAACCCTTCAAGCTGGTGGAGGCAACGTTATGCTTTGGGCCATTTAATTCGTGTTGATCAACGTCTGACTGGCACATCATATCTAAACATCGTTGCGGACCAAATGCATCCTGTCATGAGGATGGTCTATCCCAATGGCGATGGCTACTTTCAACAAGATAATGCGACCTGCCATAGTGTTCGTATTGTACAGGATTGGTTTCAGGAACATGCCGGTGAGTTTACTTTGCATAGGTGGCCCCCACAATCTCCAGATCTCGACCTCATTGAGAATTTGTGGGATGAAGTTGAACAAGCCATCAGACAGCTGGATCCACAACGCTGCAATATCACACTCCTGGAAAGTGCTATTCATCAAGCATGGTCTCAGATTCCACAAACCACCTATCAAAATCTCGTGGTGTCCATGCCACGAAGAATCGTCGCAGTATTAAAGGCAAAAGGTGGCCCAACGCAGTACTGAGGGGGTGGTCACTCAGTGTGTGTGTGTGTGTGTGTGTGTGTGTGTGTGTGTATATATATATATTTCGTCTGCCCTAATCTCGTTTCCCCTAATTTACGTTTGCCCCAATCGCGTTTCCCCGAAATCTTTTTACCGAATTCCCATTTCCCCTAATTTCGTTTGCCCTATACATGTTTACCCCAATCGCATTTCCCCGAGATCGCTTTTACCCGAATTCCCATTCCCCCTAATTTCGTTTGCCCTAATTCAAGTTGATCAAAGTTTCCTTTAAAAATGTTTCCTGTATCAAATTTGCTCTAATTCTCTTTTGCCTTGATTCGCGTTTTCCCTAATTCATGTTTGTCCTGATTCTCATTAAGTGAAATAAAACGTTTCTTTTATCGTCAAAATTCAGGAAAAAAATCGTTGTGTAACATATATAATTTTTTTTATTATCAAATTCAGGAAAATATATGTATATTTAATCATTATCATCAACCATTATCATTCCACTGCTGGATGAAGATCTCACCAAGTTTCTTCCACAACGGTGTGCCTTGAATCAGTCTCTTCCATGTCACTCCCGCATGCTTTCGAATTTCATCCACCCATCTCCCTTGTGGTCTTCTGGGTCTTTTTCTGTCCTTTGGAATCCAGTCTAGAATTTCGGTTGTCCATCAGTGGTCAGTTCCTCAGGCAACAAGTCCATCCGATTGCCTTTTCAGGGATTTCACTCTGATCATGATATCCTCCACTCTTGTCATTTTCTTTATCCATGAGTTTCTCTTCTCACCTCTCCTGGTTACACCAAGCATGTATCTCTCCATGCTTCTTTCAGTTATCTGCAGTCTTTGTATGTCTTTTTTAATTAAGGTCCACATATCTGCTCCGTACGTAATCACTGGTAGAATGTATTGATTAAATACTTTTCTTTTTGAGACATAATGGCATATTGCTCTTTAAAATTGTATTCTTTTTATCAAAAGTTCTCCATCCAAACAGGGGCGCGCCAAGGACATTTGCTGCCCCTTGTACGAGAATATTTTTCAATTTTTATTCATTTTTACATAAAATAAATAACTTTAGCAACATCATTTTCTCTTTCCCATAAATTAAAGTTTTCATAAAACACAAGTCTCATATAAAACTAAAAGAAAAAAACATCTGTAAAACACTAGTTCAGTTGACGCTTTAAATAATACAAGAAGTCAGCTTCCTCTCTGTCAATTTACACAAATCCGCTTTACCGGTAAAAAGAAGTTTTGTCATGTACGATTATAGACATATTACAGCTTCTTTCTTGGAGGGGGCAATTGTTACATATATACGTATACTAGCTGTGCCCACGGCTTCGCTCGCGGTGAAAATATCACTGAAAAACAGGGCTATGATAACACGTGTAATCCGATCAATCCATAAGAACTGTAGTTGAATTTCATAGCAACCGATGGAGGAAATTGGTCGAAAGATTAAATGGTCGGCAGTTAGTTTTTCACGTGAAAGAAAATTATAATTTATGTTTACATAAATTTAAGTACATAATTTTTATTTTATTTTTTGAAAATAATTCATAATGCGCATGTATAACATTTTTTGTCCCGTTTCCTGTCGTTATCAAAATAAATTGATTGTCTGAATTGCCGGTTCTCGATAAGCCGACGTACAACTGTCCGCGCGAGAAACATTCTGCGGGCATATGCTAACTCAGGAAAACTGTCGGGTGGGAGGTAATGCCGAAAACAGAAAATATAAAGATTTCTGTTCCGGTCGGGAGATTTTCAGCGTTTACAGGCAGCTGAACAAATTATCTGAGGGCACGTGTAAAGGAAGGAAACCTGTCGGGGAGGGGGAGGCTGAGCCCGCCCCCTCAACAGGTTTCTTGCGTTAGCACATGCTCGGAGAGAATTTGTTGAGCTGTATTGTATAAACGCAGAAAATCTCCAATTGGGCTGCAAATTCTATATATTTTTGGTATTAAGCCGCTCTCCCCCTCTAGGTTTCCTGAGTTAGCAGATGCCCGCAGATAATTTGTTGACTTGTAATGTGTAAAGGCCGAAAATCTCCCGACTGGGCTACAAACTCTTCACATTTCATTTTTACAGTATTAAGACCCCCCCCCCACCCCGACAGGTTTCCTGCGTTTGCACGTGTTCTCCGATAATTTGTAGAGTTGTGGTTTGCAAACGTTGAAAATCTCCGAATCGGACCAGAAATCTTTATATTTTATATTATTGGTATAACCCCCCCCTCCGGACGTACTTCCTGCGTTTGCAGAGAATTTATTGAGCTGTAGTATTTAAACCGTGAAATTCTTCTGTTGAGTTGTATATTATAAACATTTTGTTATAAAGAATTACATTATATCGCAGTTAAGAAAATACGACATTACGGAAACTTTATGTGATTCAGATAACCAACCTCTGAGGACGTGGCTACGAAGCGGTCGAAAACGCAGTTTTTATACACGGCCCCTTAAAATGTTTGTGGCCAGTTCTCCTACACCCAATCAGTGATGGTGGTAAGTGGGAAAACATTCAAGCGGGACAGACTGACGTCTACTATTAAGGTGGAACTGAATTAGCAAAAGGCATTTCCACAGCTCATGTTTATTAGTCTCGTTCGAAGAGGGGGGGGGGTCTGGTACGATAAGAACTCCTAAAAAGTGGGCCTTCTGCGTTCACAATTCTAGCGAATGCTTACAATAGTATTTCTTGCTCTAATAAAAGTCTAGCGCGATGTAGCACTTCATCTGTGAGGAGGGGGAGAGGGGGGTTACTAATACAATGGCTGCGTTATGGACTATCCGAATAATGGTAATAACCACGTGCACGTCTTTACACTTTTTCTGGCACGGTGGTCGACATCATCAATAGGAAAGGAAAGAATAATTCTTTTGAGATATCAAGACCCGCCGTTTTATTTCGGTTAACAAAAAAAAAAAAAAAAAAAAAATTAGGCAAACATGAATTAGGGAAAACTTCATACGGGCAAACGGGATTTATGGGAAACGGGATTTATGGGAAACAAGATTAGGGGAAATGGGAATTCGGGTAAAAGCTATTTCGGGGAAACGCAATTGGGGTAAACGTGGTTAGGGCAAACGTGAATAAGGGGAAACGTGAATTAGGGGAAACGAGATTTAGGGCCAACGAGATTAGGGGAAATCGGAATTCGCGTAAAAGCGATTTCGGGGAAACGCGATTGGGGTAAACGTAATTTGGGGAAACGGATTAGGGGAAGTGAGGCTACGCGGACAGGTGTGAGTCCCGGGAGCTCCGATATAGCCGAGGGGACCATCAATACTAAGAGCCAATGAGGCATGCAGCTACACCACAAATAATACACAGTATGTGTGTGGAGATGTGGACTGTATATTCCCATTCCAGGAAGATGTTTTCAAGTTTTCTGAAGAAGTGGATACACGGAAAACAGTGAAAATATGGCTCCTTTGTACCAATACTGAAATTTGTGTTTCCTTCTATGTAAAATATTTGTAAAAAATCATATCTTCAGGGAGAATTCGTTTCCCATTGATATCTGATATTTCTTTTGTAATGCGTACACCAAGAAAAGTGTACAATGCTAAACTGCTAACAATCCAAGACAAAATCTAGGAATCTTAAGCTTCCAACTCATGTTCTCGTGACAACAGTGGGAAATGCGACAGTTTGTTCGTATGGTAACTGTGCAGATAAACTTAGTAGTTTGAACTACGCACAACGTATTAACTATCACAAATACAATGCATGTCGCTACAGTTTTGTTTTTTAATGTACTTCATAATGATTCTCCGCCTTCAGTTCTTTGAGGGGCATCTTAGCCTAGGGGACCACTGAGACTGTAAATTGGCCCTAATTAAAGCTGCCGTTCAGCAGAGGATACTATGCATTTTTTTCCTTTAACATAAAACGAACAAATTGGGTTTTTGAAGTGAAATTTCTAATAAAATGTGACGGGCAGTTTTAATACCAACAGCCATAATTTTGGTTCTGCGCTTCTCTCTCCAAGCTCGCTTTTAAGTGAGAGGGTGTACTTTTTTGTCTGTGAACGGTCACATGTTTGTGACGACAGCAAAAGAGGATGCTGCAATATCTAAGTTTGCTCAATCATCCAGGTTAGTCGTCAAGATACACACACGCCTGCAAGTCTGGGTCTCAGAACTATAAAGAGTTTAATGTGTTTTTTCCCCCATCACCTGCACACGGAAAGCGTGCATGTATCGCATAAGTGACCAAAGCAGCAGCGACTGGACAATATTTTTTTACTCGATAATCTTTTTCGTGCAGTTATGTACCAGACTTTTTTCTTGTGTGTCATCTCCGTAAGATTCTTATGTAATAGTCTTGCCTGTAAGAAGTAAACTGCTATCTTCACAAATCGTGTAATTATTAGTATTATTATGCTGGATACTGTTATGGCAAGCAAGTACTAGCAGGTATAAAGTTAAGCTTTGTGTGCGTGCGCATGGTTTTGTTATTATTCGTATTCTCTTCTTAAATGTCCATCAACTACGCACTCTCCTCTCTCCACGTTACATGAAAATGAATCAAAGGAGTAATCAATGGAAAAAAGCTTCGGCTATCATATATTTCTAAAGACAACTTTATCGGGCACATTTTTTTTTTTTTTAAATCCTCACAAGAGGCTGGTAACCGCTCTTCAGGTCTTGAACATGGTTAGAGTTTTATTCACCAACCAACCCATATGTATATGTATTTTACCTTCGGTTTTCATGCACTTGTTTCTGTACTTTTGCGCAATCGCAGCGAGGACCTGACTTACTTAGCTTTACCGGTTAAAAGTAAAAAATGAACAGACTTTCAAATATACTTATATACACAAATAACTACAGACTTGAAATTCGATATACGTATTTAAAAAACCACTGACAGAGGAGAGTGGGAGAGGAAGTTTAACAAGCTCTGACAACCACCTCACTAGGAAAAGGTAACAGGAACGTATAACGGAATATTAAATTATGTGTTGTTGCAGCTTTTGTTCAAGCTTTAAAGACCCTTAAACCCTGGTTTGAGCACCTATACTCCAAGTCAACTTAAAAATACTATTATGGAAGGTACGGAACAGCTACCTCCGCTACGAAAAGTAGTCCCTAGCGTTTATGGAGAAAAGCAACAGAATTATTGTCCAGAATCATCATTTTTGTTTGCTCAACAAACTTATCAGGCAAAACTGCTATTTAAGGAATTTTTTTCAAAACAGCATAGCGTTTTACACACGAATTTAACATGGTAAATTACTCGACAAAAGCATCTCACTTTCGACCACTGACTGTTCAGTTGGGAAACGTAACTTGGAGAGGATGGGGTGTAAGCGATAGAGGATTTCTTCAAACATTGGCAACACAGAAAATAAATTAACCGGGACAAAATGAATTAACAACCGGGACAAAACGAAAACAACCGGGACAAACAAAAATATGCGTGTTTCTACGTAGCAGGAATAGGCAAAACAAGAATAGGTGAAAAAGGAAGTTTGCTTCCGGTGAAAGTTTTAGGTGAGACAGGAATAGGCGAATCAAGAATTCTTTCCTCGCCTAAAGCGCAACCCATTAACTTTCGACGTACGGGGAATAAGCGTAACAAGAATAGGCGAATCAAGAAGACACGGTTGATGTGGAGTATAAAGCTATAATTAAGGATTCGGCCAGCGCTAATTCAGAGCCACTGGGTTCCAGCTTCGCAAGGACAAAGGCCCATGTCTTCCTCCCGAATTTCAAACTCAGAACTATGATTCAGAAGCTCGCGTCTAGACCACACGGCCACGCAGTAAGAAAGAGGTTTTGTGAGCGATACAAATTCTTTCATTAAGACACTGAATTTTCGACCGGTTTTCGGATAAATTTCATTTTTTGCAGTTTGCTTAACGACCCCCACCATTAAAAGCATCGCATACTAGGAAGGGTCGCCCATTCCTCATTTACGATCAGTAGCTCCAAAGGATAGAGAGGCTCCTGTGTTACCTGGTACTTTTAAACATGCCCTCGTCGTCGCCAGCAAACTTCCAAAGCGCTCGGCAGCGCCATCCTCTCTAACACAACGGAACTATGATCCTCGGGTATCATACCGTGATTACGCTGTTTTGCAGCTGTGAAAGGTGAATAAAAAGAGAATTTCTGAAAAATATTAACCTGCTGAAAATGACACTTAAAACTTTGGGCAACTATCTACCTGCAAAGCATTTGCCTGCGACGCAATTATTGTATGCAGGTCACTGGAGCGGCAATTTTCCTTGTTTTTATCAACACACCGAAGAATGTTTTTACTGAAGGTTTTATCTAGGCCTTCATAGAAAGTTATCTGAGGACGGAAGAAAGAACGACACACTAATTATGCGAAGTATTAGGTCTTCTTTAAACTTATTAACATTCACAATGAATCGTTAAGAAATATTCACTGCCCACAGCTGGCATAGTTGTAGTTGATAATCATCGGCATATTTCAATGAAGTCACGCCAGATACCCTGTTTTTACTACATTACCAACCACTGAATCTACAACGCTCAGTGCGCATTACAATCGTCGGTGAAATGAAAAGAAAAATAACGTGTTCTGCTCTTCACAGTTACAGATCTTTAAAGGCAAAGAGTAATGACGTGCGCAAGGCAAGACAGAGAAAAAAGAAATCATTAATTGCAAGATACGTTAACCTCATTGTTCCTTCCCCATTTGCCTCCATCTTCTTCGCGACAAAAACTAAAGAAACTGCACCGTGAATTATAGCAACAACGAATTTTCTCTCCTCCTCCTACACCCTCGGTCTTTTTCTTTTTAACGGGCACTTAACATTAAAGCAAACTGCGCTTGGTCGCTTAGTTTAAAAATCGATCTTTCTAGATAAGATTTCTCGAGCGGGAATTACCTAAACGTGCGGTCACTTACGAACAATGGCGGTAGAAAGCAAGGAGCTCTGAATGCCCACTATGCATGCAAGATCCTAGAACTTAGTCCCACGGAAGCGGAATTACTTCCATTTATCTCCCCCCCAGCTTCGCTTCTTGGTTCGATTAAGTTTTCTTCTTGAGACCTATCAGAAACAAGACAATATTTTGTAGCTGATCTCGAGACACAATACCCTCACATTTTGGAAAATTAGATGCCGTCAACAGAGCACCACATCACGATTTTTCACAACCCGTCACAATGAATTTTAACTTTGAAGCAAGTAGTTAACATATAGCAGAACCTCCCTATTCGCTACTTCATAACAGACGAGAATCGCAACATTCCACGTATTTTTCTGAATAACGAATATCGTAGAAAAGAAAACGAATTATGACACATGCTTGTTCATCGCGCTGATGACCGATTTTTTTCTTGCAATGTCGTTTGCGCGCGGTCTCTTGGGTTTCCTTCACAAATGTTTTTTCCTGTACTTTTAAATTCATTACTCCACGTCACTCTTGGTCTGCCTGCTCTTCGCTGTGCTGGGGTTCCACTGAGTTGATCTATCTGTTAGTCACTCGAGCACTGTGTCATGCCACTGTGGCTTCTTTTGGTAGATCAGTACGTCTTGAATCCTGGTCAGTTCTTTAATATACTCATTTGATTCCACACGCAAATTAGGGTTATTTTCAGTAGGAATCTCTTCTACTTTACAAGATACATTAACCAAAATTAAGATCCACCCAGTGGTGAAAGTGGACGAGAACGGTGGAGAACGGCGTTCCCATAAGAAATTGATAAGAGGAGCTGCATTTCTCTAAAATAGTGGTGAAGAAAACCATACAGATATTTGAAAGAAGAAAAAAAAATGTCTTGCTGAACTATACCGAGGAAATTTTGTCTCACAGTTTATTTATATCGATGAATTCTATTCGTAATTTGTGTAAGATTTTTACGTTTGAAAACTTTCTCTGATTTTGCACTTTTCAGAGCTTTTCCTACGAGACAATAAATAAATTTTGTCTTTCGGACTCTTAGCTAAAAGCCCGCAGCCAGAGAGGTTGCTCGCATTCGAGTGTTTTGCTTTCGTATCTTCTAGTACGCTATCGAGTAGGGGCGGAATGTTGAACTAGTAATAATATGTTGCAAGCTAGATTTTGAACAAAGTTAACAGATCATGAATGGAATTAACGGGATTACACCATACAATAAAAATTTTGATGAAAATCCGTTTTTTGGTGTAAATATGACAAGGACTACGGTAAGCCAGATAATATCCGAAAACTTGAAAATTTCGTCGTCCTGGAGCGGGAATCAAACCCGCGTCTCGCGGATAGAGGCCGAGTATGCTACCACTACACCACGCAGACCGACCAAATCTCAAGTTTTCGTAGTGGTATCATACTCGGGCGCTATCCGGGAGGCGCGGATTCGATTCCCGCTCCAGGTTGACGAAATTTTTAAGTTTTCGGATATTATCTGACTTACCGTAATCCTTGTCATATTTACACCAAAAAGCGGATGTTCATCAAAATTCTTTTTGTACGGTGTAATCCCGTATTCCATTCATGATTTGTCAACTCCTCCGGGCAATCACTGGATAGAATTCTTAACCTCCAGATTCGCTAAACATGAATGCCGTTTGCATCGACTAGCGAATCCTGTGATGGTTATATTGAAATTTATCGGAAACTTGGTCGTTCTGGGTGGTGTAGTGGTAGCATACTCGGGCGCTATCCGGGAGGCACGGGTTCGATTCTCGCTCTAGGACGACGAAATTTTCACGTTTTCGGATATTATCTGACTTACCATCCTTGTCATATTTACACCAAAAAACGGATTTTCATCAAAATGTGTAAAGTTAACAGAGTCTACTTAACCTTGGCCTTCGAATACCAAACTCCAATTCATACATAGTAACATTTCAATACATAGCAGCTGATCAAGACCGCAATGCCTTCAGGAAGAGACGGCATCCTCTAATAACTAGAGTGGTGTCTAAAAGCAGCGGTTTCTTCGGTATCTTAAAAATTTACACTCTCTGAGGTGTTCTTCTCTTAAGTTAAAATTACTAGGGTGTGCAGTTTTTTTTTTTTCGTTTTGATACTCCATAAGGTCGCGTCGATGGACTGAATATGCTTATTTATTACGATAATTACTATGTACAAATAGGCAAGAAAACAACTAGTGAATTGCAAGTGTTTTCATTGTTGTTCAGCTGCGCCATTAAGGAAAACGGAACCTCGTTCAGCTGACGCGTAATCTGCTCTTTGTGATGTATCTGAATTACTTTTAGCTGAATTACGAATGTATTAAGGTTTATTTTTTGTTCATTATATTTTTTATTTTTATGTGTAAGTAAAAAGAAACCACAGAAGTATAAAACGTGTGTATGTATACAAATCCGCCCATAATTTTAACATTAAACATTCCGTTCTCTCAAAACAAATAATATATTTTCATCACTGGATCTACCACACACAGCACATCTTTATTAGTTTTTCAGGAGGAAAGTGACGAACTAAGAGCATCTGAAGCTATATTAATAGTCGCCCGTTCCAAATTCAGAGGCACTGGTTATTAGTAAGGGAGAGAACATGTGTCATAATGCAAGTACACTATCCAAGCCTTATACTGGAATAACCAGGACGATTAGCCAGAAGCCTGGAAGCAGGCCATCTGGGAGGCGCGGTATATTTGGATGCGATGCAAAATGTTGCAATACTTAATAATGTCAGCCGCAGTTAGACAGTTCATCAACGTGTCGTTCTGATCAGAGGCGTAACTAGGGCGGGGCAGCTGCTCTGGGCACAGCTCAAGACAGGACGCAAAAATGACTGCTTACAATCTCAATAAAATTAGAACTGAAACTTCTGAATTAGTTCTTAGCACAGTTTTTTCACGCCGTACTTTGTGGTTTTACAGAATTTGCTTATATGTTTCACCCGTTTCGGTAACCTTGGCAACTTAAAATTTGCATTTCTTCCTCAAAATGTTCAGAAATGAAGGCGCGGTCAGTCAAACTAAAGAAAAACCACGGCCTTCGTCGATAACAATGGGGTCTGACGTTCTTCTTTAGTTGGATAGACATTGCAAGATGAAGTTCACACTGATGAAGATTCTCTGGAAGCTATTCTATCATTACTGCGGCTGCCAGCCAACACTGCCAGCTGCATTTGATGTGGAACCGGAGGTCTGGGCTCCGGAGAAGTTTGGAAAGGTTCGAGTAGGGGATGAGGCACGGGTTGTGTGTTTGTCTTACCAACTGGCTCTTTCTCTTCCGTGGAACCAGTTACCCCAAATTAACGATGGGCGACTGCTTATAGCCCTTAGTGTTGCTCATGCTGGTCGTTAAACCTCGAAACAAGAAAACTATATACACTGAAGTGCCAGAAAAATTGGTACAGACGAGCTTATGCAAAATACATAGCAATGTCCCCTATGCGCGTACTCGGTTGCGTCCGCCAGTGCTTATTTAAAGCGATAGACATCCTTGCTAGCAGTCAGAGCTGTTTTCGCCATGAGAATGACAAGTAATAACGATTTAAGAGATTTTCAACGCGGTGTCATAGTTGGCGCTCGTGAGATGGGCCATAGTATTTCGGGGGTAGAAACGAAGTTCGGATTTTCACGGACGACCATTGCAAGGGTGTACCGTGATTACAAGAATTCCGGCAAAACCTTCAACCTACGATACCAGTGTGGCCGTAAAAAGACATTGGGTGAAGGTGACCATCGTCGGCTGTCAAGAATCGTTTCACGCGATAGGCGTGAACACTCTCGCAGGTATAATCGGAATTAAATGCTGGAGCCTCAACAAGCATCAGCGTCCGGACTGTGCAACGTACTCTGCACGATATGGGCTGTGGGAGCCGACGTCCAACTAGAGTCCCCTTGATGGGTGCACGGCACAGAGCTATGCGCCTCGCTTGAGCACGGCAACACCGCAACTGGGCACTTGATGACTGGAAACAAGTAGCCTGGTCTGACGAGTCGCGTTTTCAACTGTATCGGGCAGATGGAAGCATTCGTGTGTGGCGCGGACCCCACCAGCCGGTACAGTTCCCTGTGGGAACTGTACCGGCTGGTGGGGGTCCGTAATGGTATGGGGTGTGTTTGGCTGGACTTCACTGGGACCCCTGCTACGTCTACATACGTCTGTGACCGGCCAACGCTATGTGCGCATCCTTTCTGACGAGGTACACCCGTTTATGTCCTACATTCATGCTGACGGGTTGGGCCTGTTCCAACAGAACAATGCACCTCCACACAAGTGCCGGGACGCCACATTATGGTTAGAGGAGCATTCATTTGAGTTTGGGGTTTTGCCATTCCCACCCAAGTCCCCAGATCTGAACGTGATAGAACACTTTTGGGATGCCACGCAACGCGCTATCGAACACAGGAATCCGAGACCTCGGAATACACCCGAATTGTGGAACGCTCTGCAGGAAGTATGGTGTGCATTGCGTACAGTATATTTCCAGAAGCTAGTGGAGTCCATGCCCCGTCGTATTTCTGCAGTCCTGCGCTCCCGTGGGGGACCTACCAAGTATTAGACTGGTGTACCAGTTTTTCTGGCACTTCAATGTATATCTATATACGTATATCTAAAGACAAATGCGGACGCAATATTTTGTGGTTTGCACCGGGAGCAGATATGCCTAGTTACGCCTCTGATCCTTGAGTGGTTTAGAGAGTAGGTTGCTATCGGTGTCTGATTCCATTTTTTTTTATTGGAGGTTTAACGACCACCATGAGCAACTCAATGGGCCATAAGCAGTCGTCCGTCCCTAATTTAGAATCACTGGTTCCAGGGAAAAGAGAGAGCCAGTGCCGTAAGACAAACACAACACCCATGCCTCACCGGGATTCGAACCAGGACCCCTATCGGACGAATGATCAGAGGCCATCGCTTAGACCTCTGCGCAACCGGGGCGGCTTTCGAATTTTGGATAAGCCATGGGTGATGTGCTTATTCCGCCCGTCACCACAACAAGGCCACCCCAGCTGCTCGTATCGCTAAGCTTCAAAACCTAGAAGCTCACACCATCTCTGCCCAAGAGGAGGTGGTTGCGTAATCGTGCTGGGGACCTTAGGGGTCAACTGCGACCTACAGAGATTAGAAAATGAATAGCATTACCAACAGGAGCGCCTCAACTGAAATACAAGTTGGTGGCGATTATGACCAAACGAAGTGAACGGCTTTCTACCTTACAGCAATGAAGACACATTGTAACAACTCTTTCATCAAACCGGCTTTGAACACATATGGAGGCACACACAAAATAAGTAGAACTTAATCTCACACAGAAGAACCAGCTGAAAAGAACCTGGAATAACTTAATTGTGCGTCAAGTGAAGAGGAAACTGTGGAAAAGTAAAAAAAGGACGCTGCGAAAGATTCCTAATAGCTAATACAAAAATCCTTCGAGAGATATGAATTCAACTCCACATGGCCCTCGCTGACACAATTACGAAATTGAAGCCAGTGACGGAATGCAGACTAAATCGGAAAGAGAAAAACTGTAGATCTACCCTGAAACAAACGTTTGAGCAAATGCCTGCAACACGATTTTTCTAATTCATGACCTCCGGATTAATTTCAGTGGGTTTCTCTCTTCACACAAAATAACTGAAGCTTATTTAATCTTTAAAATCTCTCGACAATGAGCGCTATATTTTGTGTTTTGTTATTCATTCTCGAACATAAAAAGTACTGTAAAGGTGACAAGCTAATCCCTTAAATTTCAGTACTACGTGTGCTCCTCCATGTACAGTAAAAAAAAAAAATATGCACTCAATTACAATAGAAAATATGAAACGAATTTAATTCCATCCGTTTCTGCCAAAAAACCAGAAACTATACTCTGAGGCAGAGATGAGATCGATTCCCAAAGTATATTTAGTTTCAACTTCATCACACGTAAATGGACGATGTCATCGCTCTTTCCACGTTATTTTTTTAATAACGCATAGCGACTGAAAAATTGTTTTCCGGCACCGCTGGGATCGAACCCCAGAACTCTCGATAACTAGTCGAGTGCGTTCGAATTTACGCTACGGCGCCAACAATTCTCATCAACAATTCTAGTTATCGAGAGTTCTGGGGTTCGATCCCAGCTGTGCCGGAATACAATTTTTCAGTCGCTATGCGTTGTTTAAAAAATAACGTGGAAAGAGCGATGCCATCGTCCATTAACATTATCTCCACGTATTTGATATATATTAAATTTTTTATCGCCCTTTGAATTTATCAGCTACAATTAAATAACTATTGCGTTAAATGCCACCAGATGACGCCATCTCAGTTGCTGAGACCATCAATACGTATTCGTGTAGTGAGATGCTGACTGATAAACCACGCATGGCGCTGAGAATTGTTGGCGCCGTAGCGTAAATTCGAACGCACTCGACTAGTTATCGAGAGTTCTGGGGTTCGATCCCAGCGGTGCCGGAATACAATTTTTCAGTCGCTATGCGTAGTTTAAAAAATAACGTGGAAAGAGCGATGACATCGTCCATTTACATTATCTCCACGTATTTGATATATATTAACCATTTCTATCGCCCTTTGAATTTATCAGCTACAATTAAATAGCTGTTGCGTTAAATGCCACCAGATGACGCCATCTCAGTTGCTGAGACCATCAATACGTATTCGTGTAGTCAGATGCTGACTGATAAACCACGCATGGCGCTGAGAATTGTTGGCGCCGTAGCGTAAATTCGAACGCACTCGACTAGTTATCGAGAGTTCCGGGGTTCGATCCCAGCGGTGCCGGAATACAATTTTTCAGTCGCTATGCGTAGTTTAAAAAATAACGTGGAAAGAGCGATGACATCGTCCATTTACATTATCTCCACGTATTTGATATATATTCATCACACGTTTATGGTAAAGAAATGATATATAAGAATTTTAGAATATATACATGGACGTTTTTACAACGAGGTGTCTTCACACTGGGACCACCGCTTGAAGGAGATTCCAAACCAAGGCGGGTGTTTAGAGGCAACAGAACACGAAACCGGGAGCCTCCGGCCTTGTCACAAGCGCGCCAGCCACCATAGGTCACCCGTGACAACCCACAAAACTACATGGAATGGGAGATTTATGTATACGTGTATAAGATACATAAATTTCGCGCACTTACTTTTCTAATTTTCAGTTACCTTGAAGCGAAATTTACAAATTAAATGTCAAACGAAAATTTAATTCATATGAAAGTAACACTTTACGATCAGTCAGACGAAAAGAAATTTTGGTAGGGCAATTATAAAATTAAATTTAGACCGTTAACTTCGAAATATGTTCAAATAACCCCTAAAATTATGATAAATACATTACAAAAGCAACCTATATTATACACTGGTCGACCACATTAGGGGCGCGATCATGTTATTTACACAAGAAGACGCGCGTGCATGCCAATTGCAGGAACCACTTTGATCTAACAATTTTACGAAAAACTAAAAAAACAAAAACAAAAAACTGCCCAAAATCTGAAGCACCGGGATTTGGCGATTAATTCACATTACAAGAATGATGAAGCTCAAATGTTCGGCAGAAATATTCCTACAATGAGACCATTTCCTCTAACGAAAGGATGACTTCTCTCCTGATTTGCAATAACATAAAATGTGCCTATGAATACAAGCATGAAAACTGAGTGAATTCACCTAGCAAAGAACTTTGTCGCTTATTTCCAATATTAATCAGATTTCGACACATACACAGTCGAATCACCTACTCCTGACGTCAACAGTGCGTAGCTAAAGAAGGCACGTGTCGTGACCTGGCTTGGAGGGTACGCAAGGGTGTGCTGTAGGCAATCTGAAAATATATCACTCGTTGCTGTCATGGATAAAAGGAGCATTTTATCAGATTCGCAAAAAGGGATTATTATCGGCTTTCGGGCCAAGGGTGGCAGAATTTCTGAAACAGTGCAGTTTGTGAACTGATCGTGTGCTGCTGTGGTTAAAGTGTGTCGTGATTGGAGAAATAGCACCACTGCAAATAAGCGACGTTGAAACTGCGGAGCACCACGTGCCACTGATGTGAGAGGTGAACGTCGGCTTCAAAGGTGCGTGATGGCCGATCGACACGCCTCAGTGAAGCAACGCACTGGCCGAATGAACCAGGGGGCTACCGGAAGTGTGTCTAAAACGACAGTTCAGCGAACCCTGCTGCGTATGGGACTCCGATGCAGACGGATAGTCACTGCACTTATGCTAACGAAGGTGCATCGGCAGAAAAGGCTTACAATTGCACGGCAGTGTCGGAATTGGACCTCCGCTATGATTGTCAAAGGATTGCCTTGTCCCATGCGACACGTTTTCTGCTTCATTGAACGGATGGACGTTGGCGTATAAGGCTAAAAACATCGGAGAACAAACACTCTTCAACCATGGCTGGCAGAACACAAGCAGGTGGGGCAGCGTTATGGTCTGGGGAATGTTTTCGTGGCATTCTCTGGGTACACTCATAGCTGTAGAAGGCACTATGGCCCGAATTCGTTATGAACCCATCCTTGCAGACCACGTACACCCATACATGCTGACTGTCTTCCCTGGGGCGGATGGGATCTTCCTGAATGAAAATGCGACGTGTCACACAGCTAGAAATGTCCGAGAGTGGTTGGAAGAGCATGATGAAGACTTCAAAGTACTTCCTTGGCCCCCTAATTCCCCAGACTTAAACCCAACTGAACATCTGTGGGACCACCTCGATCGTGTTGTTCGCTCTATTGATCCTCCACCACGCATACTCCAGCAGGTGTCAAATGCACTGCAGTCAGCGTGGCTCCACGTACTTGTGAACACCTTCCAGCACCTTACTGTGTCACTCCCAGCCTGTCTAGCCGCTGTCCGCGCTGCACACGGCGGTTACTCTGGATATTAGCTGGTGGTCACAATAATGTGACTCCACAGTGTATATTATTAGATGGTTAACAGATCTCTGTTAGCTTCCTAAATTTGCTCTCGCAATTTGTGTAACAGTTGAAACTGGATTTCAGCTGCTTGCTACAATTTTATCCAGCTCGGCCTGCTTTCAGTGCAGTCCTCCTTCCATTTGGAAATCGTTGTTGCAAAAGCTTCCTGCTCAATGCGTCTACATCACGGTGTGTTTCAAAGCAAGTTCCCACACTGGGCGCATTTCAGAACATGCAGTTTAATCAAATAATACCAATAGTAAAAGTAATTTTATAGGAAATTGCTTTTTACACAAAACGTTCAGCTATCAAGCAATCGCAGCAAAGTTAAATTTGATAATGGGAAATGTGGGCCTATGACGAATGCATGGAAATGAAGAGATTTTTTTTCCGGTTATGCATAAGTTCCAATGCATGACTGAAGACGTTTGCTTCTTTTTAATCACAGATCACTTTACCATTTGCCTGAAAGGTAAGCTCTGGAATCCACACACTAAGTGGAACCTAAACGCTACTGTTTCTATGTCTGCAGGTGCTTTCAATTTTGATAAGAAATTTACAATAATTCTTTTAAACGACAGCTGAAAATGCCAACAGTCAAAAACGAAAATTAAAAAAAAAGGGATAATTAGTTCCGTAATACACTTATCCCTCTTAGTTCCGTAATACCCTTATCCATGAAAAATATGCAGTTTTCTAGCACATCTGAAAAACGAACCTCTTCTTTCAACCACTTTCCTGCCACCGAAAACCACGTGCAAAATTCTGAATACTTTCATAATACTCAGTTACCTGTGATACATTTATGTACGAAAAATGCATTTTTTTCTCTCTAAAACATAAGACTGCATATATACACTATGAATGTAGTTATGGCATCTCAGTTTCACTGTCCAATAACTGGAACAAGAAATATTCATGAACTTTATAAATAATGCCCGACTAGTAAAACACTGGAGAACAAGAGTTCAAATTAGTTGTCAGTTTCACATCTGGAATAAATACGTAAAATCACGTTGCGTTAACAGGCTACAAAGGGAAATCTCAGGAGGCACAAGCGTACTCACTTAATGACACACTAAAACTTAAAAATCAATCTGAATACTACGAAACTCGGACTTTTTACAGACTTCAAATTAAGAATAATTAACAGTCGGTATCAATACCAGAAGCGCGTAAATATTATTGGTGTTATAGACCAGAACTTCGACAGAACCAAGTAGGCTTTACTGGATAACGAATGGCTTACTTTTGCACAATGTATACTAATAACTTTGGCTAAAATGTCAGTCTGGCGCTATCAAGCATACGGATTATTTATACGGTCATCATAGTAAGCAATATTAATTCCGTATTCACATCAGAGCCGACGGAAAACTTTGCAACGTCTGACAGATTCTTTACCAGCTGTTTTAGAGATAAGATTGATAAAACTTCAAATGTTTCTTCGATGACAAAATGTTTTTTATTTATTTATTCTGAAAGTTCAAAAGTACAGTCCATATTTTGGAGTTTTGACACACATTCCCTGAATGAATTTTTTCTTTTCATTTGCAGAAAGCAGTTTAACACGCTCAAAAACTTTGTTATGGACATGAATCATCTAAAATTACAGAATGTGTCACGTGCTTACGACCTGAGCTTTAAAGACATGACACTGTTTTACAGCTCATTCCCTTTCCTATTAGCTTGAACCGCGCTTCGTAGCTCAACAGATAATCAAGGCGAACGGCAAATTAGAAAATAAGCAACGTACGAAATGTAAAAAGTTTACCCATCAAGCAATTTATCATAGCGACACCTGAAGTCGGAAGCAACATAAAAACATGATCATCGATTATTTACTAACTTAGTGATACTTCTTTTCGCCTTGACACAATGATGGCCACTACAGTCATTGCAACAAATCCTATCTGCAAGACCACAAGATGCGTCTGAAGACTACAACGGAAATTGTATTGGGCACGGGGGGGGGGGGGGGGGTAAAAAAGCAATAAAAATGACAAAGCTGATTGCAACTTTTTTGTTTTTTTGAAGTTGCACTGCGCTGAAAAGATAAAAATATAACTATGTTAGTTCTGTGGTACAAGATATTCACATTCACGCCCCTCTCGTTCAAAGTAAATAGAACTTTTTAAAGTATCGATGTCTGTGTGATGCATCCGAAGTCTTCAAAAAAAAAAAAAAATATAAACCAACAGCTTAACATGTCATCCGCAAATCCATTTCTGACATTTTTTGTTACACGAAAAATGATTTTCGGAAATCCATTTGTTTTAGCAGCTACAGATGTCTCAGTTCACTTGGGGAAATTATGAGGGACACATTTCCAAAATACACGTACACGCAAAAATAAGGGAATAACCCTCTGATTCCGCATGCACAGGCTTGGGAATCGCGTTAACATTACGAAAGATGAATTTTCTTCAGGTTTAAAACCGGACAAGGGTCACTAGTCACGTGCGTTACACCGTGAAATCTATACTGTCGCTATCAGAATCAATTTCTGTAATTTCATATGCTTGCGGAGGCAGGATGCTGTGTCCTTCCCGGAAATGATAAGAATCAAGAACTGGAATCCCTCAAGGAACAATATTCCAGTGTATTTTCCGTCCCACACGTAGCAGCGGTATCATTACGATGATGGCATCATCATGTGCATGCTCACACAACCACTGAAATACGCCCCCCTTCTCACAGTTCTGCCGACGAAGACATGATTTGGATTGCGCGTGGATGCTGCTGAACAACTTCTCTCAAAGAGACTAACTGGCAACAAATTTGAATAAAAATTTAAGAAAAAATAATCGGAAAATTAATAAATTAAACCACAATTGGAATCTGCTTCGCTAGCAAAATATTTTCTGATAAAAACGACAAAATTTTTTCGCCACATAGCTTTGTATTTAGAGCAGTTGTGACTAAGACAAAACTTCACCCGCTACGATTTTGCATAATACGTGAGAAAGCGGAAACCAGCACGTTAAGGGCGCTTGGTACATAAGGGTCTTCCCAGATTACTTTTCTTCGGCAAATTTTCTTCATACTCCTGTGAAAGAAAGAAAGAAAACCCTGTTGCAATATGACTTATGTATACAAGTTCTCTTCTGTCGATTCCTTGGTGAAAACTTGTCACCTAGTTTTTTTTCTCAAAATCCAATAATTTTTTTTCCGTTACAGATAACAATATCGCAACTTTTAAGACTAATCTTTCGTAATAGAGAGAGAGATATTAACCTCCCCCTCTCTCTCCTGGAGTTTAATAACCGCCGTTATCATCAGAACAAATTTCAACATATTAATAAAAACTTTTACATATGGCATTTACGGGGCAAAAATATCTCGCATATTAGAAAACGATGTAACAGAATTTCGGCAAACATTACATCTCCTGCAACATCATGACTGTTGTATACATTAAGATCCATTTTTAACACCACTTTTAGAAGTTAACCGAAGGGATTTTCTTACATAGTGACACTTTAAATTACATCTCACGAAGGAATTCCCTACCAATGAAACTGCAAAGAAAGTATGAAGGAACAACAGTCACGTGTGTAGGTATCACAACTACAGCACATCTGCTCGCTTAAAATTATGTTCTTGTGACAGCTACTCTGAAAACTCGAGATGACTGGCCCATTACTAGAATTGACGAAAGGAATCCAAATTTAACACATCAAACGACGAACACTACATTTTAATACCAAAATTTGACGGAGATGCTGTCACGTGCATGCAGCACACACGACCAGTTCAAAGAAACACACCCCACTCCCGAGGGATATTCACAGAGGAAAGGGGGGGGTGGAACCTGCACGAGCGAGATGCTTTATTAACAACATCTTCCTTACCTGGACGGCAATGAATGTTATCCGGAGGAATGCACAATCCGTCACACCCGTGGGAAGAAGCCATGTCGGAAGCATCGAAAGCGCCAGGCGACGAAGGACGACGAGCTCCGACCCAGCTCTATCTTTCTCCTTCAGGACGCGCACTGACCGTGTTTCTCGGGGTTGCTGCTGACTGAGTTGCGCTGTGCCATTCCTACGACGTCAGACACACACACACGAGATTCACCAGACGATCCCCCGTGACGTCATAACCGCAGAGGAGGTGCCTTGTGTGATACTCAAGTGGACGAGGATGCTCCCTCTGTTTTTCGACCGCCTCCCACTCCGAAGCTAATCTGTCGAGACACAAGTATTTCGGACACTGATAAAATGCAGCCGGGTCCAAACTTATCAGTTCCCAGATAGCACGCTGGCTGTTTTTCTCGGGGCAGAGAGTGAAATGCAAGAGTCCGAACAACTACATTTATCTTTTTTTTAGTTCCAATCACGGCATCCACCTACTTGAACTTCCGAATCGCATGACGACACAGCTGTTGCCAATTCTTCCAGGATTCCTGAGTGACAGGTACTTCTGTCACCTATCGAAGAAAATGCGAAGTTGAACACAACACACCCACGCATGTCGAATACAAAGATTCTTATGTATGCGTGGTTACATTAATGGCGCAACAATAAAACGGCGAGGAAGGGGAATCCGATAACTTTGTTTCTAGGGGATTACTAACATATTGACTAAGATAGGAGTAATTCTGAAGTTTTTCAAAATGCGACAACGACGGGTGATAACTCCCATTATTTTTTAAAATCTTTCTGGTAACATACAACAGGTGCAGAAGTTGCAAATAATTACACCAATTTAAAAGTTGGGCTAACAAGACGCTCCAAAAAACTAAAATGGCAAAGAAAACATGATTCACATATACTCGAACTTTTGTAATACAAAAAATATTTGGCACAGTTACAAGATTCCCGTAAGAATAGGAAATTGTTTGCAGACCATTCAGGGTCAAAAGTTTTCTGAGAGTGATTGCAGTTGTAAACTTCAAGCGATCAGCTTAAATAAATTAGGGATCGTCCAAGAGATAGTTTCTCAAACCTACAGTCAATGGCGCACGGCGGTACGGTTAGGAAGAGCTAAAACTCTCCACCTAATGAACAAAAACTGCGCAATATTCCTTCCAAGTAGATTGACCACGAAATGCATACGATAGTTCACGGTGTTAACGATCACTTTTGTGTTATTTTATGAAAACACGGAATCGGGGTCGGTTCTGGCAGGTGTGCATGCACGCAGGCGGCAAAATTCTAAGGGCGGCCGGAGCGGCCTCTTTCTGTTATACATTTGTTTTTGTTTTTTGTTTTATTGGAGGTTTAACGACCACCGTGAGCAACTCAATGGGATATCGCCCGTCCCTAATTTAGGGTCATTGGTTCCAGGGAAGGGAGAGAGCCAGTGCCGTAAGACAAACACAACATCCATGCCTGACCGGGATTCGAACCCGGACCCCTTACGGACGAATGATCAGAGGCCAGCGCCTTAGACCACTGCGCCACCGGGGCGGCGGTACATTTGTGGAACCACCATTTTCAGAATTTTTACTCTAGACTCACGTTGGCAACGCGAGTTTTACCTAATGGTGAAAAAGTTCAAAGAGCTTGGTTAATCTATTCTACGAAATCCAATAGTGTGTTTTCCTTTTGTTGCAAGTTGTTTGCTTTAAAACAAAACAGACTAACACATTGTCAGGGGTTTTCAGATTGGCGATATTTAGCTACTCATTTATCGCGGCATGAAGCGATTGTAGAACATATGCAAAACTGTAAAAAGTGGTATGAATTAGGAACATTAATTTATACCACTTTTTACAGTTCATTACATTAAGTTGTACAATGATGCTGCCAAAGTAACATTGGGAACAGTTAATTTTTTTAACATTATCGAAGAATTGCACACATTTTTTTTTCTGCATCCCCTTACAGGTGGGATATACTAAAGCGTAATATTAGTAGATTAACACTGATATCCGTAAGTTATACAAGGTGGGAGAGCAGAATAAAAGCAGTGCGACCTCTGAAATTGCAATTAGGTGAAGTCATGAAAAGTTTAAATGATCTAATAGACGACAATTCCAGAGACATGAAAACAATCCAGCTCAATGTTTGATAAAACGGATTGCGTCTTTTAAGTTCATCTCCTCAATCATTATATGGAACGATTTTCTGTCAAAAATCAATGTTGTAAGTAAAATGTTTTAGTGCCTTCAAACCAACATAAAGTAGGACAAGCCGCTAACACTAACCGATAACTCGGGTACAGTTGGCACATTTTGAGCGAAGCTATTGCAAAATCTAAGCTCATTAAGGCATCTATTATAACAAATTCTAAAAAACGAACGCCTAAAATTTATGGACTTCCAGTACAAAACATTATAAAAATGAAATGCCTAAAATTTATCATGAGCTACTTTCCTCCACGCCTTTACGTTGATTGTGATCAGGTTGCATGTAAACAAAGTGGAAAGACACACTCAGATCGGGAACCACGTTTTTCATCAAGACTCACAGAACCGACAAGTGGCGTCATTGATGACATATTGCTGGCCTCGACCGCGACTTCAGAAGTTACAGTTAGAAAAGAAACATAAGCAAAACAAACAAAAAATATTACTGGTGCCAATTCTAACATTTTTCTTGTGTCCACAATGTGCTCCCGTTCCTTTTTTATCAGTTTCAACCAAAACCATTTCAAATTGACGGCAAAAGAACTAAAAAATTCGAGCAAATTGCGTCGTGAAAAATTGAGACTATGGAATGCAAAAAAATATAATGGAATGTTCGTGTGTGTTCTTTTCTTTTTGAAGAAATCAATGATTAGTGACATGGAGTTGGTATCATGGTGACTGGTTGTGTCCTATAGAAATCATCATCGTCAACCATTATCAATCCACTGCTGGACGAAGGTCTCCCAAAGTTTCTTCCACAATGGTCTGTCTTGTGCTAGTCTCCTCAATGTTACTCCCGCATACTTCCGAATTTCATCCTCCCATCTCCCATGCGGTCTTTTTCTGGGGTTTTTTCTGTCCCTTGGAATCCAGTCTAAAATTTCGGCTGTCCATCGATGGTCTGTCCTTCTGGCAATATGTCCAGCCCATTGCCATTTCAGGGATTTTACTCTGATCATGATGTCTTCCACTCTCCTATAAGAATAATAATCATTAAAAAACGGACAAATTTTAATAATTTTAATTGATATTCCTCAGTGACACGGAATTTCGGGAATTGGAAGGCGTCAAAACCTGACCATGGACGCTGTCCAATCGCATGCCAAAAATCACGGTGATCGAATTTGTCATGTCGTAGCTATGCCCGAACAACTATTGTCCCGAGTCTCGTATAGAGAGCGGAGTTTTTTCAATTATCGTTAAAATTGGTCAGTGTTTTAATGGTCATTATTCTTATAAGAAACGACCAATCACTATGATACCAACACTATGTCACTCACCATGTCCCTTCCTTTCTCTGTGGCAAGTGTCACCGTGATCGGTTGAAGATCTTTATAGAAGATAGGTAACAAACGACCCCTTCTCAAAACCCAGAAAATGCAAGTTTTTGGACGATTATTCCCCAATGAAACAGAATTTCGGGAAACTAAAACCGTCAAAACCTGACCATGTCCAATCTCATGCAAAAAATCACGGTGATCGGATGTGTCATCTGGTACCTGTGCCCAAACAACTAATTGTCTCGAGTCTCGTAAAGAGAACTCAGCTAGGCCGAACAAATTCTAAAAAAGGAATGCGTAAAATTTATCATGAACTACTTTCCTTCAAGCATTCACGTTGGTTGTGATCAGGTTGCATGTAAACAAAGCGGAAAGACACACTCAGATCGGGAGCCACGTTTTTCATTTTGTATCGCGAAAGACAGACAGACACACACACACACACACAAACTTGCTTTTATTATTATACGGTAGATTATTAAGCAAGTGTTGAGCTAACAGACGGAGTGTCTTTCCATTTCTTCGTTTTTCAATTCAAACGATTTTTTTTAATTAATGCTAGTGAGCCGACTTTCGTCAAACGGTTCAAGTAAAAGGCCATCTAGTTTTAATTGAAATTCATCAATGGCACGGAATTTCGGGAATCGGAAGGCGTCAAAACCTGACCATGGACGATGCCCAATCGCATGCCAAACATCACGGTGATCGGATGTGTCATGTCGTACCTACCGCAGAACAACTAATTGTCCCGAGTCTTGTGTAGTTTCGGGTACAGTTTCAAAGCATTAAGGCAAAATTCCTACCTTGCGATGGCTCTAGATATCCTCGGCTAGTCAGCTTTCGTGCAATGAAGGAGATAAAGCTAGATAAGAAATAATTTATTTACAACTGGCAACATCACAGGACACACACACACAATCCAAACAGAATCAAAACGCTATATAATTCGGGAAACCGTTACGTTCTTTTCGATTCTCTGCTATACAGTTTACTTGAGTTGAGTTCACATATACAGTTCAGTTCCCTTGAGTTCAAAATACAATTACGTCACTCGCAACATACCGGATTTTTTCAATTTTTATTAAAATTGGTTGTTCTTTAAATGGTCATTATTTTTATACGACACGACGAATCACCATGTTACCATCCCATGTCACTCACCATGTCTTTCCCTTTCTCCGTGGCAAGTGTCACCGCGATCGGCTAAAGGTCTTTCGAGGAGACAGGTAACAAACGACCCCTTCTCAAAACCCGGAAACCCCCTAAAAATGCAAGTTTTTGGACGATTATTCCTCAATGAAACAGAATTTCGGGAATCGGAAGGCGTTAAAACCTGACCCTGGACGATGTCTAATTGCATGCAAAAAATCACAGTGATCGAATGTGTCATCTCGTACCTATGCCCGAACAATGAATTGTCTCGTATAGAGAGCTACGCTCAATGAATCTCTTAATGTTTTGAGTGAGCTTGTTAAACTTCCAAGTACACCCAGATCTGATGAGGCATTTAAGTAAATATTAAGGATGCAGAAGCTTTAGGTGCAGAAGTAAATGTGGAGGCAGAATTTCCAGTTGTAAGGAGTAGGTCTAAAGTTCGCCTTTCTGATTATGAAAGTCCGGATGAATCTATCACAGATACAAAAGAACTGTTCAGAATACAACTGTATCTAACGATTGTTGATACAGCCTTAAATTCCATTCAGGTAAGGTTTGAAAATCTAAAGGAATGTCATAATGTATTTAAATTTCTTTCTGAATTTCGAGAAATGACTGAAGAGGAAATTTAAAAAATCTTGCTTTGATCTAGATGTTTCTCTTCTAATTAACAAAGGAAGCAAAAGTTTTAAGCATACTGATGCTCTTGAGGTCTTCAACGAGTTGATAACGTATAGAGTTTTGAGCGGTGTAATTGCAGATTGGGCAGGCCCATTAAAAAACTTAACATATATAACAAAAAATAACTTAATGTCATCATTTCCTAATCTGTTTCTAGCCTTGAGAATTCATCTGACATTACCAGTTAGTGTAGTATCAGGTGAAAGGTGTTTTACGAAACTCAAACTGGTCAAGACATAATTGAGAACGTCAATGACTCAAGAGAGGTGTAGTAATCTAGGACTGTTGGCTATAGAGAATAAATTGTGTGAAAGTTTGGAATTATCAGATGTAATTGACGAATTGGCAAGTAATAAAGCAAGAAGAGTGCACTTTTAACTCCATGGATACATACATACATTTTGTTAAGTTATGATACTTATGTGCAACGTGTCACTGTCTGTGTAATTGTGATATTTTTGAACAGTTTTGTTTTGAATATAGGTAAGAAAAAAAGTGTATACGGTGTTGTGTTATTATTATAGAATATTTGTACGTTGTACCCCTGCCAACTATATAGAAAAGTGAAAAAAAAAACATTCCCCGTGCAGCGGTTTAGTTTAGGAATCTAATAGCATATTTACTTGTACTCGATCAGCATTGGCGGCCAAATATCTGTGGCACGCAGGCGGCTAACACCCCAGAACCGGCCCTGCACGGAATTACTCAGAAACATTTAGTTTGCTAAACACGCGTCGTTCTTTTAATACGTATGTACCACAGTGCACTGGTCAGATACTAAATTCACCTAGTACAACGTCTCTAAAAAGTTCAATGTGTATTTTACCGCCATGCTATCTGTGTCAACTAAGAAGTTCACGACTATTATCAGCTAAAGGCGCAAGTAAAAGCCTGCCATTACCCCCCCACCACCACCACCACACACACACACGTCAGCAGAACAGGGAAGTTGGAATTTTCTTTTCTACTTCAGATTCAATCTCCTCATTATGAACTGAATCAGTTCGTAACCAGATAAAAGCTAAATTTTCAGGTATATCATCATGGTCAACCATTATCAATCCACTGCTGGCTGAGCGTCTCCCCAAGTTTCTTTCACAACGGTCTGTCTTGTGCCAGTCTCCTCCATGTTACTACCGCATACTTTCGAATTTCATCCACCCATCTCCCATGTGGTCTTTTTCTGGGTCTTTTCCTGTCCCTTGGAATCCAATCTAAAATTTCGGATGTCCATCGATGGTCTGTCCTTCTGGCAATATGTCCAGCCCATTGCCATTTCAGAGATTTAACTCTGATCATGATGTCTTCCACTCTTGTCATTTTTCGGATCCACGAGTTCCTCTTCTTATCTCTCCTGGTTACACCAAGCATGCACCTCTCCATGCCTCTTTGAGTAGTCTGCAGCCTTTGTATGTATCTTTTAGTTAAGGTCCACGTCTCTGCACCATACGTAAGCACTTGAACGATGCATTGAACAAACACTTTTCTTTTAAGGCATAATGCTCTTGAAAATTATGCTGTTTCTTCCAAAAGCTTTCCAGGCAAGTTTTATACGCCGGTTAATTTCTTCAGCAATGTGACCCTCACTTGATATCTGCTGTCCAAGATAAACGTACGTATCTGTTATCTACAGCTTTTCTCCATCAATCGATAAATCTTCATTTCTTGTAAAAGCATTGTACATCACCTTTGTCTTTTGAAAGTTCATTTTTAATCCCACTTCTTTACTCTTGTCAGCGAGTTCCTGGATCATACTCTGCAGCTCTAATGGGGTAGTTGCAAAAATGACTACGTCATCAGCAAAACGAAGGTGAGTTAGATAATCTCCATTAATCTTTATCCCTTTGTTTTCCCAGTTCAGTGATTGAAAGACATTCTCCAATGTGGCATTAAAGAGCTTGGGAAACATGGTGTCACCTTGTCTCACCCCCTTTCCAATTTTTATGTGTGCTGTATTCTCAAATACCCAATCTTTGCACCTGCATTTTCATATATGTTATTAATAATATTAATGTATGCATCTTCAATACCGCAGGATTTCAAAGCCATTGTAACTGCTGATGGTTTCACCGAATCAAAGGCTTTTTCATAATCGATAAAAGCCATGCACAATGGAAGTTCATATTCCCTCGCTCTTTCAATTAGTTCTCTCAGTACGTGGATATGATCTATAGTGCTATAGCCACACCTGAATCCAGCTTGTTCTCTCGGTTGAGCCATGTCCAGTGTTACCTTCAAGCGGTGTTAAAGAACTTTAGTGAAGATTTTATAAACCACTGATAGGAGGCTGATAGGTCTGTAGTTCCTGAGATCCTCAATGTCACCTTTTTTATGTAGCAAGATCATTGTAGCGTTGTTCCAATCCTCAGGAATCTTCCCTTCATTAAGGCATCGAGTGGAAATTTGAGCGAGTACTGTTTCAATTTCTCCACTTGCTTCTTGTATGATATCTACAGTAACTCCATCTTCTCTTGGAGCTTTTCCCCGCTTCATGTTCTTGATTGCATGTGCAACTTCTGCTGGAAGGACTGGAAGAACTCTGGTACTGGTACCTTTCATGATGTCTGGAGTACATGTATCATCCCTTTCATATAATTTGGAGTAGAAATTTTGCACTCTTGTCAAAATTTCGCCTCTATTTCTTGTTACAGAACCATCTTCTTTTCTCAGTGTCATAATCTGTTTTCTTCCCTTACTGAATGTCCCTTTGCTATCTTTAGGCTTTGGTTGTTTTCAATTGCTTTCCTCAACTAGTTCACAGTTGAATTTCCTTACGTCTTCAGTGATACTTTTTCGTACTGTCTTGCATAGCTCTATATATTCCACTTTGAAAGTCGCATCTTCTTTAGTTGTCCTCATCTCTCTTCTTTTTTGCATCAACATTTTGGTTTTTCCTGATAATTTGTTCACAAGCAACTTGTTCTTAGACCCAGCTAATTTTGTTGCTGTTTCCATAAGAGCTTTGGTTACTTTTCTGTTAACTTCAGAAATATCCCCTTCTTCTGATGTTAGGCCTTCTAAAGCAGAGAATCTGTATATATATATATATATATATAATTGGCGGTCGTCAAAGCCACTAAAGGGGCTCTGACGACCGCCAATAGCGGTTAAACTATACTACCGGGATTAGAGGAAATGCTATCCCACACTCACCAACTCGCTTGGCCAGTTAGGTGAGTTATGGCCAAACCCCTCCAAAATGACCCCACAACTTAAATCTTGGCCCCCAGTCTCCGGCAGCTGGAATGTACCTGGCCAAGGCAGCTGGAATGTACCTGGCCAAGGCAGGACTGGACTAGGCTGCCATCTGATACTGACCTTGGCTACGTATAATGGACGCTCCCTATCTTCTGATTCAAGGCTTCTTGAATTGGAAGAGCAACTACAAAGGATCAAGTGGGACATCGTCGGGCTAAGTGAGGTAAGGAGAAAAGAAGAAGATCTCATTGAACTGAAAAGTGGACATCTCTTCTACTGCCGTTGGACAGATACTGGCAGAACTAGTGGCGTTGGATTTATAATAAACAAGAAACTGAAGGATAAAGTGGTAGAAGTTGAAAGTTCCTCTGACAGAGCTGCACGACTCGTTATCCAACTCTCGAGAAGATACCAGGCTCAGATAATTCAAACTTATGCACCCACCACAAGTCCTCTCCTCAAGAAGAAATTGAAGAATTTTATGAGGAAATTCGTCATCTAAATAATAAAGGTAAGCAGCATTTGAAGATAATTATGGGAGATTTCAATGCAAAAATAGGGCAACGGCAACAGAATGAAACTTCAGTAGGTAAATTCGGTCACGGCAACAGAAACCAGCGTGGAAATACTCTCGTTGAGTTTGCAGAGGCAGAAGGGTTTTTCATCTTGAACTCCTTCTTCAAGAAAAAGCCACACAGGAAATGGACATGGAGACATACAAATGGAACGACAAGTGAAATTGATTTTATTATGTGTAACAAAAAATTCGTCATAAAAGACTGCAGTGTGCTAAACAAGTTCAACACAGGTAGTGACCATAGATTGGTGAGATGTACCTCAACACTAAACTCGAACGTGGTAAGCTCATAAGACAAACAAAATGTATTGACATAACCAACCTTTAAAAACACCATAATACCTTCAAGTTGGAACTGAAGAACTAATTCTCTGCTTTAGAAGGCCTAACATCGGAAGAAGTGGATATTTCTGAAGTTAACAGAAAAGTAACCAAAGCTCTTATGGAAACAGCAACAAAATTAACTGGGCCTAAGAACAAGTTGCATATGAACAAATTATCAGGAAAAACCAAAATGTTGATGCAAAAAAGAAGAGAGATGAGGACAACTAAAGAAGATGTGACTTCCAAAGTGGAATATATAGAGCTATGCAAGACAGTACGAAAAAGTATCACTGAAGACGTAAGGAAATTCAACTGTGAACTAGTGAGGAAAGCAATTGAAAACAACCAAAGCCTAAAGATAGCAAAGGGACATCTCAGTAAGGGAAGAAAACAGTTTATGGCACTGAGAAAAGAAGATGGTTCTGTAACAAGAAATAGAGGCGAAATTTTGACAAGAATGAAAGATTTCTACTCCAAATTATATGAAAGGGATGATACATGTACTCCAGACATCATGAAAGGTACCAGTACCAGAGCTCTTCCAGTCCTCCCAGCAGAAGTTGCACATGCAATCAAGAACATGAAGCGGGGAAAAGCTCCAGGAGAAGATGGAATTACTGTAGACATCATGCAAGAAGCAAGTGGAGAAATCGAAACAGTACTCGCCCAAATTTTCACTCGATGCCTTAATGAAGGGAAGATTCCTGAGGATTGGAACAACGCTACAATGATCCTGCTACATAAAAAAGGTGACATTGAGGATCTCAGGAACTACAGACCTATCAGCCTCCTATCAGTGGTTTTTAAAATCTTCACTAAAGTTCTTTCACACCGCTTGAAGGTAACACTGGACATGGCTCAACCGAGAGAACAAGCTGGATTCAAGAGTGGCTACAGCACTATAGATCATATCCACGTACTGAGAGAACTAATTGAAAGAGCGAAGGAATATGAACTTCCGTTGTGCATGGCTTTTATCGATTACGAAAAAGCCTTTGATTCGGTGAAACCATCAGCAGTTACAATGGCTTTGAAATCCTGCGGTATTGAAGATGCATTCATTAATATTATTAATAACATCTATGAAAATGCAAGGGCAAAGATTCGGCTGTTTGAGAATACAGCACACATAAATGCTGGAAAGGGAGTGAGACAAGGTGACACCATATCTCCGAAGCTCTTTAATGCCACATTGGAGGGTGTCTTTCAGTCGCTGAGCTGGGAAAACAAGGGGACAATGATTAATGGAGATTATCTAACCCACCTTCGTTTTGCTGATGACGTAGTCATTTTTGCAACCACCCCATCAGAGCTGCAGAGTATGATCCAGGAACTTGCTGACAAGAGTAAAGAAGTGAGAGTAAAAATGAACTTGCAGAAGACAACAGTGATGTGCAATGCTTTCACAAGAAATGAAGATTTATCGATTGATGGAGAAAAGCTGGAGATAACAGATACGTACGTTTATCTTGGACAGCAGATATCAAGTGAGGGTCACATTGATGAAGAAATTAATCGGCGTACAAAACCTGCCTGGAGAGATTTTGGAAGAAACAGCATAATTTTGAAGAGCAATATGCCACTATGTCTTAAAAGAAAAGTGTTTGATCAATGCATCCTTCCAGTGCTTACGTATGGTGCAGAGACGTGGACCTTAACTAAAAGAGACATACAAAGGCTGCAGACAACTCAAAGGAGCATGGAGAGGTGCATGCTTGGTGTAACCAGGAGTGATAAAAAGAGGAACTCGTGGATCCGAAAAATGACAACAGTGGAAGACATCATGATCAGAGTAAAATCCCTGAAATGGCAATGGGCTGGACATACTGCCAGAAGGACAGACCATCGATGGACAGCCGAAATTTTAGATTGGATTCCAAGGGACAGGAAAAGACCCAGAAGAAGACCACATGGGAGATGGGTGGATGAAATTCGAAAGTATGCAGGAGTGACATGGAGGAGACTGGCACAAGACAGACGGTTGTGGAGGAAACTTGGGGAGACCTTCGTCCAGCAGTGGATTGATAATGGTTGACAATGATGATGACGATACATAACGCAGAGAATCTGTTTTATATATATATATATATATATATTCTATTAAGAAGAGACCTAAGCAAAAAAAATTATTATTTTTGACTCATACCAAGTACAACATAGAAAGGGTTATATGTCTACCGGTGTGAGTAAAAGGAGAAAAGATAAAAAATAAAATAAAACAACTGAATGTAGAAAGTGTCGAGAATACTGAGCCTTGGCTTTTTCAAGGACCAGCAAAAACTCTGCATTTTCTCACTTCCACAAAGACCTAGTTGGAAATGGGTTTCCGCAAAGCCATGGATGCAAGTTATAAGCCCACCAAAAATTGTTTTAAAATTTATATATATGTCATGACCTCCGCAGAGTTGTATGACCTAGCGCTAGTTAACAATTTAGCTTACATCCATAACTTCCATGGCCCGACCCATGCTCTTCATCTGTAACTATTAAACAGAGAGAAGAAGATTAAAGAGAACTCAAGTTGTGAGAGTGACATAATAATTAGAAATAATTTTCAGCTATAACGAAACGCCAAGTTCGCCTGAGGGAGAATATAAACCTGAAAAGTAATACAAAAGAATTCCAAATTTTTACATTGCAATTAAAAAGGAAATTTTAATTTTTTAAAACTCAGATTTTTGAAAGAAAACTTGATTCTAAAACCCCCTACTCCGCAACTTCTGACAACACAAAAACAAGAATAAATTAAAGACAATAATTAACTAAAGAAAAGCTTTGTGAAAGTTATATGACTTAAACAATTAGTTGCAATATGTACAAAGTATTTCAGCAGTGCTTTAAGTGCATAATTAAGTAGTTATTAAGACCTTAACTACTTTGAAAATACAGCGCAAAGTAGAGGAACTATGCTTAGCCAGCTTCTGTGCCTAAGTTTCCTAAAAGACGCGCAAAGTTACCAAGAAAAGAAAGAGTTAAAACCCGCAAAAAAGTTGACAGTCTAGCCAGTGCCTAAACGCTAAAAAGCGAAAAACAACAGAGAAAAAAATACAAGAAGTACAAACATTGAACTTATAAAACCTAAAACCCTAAGACAATGAAGAGAGCTTACCTCTTATGCAACTAAACTTTCTCCACTCAAGAGGAAACATGGCCGACTTTTTCCCCAAACTTCCAAACACGACTGCCACTCCCTAGTCGCTGGGGGGCAGTGTGGGTGGGGCTGATGGCCTCCTCACACTGAAAGAAACCAACTCGCGGAGATTTTAACCAGAGAAAAAAATATATATACTTAAGACTGTGGACCTGTATGATCAGAAAGAGCAGAATTAACTCTCCAGAATACATGAGAAATATTATAAAATACACAAGTGGTGTATTTAATAATCTTTGCATGTATTAAATCACCTTAGTGAGCTTCCATAGATTATTCAGAATCTTATTAATTTTAACGTTAGTTTTACTATTTTTAGTTTAGCTATTCTAGTGAGTGAATAACTAGTTTTCTTTTTTATTTGTTTTTATTTTCTTTTTATAAACAGATTTTTATGCTTTTTTTGTGATTTTGTCTGTATTATTTAATTTTTTGTTTTAATAGGACCTTCATATCCAGCCAGCGCTATCAGACATGCACACCCCCCATGCCTCATCCGGGACAAGAACGCGGCCCAGCGCGGATGATTAGTCAGAAACTTACGCCTCTGACCACTATGCTACCGGGATGGCACACAAGGCCTCCTTTGGATTTTCTAAGATGAACTTCTAAAATCTTCCAGCAACTACCGGTTGAATTTTCATGTCATGATAAAGTAGCCCTTTGACGCAAGAGTGGGAAAATCTGCAAGCGCTTTGAATCACTAAGTATATAGAACGTCCAACTGAAGAACCTCGGGTTTCATTTCTGTCAGTGGGGTCTGGGTTTCTTTAGTTGGACGGATCACACATGCAAATATCACAAACTTGAAAAAGAACAGAACTAAAAGAAAACAAATAAACAAAAAACGGATGCAGTGACGCATGGAGAATAAAATCATATCTTTTAAATGAACTAACTCAAATTGCATTCTACCTGATGTTAAGTAAACTAAGCTAGGGAACCGAAGGAGCAATAGCGACGCAATAGAAAAGTCGAGGGACAGTATAATGCTGCATCATATATATATTTTAGAGGGAACAAAAAGATGAATCACGAAAAAATTTAGCTTAATAAATGGTTTTTCCCAGTGGCCTTGAACCACCTTCCGTGATCGGGACCTCCGTTGAGCATTTAACATGCTCAAACGAGATCCCGAAACAATGGTGGGGGGACCTTAATGACCCCCCCCCCTCCATTTCTAATTTAAAGCCATCGTTTCCGGGGAAAGAAGAAAACCAGTGGTGAAACGACAAACAGAAAATGCATGTCATTTCTCGAAATTCGACCCAAACCCAGTAATAGGCTAAGTCAGAAACCTGCGTCGCACAACACTAGACCACAACAAATTAAGTTATTAGCAAACTGAAATCCAAAGAGCAGATACAGGGGTAAATAAAAAAATAATGGCATTTTTGTTGTTGTTGTGTTTACCATGATTAAAGTGAAACTTAAACTGTAGCATGATTATCTCCCTACAGTTCCACACAACTTTTATAACAGTCCAAAAAAATCTTGTTCCTCTGGAGAAAAATTCCCTCTAAGCTTGAAAGAATTATGCATAGATTCTTACCCTTCTTCGTCGCAACCAAATCGTCAACCCCTTATCACTTCTTTAAGCGGACAGAAGACTTTAAAATCGCTTGGTGCGAGTACGAAATGTTAGCTGAAAGTGGAAGAACTTCAAACTTGTGGGTTTGAACTGTTGCCGTGGTAACAGCTGCTGCATGAGGGCGAACATTGCCGGAGTGTAAAAGAACAGTTTTTGACAACAACCTTCTTTTGTTGTGAATTGCAGGTTTCGGTTGTCTTTGAGCATTGCTGAATAAGCTGCACTGTTAACGGTTTGTCCATGTTCCTGATAATGCTCCAGAATAGACCCATGCATATCCCTAAAGAAGGTTAGTACGATTTTTTAAAGAGAAAGGACACTTCTGAACTTTTTTTTTTTTTGGAGGGAATGAAGGGTGTTTTCACTCCACACTTTGTTGCTTGCTTTCAGGATTAAATGGTGCACCAAGGTCTCATTCCCCAGGGAAAACCCTTTCCAGTAAACCTGGATCTTCATAATACTGCAAAAACTGGGTGGAAATCTCCATATGTTGTTTTGTTGATCGGTCAGTTGTTTCGGAGAGATAGAGTTCACACGATCGAAATGTCTTTGAGTTCGCAATGTTACGGGATCCCTGATCGAGCTATGTCAGTCACTTATTCTTGGCCAGAGTAAAACTTCCTAGCCAGTCGTAAACGTTTCTCAAGACCATATACACTTATTTGCCGTACTGTATTGCCATTTTTCTGCAAATCCCACCGGGATTGATTCCTACTGTCGAAAGGAATTTCATTACAGCACATAGTTCACAGCGGCGCAATCGGAAAGAGGAGCTTCACTGTCTCTGCACTCACAGCCGGAGCTAGACTAACATGTAACGTTCCGCGATACAGATGCCGCCGTGTCTAACTACCGTTATGGCGTGTAAACGTTGGTCGGCTGATGTCAATTAAGATATCAGTTTAATTCTCCAATCGACTGTACTGTGTGTGTGAGATATATATCATCATCATCATCATTGTCAACCATTATCAATCCACTGCTGGACGAAGGTCTCCCCAAGTTTCCTCCACAACGGTCTGTCTTGTGCCAGTCTCCTCCATGTCACTCCCGCATACTTTCGAATTTCATCCACCCATCTTCCATGTGGTCTTCTTCTGGGTCTTTTCCTGTCCCTTGGAATCCAATCTAAAATTTCGGCTGTCCATCGATGGTCTGTCCTTCTGGCAGTATGTCCAGCCCATTGCCATTTCAGGGATTTAACTCTGATCATGATGTCTTCCACTCTTGTCATTTTTCGGATCCACGTGTTCCTCTTATCTCTCCTGGTAACACCAAGCATGCACCTCTCCATGCTCCTTTGACTTGTCTGCAGCCTTTGTATGTCTCTTTTAGCTAAGGTCCACGTCTCTGCACCATACGTAAGCACTGGAAGGATGCATTGATCAAACACTTTTCTTTTAAGACATAATGGCATATTGCTCTTGAAAATTATGCTGTTTCTTCCAAAAGCTCTCCAGGCAAGTTTTGTACGCCGATTAATTTCTTCATCAATGTGACCCTCACTTGATATCTGCTGTCCAAGATAAACGTACGTGTCTGTTATCTCCAGCTTTTCTCCATCAATCGATAAATCCATATTTCTTGTAAAAGCATTGTACATCACTTTTGTCTTCTGAAAGTTCATTTTTAATCCCACTTCTTTACTCTTGTCAGCAAGTTCCTGGATCATACTCTGTAGCTCTGATGGGGTAGTTGCAAAAATGACTATGTCATCAGCAAAACGAAGGTGGGTTAGATAATCTCCATTAATCTTTATCCCTTTGTTTTCCCAGTTCAGTGATTGAAAGACATTTTCCAATGTGGCATTAAAGAGCTTCGGAGATATGGTGTCACCCTGTCTCACTCCTTTTCCAATTTTTGTGTGTGTTGTATTTTCAAACAGCCGAATCTTTGCACTTGCATTTTCATAGATGTTATTAATAATATTAATGTATGCATCTTCAATACCGCAGGATTTCAGAGCCATTGCTACTGCTGATGGTTTCACCGAATCAAAGGATTTTTCATAATCGATAAAAGCCATGCACAATGGAAGTTCATATTCCCTCGCTCTTTCAATGAGTTCTCTCAGTACGTGGATATGATCTATTGTGCTGTAGCCACTCCTGAATCCAGCTTGTTCTCTCGGTTGAGCCATGTCCAGTGTCACCTTCAAGCGGGGTGAAAGAACTTTAGTGAAGATTTTATAAACCACTGATAGGAGGCTGATAGGTCTGTAGTTCCTGAGATCCTCAATGTCACCTTTTTTATGTAGCAAGATCATTGTAGCGTTGTTCCAATCCTCAGGAATTTTCCCTTCATTAAGGCATCGAGTGAAAATTTGGGCGAGTACTGTTTCGATTTCTCCACTTGCTTCTTGTATGATGTCTACAGTAATTCCATCTTCTCCTGGAGCTTTTCCCCGCTTCATGTTCTTGATTGCATGTGCAACTTCTGCTGGAAGGACTGGAAGAACTCTGGTTCTGGTACCTTTCATGATGTCTGGAGTACATGTATCATCCCTTTCATATAATTTGGAGTAGAAATTTTGCACTCTTGTCAAAATTTCGCCTCTATTTCTTGTTACAGAACCATCTTCTTTTCTCAGTGCCATAATCTGTTTTTTTCCCTTACTGAGATGTCCCTTTGCTATCTTTAGGCTTTGGTTGTTTTCAATTGCTTTCCTTACTAGTTCACAGTTGAATTTCCTTACGTCTTCAGTGATACTTTTTCGTACTATCTTGCATAGCTCTATATATTCCACTTTGGAAGTCACATCTTCTTTAGTTGTCCTCATCACTCTTCTTTTTTGCGTCAACATTTTGGTTTTTCCTGATAATTTGTTTACATGCAACTTGTTCTTAGACCCAGCTAATTTTGTTGCTGTTTCCATAAGAGCTTTGGTTACTTTTCTGTTAACTTCAGAGATGTCCACTTCTTCCGATGTTAGGCCTTCTAAAGCAGAGAACCTGTTCTTCAGTTCCAATTTGAAGGTATTATGGTGTTTTTTAAGGTTGGTTATGTCAATAGATTTTGTTTGTCTTATGAGCTTGCCACGTTCAAGTTTAGTGTTGAGGTGCATCTTAAATCTCACCAATCTATGGTCACTACCTGTGTTGAACTTGTTTAGCACACTGCAGTCTTCTATGACGAATTTTTTGTTACACATAATAAAATCAATTTCACTTGTCCTCCCATTTGGATGTCTCCATGTCCATTTCCTGTGTGGCTTTTTCTTGAAGAAGGAGTTCAAGATGAAAAACCCTTCCGCCTCTGCAAACTCAACGAGAGTATTTCCACGCTGGTTTCTGTTGCCGTGACCGAATTTACCTACTAAAGTTTCATTCTGTTGCCGTTGCCCTATTTTTGCATTGAAATCTCCCATAATTATTTTCAAGTGCTGCTTACCTTTATTATTTAGATGACAAATTTCCTCATAAAATTCTTCAATTTCTTCTTCAGGATGACTTGTGGTGGGTGCATAAGTTTGAATAATCTGAGCCTGGTATCTTTTCGAGAGTTGGATAACAAGTCGTGCAGCTTTGTCAGAGGAACTTTCAACTTCTACAACTTTATCCTTCAGTTTCTTGTTTATTATAAATCCAACACCACTAGTTCTGCCAGTATCTGTCCCACGATAGTAGAAGAGATGTCCACTTTTCAGTTCGATGAGATCTTCTCCTTTTCTCCTTACCTCACTTAGCCCCACGATGTCCCACTTGATCCTTTGTAGTTCCTCTTCCAATTCAAGAAGCCTTGAATCAGAAGATAGGGAGCGTCCATTATACGTAGCCAAGGTCAGCATCAGATGGCAGCCTAGTCCGGTTCTCCGGGGATTCTTAGCACCCTCTGCCTTCATGTCGCACTGGCCGCTGCCTTGGCCAGGTACATTCCAGCTGCCGGAGACTGAGGGCCAAGATTTAAGTTGTGGAATCATTTTGGAGGGGTTTGGCCATAACTCACCACGCTGGCCAAGCGGGTTGGTGAGTGTGGGATAGAATTTCCTCTAATCCCGATGGTATAGTTATACTGCTATTGGCGGTCGTCAGAGCCCCTTTAGTGGGAACAGGATGCACCACGAGAAGGCGGGGTTGACAATTGTCAAGGAGAGGCATTGATGTTACGCATCACCTGACCTTACATCCCTATATATATATATATATATATATTTGCCCTCGCATATTACTCGTATGAAGACAATTAACTCCCAAAAGTTAATTCTTTTGCTATTTTTTCTTTCCCATCACCGCTGGTTCGGCTCGTCAGACTAGGACACGTAAGTTATTACCTTAAGACGACTGTCACAGCTGTAACGAAGTTCGTCGAGTGCCTAAACCTCAAACAATCTGTTCCACAATACACAGCCTATAATTTCAAACGAAACAAAACACTTTTTTTAAAATGTTGAACGTGTTTTTAATTTCAGTTAATCATTTTTAAAATTGGGTACCTATACACAAATTACCAATGAAATCACCGAAATAAAATGCAGCACGCCCAGTTGGTACTACCGCCATTTCAGAGATAAGCACATCATATTTCGAAACGATCTATTAGCCATCGACATAGTGATAAAATTAATTTTCCACCAGATACATAACTACAATTACGATAGCACTTAATCTCCCAGAGGTAAAGTTAGCACTTGAAGGGGAACGTAAGATTAAGTAGCGCTGAAATTCTAACTGCACACTATTCCTGAAAATCTCTCTCTTCCGACAGACTTAATCTTCATGCTATTAAATTCCGCAAAATTTGGCGTACGACCAAAAGATTTCATAGCAAGGAAAACTAGAGTCAATCATCGCTCAGGCTTCTATCTATGAATTCCATTTTACAGCTCATAAATTACGAAACAATAATGAAAACGACAATCAAATTTTTATCGGATGACAAGTCCGCTTTATGATCACATCTCCTCGTTGCATAGTTCTTCGCATTCTTTTTTATTCGCGAAAGTAAAAAAATGCCGATATTGCTTTTCACATTATGCTGATTTTTAATTAAATTTGCACGATAATTTTAGCTGCGATTATATCTGTTGCATAAGTTCTCGTGAGGACAAATTAAATCCATTTAGTGTTTGTTCACTGATAAATGCTTTAAGTTATCGCATTTGTTAAACGGCTTTTGCGCCCGTGAGTAAAGCCTATACCATTTTCCACTTCAAACACATTAAAATTCCTAAAAACCATTCAGGCAATCATTCAATCTTAGTATACAGCGCTCGCTAAGTTTTTACAAAACAGTCTTCGCAGGTATAGTTTACTGGTTCGCGGGCAAGATTCGGGACTAAGAGCTTGCGTGTTTGTTCATTTAGAATAACGGCGCCAGAGTTATATTTCTCCAAAGAGCGCTGATACATATAGCAAGTATAATCAAAAAAAGGCTCGGGCAGCGGGAACACCAAGCCCCAAATAACGGGAAGAACCAGCGGTTGCAAAGTTGAATTCGTTACAGCTGAAGATCATACAACATTTGTCAGTACAGCAAAGTCTACATGCAACCTAAATTGTGCATAAGAGTAACACTTCAGGCTCTTCCCTATCGTAAGTGTCCTTAGAAACGGCGCAGCCTTTCTACGTGGTATGGTAGCAGATCTTTCCATCCTGATCCTCCCGTGTGTTGGATAATTCTCTCGACAACAAAAGTCTCTGCTAACAGAAGGTGAATTCGTTTCCGAGTCAACAGCACAACGCGACGCATCCACATAAAGGTACACAGAACTTGGCCTTCACGGTTTTACGCTTTTCAAGTTGCTTTTGTGCAATGGGCATAGGAAAATTCTCAGGTACGCACGTGCTCAATTTAATTGTAGACTAACATTAGAACTCCCCACTCTTCGGTGCAGGCTGCTTTTCAAACTGGCCAGACACAAACGCTGACTCCTCTCCTTCCACTGCACAGTGCCCTTTATTGACAATCAGAAAATCCAACTCAACGCTGGACTGAACTATCCGAGATTTGCACACTTTTGGCAGACCTTCACAGCTCCGGTGTGTGTAATCTTCTTTTGCTAACTGTGATACAGAAATATAATTAAATAGTGATTTGGATTATACAAGAAGAACAGCTAGAAATTCGGCGCCTTCAGAGACAAAAGGCGCTTACTCTTCGTGCGACCAAAATCTCGTGTTTGTATCTTCAATTTGTTCATTTATATGCTTCCCTGCTCCAATGACATAGGAACCTGCAAACAGCGATTATTCCGATATCTTGGCATCGTCTTCAAAGTTTACAGTAACAAGCACGCCAACATAACCACCCATCCACAGGAAGTTGCAAACGGGCCTTCACACAACACATGAGCGCGGGCCCTCATTCTCTTATCATGAAGTATCAATACTCCCATTATGAAAATAAAATATTTTGTGCAATCAAAACAAATGAAAAAAAAAAACGTATATATAACGATGGTTTCCATTTTACTGTGGTTTTGCGAATACCATATAAGCATTAAGATATTTTTTCACAGTTATTATCACAGAGCAAAAAATCTGGATATCATGTAGCAGTGGCGGCTAAAATCTTCCTAAACGTTTTGGGCTAGAGAACGAGCTTTAAACATACTAGCAACCTATATTTTTCTTTCCCGGAAACAGTTTTGTATTTTTGCTGGCTTCGCCTCTTATTTTGATATATATATATTTTTTAGTATGCAATAAATTAAATTTAATCAATCAGAATACATACTGTTAACTGTTTCTTCTAAGCTGACTGTAAGTGGCAGTTACAATTTGAAATCCTTCCACGTACGGCTGAAAAGGGTTTGCAAAAAAAAAAAAAAAAAAAAAAAAGAAAAGCTTAGCGTTGCTGTGAAATTCAAAAGTAATAAAATTATTGAAAGCTTCTGCAATACGCGCACATTGCCCTTCACCTCCCGCTCCGGCAAAAATGCAGATTCATTCAGCTTGATAATTTTTGCACAAGATAAATTTCAACTACTCACGGGCAGTAAAATTTAGAGGAAATATTGATACTGATTAAAACGAATGTTTACTTACCGGTTCCTTGCTAAACGTTTTGGGAAATGCGCTGGATTATGACCGTTCATCGGAGATGAGCCAGAGCTCCGGATGAGGCATGGGTACTGCGTTTGTCTTACTGCACAGGCTCTCTTCCCTACCTGGAGCCAGTGGCTCCAAATTTGGGACGTGCGAGAGACTGCATATAGCCCATTGAGTTGCTCACAGGACTCGTCAAACCCCGAACTTTAAAAAACGGAAAAAAAAAAAAATAAAAAAAATAAAAAAAAAACGTCACCGAACAACGGCCCACAGAAAAGCATCCCACGGAAGGAATACCCACATTTCCAAAATATGCAAAAATACTCATAGCATTTCTCTATAAATAACACAGCTTTACTCAATTTTTCTGGTGCACTACGTACGTGTGATATATCCTTAGTTTTTGGGATATAGTTTCTTTTAAATTTTTTGACATGCCTTCACAACAAATGTATTTGATAAAAAGTATAGCAAAGGAAAAAGACTTATGATGAGTATTTTGAGAAACGTGTAACTCATGGCAGGAGATCGAAAACTTGTATAAGAAAATTTGAAATTCCTATGGTGTTTCAGAAATTTGCAAGTGTACGTAATTACCGCACACTACAGAACAGTTGAAAATAAAATATGTATACCATATTAAAACATTAAAATAATTTAAAAAATTCCAAGAGCCACTTTGTGTGCAATATTCTGTTACTTAAATGAGTAGTTATCAGAGATAAAACTCACTTGCAGTTGCGAAATTAGAATATTATTTCAGGGGGTGGGGCGACAGTATAAAATCATTGCTTCGCAAACATTGACTAAAAACTTTTTCAATGGTATAAACTTCTTCGAAACATTAAGGATTTTTTTCTTTTGAAAGGAGAACATTTAATGATTTGGCCTCTTTCTTTGAGGAGAGTAACTTAAGCAGCTATTCCCAGGTAAAAATTTGTTTCGATGGGCACATTCTATTTCACGTAAACTTCACAGTACATCAGTATTTTTTTTTCTTTCTGTTTCATCCACATTTTTGCTGTTTGTAATTTAAACTTTCATTTGTCTGCCTTGCCGGCCCACTGGGGCCCTGGAAGACCCGGCTCTGAGAATCTGTCCCCTTTTCTTCCCTCTCTTGGTTGAGGACTGAACACAAGTCGCAGATTTTAAAAATGGGAATTCCAGGAAAAGAATATTCCCTTGAACTATCAGCCCAACGATTTATACACGAGTTACCAAACCAAAGTGTAGTGCAGCGATAAGCCCGCAGGCGTAGTTACGTTGGGAGAACAACCATTCCGGAGTAGGAAGACGTGGGGTTGGGGTTCGAGTTCCACCATCGGCAAAAGGTAGTATGTTATGGGTAGCCTAACTGACTCTAAAATTATACTTTTTTTTTGTATTATACTTTTTGATCACCATATAAATACAAATTGATATTGTGGTGAGGATCGGTATTAACTAATAAAGATAATTGGTCCTTGGATTTACTCATTACTGCTCTTCTTAAAATTTCACAGCTTCTGTAAAGTGCATATCCACCCAAAATCCCCTCACGAGGCTCCACTGAAGAAGTCTTGTTGGGGTGGCATTCTAGGATTAATTTTTTTTTTTTTTTTTTTTTGGATTGGAGGTTTAACGATTACCGTGAGCAACTCAATGGGCTATAAGCAGTCGCCCGTCCTTAATTTAGGGCCACTGGTTCCAGGGAAGGGAGAGAGCCAGTGCCGTACAACAAACAACACCCATGCCTCACGGGGATTCGAACCCGGACCCCTTTCGGACGAAGGATCAGAAGCCATCGCTTAAACCACCGCGACACCGGGGCGGCATTTCTGGGATTTGAACTGGCTTGAAAGGAAAAGAGTTAAATTCATCATCCTGGCCGGAAATGAAGAGAACTGCCCCGATGGTGCAGTGGTCTAAGCGCTGACTTCTGACTATTCATCCGAGACGGGGTGCGGGTTGTTGTGTTGTGTTGTCTTATAGCACTGTCACTTTCCCTTCCCTAGAACTAGTGGCCCTAAATTAGAGACGGGCGGCTGCTTATAGCCCATCGAGTTGTTCACGGTGCCCCTCCCCCCCCCCCCCCCTCAACAAAAAAAAAAAAAAAGAAAAGATACTGATTGGACGGGACAAAGCAGAGAGAGCCTTGGAAAAGGGAAAAACAAGCATCTGGACATTGGGTGACCGACACTTTCGCTCGGAGTATGCGAAAAGAGGGACTTTCGATTTATCAGAGAGAGGATGCCCGCGTGTGACTGAGGCCGCTAGAAAGTACAAGGCCATGCATTAGACTGATTAGAGCGAGGAGTTGTTTCTTTAAGTGACGTCATGCGAAAAACCAAAACTTCCGACTGGTTTCCACCGGTTTCGTGTATGACGTCATATACGACACCGACGTACCAGGTTATGTACCCAGAGAGTGACGTTACAATAAAAGGGAGCTAATCTGTCTAATGTCATGGCCTTGTACCTTCTATGCGGCCTTTGTGTGACCGACCGGACAACCAAAAAAGCAAAACGGGAAAAACCCCCGTTGTGGAGCACACCCAAAATAGAACACGAGTACAATGAGGGATCTAATCAGTCCTCTCGAAAACGATGAAATCATACTGTCCCTTGGACATGGGGCTCCTGGACTGATGTTCTCTCGACAAACAGTGCATGAGTGTGACGTGCAGTATGCAGATTAAGGGCAAGAGCTGCCACAGCGACTTAGACGTAGTGCTTCACTCATATCGGATAACATAAAACAAGGTATATGGTGTTCATGAGAACATCTGCCACCGGAATGCTGAAAGCGCCTGTACAACTCTTTCCTTTGTGAAAGTGAATATGAACATAAAAAGGCCTCCAACACATATCCGATTTTTTTTTCATTGTGTTTATGGCCTTTCGATCAGAGCTCTTCCCCGCTAACTTGACTTCCACTCTATGCGGGGTGATTATAGACGTAATCATATACGCCGAAGACATAAAACATTATTGCCACCTGACTAGGGTGATGTTTGTCCTCCACGTACTACCAAAACAGCAGTTATCGAGCGAGGCTTGGACCGTACAAGATTTCTGAAAGTTTTTGTGGTACCCGGTACCAAAACTACTTTACTAGTAGACCCTTTAAATCTTGTAAGTAACGAGGTTGAACAGCCGCAGATCGCTGTTCCACCACAAACGCTCGATTGGACTGATGTCTGGAGAATTTTAAAGTCAGGGCAATACGAGGAGGTATTCCTCATGTTTCGCGAAACATTTTCGGGCAGTGTGGTATTGCGCATCATGTTGCTGAAAGAAGTTGCTACTATATACAGTGGGAATATCGTTGACATGAAAGGATGTACCTGGTCTAAAATGATGTTTAGGTAGGTGCTAGACGTCATAGTTTCGTCCACATGAATGACTGGATCCAGGGTTTCAAAGCAGAGGATTGCCTGAAGCATTACAATTCTTTCACCGGTTTGATTTCGTCACAAGGTGCATCCAGAAGCACACGTACTCGGGTCCACATGGAGCAACAAGAAACTAGATTCATCGGACCAGACTACCTTCTTCCAATCATTTACCGTCCAATTTTGGTGTTCGCGTGCTCATCATTGTAGGCGCTTTTGACGGTGAGACGAGATTATCATGGGCACTCGGAACGGCCTGCACCTACGCACTCCTACTTTCAGCAGGGTTCGGTGTACTATGTGTTTTGAGACATTACTCCCGTCACCAACATCCAAATTACCGGTGAGTTGCGCCTCAGTATCCCTTGCGTTGGCTCGTATCATACAGGATAGATTTCGGTCACTCTTAATATCGATGAGCCATGATCGGCCCACACCTTGCCAACGGTTCGTGGTTCTTTCCCCTCCTCGGACCCAGGGCTTTACAGAGGAAAAGGCTAGTCCGTCTTTTTGCGGAACTGCATGCCGACCCGTGTCTGAAAGGATGGGTGGAAAACGGGTTGGCCACTTGTTTCTACGTCATCGCGCTGGCCTGCTCCCCGAGCTTCGTTTGTCAACTTCCGTACAAGAACCGATTTTCCTGTTATAGTTTAGTTTTGCACCTCCGCGCCTTTTCTTGGTTTATAGTATTTGTTTCACATTGTGTTTTATTTAAGTTGCATTCTGTGTGGAATTTTATTTCAGTTTTTTTTTAACGAAATGTCATGTGCCGATGCAACGTGCTGAAATACGCATACAAACACGAAAGGATGGGACATCATCTTCCACATCCTTTCGTGTTTATAAGAAGGATCTGTATCGCGTTCCGATAAAGATCCTTCTTTAGGAACAAGTATTTCTAAAAAACTGCCCCGAAACTAATTCCGTTCAAGACAATTGTGTAAGACTAATATCTGCTGCCTGTTTAACAGTGCTATCATGTTCTTGGAATAATGTTGTGAAACAGTTTGAACAGATTTTCTGCGCAGTTCACGGCAGGACATTTTAAAAAGGGAAAGGTGTTATTATTCGGGAAGTCATAAATAGACTAGAAAAACGTTTTCCATCAGTCAACAAAGATGCTATTCATCTGTTTCGCAGAATCCGAACATTTATTCAAATACGTTTTCTGAACAGAAATTCACTATTAGGGCCGCTCAAGAAAGCTGTGCAAAAAATGAAAAATTGGATTGACTCAAACGCAGTGAGAAAAACAAGTTTTTATGGGGGGGTTTCCCCCGTTTGGGCAATGAAGAAAACTGTTTCACATTTTCTGCAATGAAGAAATTTTTTTTCCAGTTTCTGCAATAAGGAACACATCTCCATTTCACGAAGTAAATTTTGTTCACCACTTTTTAAACGCAGTGAACTTCGGAAATCATGTTGGATGTAAAATGCAAATAAATAATTTTTATTTTATACATTAATAGTGTTTGAACTACTTTTGCGGAGTTTGAAGAACCCAGTAACTTTCCGTGCCTTAAAAGTTTTAAACAATTAATGTCTGTGACAGAGAGAAAAACGTTTTAACCAAACCACAAACTTTTTCTATGGAATTACAAAGAAAAAAAGAAAAAAGAGGAAAGATACATTGAGTTTTTGACATAAAAAAATACAGTTAGTATATTAAGCAAAATACTTTTTAAATAAAAAGCATGCATGATAGAATGATAGAAGTTTGTTCATCTAAAATTATCGCATTTATACTACTACATCAACGTTTTCTGATTTTCGGACCCAAAATCCTTAACTTTTGGTTTCCGAAAAAGACTATTTTCTAATATTTGAGTGCGCATTGCAATAGATGACAATCTGTTAAAAACAGTAAAAACACTGACTGAAAAGGCCTTTCCTATGGTGCGCCGCACAGCTTCCCGTGGCTCTTGGCTTCGGAAAGGGCAGCGCAGCTACGTCATCAACCTCGGGTGCGTTCCTCAGGGGGTGAAGTGCTAAGGACTAGCCCTTTCCTCTCAAGTCCTGGTCGCGGACCACTTTTTGAAGGTACCAACCACGACAGGCCGCGAGCATCCCATAAGCCATGCCGTCTCGAAAATGCTCTGACCCAATCGTCTGGCCATTACAATTTGGCCTTTTTAAACTCGCTTAAGTCTTCTGCCTGTCCCAACTGAAGAACGAGAATAACACTGATTAACAGAACTTAGTATCAGGTGTTATGTAAACCTTTTCATTACCTTTACAAGCGCAGTCGTTTATCTGCAACTGCTTCGATCTGCATAAAGACGCGCTTGGTCATAATGTTTTGGCTCTTCCGTATATGTACTGAACATATCTGTAGATATAACTTAAGTACTGGCAGTGAATTAAATTACGAGTCAATTTGCAATGGTAACCACGCTCGCACCTTTATATTTGCATTTGTGTTGTATGTGTTTTAATGCTTCAAGGTTGTTTTTTTCCATACACTGGCGTGCAAAAATTAAGGACGAGACGGTTTTTCGAATATAACGTCGTGCAGAAGTGCTCCACATCGACTCAAATCATACCATAAGATCCCCAAGATGTAAGAATATGAGACAAGTGAGCAAAAACGTCCAAACAAGGAATCCAAAGGATACAAAGGCACTTTATTAAAAAGGTAGCTTCGAGTACAAC